>JAVJGG010000007.1:10676233-10723782 GCA_035590195.1 Aviceda cuculoides
AGCAGTTGTCTCCCATCTGTTGCCATTTCCTCATTTTTCATTGTAATTTTCCTTCAGTATGGAGTCGCTGTACTTCTTTCCCTTTCTGACCACACTCCTACTTTATTCAGGATAGGATCTTTGATAGGAAGACACATACACATACAGCTTGTGATGGAGGGAAATAACTGTTTTTACTTCCTTTTTTGAGCCCTGATAGCAACTTACAGAAATTTACTTGTTTTTTTAATACTACTTTTTAATCTGCTAAGCTTGCAAACAGACTGGGAAAAAAAAAAAAAGATTCAGTGTAGTAATATTAGATGTTATTAAGAAAACCAAATCAAGAAAATATTGAGAATTACCAAACATAAAGTAATTTTTATTGACTTCTGTAGTTCACATTCTATACATGTGACTAGATCCTAAGCAGAAATAAGAAGTTCCTGTGGCCTACCAGAAATACCCTGTGCAGTCTTAATGTTTCTCTAAGGTTCACTGAAGAGAGCAAAGACAAAAAAGATCATGGGTGATTGCTGAGATGGTTAAACTGCAAGTTTTCCCTTTGTTCTTAAAGCAGGCAAGTGAATACTTCTTATAACGTTCTGTTATTTTGTTAAACAGTATTATATGAGTAATCACTCTTTCCCTGCAAATCTTTAAAGTATCAGAAAAAAATGTATAGATAATTTTAAAACTGTTTTCTCATACCAGTGAATTCTGTGAGGCGAGTATGGCACGTGAGTAGTGCTGACAGACTTGATGTATCAAATCTGACATATCAATGAGTTAGTTGCCTGGGAATTTGTTGTAAGGAGAAGTGAATACATGGATTTTCAGAAGGGAGAACAGCCAGTAATATTTTCTAACAGGAGAATTGTGACCTGGAATTCTTATCTGTGTGAAGTTGCCACTTCTTTGTGTATTGTGATTTACCTTGACATTTTCTTAGATGTGTACTTGTTACTGGCAAATGCTGACCAGTGTAAACTTAGGTCCTAAAATCCACAAATGGCAAGTATTATTTCTAAATAGTTTTGCTGTTAGAAAGATGAAGGTAACTTTCATTCTGAAGAGGAAACCTTCCTGCATCACACAGATATGGGATAGCAGTGCTAAATAACTCTACAGTCCTTCAAAGTTCAGTCTTTGAGCTTTGCTTGCAATTAAAATGCAACTTTGCTGGTATTCTCAGTAATGCTGCCCCAAAATTATACCCATGCAGATATAAATAAATACTATTAATGCTTTCATTCTTTATCAGAACTCTCAGCTTTCATAATCTGCAGATGGATAACACTAGGAAAAAATGCAGATTAATTACAGTTATGGCTGGAAATTTAAGCTTTGAAATAAGAGATTGTTAGCAGGTACACTGAGCTTCAGAAGTAATGTACACAGTGCTAGGAAGCTGGCAGCTGAGGCTTCCTGGAAATATGAGGAGAAAATAATATCAAACAATATGATCTCTATGCACTTTTACAACCCAAGTACAAATAAAAAATTATTCTCTGATATTACAGTGTGAACTATAAAATGTAAAGCTGAATACAATGTTTGGGCAAGTAAACAGTCAGAGGGGACAATATTACCTTAAATGAATGTGTCAGAAGGCTCATGCAGTGATTCAAACCAGTAATGTTTGATGGGATCAAAGTTCTCAAGACACATTCCTGTCCTATACTACATTACCAAAAGCTAACCAAGAAAAGAGTTACAGCATTTAACATTTAAAAGTATGTAAATATATTATGCATTAGAAGTACCTCTGTGCTAATAATCAAGAATGACAAAAATACTGGAAGGAGAAATACTCAGGATGCCAAAGATACCTTCTGTTCAACCATTAAATTTAGCAATATTGCTTCTCACTATCTAAAAAGTGGAGTTTGGGAACTACAAGTTTCACTTTAAATAATGTTTGAATCCAGTACAGCTACAGCTTCAGCTTCAGATGAGTCAAAATGAAGTTTCCACGATTTTTATCAAATATCACAGTTTTTTTAAGGGTGATCAGAAAGGGAAAATATGTCACATTTTACACATTTTAGTATAGGTTTCACTAACTGTGTCAACGTTTTTTTACAAAATGTGAAGCCTGATGGTAGAGTTTTACTCTAGGCATAATATGTATAATGTTATGTAATAGCTAATGAAGTCTCTCTATCTTCACCACAAAAATGTTCCCAAAGTGGATTTGCTAATGCTTTTCTAAGCCAAGCTTTAAAGTGTCTACAGAACTGACTACTTATATTCCTTTATGCAGCATCAAAACAAACACTGATATTACTCTAATATTACCATCTGAATAAAAAATGGCATTAAGGAAACATTTCTTGGCAATGAGCCTGGCTGAATCAGCTGGTGGAGAAATTCTGTGGTGTTTACTTTATGGTTTGGGTAAAGCTGGGAAGAAAATTTAGAAGATTACAGCCTTTGAAATGTCTTCAGTCGAGGACCTGAGAGAATCTACCAGTTTCCATTGCCAGGATACATATTCTGGCCACACACCAGTCTTCTGGTGTTATGTGAAGAAATCTTGTCTGTATAGGCTGCAAATGAGTCATGATATGTTTCAGTTAGATTTCTGATGTGCTTATACAGTCACAGATAGTATGCTGCTTATCTGCTACCTAAGTATTTTCCTGTGCAAAAAGAATGCTTAACAAATAGATCAGCTGACCTTATATAAGCTTGGTGCGGTTGAATCATAAAAGTGTGTGGAATAAGGACAATTTAAAGCAAGGATCCCTGTCACAAATCCACTAGTGGAAAAATCCTAATTTCCCCTGAATTTTTAGCTACAGTTGCATTAGTGAGACACATATGTAAATGTATTCTCCTGAGCAAGAAGACAGTCTTTAAGTATGTAATTCATAGAGATTCTCTATCTAAAAACTGAAAAACTTATGAAAGTGAACAGATAAATCTTTAGGTACCCAATTCAGGAAACATTCAAACTGATGTGTAAGTGTTGCAGAAGTCAAGGATGCGCTTGACTTAACCATTTGAGTTTCACAGTTAGCTTTCTCTCATTCATGCTCTAAAGGCAGGATTTCTCATCTAGTTCTGCCAACAAAATAACGTTTACTTCTAAATGTCTTCTAGTTGTATAATCTACTCTTCATGGGGTTTTCCTGCTACTTTCATCATATTCGGCTTCCTCAGGTATGCATTTTCAAAATCGGAGAGGTGAAGTTTCCTACCGATTTTGTGCTGTAAAGTGGCTCACTGCCAGAGGCAAGGCATTTAAAAAGCACCAGCTGCAGCACGCTTGGTGTCTATGGCAGATAAGTTGTTCAAGCTCAGGGTTATTAATTTAACAGATATCTTTGCCTTCCATTATCATAGGGTACATTAAAATTACCAGCCATAAATTGCATCTCTCTGCTAGTCTGAAGAAGTTTGGAGAAATTAAAGAGAGTAAAGATTGAGGTGAATAATAACAATGATGTTATCCCCTTCTCCTTTCTCCACAATACAGAGACTACATACTTGTCATAGTTGGGCATGTAAGTGTTAATGATAACTGGCAAAGAGCACTTTCCCTGGGTAGCTAAAGTCTCGTTTCCTTGTTTCCTGTTGTGGGAGTCACGAGGTGAACCCAATTGCTTCTGTTGGGAGAGGACATAGGAGACATGTTTCAGTGGCTCACAGCATGAAATAGCATACCCACATTTTGCAGATGTTTCTCCTAGGTCGTAGGAGTGAGGGATCGTAGTACAGGCAGTCAAAGGGGCAGAGGGGAGGGGCAATCTGTAACCAGTGGTAGCAGGCAATCTTCTTGATATTTGGAAGGTACGCTACTAACAGGATCAGTGGATACTTTTTTCTTTGTGATTGTTTAAATTGACTCCCTTCAAAATTCACAAACAGTAATTACTGTTTTTTCATGGGAGGAGTCTGCCTAGAGTGTCCTGCTGTTCCATATGCAAAGCTGTGTGGCTTTCCATTATGATGTGCCAGAGACAAATGTAAAAGACTAGTAGACTAGCATTACTGCAATACATAGGGTCATGTTAAAAATGTCATGATAAAAACTATATTCAGAATTAAATTGGTTGAAGCTGAGAAACTGGGGCTGCATCAAGATGTAGTACAGCTTCTTGAATTAGCAAAAGTTTGGTAAAGTTAAGTTTTAATTTGCTACCCTGCATGACAACATTACCAGCATTTCTTCAGGGTCCAGCATCTGCTGGCACTAATAATTTTGCAGGATCGGGCCCTTAAGATGTTGGCGTGCCTTTAATTGCAACCCATTAGGAGCTGAAGTATTTTCTAATGCTGTAGATGTGCTCTGTATTTCACTAGGAACTCAAGGAACAGTAAACAAAACTCTTATTCACCAATCTGCACATAGGGGTGGCAAGTGACTGATGAGGTCTGCTTGCTGACACTTCATCAGCATAATTATTGGAGGTCAGAGCACTGACAGTGTAAACTGATAATTATTCACATACAACACTGCACGGATAATTGGTTGGGTTACACTGTCTGTTAAGGTAAATGTTGAAAGTGCTTGAATGGTAGTGAATATTCTCATGGATATATTTTTTCCACTTAAGGGCCTGATTAAAAACCTGTTAAAGTCAGTGACTCTTGATTTTCAGTAGGTTTGGTATCAAGATCTGAAAAGTGCAGGGTGCCTAATTTTTGCTTTCTTTCTTTCTGTGGAGTAGGTGCAGAGTACACTATAAATGGTTTATCTCTGATAGAGCATTCACAATAGTGGCAGTGTGTTTGCTCTACAATTTCCTTGTTTGTTTAAACTACTCCTACACATTTCCACATGCATTACATCAGTTAATTTGCTTATTAATTCACAAATGAAGCATTGTCTTCTCTATAGGGATTGCCAGTTGCAGGGAATCTTTCTTCTCAGTGTATTTCTCTTCTGTTTCCTTAAGTACCACACATACCTGCCTTGTTGGACCTAGACCACTGCCTCACATCATAAAGGTAAATTAATGGATTGAAAATGCATATTTCCAGTCTTTTTCCCATAGAATTATTCATTCTTAGGGTCCTTGAGAATTTTTATGATCATTGCTCTAAGGCTAAAGAATGTGCATTGGTTTTTTTTTTTCTCAATAAACAGCTCATAAGGATGAAGTTTAGTGTTTGCTTGACAGTGCTTCTGGAGACATGTAGGATCTGGGCTTGTACGGGTTCAGACTATTATGAACAATTGAATCCACCCCAGCTTTAAATAAATTTGTTAAATGTTCATTCCTGTTTCTAACTTATATTTAAGTTAATAAAAAATGTCCAGCTGTAACATTTATAATGAGGAAGACAGGAACAGATAATTGTGACTTATAACAGAGGTTTCTTCCACAAGCAAACTGCAAAAAAAAGTTATGTCGATTTTACATAGCCTTCACACTTGTCATCTGAGCATGCCTAAGTATTCATGCTTTTGACTGTTCCATGAGTTGTAGCATTGAAACCCCCCAAAAATCAGATGCAAATGTGTGTATGTATTTTGCAGGATATTTGGAAATACCTCATTATTCCCATGCTCTTAAATGAGTGATGTATTTAATGAAAGAATGAGTCTTACTTTGGAAAAAAAAATTAAACATTTAATGAAATAGGGTTTGCTACTGAAAAAGCTTTTTTTCATGGACAAATACATATTTTGGCTGTGATTTGAAATTTGCCCTATGCAATAACAACTTTGCATATTCGTTAAGCCCTTGTATAGGCAAGATTTTACGAGTCCATCCTTTTGGCAGAGAGGAGCTTTATTATCTTTACTAATGCTTATAAGCCTGAGTAGAACAGTTTGCAGGAATTAGATCTTTCAGACAAATAAATGTTGTCTTCTTACCAGCATACAAGAAATCACTCAGTACATTCCTTCAAACTACTAGTGACTTCATTGAAATGTACACTGGAAAGACTCCCAGTTTATCTCCTGTAAATAATGTTTTCAGTAAGATTGGAGGGAGAGGAGAAACTTGAAGAATGACAAGCTATTTATTAACATTCAAGTTACAAATTGTTGTCACTGTCCATGAGACATTAGAGAACAGTGTTTTCTTTTCTTGGAACATGAAAATCCAGATGCACGTATAGATAAGGAAAGCATTTTAATTCTCTTTATTTGTCTTCTACTGAAAAAGCTTAGTTCTTGATGACCTGTGCAGTTTTACAGTTAAGAAGTAATCACTAGTATTAGCAAATTCAAGGAGATTGAGATTTGCCAGCTGTCATGTTCTGAAAAATTGGGTCATATAGTAGCATGGTGCAGATCCTCAAACCAGCTCAGGATAAAGATATGACAGATACTACTTCTTCTAGTATCATTCTAAAGCTAAACATCTAATGTAAGCACTGTGTGAAACAGAGAACTTTCCGTATGTCAGTCTGATAGATGTTTATCTCTAACGGCAGCTGCTAAAGTGCCTTGGCTAAGTAAACACTTGGTGTAAGTCAAAATGAATCCAGATCTGGTCTTCTGCCCTTCTGGATGTGGTTTGCATGTGTTTGCTGTTTTGATGATGCAGTTCTTGTACCGAATTTTTTTAAGGAACAGAACTTTTACAAAGCAGTTCAATTTTTTTCCCCTTCTTTTTCCTGGCAAGAAATATTCTTAAATTAGACTCATTAAAAATCTATTGTATTGCTGAGAGTGCACATGCCAGACTTCTTTTTCCCCACTAATGTGAAGTGGGAGAAGCAGAAGTATCATTATATTAATGGATTGCGGAGAGTATACTCAACTACCACCCAGCTTACAAAGCAAAATGTAACAGCATACAAAACTATGATAAAAGGAATCTAGCTGCATAAGACCGTAATAAAACTATGATAAATGAAATCTAGCTGCATATCACCATGACAAGTAATTCCTAACTGAATTCACCTATCAAAACTCTGCTATCCTTCAGTAAGACAAATAAGACATTGAAACCTGCCCTGAAGGCTCAGTGATGATAATCCATTGGTAGTATTTCACTCAGTAGTAAGCACATTCTAAAGAGTGAGATTTACATGAATCAGAACCATGCTTGTGCTAGAAATGTTGGGATCTACAAGCCTTTCCCTCCAAATTCCACATATTAAATCTTGCTCTTAAAAAGGAAAAGCAGTTTATTGGCAAGCCAGTACTCTCTTAATTTCAGTTATTCTTTAAAACATTTTTTTTACATCTAAAAGGTCAGATAACTAACATACCTGTTTAACAGTGTACAGTTACTTGTATGCATTGAAAGATGTAAGATTAAGACTGTTACTATGACTCATGGTGTGAAAAATAAATTCTAAATTAAAGAAATTAATAAATCCATGCTGGATTAGGGAGTTGATATTTTTATCTTTTTAATCTTTTCTATGAGAAAGAAGGTAAGAGGAAGTTTTTTGAAATGTATGTGAATCATCGATCATCATAGGAACATTTCAGTCCTATGGGTATAAATCTGTCATAATTCCTGCTTTCTCTTGTTTATCTGTCGGTATGTCTGAATGAAGATAACAGTAAGAAGGGTTACAGAAATAAGTTAACTAGCAAATTTTAAAACCCTGACTTAAAACAAGGGAGATTATTAGCTGGATCATGGGAATTAGTCCCAGGATGACTCCTCTTATGCAAGACTAGGCATCCTAATGCGGTATTGTTTAATATTTGAGCGATCAGAGAAAGGATTGGTTTCACCCAATGTAAACCAAAAGTATTTTAAAGCATACAGTTATTTTACAAAAGTTTGTGTATTATCTACTTTGTTTTCTTTTTGCAAAGACAAATGGAATGTTATCATGCTGCATCACAGAAATTCTTGTCATTGAACTAATTATTACAGTGGTAGTGTAGCAGCGGTTATGGTTTGAGCCATTTCTGGCCAATTTTTCAATATCAGAGTCTTAATACTTTGATTAAAACCAGATGCATGTACCAAGTGGGACCTTGATTTCCTTGCTTGATTATAATAGAAATTTGCCAAAAGGGCTCGATACAAGCTGGTTTTGGGGGCAAGTTGAAAAAGAATCATATCAAGGCACAAAGCCAGAGACTTTGAATCAGCAGGCAGAATGACAGAAATTGTAGTTATATTTAAAAGAAAGAAGTAAAGCTTCTCTTGGATGAAAGATCAAA
Source organism: Aviceda cuculoides (assembly GCA_035590195.1). Taxonomy (NCBI): domain Eukaryota; kingdom Metazoa; phylum Chordata; class Aves; order Accipitriformes; family Accipitridae; genus Aviceda; species Aviceda cuculoides. Next base: position 10,684,311 of record JAVJGG010000007.1, read on the forward strand.
ATTGTTTCTGGCATAAAAAATACCTATTGCCAAGGAGATCTAAATCCCACCCTCTGCTCTCAGCTACCAGCACATCTGTCAGCAGTTGCTAGTACAGCGGTGTTGTGTCCACATCAGCTAAACCAGCCTGTTTAACTTTAAAGACTTCATGGAAGCCTCCACGAAGCCAGTCTGCTACTTGCCAGGGACTTACCTGGACACCGAATCGGGGACTGGTGAGCAAGTGCTGCCTTCTACAGTACCTACCTACCTCTGTGGTTCCCAAACGCACCCTGGTCTCTGCTCACTACTGCAGTGAAAAAATACGAGCAGTAGAGAGACAACCGAGAGATTATGTCATACATGGGAATATGTCATTCATTTCAAACTTTACTTTAGAATGTCAAGACATCCCACATCCTTGGAGATACAAGACTGCTTTCTGTTATTTTGGCATGAACAAGTCATTGCCCATTTTAGAGCTCACATCCCACACTCTGTTTGTAAAAGGATTTGTGTCTGTGCCTGCAGATATTTCCCTGCTATTACACAATTATTAATGAGTTTCTTTTGGACACTAGTATTTGCTCATATTGATATTTGCTACTTGAATTCTTCATTCATATCCTTTTTCTGCTATAGGCTCATACATGTCTCTGTGGTTTTTGTCTTTCTTTTCAAAACAATCTTAATTCTCTAATAATTTGCATGAGAGTTACCATCTTCCCACAGATTCCATTTAAGTCTGTTCTGTAACAGACTTTTTTTCTGCATCGTATGCATCATTGTGACCACTCCTGTTTCTTTTCTGAAATACTCCATTTGCGCATGAGCATTAGTAACCTTTAATCCAGTCTTCTGTAGTTCATGTGCCTTATCTATTTTTAACTCCTATTTCATGTTCAACTGCCTCTTCTTTTACAAAATTTTTTTCTAGCAATCGCAGTGATCAGAGAATATTGTTCTAAACAAGGTCAAAAAGAAAGCATGAACAGCCTAAGGTTGAAGAATGATTAAACATATCTGATACACCAAAATGAACATAGCCTCTTCTTCTAAGACCTCATGATTTTCACTAATTACATACAAGTATAACTTTGTTATACCGCAGAGTATCTATACACATCATCTTGGTGTCTAAAGGAAAGCTTTAAAACCTGGCTAATATTTAAGTAAGTCCTATGTGACTCTGCAAGCTCAATAATGAGACCTACAGTTAAAGAGACCTCAAACTGGCCCTTTCTGATTGAATCAGTTTCATTCTGACCTCTCAAGTAAAGGGTCTCCTAAAGGGAGAAAATGGAGTTCTTTTTCAAAGCATATGCAAAAATGATACAATGTTTGGATAAGCTTCCTTTTATTAGTGTCAGGTGATCTTGCTGATGCTCATTTATCAGGAGAAGTAGTAATGTAAATAAAGTATTTTCTGTAATTTTAAGTGCTTATACAAAGATCTTCTCTCACCAACCATATAAGTCATTTGAGAAATCAGAGCCTCAGTAAGTGAGTACCTGACTTGGAAAATGAAAAAGACTTAAAATGTTAGACTGAAATAAATAGATTAATGATTACAGTGGGCCAGACTTACTTGGGTGGCATACAATGTGTATTGGATTATAATAATTCAGTAGAATGTCATTTATGAAATAGCATAGGATAATGGTTAGGAAAACAGCAATGAACATGAAAAATTAATGTTCCAAGGCCAATCATATCCAAAACTCTGAAGAAAATTGGTTTATGAATGTAGATAATACAATAACACAGATACACATACAGCAGTTCCCACCAGAATATCTTTGATAAAAACTGCAGTCCTCTGTTCTCCTGTCCCCAGCTTCCATCTTCCAAGGTGTAACAGTTTTAGCTAGCACTTGAGTTTACATTTTGGAAGTTAATGAAGATGCAGTTTTCTGGCTTGCCATTCATTCCTTGGTCTTGGTTCAAACTTGAGAGAGTAAAGAGGTTGGTGGGAAGGCGGTGATCATCCACTTACTTGTAACTGTTACCTTGTAAAATGAGATCAGACATGGCTTTTGCCTATCAAAAAACCCCTTTATCAGTCATAGCACAGGCAAGCTGAATATATAGTGCCCTCTAAACACAGATATGTTCCGTTACATTATTTTATGCAAGCAACAATAACATCAAGATAACATGCAATAAAACAAAGTAATATTGCTGAAAAAAACCACCCTAATTTCCAGAGATGAGTCATCTTCAGGGTCCGCATCTTGAAATTCAAGGAGACAAAGACAGTTAAGGGTTTGCGTGCTGGTGAAGATTTTTATTTTGATTTCAAGCAGCAAGTGCATTAAACATGTCTGAGACAAATTTTTGGTCTTGAAATATGGAGTTAATCCACTTCCTCACCTCTGTTTCCTAGTCACAGTCAGCACAGTGTTTCCCAATTAAACTTCTAGTTCAGTACTGTTTCCATAGCAAGGAACTCGCATAAAAGAGAAGTAGTGGGAGATTTTCAAAGTACCCATGCTAATTAGGTGTCCAGCTCTCATTGATTTTGAATAGGAGCTAGGTCCTTAAGAACTCTTCATGCCTTTGAAAATTTCTCCTGTAATCTCTCTCTGTTCTACTTGTACAGCCCCTAGCATTCAAAGACTTAAAGTCCAAAGAAAAGTAAAGACAGTGCACGATGCCTAGTCTAAATTACCCTTCATGTCAGAACTACTATTTACAACTGGAAGGTTTCAAAAGGATAGCCTATATGTTGTTGACAGAAAGAAAATTTAGGGCCATTAATATTTTACACATTAACTCCTTACCTGCTACAATGCCTGCTTTTCTGTAACTTTAAACATATGGTTTCAGTAGGTCTGTGAATTAAATACATTTGTCCTTGAAGGACAGCAGCATTGCTGCTTAATTCTCAGTGATAAAACATATTCTGAAACATAATGTCAAGTCAGAATAACAGATTTACTATGATTTTACTATTTTCTAAAACTATGACTCATTTATAAGGCAAGGCAAGTTGGGAATTAGCTATTCCATGTACCATACTCAAATGTACAAGATTAAGTGTCATATATTTAAAAAATGTACATGTATGTATTACGTGCCTTTTAAAAAACTATTTTACCGGCCAGTAGTTAAGAACTATTTCCCTAAGATTCTAAGTATTCTCCTAGTCATTCTGAAAATCTTTTCAAAGGATATATAAAAATGTCCTAAGCCTTTTCAGAAAGCTTTTTCTAGGAAAGGATTTTGTTTATTGTAACAGCTAAAGTGAAGTACAGCAGAGTGAACATTCACTGGCATGCACTACTGATGCAGAAAAGCAAAATTTGTTAACCTCTGACTCTTAACTGTGGGGGACTTCTTAACTTATGGGATAAGGAGAGGGAGAGAGACAGAGAGGGAAGGAGAGAGAAGCGGAGCGAGAGGATTCTGTTCTGCAGCTACTGCTAGTAAAAGGTATGCACCTCTAATCCTGTATATCTTAATAAGGGCACAACTTGCAATAAAGCAAAAATTATTAGTCTAAATGTAATTCCACACCACTGGAAATGACACAAGAGTGCTTCTCATTTTGTACAGGTTAAGTTCCTCTAAAATTTAGAACACAAGACTGCACTCTTAGTTAGGATCTAAAAACAAGCAGGAATTCTTATTAATGCCTGGTTGAATGCCTTGCTGAACAAAACATAATCACAGAGTACATCATGTGCAATCAAATTAGAAAGGACCTTGTTCTCCAATCTGCTCATCCATCTATGGTGGAATAATTGCTTCTTTAGAATGAAATGTTAATAATGGCTCTTTAGACTTTGAATGCAACTAAAATGCTACATACAAAGTAGAACCCTTCAGTTACAACATTCTATTGATCCAGCTGCTTAGAACAACTCAGAAAAATTAAAGTCTCTGGTTTAATGCCACAAGGATCGCCTAAACCATATGTGATGGTATCAACTCAGAAAGTTAGCTGCAGTTTTAGTGCTTCTAATTTTAGCCAGAACAAGCTAATAAATAAAGCTAATAAAAACAGTTCCATGGTTTCTTCTGATCTTACTCAGCACCTTGAATGTCTCCATTGGTCTAAAAATGACGGTGAAAACTCCAGATGAACAACAAATCTCAGTATGCAATTATTGACCTCAGATGCAGAAACTGGAATTTACTAGGTCTATCTCAGTTGTGATCTCAGGTATTAAGAAGTAGGTAAAACTCCATAAAAAGTTATGAACAGTGAATGCTAATAAAGAAGGCACAAAATGGAAGCAACAAATGGAAAGTCCAACAGCTAATGGACAAAAATTGCAAAGTTTGAAATTGGCACAAAATTGTGAAAGCACTCAGTAATTCAGTCTTCCCTCTTCCTTGAATTTCGTAAAGAGAGTATCTGATGTGGAATCAGTTACAGATGATGCTCAGCTTTCTTGACTTCTTGACAACTTTGACCTCTACTACCCAGGTGGCCTTCCAGAAACTGGTCACACAGCTTTCCTCAACCCTCTGCTCCTCTTACAGGTCTCTCTTTTCAGTTTTTGCCATATGTCTAACAGAAGTCTTGTCCAGTCAAAAGGAATTCATCACTTGCAACGCAGCCATAAATAGAATAAAAACTCTGTGTCGCCCAGCACAGTGACAAACATTAATCAAGACTCTGATTAGTTTTACAAGAGTGTTCAGTGCACACGTTTATTCAGTGGTGAAACTGCAAATAAGAATTACAGTACTACTATTCAAACTCTTGAAGAACAACCTGAAAGTGGTGGCTTCGCATTCAAAAAACTTAACAAAAAGAACTACTCTTATTCATCCAAATCATAAGAACAAAGCTAAATTAAGTATATTAGAAGGGTACTTTTGCTATACTTCAGTTATTTCAGTATTTAAACAAGTTTCCAACATTACTCAGACATAAATGCATACATTTTAAAAGCCTGTTTTATGGAAAACTACATGTTTAATTAGCTGGATTATGCAATAAATATAGCATTTTATTAGAACATAATCAAATCATTAGTGCTGCAGAGTTTTTATGAAAATAAGCTGTTACTAGGACTGTTAGATGTTAATTTACCTTTTATTAAATCAATGGCCAGAATAGATCTCAATTTCAAATCACTCATCCCATGGCACGTTGCCAGTCACTATGTCTTTTATTTAATCTTTAGGCAAACAGTGAGGTTTTAAAGAAATTTCTGTTAATATAAACAAAAAAATACTGTCTGATTTTTAATTGACAGTAGTTCTTGAAATTTTAAATAGCTATTTCTCTTTTTCACCATGGTGATTGCTTAGATATAGCTGTATTTTCTGAGCTTTCAAAGACATAAAAATTAAAGCCTTACCTATGTTCTTAGGCTTTTTTAGATCAATGATTTTAACAGATTTTTTTAATGTTTGTAATTCACCTAAGCTCCATCAGAATAAGAATGAAAAGATGTGGCACTTCCTTCTTTGTGACCATGAGACAATCATTGCTCCTGTAATTTTCCAGCTAACCTGCAATGTCTGTTCTGAAATAAAGTACACACAATTGCCTAAAGCCTATGCAAGAGATCTGAATTTTTCTTTCGTCCTAAATTTTCCAAAATAAATTGCATGAAAGCTCAGTGTTCGCTGTCATTACAAGCATAAAGAATACATGGTGTCCCAGGCCAGATTTCAGGGAAGGGTAGAAAAACAAGGAGCTTTCTCAAATTACTTTTTTTTAGGAAATTTTTGTATTTGCTTACATTAAAGATTGCCCTCAAGCCTACAGGAAAGGTATTTCATTACTTCCTTGTAACATTTTATGGTTTTTAGAAAATATTGCTTCTATGTTTGACCCGACTTTAGGAAAAGCGTAATTTCCATTTCTGGTTCTGTGTCACTTGATCTTCCTGCAGGAGGGAAACTGAGAGCATCCTTGCAGTCATTGTAGGAATATTATGCAAACTTCATCCAGGAAAGCAACTGCATTGCAATGACTTTTCAGGAAATACGCAAAAGCCTTTGTAGCAACATTATTCTTCATCATACCTGCATGCTGAAACAGAGCCTTTCTAGCCTTGGTAGTTATTTAAATACAGCTGAGCATTTAACAAGTTGGCATGATCTTTAATCTTTCTATGGGATCAATTGTAATAGTGACATGAAAGATACATGGAAAGCACAGCAAGTAAGAATGCACTTATATTAGCTCTCTAGCAGGCATTCTTTCTAAATACACAAGATCACCAATGATGAATATGGTTTCCCTGAGCATCTTTTACTTTTCCAGAAACTTGAGTAGCAAAAGGCCCCATGCTGGAGCTGTACATTACATCAGCAACTCCAGTTTCGGAGGCATAGTCTCTCATAAAAACAGGGGAAGAATGCAAATGTGTTAACTGCTGGCAGCTCTCCCAATTCTGCAATTAGTGAATTTATTTTAAAGCAAGCTGAAGTTTAATCACACCTAAACTATAACTAATACAAAGATCACTATACAGATAATCTTCTAGACCTGCCCTTAGAGAGTTTCTTTCCCTTTTGACAACAGAGGGGACCTTAGAGAACTCTGTCCTTAATTTATGCTCTTCAGTTAGGTGCAAAGGGAGGGCCTGGGAAGGTAGGTCAAAGGGAAGAGTTCAGTTAAGCATAGTGGCCTGTTTCTAATTTGACTTCCAGAGATGGAATATTTCAGTCACAGGGTACTTCTAACAATCTTGATAGCTGTAAGATTTAAAATTAAAAACAATACTTTCAAGCATATTGTTTTTAAAGCTATAAGCAATAGTATATCGTTGTTCACAATTTTTTATTCATTTAGATGCATTCTGGGAGTAGACTTTAAAAGGACGTGCTGATCAAAATCATGTGGGTTTTAGTCTTGAAATTTAATTCAAATTCATTGAATACAAATGAAAAAATAACACAAAGCCTCAGCATTTAAATATTGAAACCACTCTTCAGTCTCATGGGTTGTAACCTTTCATCTAAAAGTGCTAAGCCATATGAATCCTCACACTGTATGTTATGCTGTAACAAGCAAAGTAAATCTTCAGTAGTTCTGTGCCCTATTAGTGACTTTTGATAATAAATAATTATTTTTTTTAAAAAACAGTGAAGTCCAAGAAAAAAATGAATGGTTGAAAAATTACCTCTAGGCTTGTGGCTAGAATTGTAAGTTGTCTGATTTCAGATTTTTATTTTTTGTTTACTGGAAGTGATTCTTGGTGTATCTAAAAAGTAGCATATTCTGTTTACTAATTTCACTGCAATGAAAACATTTAAATGTTTTATACTGCCATAGGACAACAAAGGTACCACAAGTGAACACATTTCATGTCAATGCAGGAGATGTGCTATTTTTCAAGGGGAAAAAATTCATATAGGTAAAATTTTTCAAATGCAGGGACCTTTTGTTTCTTCAGACCATTAGATTGATAGCGAGCTTAACACTAAGAAAAAAAGAATTGCAAAAAAAATTACTTTTCTTATTCTGATGTTTTGAGGACACTGACTTGTCTCATTTATCTAGAACAGGAAACAGTTTAAAATGTGATAGCTTTGAGTTTGTTCTATTTGTTTCTTAAGAATTCTTCAGATCTCAGAGCGGGGGATGGGGAGAAGAAGGTAGGAGGTAAAGATGGCAGGGCAGTATCACCAATTCAATTTAATCTTAAATTCCAAAAAGCTTTTCAAAATCAAATCAAATGTAGAGGGGAAAATTAGCATAAGAATCACCAGTAATAAAAGTAAAGAGAAAGAATAAAGTAATTGCTTTTCACCAAAGTTTAAAGCAAAGCAATAACAGGGAAAATACTGCAGCTTAGAAAATTATTTGCCATTGCAATGATTCATTTCTAGCCTATAATAGGTTTTATTTCCCTGCTTTGCAGTAATGCATTCATTACATGCCCAATTTAGAGCAAAGTTAGCCACAGAATTCTTTATAAATATACAAGAGTCACTCTTCAGCTCATCTTCAATGCTACATCAGCATGACAACCCAGATGGTAGCAGTGTAGCACAACAATAAAATGTGGACAATCGTTGTCTAATACTGTCTTATTAGCTGAAAGAATAGGTGAGAATGACAAGAGTTCGTTGTATAACTGATTAGTCCAGATTCTAGTCCTTTTGGAGTCAGCAGTAAAACGCTTGTTGTTTTGAATGAGTTTAGTGTCAGATGCATGTGTTTTTCAAATGCATGTCCTGTATAATGATTAATGTACTAGCAACATTACTCTGATGGAGGTCTTTGTGTTTTGGTACATGTCACATGCTGTCAGTACAAACATGTCTAACTCCAGTCAACTCACTCATAGGAATAATTGGTAAGACCATTCTGATCTAGTAATACTTTTACACATTTTTTGTGTCATATATAAGAAGGGGAAAAGCTGTATCCATTTAAGTCAATGAAGTAGTATCACAGGCAGGTGGGCTTGGCACTAGCTAAAGCAATTAGTAATTTACCACCATAAATTCTTACCCATTTAGTGGTTACTGTTAGTAACATTAATTTTCAGAAGCGGAAAGATGGCAGAGCTTGCAAACCATTTTTCCAAAGATCCAATCCTGAAAAAAGAACCCATCTAGCTAATGTAGGTACCTAACTTTCTCATTAAAGTCTAGGAATGTAGTGAATTTTCTACAGTGAATACTTCTAGTATCCTTATAGTCCATGGATATGGTTTTGATATCCTGTAAAAGGGAGGCTTCTTCAGCTTCTAAGTTTTGGTTCCCAAGGAAGCCAGACAGCAATTACTTCAAGCAATTTTCAAAGGCATATCTGTCTTACTCTGTTGACTACCTATGAAACTTGCACATTTATTTTCATTGCACTGTTTTTTAGGCACCTTCGAACTTAGGTGAAATCTGTGTACATTTGTAACCACATCCAAAACACCACATTTTATCAGGTGAGTGGGTTATGATAACTCACTTCCAAGAAGTTGTTAAAGAAACATTTAAAATGAAACTTTTGTTTCAGAAAGCTTTTAAAGCACCTGCTTTTTGCAGGCTAACAATTTTACGTTGTATGTGTACCAACCTGTAAATATGAGGAAAGCAGTATGTATTTTTACAGATTAAAAAAAAAAAGCATTGTGAAATGTGTCACTCAAAATTATAGTCCAAAAAAGATTTAGATTTGCCACTTCTAACATGTCATTGTTTACTGTCCTAAAATGCTTCCATACACCACTCTCCATTTCTAAAGATTTTATACGGAAACAATAATATGAGGAAACAATCTGTCTGTCTTGAAATGTCATTGTCAAAATTAAACAGATGTGTTTTCACCTCTGGGATACAGCAGTGATGAAGATATAACACTGCTGAAGTCAATGGCAGAATTGTCCCTGAGTTCAGTAGGATTGAGATTTCATCTCAGGGCTTCTCATTTTAACGATTTTACATTTTCATTTTCTACCCTAAAATGATACATTAAGAAATACAAGCATTTAGTTATTCTGATGCACAGACCAGGAGAGCAGGCCATCTGGCATCTGAAAAATATTATGACTACTGGAGACTTGTTTCCAAAATGTAAGTTGCTGAATTGGTATTTTCATTTCAGCAAAAACAAAACAAGTTAAGAGCTTTCTCTTTGAAGTTTATTTTATTTCTGTACAATACAACAGATGGAAGTGGTATTCACCCCACTCATCACTAAGCAGGAGGATAGAGTCTTATTTTGAGATGTCTACCAGTTGAAGTTTACAGCTTCATCAAGAACATATTCTAACTTCTGGTACCATTTCTTGAACGACTTAGAGCTTTGTGCATTGTGTTCTCTCTGGGCAACATTCCAAGTTTCAGAGACCTGATCCCCGCTAATTTAGAGTAGATGAAGTTTGAAAAGTAATATGTCTTTCTAATAAGAGACTGCAAAGTCATAGCAAATAAATGCAGTTAACAGTGCACAAAATGACACAACTGTGGCCAAGTACACCTTTGTGGAAAGGTACTAGCTCTTAATTAGTTGCCTAGGAATGTCTGCTGCTACTTGACAAAGTCTCTTTGCAGCAGCTTGGCTAAAAAATGGAATTGTTTTAACCTCATTTATTGAAATAAAAAAACAGAGGTGATATTAGCCCAATCAGTTGCACAAAAGTCACTGGAACATCTGCAGCCATGTTAGGTTCCTGACTAAGCATCAAGTACAAAATGAAATCAAATAATAGAACACAAAGGACAGTGGCATTATGTTCAACTCTGATTCTTCCCTTAATTCCACTTCAGTTGTATTTCATATGTATTAACAATGGCAGTAATTCAGTTTTTCTCAGCAGTCAACAAATGCATGTAAATCGAATCTCTGTCTCCCATAGTTCTAAGCTATTAAAAGGACTGGACAAGTTATTAACTGTTAATGTTCTTCCCAGCAGTGGACAGCAAATTACATTCTAATGAGTATGCCGTGAAAAGAAGAAATATAATATATTTTTGGACTGTGTGCCTAGATTCAAGACATTATGAGAGAGGGTAATAATAATATTTTGCAGTATAGCCGTAGAATAAGTAAATGTAACAGAGAAAGAACAAGAAATTCAGGGAACCAAACTGAAATAATTATGCTGCATAATCTCTTATATATGACAGTATTTGGTATACAGTTATAAGAATTATTTTTTCTGAGGCATGTAGAAATTCTGAAGATACTAATTTAACAGTTTAAGCTATAAAGGTTGAAGTATAATAGCAGAGCGATATTAAGAAATGGAAAAATAGGCTAATGATTGGAAATAGTATCATTATAGCTCTATATATTTGGCTGTAGAATACTATGGCCAGGATGGGTACAACCTCTGCACTCAAGTCAACTAAAATACTTTAAATATAAAGTACCATAGCAATAAAACCAGACAAAGTCATGCAGCTCTAGGCGATCTAATAAATACTACTGATTTTTATGCCTGTGAAGACTGTAGAATGGAAGAAAGTTGCACGGTGACTTGCTTAGCATTTGAGAGAGCATTCAAAAATCAGCTTGAATTCTCTGGAACTGAGCTTCATGAAACAGGTGGAGTAAAATGGAACTAAGACAGACCCTCTTCCCTATTACAGGCCATGCTTTGCTGGCTAAAAATGTCATCCAGGCAGAAGAGAATGAGGGCACTGGAAAATCTCTGCTTTCTTCTGCCCCTCAAGTCATCTGTTGCATAAATACTCAGGAGGGAGGTGGGTACTGTAAGAAACACTGAGAGGGAAGACAGTTCTTTTAGGAGAGATTTGCTTCAGAGATTACAGGAGTCCATATCAGCGAAACGAAAGGATGCAAACAGATCTTTCCATGGAAGTTGTTAGAACAGTTCTTCCCGGCTGCCGTGCTGCAGCTTGGCTGAGTACTCAGGCTGCTGGAGGACTGTCATGCATCCCTGTTTGCCACTGGCTTTGATGCATTTAGGTGGTTAGCATGCAGTAGAAGGACTTGTCTTCTGTGGTTTTGTCATTATTGATCAGTGGGGCACATAATTTCAGTTTGTCGTGATTTCATTTCTCCATCCCTAAACTGCGGATAGGAGTAATCTTTAAATGCATTTGCAAAGGGCTGTAAATGTAATTAATATGCGAAGCAACTCTGCAGTATAGGCGGAAAAGCCCACACCTTAGGTCGAAGATGCCCAATACATCTTAAATCTTGTCTAACCCATTGGGACTTTCAGATTTGTGTTTCCTGAAGGCAAAAATCTCAGAAACAAGAAGTATTTTCACTAACTGCAGTTTAAAGAAGAAGGTGGGCTTCGTACTCAGCTTCTGCAGTACTCTATGTGTTGTGGTTATATCAAATCCTACTGATGTTCATTTATATGGCAAGGACTGATATAATACAAAGTTAAGATTGTTAGCCAGATCGATACAGATAACATGGTAACACTTCAAATTAAATTATTTCTCCAATGACTATTGAATTTGCATGTAAATAATGGTTATTGTTAGTTAATTAAATGTCACATGATTGTTCTCAGTGCACTTATTGATACTCCTAATGTAGTTAAGTCATAAACAACATGGCCACAGAAGCATAATTTGAGACAGGTTTGTTTGGACTTGGTACTACTAGAATATCCTTGAAATTGCATTTTGCTTCCTGGAAATGGGACATACGTGGCTAGTTACTTTTCTGGCTACAGTACTAGTATAGTAGCTGGACTGTTCTCCTCTACCACTAAGCAGTGAATCTGCAGTGTGTGCTTTAAGTTATTATTTTATTTCCTGATTTAGAATCTGGTCCTGTAACACAGAGCGAGTATCTCATTTCTTTGTTATTTTGGTAAAACAAAAGCAACTGGTATTGACAGAAGGCATTACTGTGTATGCTGTCAGTAGTACAGTTGACTGCTTCTCCTTAGGTTCACTTTATGGCTAGAAAATTTTATACTGACAGCTGTATATTTTATTCTGGTTTGGTTTGGTTGATGTTGATGTTTACTGATTCTTCCCTACAATGTATCCTTGAATTGGAATGAATAGACAGTTTATTGTGGGGGTAGAGGAAGAATGTGTGTAAATGACAGAGAGGAGGGGAATTGGAAGGCTTTATGGCCTTTAAATTCTGTCATAGAAATTTAATTTCTAATCAGAGACTTTATTTATTATCCTGGCATCCCCTGTCATCCTGATGAGGGTAATGATTAAAGTGTGGTACAGAGCATGATACGTATGTACTTCCTTTAAGCTAAAAATAGCCTTTTTTTAGCTCAATGTCTTTTAAGTAGGTCTTTCATTTTTCTTTGACAACTTAATACGGTTTTTCATTTTAACTTTAGAAATAGTTCATAAACTATATGTATACCAATTCCACCAGGGAGCATGATTTTTAAAAACATTTAATGATGCATTTTTTTTGTAGAGGGATGGCTAATTTTCTAGATGTTTTGTGTGTAAAATAGCTATTAATCAAAAACTTCAATATGAACAACAGAAACAAACTTGAAATCACCTGTTTTATTAAGAAGGAGATATTTATAATGATGTAAACAAGACATATTTTGGCAAAATTCAATACTCTCACTCACAGAACTGAAACACTAAATGCTGCGAAACTCAGTTGGAAACATTTATTTTCATGCTCTGTTACAAACTTGATGGATTAGGAATGTATGATTAACCTTTTAGGGAAAAAAAAAATTGTTTTTTTCAGGAGCATATGTGTCCCCACTGAAATCCTTATGTATCTGGTATGGAGAAATCATATACGTGATTTCTGTTCAAGAACATACACATATGTGTTTATTTCCACGTTTTTTCTTTATTACCGTCTGTGTATGGCTCACCTTGTAGGCATGTATTTTTCCATGTAAATAGAGAAAAATATACTATTAACATTTTTTTAATGAACAAATTACTTTTTCTGCAACTCTGTATCTTCAACTATCAAACAGAGCTTAGGCGTGATGATGAAGGATGAGGATTGTCAAACGGGAAGAGTAAGAAATACCACCTGATGTAAGGGCCCCTAAAATAGGAAGAAATTTAAGCTGAGGTACATAAAAAGTGAATATGAGCATATTACCCAAAGAAAGGTAATTTTTCACCATTCATTCTTGAATGGCACCCTGGTGGGAGAAAAAAAGGCATCTAAACAAAACTAATATTTTCTGTATCTTGAGTCTGTCCGAAACATTCTTGTTAGGATTTATGTTTGTAGAGATTGAAATAAGTATTAAAATAATGAAGCTAAATGTATTCTTGGGATGCAGATCTATCTTGTTGATCCAAGACCACTATAAAGGGGGATGAAGTTACTTCTTGATTTGCAGTTAATTGCTAAGAACAATTTTTGTCCCATGAGGAGAAAAGGAGTCCTCTCTTTTGCCTAGTTGTATATCATGGCTTTCACTCTAAAAGCTCTTCCTTGACAGTTTACTGATAGCTGCATTCGGTTGCTGATGTTTCCTGAGGTAATTGGACTATATCGATCTGCAGGTTAGGGAACATAGCTGTAGTGGCAGTCCAAAGCACTGGCAAACAGAGCTGCCACAGAATACATTTTTGAAATCTTTCTCAGAGGTTTCTCACCAATGTTAACTTTGTGTCATTCATATAAATGTCTTGATTTTGAAACTCTTCTTATTTGTCATTTGCAAGTATGTACATTTGGAAGGAAACATCCACATACAACATAACAAAGCCTGAATAAAAGCAAACTGATGACGATCCTTGAAAGGAAATTGTAATTAAGTTTTTCATTAATTATTATTCCATTATCATTTCATGTCTGAACACTAGCTTATGATAAGAAAATCTATATCTCCTAGAGCTGTGAGGCAAAGGCTTTCCATTAGTCATCATACCCTGCATAATGAGTGGCATTGCTAATAAGATACAACAGACTTCAAAGTTATTCAAGCAGCAGTCTGAATAATGAGATTTTGCACAAAAATGTAAATAGTGAGCATGCAACAAAAGCAATAAGGTGGATTATAACATCTTCTTTTAAGCCACCACAAATTGATAAATTGAAAGGAATTTAATTACATTTTGTAAGTAATACAGAGCATTCCACAGGTTCCCTAAAATCCAGAATATGACAGGGCACTCAGTGCTTTAGAAGAATATGAATTTCAATAATGGAAATAACTGCTAAGAATAAGCTTTATAGGAATCTTTAACTCTGCATTTAAATTTTGGTAGAAAACATCTGCCAAAGATTTCTTACAATAAACCAGAAGAATGGTAATACCAAATTTGACAAACATGCCAGACTTAAAGATCAGCCCCTGGTATACATTGCTACAGCTTACATTTAAAAATACATAATATAATAGATTATATTATGTACTATGTAATGTGTAATGTGTAATATAATCTATTATATTTAGAATAGAATAGAATAGAATAGAATAGAATAGAATAGGCACCAAGCCTGTCAGAATTCAAGAATCATCTGGATGATGCTCTTAGTCATATGGTTTAGCTTTAGGTAGTCCTGTGAGGAACAGGGAATTGGACTTGATGATCCTTATGGGTCCCTTCCAATTTGAGAGATTCTATGATTCTATGGTGATATAATATAATATAATATAATATAATATAATACCAACTTGAAAAAGAGTGTTGTGTGACTGATAGTTGAACATAATTGTTTCATGTGTCGAATCATATTTTTTTACTCCTAGAACTTGAGAGAGGCAAAATTAAAGGACAATGTTTCAGTTTTATTTAAAATAAGAAAACCTATCAGTCTCAGAAGCTATTGAAGCTAATGGCAGTTTTGTGGTAGGTATTACTATAAAATAAGAATTTGGGCTGATTGAAATATGAGCATTTGGATTTGACTTCAGATGTTTTGGAAGCCATATGTTGCAGGATAATCCTCTTTTAGAATATTTCTTATATATATATAGGAAAAAAACAAATTATCTTTGATGCAAAATTCCTGTGTTAAATTTAAGCATTTGATCAAAATTTCTAGAGGTCCATTCCCCTCTGCCTTTACCCATAACATAGTCTCTTTTATACCATGATAATGTATATCAGCAATAAAACAGTACAATAGGAGAAAAAAAACCATGCATTTAACAGTGCAAAGATGTGGAACAATATGCAGCCAACTGAGATACCCCCACAGCAAGATCAAGTGGCTCAGCAGAGCAGACAGCAGAGTTGTGAGACCCAATTATTGCATGTTCTATTTGCATGATAAAATGTACCAATAAATCCAAGTCAAACAGAGCTGGCAGAAGAAAGCTCTTTCATTTATTTGGTATTGAGGGTGGGCACCTGGCAAAACAGAGAATCTAGTTTATCTGAAATGAGATAGCATATTTAAGCCTGGGTGGTGACCTAGGAAATAATGACATACAAGTGATACACCTGGAGATAAATGATAAAATAGATACAAGTACGAGCCATTGCTAAATGGCACAAAGGCAAACGTAGCTCAGTCTCAGATGAGATTCAGATTTGTATGACTACAAAGTGAATTCAGAACTAATTCAGAGCCACTTAGTGTTGTCCACATCTACCTGGTTGTGGGAATATGAAAGGACAACAATGCGTAACAGCTTTTGATTTGTTCAGGTTTTTTCTCCTAAATAACGTCAAAAAGAACGGAGGGAAACCTGAGAGAAACCCAAAGAAATTTAAAGGGCCACACTAAGCAGGTATCTACAGAGAGGAGAAACAAAATTGTTTCTCAGATACAAGGCTGGAGGAGCAGTAACATTTTGAGACTATGAATATTGTGCAGAAAGTAGTCCTTCCTTTCTAAAAATTTTAGAAACAGGAGAGAGAGAAAGGAGTTAGTGTCTACACTGAAATCCTTGGAATGGTATAACCCCATGTTTTCAGAAGCAAAGATTCAAGTGTCCTTTAAGTAGCATTTGATTCATTCATACTGAGATAGATAAATTAATAATAAGAGGTGACATGAACTAGTGAAAATAGATTGAAACTTGCAACTGTGAAAGACAAGGCTTTCAATTCAATTTTGATTTTATCTTAGAAACACGTACAGATTCTCTCCTGGAATACCATGAAACATTATAGCATTGTTAGGTATATTTTTCACAGAAAAAACCCCATACAGTCATATTTGTGTGCAAATACGAAGACCTTACCTACTGTTTTTGCTTATTGTGACATTTTATCTGAGAAGTTATTCATTTAAAGCTGTTAATCTTTATATCACCTGATACAACCGGGAACATGCTGTTTGAAAACCACTTTCATATCCATATATGTATTTTGGGAACTTCTTGAGGACAGCAGCGGTCATCAGCTGCTGTTTATGGCAAAGAAAAATATCTCTTCTGTTTTGTAGTCCCCCAGCATCCATCCATTTTCAGTTTAGGGATTTCAGTTGTCCTTGGAGTTCATGAGATTGTGTACATTTAGGCAAAATTCAGTGGAGTTCTATAAACAATCTAAACCTTGCATGACGCTGGGAAAAATTGCACAGCTCTTTTCCTCTGCATGTAGAAGAACTAAGTTTTTTTAAATTTCTGCTGAATCTTTTTAGGAGGGCTAAACCAAGAAGATTCCACAGATTTCTTAAAAACTCATGCATTCAGTGATATTGCATTCTTGAGTGGGTAGGAGGGATGATGTCTTTGATAAACATGGTCCCTCATTTGCTGTGTACTTTGAAAAGCTAAGTACCACATATGTGGAGATAATATCAGAAAGAATAGTGTTTACATTTCTCCAAATCAACCTTCAAGTCACTAGACACATTTCTTGTGGTCATCAAAATATATGTACATTGTTCTTATCTAAAACAGTGCAGGAAGCAAGTCAAGAAGGTTATGAATACTTGAATTGAAAAGTCAAACCCCAGTGCCTTCTAAAACATGTTCCTAGTAAACTGAGGATGTGAGGAATAAACTAGCATATTTCCCTGGAGTGTCTCAGAAAAGGTTTTATTATTGTAGTAGCTATAGATAAATTCCTCAACAACAAAATTGTGGAATTTTGTGCAAAACTTAACATCTGGAACAAAAAGCTTTACTTTGAAAACATTGCTCCTACAGTTTGTATTTTGGGTCTAGTAGAAATTAAGGATAATATAAAAGAATAGTTTTCACAGGATGCAAATGCTTTAACTCATCCCTGTGGCAGGTGACTGTAAAATTAACTTCTGAAGCACATCGAGAACCTTTACAGGGATCTTGAACAGCACTAATTTTACCCAGGTCTATTCTATCATTTTGTAGCCCAACCCAATGAGTTAATGCTACTGGTTGGTAATTAGGTACACTCTGCACATTCTCATCATCCTGTCTGGCAAATACATAATTTTTGTTGTTGGCAAGTCATTCTTTAATACAAAGCACTAACATATTTGACTGAAAGAAATGCTGTTTGAAATCAATTTTCATAGTCACAGGTGTGTGCTAGAAGAAGCTCCCACTGCCAGATAGGAGTGTCAGATAGTCATACTTCCCAATCATGTAGAAAGTAGTTTCACAAGTGTCCCTAAAAGAAAACATAATTTAATCAAAGATAATATGGTTTCTTTCACCTTTTCAAAGTTGTACCAAGTGTACTTAAAGGAGTATTCTTAGGAACTTTGATATTTTTCATATTTTTCAGGTTTCTGTAAAGGTGGCCAAGAGAAGCAATAGCTGATTTTTATACATAGCAGACAGAGAACATGTGAGAGCTAAAGCAGAAAATATCTGGCAAAAGGCTTTTTATAGCTCAGAAGTCAATATGTAGTATAAGCTGCATATTGCCGAGGCAGCATATGTGTTCCTTCATATTTTGATTTTTATCAATCTAAGCACAGATCCCTTATAGATGCAATCCATTTCTTTGAAGTAGGGTGTGTGCAGGGGGTTACATAGAGGCCACTGATGAGGAAGGGGGCCTTTCTGCATGAATACACTGACATGGCTCACTCATACTCCTTTAGCCCTTTTCTTTCATTACCATTCTGTAAAAGAGAAATGTCACTTTCAAAGGATGCTACTACTGCCCACAATACTACTATATAGGCTGTTCTGGATTCAAGCTGAATTTGACTCTCCTAAAGCAGAAAAGAGCTTACCATGGCACCATGGTAAGCAAGACTTTCTAAGGTGTTAACCAACTGCTTGATTACACCATTAAAATGAGAGAAAAAAAAAAAACAAACAGCCCCCTCCCAAACCCTCTAACAAAAGGCAGCATCTCTCATGTTCATTTGACATTGCTAAACTGCTTAAAAAATTGATATAATAATAAATAATAACTTAAAAAATGGGAATTAACTCCTGAGAATATAAAAAAGCAAAAGACTTTCATTCATTTTTATTTGTAAAGCAATAGTGGCTATCCATTGCTTAGCGCTAATAGTTATTGTTGGATGTATAAAATCAATTACAGCTCCTGTGGTAGCATGTACTATTTATAATTTTTCAACCATGAATTCAGGGAATGACATTGTGTTAAGACAAGATAAAGTTTTAGGTTTTGCATTATACAGTACTAGAAGTAGTAATCAGTAGTAATAGAGAACTCTGAGCTATGGATTGTTTTGCCTGATTGTGATATATCAGGAGGAAATGTCTTGAATCAAAATAGAAGTTTTCCAAAGCTAAATCATCATATATGTTTTAAGCATGGTGCACTAATAAGAGCTCAGTGCCTGGGAATTGCGGAAGGGGGAGTGGGAAGGGGTAGAACAGAAAAATACTTATACTGGAAGGAGATGGACATCTTTGGCAGAGGTAAAGGTACATACATTTTTGTGGCCCAACTAAGTCCCACAAAGGGCATGAAAGAATTCTTAGGATATTTCTTAAAAATTACTCTATAAGTCCTGACTGATTTAGTGGAAAGCTTTATTCCACAGCTTGTTCTGTATTAAAGATGTCATTTCCATTGATTCTATAGGATGGCCATTAAGATTTCCGAAAACTTCATGAAGAGTTACCCTGAGCAGCAAGACAAAACTTCATTTCTTTTGAATCCACTCTGAAGCATTTGAATTTAGTATTCCCAACACTAACCTAATCTATGATAAGTTTGAATACCAAGTTTTCACATACTGTCTATTTAAATTTTTACCTCTAAAAATGAAGCTGCAAAGAATTTTTACAAACATTAGGGATTTGGGTACACAGATACATGTGAAGGCATACATTGATGGATTGTTGGTAAAACTCTGTGGTGGAGACAAGAGCAAAGGTTGCTTTAAAACCAGGTGTCTGGTCTTCTGCTTATGTTGGCTGACTTGTGTAAAAATCCAGCAATGCAAAGAAAAAGCGTTAGTAATGATTATTTCAGTTGTGTAAAAAAAACCCTGATGTGTAGTATGCTCTGTCTCCTGACATTTTGTGTTAAGTAATGCATGAAACACATTTTAAAAATTCAGGTGGAGCATTATAACTCAATCAGTAGATTATGATTATTAGTAGTAGCAAACTCAATTTCATAGCAGTGTGCTCCCTTATGATCATGCCAGCAGGTAAAAGCTTTGCTGCTGGCCATCTGCCATTCACGCAGACTACACTAACCTTTTACCTGTCTGAAAGAACAAAGCTGCTCATTAGAAAAAGATACCAGAATTGTATTTAAAAATATTACTTTGAGCTGATGGAAAAACAGTTGTCAAAATCTGAGGCAATAATGGCTACAGTATAACTTAGAATGACTTAGTTATATTGCATTTAAGAGAAATCCATTATGTGAGACCAAGAAAAACCTGTTAAGTAAAATAATATCATATTTACAATGTACACTAAGAATGCTATTTTACTAACTTACTCAGCAGTAAAATAAAATGTTGGAAATTATCTGTACTCTCAGTAGGAACACCTTTTTATTTACCAGTCTGGATTTCTTGTAAAATTCTATTATGCTTTATGGGACAAAAAAATGGGATTTTGTCTGCAAAAGAGCTTGTTGGCAGAAACAGAAAAATATATGCTTTCAGTTTTGTGCATGGATATTGGCAACAATACCAATACTTTGCAGACAGATTTCTAGTAAATGTTTTATACATCGCTGGTTTTACAAAATCTATGTTTAAAAAGTGAGGCATAAAATATGTCTGGTTATCAAAAACGTTGACTAGTCTTCTGAGAAATTTTTGAAGTTGATTCTTTAAAATAACATCAGAACTATTAGACTTATATTTTCAATCAACGTCAAGTATAATGGCTTGTATACAATCCAGTTGCATGTGCAAAATTCCTAAATATATTTTATTGCAATGAACCCTTTCAGAAATTAAATCTCATTTCATGTGCAAATTTGCTGTACCCTGGATGGAAAACGTAGGCCCTCTAAAACAGGACACAAAATAGCCATCGCGACGCGGAAGGGCATGCTAATGATGAGCATACTTCTCGTGGCCCTGAGCTAACCAACTAGAAGATGCTGATGTTGGGAATGATCTTAAATGCTGTGTTACTCAGATTTCCATCTGATTTACATCAGGCAGATCCCAGTCTGGATGAATGGGGGAAATAATAAGTTAATTAAGTTACTTCCACTTTGGTTAATATCGTGCATCTAGGAATTAGACTGTATATCCCATTTACAGGACAGATTTGAAAAGCGGTGCATTTGTGGAGGATTTATGAGTCATGGTAGATCACACTTTCCCAGAGGTAGCTAAAAACATTGCCAGAATTTCTAAGCTGGAGTAGAGAGCAGTATAATCTCATTAGTGTGACCGGAATATCATTTTTAGTGTTAGAGTTCTGGCTTCCTAAAAAATGTTTATTGAAAAATTAAAGAAGGGCACAAACCACGCCTAGTCACCAAGTAAAAGTCTGGAAAATCTACTTTATTGTAAAGGAAGTTCAGTCACAAGTTCAGTCAGTTTTGTCTGAAACTTGAGAGTTGATCAAGGGGTTTGATCTCATTACCTATATTGGGAAAAGTTTGTACTATCAGCCACTTCTTTGCTCTGGAAGTAAAAGGCAGATTTAGTGGCTGGAAGCTGAAGTCCAATGTATTCAGCCTGGAAGTGGGATACAGGCTCTGCCCCTGGAGTAATTAGCCATTAGTTAAAAATTATCAAATGAGGTAGTGGTTTCTTATAAAAAACTTTAAATCAGAACTTCTTCTTTTTCTAGAAGATATGATCAAATACCTTCTGCACTTGATGCAGCAGTTACTGAAAAGGGAGTCTTTCTGATGTATTACAGAGGTCAGACTATGATTATAAAGGTTCCTTTAATCCCTAAAATTCCTAAACCTGTAATAACATTCTAGAAATATGACAGAAGGAAGAGAATTTCAGGGAATTTGACTATATATATGTCATTATCATCATCAGTCTGATCTAAAACATTAATTAAATACTGTAAATTGTGGATCTACAGAAAAATGGACATTTTACTGTTGCTCAAAAGAGAAAAAAAAGTGAAAGAAGGGTTCAACAGTTCTCAGATAAAAATATGTCTTGGTAATACATATGTAGGATACATTTGCTTCTAGAATGCCAGATGTCATATAAAAGCAAGACATGCTGTAAAAAGAAGCTGTCTTGGAAAAGCGGGATTCAAACAGCCACTGCACTGAAAATGTAGAAAAATGAAATTACTTTAAAATGCACGTAGATGGGCAGAGAAACCATTATAGTAAAAAATGCACTCATACTT
Organism: Aviceda cuculoides; assembly: GCA_035590195.1. NCBI lineage: Eukaryota > Metazoa > Chordata > Aves > Accipitriformes > Accipitridae > Aviceda > Aviceda cuculoides. Next base: position 10,706,276 of record JAVJGG010000007.1, read on the forward strand.
CAAAAAAACCCTGTGGTTTCCTACTGTGAAAATGAAGTTTTAGGTCATCCAGTACTTCAAGGAAAAGAAATGATTGAATTTAAAGTTGGTTAGTTTAAAACATTCCATCAAGTGTTTAACATTAATGATAGCCCAAAGCTGTTCTTTTACTTTACCTATGCTAAAACAGAGGAAGACTATAAAACAAATGAATTGATCTTTTTAATTATTCGATGCCAACAACAAGTTATTATCGCAGTATCTAATACCACTGTCCTAATTAAAATCTGGTGGGACCGAGGGTGTAATTGCTTCATCATTATGGTTCAGAAACAATAGGATTGATTCTGAATATTTCCCTCAATATCAACAGAAGTATTTCAAAAGTGCAAGAGATGAAAATCTGTCCCACAAATTTTTCCAAAGCAGATAAAGGAGAAGATAAGATAATTTTGTTTCAGTATGAATGCAACTTTAAATGCAAACCATGAACTTTATTCTAACCTCAGTTAGGTGAGAAGCAACTCTACCAAAATCAATAAATAATTTTCAGTTGTAAAAAACCTATGCAAGAGGAGAGAGAGATTAGGATTTCCAAGTTTATCTGTTAAAAAGAGGATACTACAAAGAGCAGAAAACTTACTGAGCTTTAGACACTTTTTGCTATTTATAAATATCTAGGAGGTTAAGTACCACTCCTCTCAACATACATTGCTTCTACCGATCAATTGTATTTTTAGCTCTGAAGCCCATGCTCTCATGCTGTGAAGTAGATCTAAACTGGACCAAGTCTTAAAATAATGGCCCTATCATCTTTAATTGTTCTGGTATATAGTAATAATATTAATCATGATGAACTCATTTGGTATTAATCTGGTTGTCATAAAATGCTTACATAGATGCTCTAAATTAGTTAGCTTGACCTTAATTTTGAAGGGTAGCCCATAAGTGCCTAGTGTAAAAACTTGACTTAGAGTAGAAGGCAGGCTGTGAGCATGATTCTTGAGCATGAAGTTCAGTCTTTCAAAATTTCCTTCTCACTCCTTGACAATAACTCTGTTGGATAAACGCAACGTTGACCGGGTTTGCTGATTATGTATGAATAATGGAGACTTATGTTCAAAAGAAACACATTTTGTGGATCATCTGTATCTGTGGATCTTCTTAATTTCTGTAACGTTTGAGATAGCTGAAACACTTCCACACTTCTGGCAGTGATAATGCTTGTGCATCAGTACAGAAAAGTTTAATTACAAATTTCTGATATACAAGCATATGCCTTAACAGCAAGTTTAAACATTAAAAAAAGAAGTATATTTGGTATAGCCCCCACACCTCTACCTTAGATTTTGATGTCACTGCAAACTAAATACATTTAACATTTCAGGGATTTGGATTTTATGGTGAAAGACTTGAAATTCCCTGCTCAAATCTAGTTTTCTGTTTGGGAAAAAAATATAAATTTGAAAAGCATTATTTGAAACTAACATTTACATTTGCACAGAAACTATCAGTTCATGATAGACCTCTACTTAACTGTCATTTCAGTATTTTTATCTATCGTGTGCTACATTCTATATACCAAACTGGCTAACAAGAACCCCAATTGATTTTTAAGCTACATTTCTTCAAAAGGGGCCACACCACACCAAGAAGAGAAAGAGCATTCCCTGAAAAGACAGCGATTCCATTTGTCCTACATCTAGGACCTCATGTCTTCAATAGGATCATAAAAATAGCTATATAAGCTCTGCAATAGGTGAGAGAAAGATAGTGCATACCACTTCCTTTGCTGGCTCTTCCTTCTATTATCCTAATAGATCTGTCTCTTAGTAAGAGTCAGAGAGTTTGAAAATGCCATTATTAACCTCTTAAAATTGTCTGCAAGTCATTAAGCCCCTAACACAAATTTGGTTTTGAGGGACCCTGTCACAGGGATATGCACAGCCATACTATATATACAAGCAACCTTAAAATAGGCATGACTCCCAGGTGCTGCTTGGTGGAAGCTTGAACTCCATCGCAGATGATCTTTTATTAAATTCAGCATAAGCAATCAGGGTGAAGGCAAGTCAGCGGTGTTGCTATGTGTTGAGAACAGCAATTTGAGATGCCACTATTCTGAAGTCAGCTACAAAGACTCCTGACATTGTCATTTAGAATAAATATTTCTGGAGGCACAGCTATATGGTGGTTTTATCATTTTTTACTGTTAATGCAGTTCCAAAACACTTTTTTTATCTGCAGATTCTTTTACAATAGAGGTTAAAAACACTATTTACATTTTATAATTGCAAGTTAAATAGTTTGTTTTCTTCCTGGGAATGTACCTCTGTAACAACTGTATACTGCTGTGGTGGATACCATGCATTTTGTAAAGCTCATTTTCCAAGGCCATTTTTTGGCACAGAATTTAGTAATAATATGCATTCACGTTTAAACCTTCTTTGGATTCCTGAACTACTTCTTAATTTGTTGAAGTGCTTTCTTTCATTTTCAAATTCAGAATTAACAATTTATTGACACCTTTATACTTGAAACAGCTTGGAGTATGAAAGGGTGTTTCTGCTTCTGATTTAATCTCAGACAATAACATCTATATTCATGGCCAGAGTTCAAGAAAAAGTAAAAGATTCCATCTCAGCTGTGGGATATCTTTCCAGAAGTTTCTCACAACTTGTAGTCTTCTCTGTACTCTTTAAAGCAGATATTCTGATCATTTTATCTCACCCAGAGAATGGAATACTCTAAACTGTCCAAACTTCCTTAATTTTACCATTTCAGATATGGAAAAACTGAGGTGTGGAAATACATGGTAGATAAGGCCTTTAATGGTAAATATTTTGCAGTTTTTTCACCCACCTTCTAAATCACATACCAACAACTAAATAAAACCTCCGAGGCTATTTTTCAGCAATCAGCATCCTAGCAGGAGTCCAGCTTATGGTTTCTTCTGTTCTGAGTTTTTTGAAATTGAACTTTTCAAGAAATACTGATGATTTTGCCAAATGAGGCTTTTAGTGCAGAGTTCAGTGACTCATTCTGAACTGACAGATATAGATGGATACTTTAAATACAATAGTTTGATAGCCAAAATACAATTTGAAAGTGGATATTGCATTCAAATTTGTGGCAAGTCCAATGACCAAAGCAACTATTGAGTTACATTTAGCAAGAGAAAGCACTATTACAGACCAAGTTATGGTCAGTAAACATATTGCTAAAGCATGAGAGCAAAATCAATAGTAAATGAAAAGGGGGTATAAATCCTGTGTAATCTGGAATGCTGTGTGGGGAATCTGATGACTCTGTTACTGTTGTGAACCTTACCTGTTCTACAGAAACCTGCAGAAGCTGGGTCTCTCAGTGACTCAGTTTCTCTCTTTCAGCTGTATTTACCTCAATGTCTTATGAATGAATACTTCAACAAGTGTGCTACGTATTTCCATACAAACAGCTTCCTTATGCTTCACTGATATAAAGTAGATAATGTATTTTGTCCTTTTCATATACTAGATTATGTATTCTCCTTACATGGGCATTTCTGATATATTTTCTGAGAATCGGGTTTTGTCTTATGTATATAGTTCTCTGGAGGATTTCACAACTAAAGCCAGCAGAAATAAAATATAAAACCTACATTACGACAAAAATAACATCTATTGTCTGCACAAAAAACAATCAAATTAAGCACATGGCTAGGCAAACTACTATCTGATTCTGTCCAGAAAAATGTCATGCTCTGTTTTGTCAAAAATAGGACTTACATCTCATGAAATTAGAAAAGATAGAAAAGACAAGCATCTCAGGTTAGAGTCAATAAATCACTCAAGTTCTTAACTAAAGGAGTTTCAGACTGAGAGCTATATACAGTTTAAAATTAAGAAGCAGCAGAAGAGAGGAAAAAAAAACCTTGCTAAACAGACCGAATTCTCTGTGAAGAACATTTGGTAACAAATATAGATGCACCTCAAAACCACTTGAAAGCAAGATATTCAACTTCTACCAAGAGACAGGGGAGAATTTTGAGCATAGTTGAAACCATTAGAGCACAACAGCAATTAATCCTGTTTATTCATTACAAAGTTATGACTGGAAATAATAATTGCACTGAAACCAGTGACCGCATGAGATGAATAGAGAACATTCAGAAAGTAATGACTCTGCTTAGATGTATTCCTGATTGCTTTTGGGCTGCAGGAGATAGGACTGAATTAAGTCATTTCTAGCCTTCTTGTCTTATTACCCAGGCAGGTCTATTTGTATAAATTCACACCAGAGGTTCACATAGCATAGCATTTTTGTGCAAATTCAAATTACACTGATGTAACTAATAAAATTTACTTACCGCTTTCCAAGATTTAGAGATATGAGAGCTCCATGGTAGAAGGTACCTTCATTCTACATAATGCTTAAAAGAATGCGGCAAAAAAAATTTACTTGACAACATGTAAGGCTCATTGCGTTACACGGCTCATTATATTTTCTCAAAATCTGGTTGTTATTGCTTGGCATCTCTTCAGACTTCTTTATCAGTGTAGTGATTCTGCTTCAGTTCTGCTAATCTTCACTGCAACCCAGATTTTTTACCATCACCACATGTACCTTTACATTCCTGCTTTAGACCTTCCCTTCTGTGGCAACTTCTCATTTCCATTCAGCACTTCAGTTCTCTGCCTTGCTTCAGAAAACCTTCATCTTTCATCTTACTAATGCAAATTGCTACAATTCTTTAATTTAGCTACTTTCAGGTGATTTTGACCACTATCAAGCCTGAACCCATGTACAGGCCCAAGCCTAGAACTCTTCTTGTGCCCTGATATATAGACCTAGGTGGAACTGAAACCAGCTTCTGTAAGGTTTGGCTTCAGCACTGGCATTATGTCTGCTATTTAAAAATTGGTGTTATCAGACCCTGTCAACATTTCCGCAGATTTAGGTATTCTGAATATTTTGCTTTTCACCTGATTTTTTATTTTCAAGACAATGCAATTCCTAGTTAAAAAAGAGCCAAGTCTCTAAATGTTCTCACTTAATTTTCCCTGCATGCATTCTTCATAAAATACCACAAAAAGAGGGGAAGACTATTATCCAAGAAACTTTAAATTTCTAAACTCTAAATGTGGAAGAAAGAGTCTAAAAAACCTGTTTCTTTTTTTCTAAGATGGTGACTTAATAGTTTTTCTGTATGTTCTGCTCCGCTTACCCCCTCATATGCAAAAATGTGCGGAATTCATGAGTAGCTGCTGTTGTATAAACATATAGTAGTAGTTTATTTTATTCTTCTAAATTAAATATTCTGACCATTTTTCCTGTTCTTTTCCACTTTCCTGTCCACCTCTGTTTCTTGTTATTATAGGCAGCATAAGACTGTTTGAAAAATACCTTCTTTAGAGAAACAAGAACAAAGTCTGTTAGAAATTCCTGTGAAGAATAAATGCCAGACTAATGTTTTCAAAAGAAACTAGCTATTTTGAAAGTTTTTAGAAGCTGTATAAGTAATGTATTTTAGAGGTGAAAGAATCTCTCACCTTTTTTGAAAGCCATTTCATCATAGAATATATCAGATTAAGTGAGTATGAATTGATGCAACAATAAGCCTTTCATTATAAGAGGAAACCATCAAATAACATGGTTGCTTCAGATCTGTTTGAAAAGTTTGGGTGACCAAATGATGCCTCGCAGAGATATTCCCAGTCAGCTCTATTTCTCATAAATACAGGTGATTAAGATTCCTCTTTCAATTCCCAAAGTAACTGAAATAATCAAGTCATAGGTATGGTATTCTCTGTCTTTGTGGCTTTTCAAGAGAATATTAATATTTACATTTTCTTGTAAAAACATTTTGTTTGGTGCAGTGCATCAACATTACTTTGGATATCCATTATCCTAATATTGATCCTTTTGCTTCAATTATCTGTTCTGCTGTAGTCCATTTACAGAAGTCTTCTGCACTGTGTAAGTCACTCCTTTCATGAATACCTGTGGTAAGACATATCATAATATTGTCAGAAGATGTTCAAACATAATTATTATTTCAAATGTCAGTGGATATTTTCCCAGCAAATTAATTTTTGAAAATTTGAAGTATTAAAAGTATATGAACATCGAAGTCAGTAACCTGCATCAAATTTTGATTTTTAATAAGAAACAGGTCATAAATTACATTGTAATCACCGATGGACATTTGGAACAGTTTCATTCCATTTTCTTTCTTCTCTCTTTCTTAATTAAGGACCTTTTTATTAGAACTCTTTTTTTGAATAAATATTTAATATTCCACATCTCAAGAGATGGCTGACAAAACTTAAAATCTGTGGGTTTTGGTTAGAGTAAAGGATGGAAATATTTCTTGCTGTGGCATTGATATGAAGTTTGTTTTAGAACATGAAAGATCCTCTTAGACTCCTGAAAAATGGTATTAAAATTTAGTGTTCGATATTGCTGATTGTGATTGAAAATCACTTCATTAAATTACAGTACAGAGAGATGAAGGACATCTTGCAGCAATGAAAATGGTTGCAAATTTAATTAAAACATTAAATTATTGTTGGAATAAAGGTCATAATCATAAAATGTAATTGAAGGGAGTACATTAGCATGTACCCTAAGGTATCCTTTCTATTTCAAAATATATATTACATATTTGACATTTAAAGAGGAAATAGGTACCATTTTATCTGGATGGATGAACTACGATCGTAAGAATTGTTATACATAATACAATTTAAGAGCCCAATTTTTCAAAAAATCATTTGCTGCTGCATAAGTGCAACATACTATTTTTATGTCTCTGACTGAGAGAATTTGCCTTCTTATTTATTGAATATCATGGACCTGCACAGAGAGGAGGACATTGTATCATGTACTAAGACTTTTTCTCTGTGGAAAAAGTATAACATATACCACTGACTTCAGAGAGTATTCTTGTCAGGCTCTGGTTACATTTATGACGGTGTGTACCATTTATCACTGCATTTTCTCTCCCTTGCAGCATTTTAGGGAGGCAAACAGTGCATAGTAATAGAAAGTAGAAGCTGCAACAAGAACATATATCCATAAAATTGTTGTTGAAATTATACTGATAATGCTGCTACAGGACCACTGTCACCTCATGTCCTGAGGATTTCTTTTTCTAAACAGAAAATACCCCAGAATTGAATAAACCTTATTCTTAATGATTTCTCCTAAATACTCAGCAATATTCTCTGAATTCAGGTAAAGTCTTTTAAAATTTTCTGCATCTCTTTCACTTGCTGCATTTACTAAGATACCTTTTTGAAAAGGGAGACTGTATTGTTTTGAACTGTCTCAGAGGGGAAAATCAGGGTAAGTATATTTAGAAAATTTATATATAAATATTTACTTTTTAATATGTATTTAGAGAGAAAGTAAGGATAGCCAAGCTGGGTTTCAGCAGTGGTTATGCTGATAAATTAATGCTGCAGATTGAAACGCTTTGTTGTGTCTACTGAATCAGTTATTTTCTGTAGCTGTGTCTAGATTTAAGAATAGAAATTGGAAGCAGGTCCAGTAAAAGTCATTTTACTGAATAAAAGTATTGTATTATAAATACCATATTACAAATATGTGTGCACATGTATTGGTTTATTCAGTACAATAGGAGGTTTCCATTCACTAAAACAATTATGAATTTATTCATCACAATGCTTCAAGTATGCATCCCATTCATACACTAAAATGTACCTGTAAGAGTATGAACATATGCATACAGATTTTGAAAGTAATACGTGTTGCCTAGCGAGGGGGTTAAGCAGAAGGAAGGAGAGAAGCTCTTAGTTCTTTCTCTTCTCCCATTTTTGATTCTTCTGAGAATTTATCTGAAAGCCTAACATGAAAGTTACCCCAATTATGAGCTACCAGCCATTTAGGAAACACTCATGAGCCCAACCTTCAGTCTAGAAAAAAGCCAAAGGTATGGTGCAGGTATTAGCAAATGCTGGAGAAGTGTCAAGCAAAGAAGCCTCTTCCTCAGGAAACAAGTGAGAGGCCACTATGTGGCAATTATTGCATGGTGGGTCTTCCACAGCCCGCAGGCAGGGCGCTGTGGGTCAGCATGTGAGCGCTTTTGGTTCATGGTATCAACTGAGGTCATCTGATATGTGCCCACTTTCCTACCTCCGTGCATCTTTCTTCTTTTCATAAGAAGTGCTAGGTGTGTAAGGGTCACTGGCGTGTTGGCTGGGTTTTCAAGGTGAGTCATGTAAAATCTCTTTTTCCAAGGAGAAAGGGCACATCTTCCATTGTACCACAGTTTTTGCTTGCCAGTCTAATCTTAAAGCTCAAGTGTTGGCTCTTTCTGGGCTGATGTCAAGGGCCAGTCTGCATAATTTCACCAGGTTGGAGAGCTCAGTTTTCAGGCACTTACATGCAGGTTTCTGGGACATCTCTCAGGTGGCATCTGTAGGGCTTCTGTAACAGTCTAATAAAAAGCCCCTCAGACTTAAAACTGGGCTCTTGTAGGAGTGATTTTGTATGAATGCCATACTCAAACAAGAACTTCTGAGGGGTGTTGTAGTTGAATAAGTTGGTTTGATTTTTTGCTTGATATGTGAAAAAATAATTAAGCAAAATGTTTTCCGTGATTCCACTGAGTGGTTGGCAGTGATTTAAAGAAGAGTTACAGAAGTGCTTGCTGTGTGTAAGGGATATATCTTCCACCAGCTCAGAATGTGTCCATACATTAGATAGAAATTCCCCTTAAGATAAAACTCACATGGACTGCAGAAATATCTACTGTTTGGAAACTTTGTGCAACTTACAAAACAATGGGATGCATTCTACCAGAGTGCTCCTAAGAACTATCTTTGTAACTTGAGGTGAAAACATACTAACAATAATCAGATTACTATTAATTCTGTTATGGGCAAGAGACATTTCTCCCATTTCTCCCTTCCATTCAGTTTGGGTTTTAGCAATGGTAGGACTCCCTGATGTTTGCAGATAGACTGCTTTTTTCTTTGAAGAGCACTGGAGAAATTTTATTACTGTTGGAAGTATTTGATAAAGAGGGATACCTAGTAAGTGTATTTTTTTCGTCATATAAACTGGGTAAGCATGTAATAGTCATGAGTGCAAATACAAAAACTTTAGACTGTGACTATAGCTGAATATAAGGAATTGTTTTTTCATAAAAGCCAAGAGAACTAGATATACACATTCCATCAAAATTCTTTTGAAAATTTTAGCTAGAAATGTGTGCTATTATGAATGTGATTCATGCTACTGTAATTTTTATGGCACTAATCAAAAGAAGTGTTATTAGGAAAGCTCAGTGGCATAAGAGAAATTAGAAAAGGATTGAATTTGATAGAAATTCAGTTAGATGCATTAGCATGGCTAGTAAGATGAGTAATAAGGATCTCAAACACAGAATGCAGACATGTTATGGATTTTTACAATTATTGGAGTAGGATGACTTTTAGTGAATAAAATATATGACACCTGCTGCTTTCTTGTTAATTTAAACACTACACAGAGTAGTCATGCCTGAAGTCTGTAGCCATATGGGAAGGCATCTAATTAAACTTACCATGGCAATCTAAAACATTACGTGTAAAATGCTACAGGTATATCTTTGAAAAACACCACAGTCAACTCCACATGTGAAATGAAAAGATGTTTTATGTATCAGAAATAATGATCCACTTCCGTTGTCTTTTGACTCTGTAGGGCCAATGAATAAATTCATATGGAAATGGGGCCATACTTTAAAATTACTTAATCAATGTGTGCACATTAAAGCAAAAGAAATTATTAGAAGAGCAAGATTTAATTAATACTATCTGATAATTTTGAGTATGATAGAAGTATTTGATTTCAGCTATGAACATTTTATAGGCAAAGACTCCTAAGCTTAAACACATTTCTCAGAATATAACAGAGACTCAACTCCCCCCCCAAAAAACAGAAGTCAATTTATTTTTCATTATGAATCTTCCTAAAAAGGAGTTTGCATCAATTGCACAGAAAGAAGATGGTAGACTTGGCATCCCCAGCCGTAGGGTATTAGGCTATCACTTTTCTTATACTATCTGATCATTTGAATTTACCAGACATCCACAATTTCTGGATAATTCTACACTCAACCCATCACTATAAATTTGACAGAACAGGTATTCATTGAGCACACATTCCCTGGAATAGTGTTGATCAGTGCATGGGGCATACTGCAGTTCTTAGCAATGCACAATAGATTTATTCGTGGGCAAAGAGTCTAATCTGCACAGGCAACATCAGCCTTTTTCCTCAGTAAAGAAGAACTGCATATAAATTGTATATGCATAGAGAAAATATATCCTACTTGTTCCTTTGACAAATCTGGCATGTCTTGGATAAGGTCATTTTAATTAACCTTAGCCCCAAATCCTTTTCCTTACTGGCCTATTATTGCTTTGAGGGCATTGCAGCAAGTCATTTTACACTGTGGAAACAAAATAAGAACCACACATAGGATTTTAGTAACTGATTAATTCTTAAGATTCTTAAATAGATGTAGAAATCTCCTAAATCTTCCTTAGCGATCATCATCTTTGATTTCTGTTTCACGTGGTCTCCAGACATTATTTCAGTTGCCATCTTCCTGCGCATACTGACCTGTTGCAACAAAGCCATCAGACGAGCAGTAGCAGACTGCTCAGACTGCTTATTCTCATCTGTTAGTTTATGTCAAGAGTATTTCTTGGAAAGCTGATGCCAAAAGAATTAGTTGGCAAAAAAAGGGGTTTTTGAAATTTAAGTCTACTTCTGTTGCATTTTCTCTTTTTTCCTCTTTCAGTAAGTACCAAAGGCTTTTTTTGCCCTCTCCTGCTTTATCTTTTCCTTGTTTCCCCCTGTTTTCTTATATGCAAATGTATTCCTTTATTAGCAAAAGTCTTTAATAAAAAAATCAAAGATCAGTCAGAATTTGGTGAAGGTAGATACCAGGTATTGCTGCTTAGAATTATGACGTGAATTCTGTTTCTCAAACACAGGATTTCAAGACCCATACTATGTTATTTTTATATTCCGTTACACTGAGGCTGTTTCTGAATCCTTCATTATCTCCTTTCCAGAGAACTGTTAAAATTACATGTGACATAATGAGATATGGATTTGAATAACATTTGAGACATCATCTTCTGCATTAGGATCTCCATGAACACTGGTGTATAAGTAGAATTTAGAATCTGGCTGTTTTGGCAAATGTCTGTTCTAAGCAAACACTTAAATGAGTCCGTAGTAACCCTCCATAATAATGTCAAAGACTTTATTTAATTAGGGAGTTCTGATCTGTTGTGTGGATCAGTCGTCTAAATTCATCCACATATTCCAAAAGGTAATATGAAACACTCAGGATGGAGACCACTGTATGATATTTGTGCAGTTGTATCCTCCATTGCTGTGTTTTCTGTAGCTAGCTAATGTTATTATTTTATTTCTCCTCCCTTAAATGAACCATTAAAAAAAAAAGAAAGAAAAAAAAAGAAATAACCTTGTCAGAAGATGTGCATCTTGTTTTTTGTAATTTCAAAGGTAGTCATCATGAATTATTTAATACCACTTTTTCCACTTTAAAAGCTGAAATAACTAGATAATTTGGATTCTATTCTTTACTATTTGAAACATCAGAAAGAAATATAGTAGGAAAATTAATATTTGACACTTGTGTCCATTAATGAAATTGGGAGGGATATACATTTTACTGATAAGGCATTTCTGAAGACATCTTTAGAGTTCCAGTCTGAGCCATGACACTATAGTGAAGAAAGAAGTGAAGGAAAAAATATACATAGATCAACTGAAAAGGGAGTACAAAGCAGAAACATTCAGACCATGGAAGACTGAAATGGCAGTGGGTGACTACAATAATTTCAGACAGTAAGAAAAAAATGAGCTGTGCATCAGAGAAAGTTGTATGTATTGTAAAAGAACTAAACTAAACTTGAAACCAAGATTGAGGCATTGTCTACATTTCCGTTGCTCAAATAAGCAGAATAATTTCTATTTGATAATTTTTTTCCCTTCTGCTTCCCAGCACCCTAAATCTGTTCATTATCACCATATCAAATAAGAGAGAGAGAGGTATTCTAGGACAGATAAGACATGAAACTTCAAGAGAAGAATGTGTAGATTTTGTTTGCTCGTTCGTTTGCCAATTACTGATGAAATCTAAATGTAGTTTATTGCTAAGTGAGAGAAGGTTGTCCTTAATTACAGCAACAAAATTCACTTTTCTGTTATAAGCTGTTTGGTTTTATACCTTTACTGTCTGTTGTCTCTGAATCAGTCAGTATAAGAGCATGCTTGTGGAAATCAGAATGGTCTCTTGGGAACTGCTGAAACAAATTAACAAAATTGAGGAAGATTAGAGATTAGCAAAACAAGAATTCAGAATTTCTATGGCTTGCTTTAGTGTGAAAAAAAAAAAGTATTGGCCTAGGAACAGTTTAGAAAAAAAATGAAGCATGATGGGTCAGTCTCCTAATGTGTTTGGTTTTGATCCCTCTTGTGGGGTTCTTATCTATGGTAGTTTGTAATTCTGCTAGGAAAATATGCAGTTTAAGAGTTTCTGTTTTGAGTGGCATAATTCTGTTCTATTTGATGTTAGGTAAACGGATCACAGTACATAACCAGTTGCCAATTCTAGCCGGCTCTTATGACATCAGGCCAATTTCTTGAATTTGAAATGCACATCATGATCCTTAATTACAGAACACCTAACTTCCACTTCATTTATGTGAGTTTGAGGCATAAAAGTAGCGCCAGGTCCTTTGTCTAATCAGGAAGGCTGAAAAGCATGAAGAAGAATTACGAAGAGAGATAAGAGATGCAACGACTGTCAAAACAGAAAGACAGCTAAACTTTTACTCGTTTGCAAGTCCTTCATAAAGCTGCTCAGAACTGACATGAGGGCTGTAGGATCAAATGAGCTGTTACTGAGTGAAAACAGATAAGGAAAAGAAGAAAGCTGGTAGTACATAGTGAAAGTGAGACAGTGCTGTGTGGGTTCAGTGAATTGCCAGGTTAAATTTTAGGAAAACCTTGCAAGATTGCAGTGAAGCATTTCATGTAATACAGAGGGTTTTGAATGCTGGCAAAGAAAAAATCAGAATACCTTGAAGAGCACTGTCATTATCTCAAAATTTACAGTGATTAAGATTTTTCCAAGCTTTTCATTTTCCCTTTTTCATCAGTGTTTTTTTCCCTTCTAACTGATCGTTCGTTTTCAGTCTGCTGTTAAACAGCTTTATCAAATGAAGGCTGTGTGGCTATGTGATGAGAACGTATCCAATAAAAATGCTTTCAATTACATTTTAAAACTGCAAAATATCAAATTACTGCTGTATGAAGATACGCCATTGAAAACTCTAAGATTACAAGAGAGGTCATTATGTTTCTCTACTACATGACTTTGTAGTGTAATAGCACAGTGTCACCTTAAACATGATTTATTGAAAGTGTTACAGGGAACAAACTAATTTTTCATTTCTAGAGCCCTGCAATCAATGAAACAGTTCATACAAAGTAAGAAACAGTGTAAACTTTTATTTCTTTATTTCCATTGCTACTAGAACTTTTAGATGATAACATAAAAAATAATTCTAAAAATGTGATCTAGTTTTTACTACATCTGTGATTTATTTAATTCTTATATTTCTCCTCATCGTAGTTATATTCATAAATGCTAATTTCTTTCATCTTTTGATTCTCATTCACTAGCAAACATTGGGTTGATAGAGAACTGACTGAGTTGCAGGAGATCTGAGTTTAGCTCATGATTTTATAATTCTCATGATACCTTTGAGAAATTAGTGGTCTAATGTAGCTAAGTTCCATTTGCAAAAGACATTTAGATACTCAGAAAGCAGTGGAGCAAAAGTGCTAAATCCCTCAGTTTTAGAAATCTTACCCAAATCCCTCTGTAGTCAAGTTCCCAATTTATGAACTCCATTTTTCTTAACCACTGGAATTACAGATTTTCAAGGAGGACATCTCTAGCACAAATCACAGTGGCACACGTACTGAGGTGTAGGACCACTAACGTAAAGCAATCATAGGCTGAAAATCTTGCAGGATGTTTTTCATTATTTCCAAAAATTATGTCATAGCTTGTTTAAAAATGTTTCAGAACAGTTGCATACTGTTGTAAGATTGTGGATTGGATGAAACCACGTATAAACTATGTGTTACATAACCATCGTATTCCTGTTCAGTGTAAAAAGTAATTTGTCCTTTTTCAGTAGAAATATCAGTCATTGGCCATAACACAAGCTGCAGGCAAAACTGTAATCTGATGAATTTTCCTTGTCTGAATTTCAGAAGCAAGAGACTAACACATTGTTTTATGCACGCCAAAGAGACATTCATACACACTGTAGCATGATCCTTCGTATAAGTGTATCCTGGATTTAGTTTGTTCACTAACAAGATATTTGCAATAGCAAACATTCTCTCTCATTTGATTTTTGGCAAGTTTACAAGAACTGGATTTTATGTATGTCCTTTATAAATAAACTTTTTATCAGAAATCATGAAACACCAAACGTTTCCATTCAACATTAATTTTACCTACCTACCTAACTACTGAATACCACGTACCTATTAATAAAGTCGCTCAGGGCAACACACCTGAATAGTTGCATTTTCTACATGCTGCCAAAATGACCTCTACATAGATTCATGTCAGAGATGACAATAGGTGTATCTAAACGAGCAATTTAACGCTTTGCAATGGCTCTTTTTAGGTGTCGAAAGCACTTGCTTTTACAGTTCGGAGTCATGTTGTGTGCACTAGAACGTACCACAGTACCCTCAAAGCTGTTTCCTTCCCGGTGAAGTCCAGGTGGCAGTCCTGTCCCGCAGCATCGTGCAGAGCGCTCCGGTCACAGAATGAACGTAAGGTCCTCCGGCGGTTTGTTCCCTGGGCGTGAGCGGGGTCCCGTTAGTAATGAAAGGCTTGTGTCGTGTACTGGGTTCAGATCAGCAGTGAGTGTTCAAGAGTAGCAGCCAAGTGAATTTCATCGCCAGTACACATGCGTCGTGATTACAGCTCCAAAATGGAGCACCAGCCCAAACTCCACTCTCGTCCACCTTTGCACAACTTGGTAAAGTGCGTGCACCAAAAGAGGGCCAGTGGGATTCATCTGTACGTGCATTCGGACCTCTTCACAGGGGGCAGGTCACTTACAAAGCTCTGTACTTTCAGTCTGGGTTTGGGGTAGGTACCACAGAGCCTGAGTATTCCGGCATCGCACACAGATGGAGGGAATTTCACCTTTCAGGCATCAGCTTAATACGATTTTCAAGAGCATATTTTACTTTTTACACATTTTTGTGGTATCACAGAACACTATATTCCTGCTGACAGATGGAATGGATAGTTTACCAGAATTACATTAACTTTTAAGAGTAAATCTGTTTCCCTCTATGTTTTACAGATTGTGCATTCTTACAGTTCAGAATTAAAAGGGAGATTAAAAGGAATGATTTTTTAATATGGTTTTGTTGTTTGCTAGGGGAGCAAAGCAGAGAGAAAGTCTAGTTGTTCTTCTGGAAGGTGAAACATTTTGTACAAATGCTTTGTTGTGCTCCTAATTGCTTCTCCGTTGTTTTTAAATTATTATAAAAATAACTTGTTCTTGACAACTATGCCTTTCCTGTTTTGAAACCATCTTAAAAAATTGCCATTAAGTTGCTCTTGTCAGACCTATGCATACATTCATATCCATGCTAGGCCTCCTAAGACTAGAACATATAGCTATACATCAGTGTTATTTGCACTAGGAACCATATGCCTCTCTATCGGGCTGTGTAGGGCAAAAAAGTCAGGTAGCAGGTCCTCCGATAACTGGGCTGCTTACATACCTTAAAAATGGTGTTGCTGTAGCATTTACTGTTCTAGACTGCAGTAAAAATGTAACGTGATATTTAGATTCCAAGCAATTTTTACTTCTGTAATGCTTTATTTGTATTATACATTGCAGATTGTAGTGTAATGACTTTGCTTCTTGTTGTTCATTGAGCAACGCAGCTTTCAGCTGTGAGAACATGAACATCTATTTTTTTTCTGGTGCTAATGTAGAAGGCAATATAGTAACCTAGAAATTTACAATATCATAATTGTATGTTAATTATTACCAGCTTTCTTTCTAACACAGGGGATTTCTTGATGATATGAGGTGTGGTAGAATAGAACCACAAAATAACAGAAAAATTTAGGTTGGCTCTCTGAAAGTCCTGTAGTCCAACCTCATGCTCAAAGCAGAGCCAGCTAGATCAGACTGTTCACAGCCTTGTCTAGTCAAATCCTAAATATCTCCAAGGACGAAAAGTTCCCAACTTCCCTAGACAAATTGTTCCAGTGTTTTACTACCTCCAATGTAAAAAATTGGACATTTATTTTTAGGAATTGTATTTCTTATAAGGTGAGCTGAGAAAAAAATGACCTGGTAGTTCTAATATAAGAAACTGGACTTAGAAGTCTGTTTATTGCACTAGCCTGTAAATCCTCAGAGTAACACAGCATGAGAAGACTAAATTAACAGTCTTGCTTGATTAAATCACGTGGACTTAGTGATTCACGGAGTAATTATCAAATGTGCAGGAACTGTACTGAAACTGAAGCAGGGTAACTCTGGCAGTCCTCCTCAGACCCCTGTCCAATCAATCCATTAATATTCATAAAGAAGAATTAGGAAGGCCTTCAAATCTTCCATGCTCCTTAAAAAGAAAAAAAAAGAAAGTATTTGTGTAGTTCCAGCTATTGATTGCAAAAAATGGGGGATCTTATCAGTATACATAAATACCTGAAGGGAGGATATAAAGAAGATGGAGTCAGACACTTTTCCTTGGTGCCCAGAGGAAACAGATTTATTTAACAAGAAAATATATTCAACTTACTCTAAAATATTGCAGTTATATGGATATATGTATAAGCAGGGTATGCTACACTTCTCCTACAAATTCACTATCTGAAATTTTCTTATACAGTTTCCATGTAAGCAGTCTTAGAAGTGGACATTTTGCTGTATAGAAGAAAAGAGTTGATTACCATTTACTTGTTGGGGTTTTTTTCCTGTTGTCCATCCAAAAGATTTCATCCATTAATATTGCTCTGACATTTAGAAGAATATTTGCTTATTACAATTACCACATTATGTTATGAAACTTTTTTGTTCAGAAACCATAGCTCTAGACTTTGAAACAACATGGTGGGAACTATTACTCTGAAATATAAATGTATAGGTATAAATATTTACCTGCAAGCATAATTTTAACTTAATTTAGACAGCTGAACTGAAAACATGCTTTGACTTATACTAGCTTTTAAATGCTTATGAATGCTATTTTTTTTTTCATAATACCATGTAATCTGCAAAAATAGATTTCTACTGTGTGCAATACACTAAATTTTCCAGGACATCGGTGATATTTCCGTATTCATCTGCATAAAAATAGTCCTAGAATTTTATCCCATAAGAAAAAATCTCTTTCCAAAAGCAGAGCTTGTAACCTGATGATCATAG
>JAVJGG010000007.1:10723792-10748260 GCA_035590195.1 Aviceda cuculoides
TAGCAATTTGGTTTTTTAGAAATAAGAAAATTACAAACAAAAGAAAAATTATGTGTTATGTAGTGGGAAAAAAACGTACAGCTTGTTTCAAAGCCATGTACTGTAACTTAAAAAATAGAAAGTAGGCTAAAGATATTTTTGGCTTTGGTTTTGGTTTTAAGTAATACATTTTGGATTCTTCCAGTTTTCTCTTAGGTTTTAGAAACTCTTGAAATCATGTGTCCAGTGTACCTTTTTAAATTAGGGATCTAAAGAGGTTTCCTTTGAGCATGAATATTGTTATTCACATGAATTCAGATTTGGGATATATAAGAAAAAGTAAATTGAGAGCATTTGCGACACAGGAAATACTGTGACCCTAGACAGACAACAGTTTTACTCCGTATAAAAAGCCTTTTGTGCTTTAAATATTTGGCAGTTTCCCAGTAGTGGAAATAGAAAAGGTACAATAACCTATTAGAACGAGATTTGAAATTGAAAACAGGGAATAATAGAAATTTTGTAAACCTGTGTGTGCCAAAGCAGTAAGGAAATAGCACATGTGCAAAGACACTTACAATTATAAGTACAAACCAGGTAAAAATGCGCATGATTGCCCTGACCTTCAATTCATTATGGTGCTAATTACCTTCATATTTCTCAATATAAAATAACCATGTTTTAATTATATTTATGCACAAATGCATCTGAAGTTTGGATAAACACTCATGAATAAAGTGGAAACCTGATGAAACCAGACTTCATAAGAAACACACTGACAAAAGAGTTTATTGTAGCTTTGAGAGTGCTTCTGATGTAACATCATGCCACCTAGCATAAGTTTTAGATTATGTTTGATTATGATGATTATAACTTTTTACATAAAGCAACAATTTGACTGGCAACTGCATGGAAGAGAGAATGGAAACCTAGCAACATGGCAATTCCTGTTATTATCGATGTACCCTTGCAAAAAATGTAATCTGTTTGAAAACTTTGCATTTACGATTTGATGGAAGTAATTCAATTCAGTGACAGAAGGAGTCCTTAAGTCCTCTGCATCTGTGGTCGAAAGAGAAGCTAAGGGCGCGTACATGCACCTCATGGATCAAATCCGTAATTTCTGAAGGATTTGATGAGGGATTTGTGAAGTCTTTTCTTAAGTGATCCTGAATTTGCAATCTTTACGCTATCCCGTCACTATGTGAAGTACGTTGCATACCAAGGCAATCCTAGCAAGGAAACATGGACAGGTAAAGATAAATAGCAGAGTGGTTCTCTGCCAACAGAGAAGTCTACAACATGTGAAAGGCTGGATCTATGATACAAAATTTCAGACATTATAAATCCAGTTTTATAAGGGTTCCTAATACAGATTTCATCTCCTTACCTTGTCTCTAATATCCCAGAGAGGTAAATACCACTACTGCTGCTACTACAAGTACACAAGTACTACAACAGCAGCAACTGCTGCTGCTACTGCTACTGATAGATAACTGCTTATATAATAGTTTAAATCCAAAATTTCTGTTCTCTACTGTTCATAGTGTTTGGACAGTTAAGCGCAAAGGTAACAAGTCATATCAGATATCCTCTGACTGTACTGGTTTTTAAACAGTTTTATCTTAGAAGACTGAATAGTACAGTGCAGGACAGCTGGGACAACAGTACAGCTAAATGCAAGTATATCTACTTTTTCAAGGCTGACAATCCCCATCCACCCTTTTTTCTTTAATCATTAGAAACACGAAAATGTAAAAATATCCTATTTACAACTAATTACTGAGAATCGCACATTAGATCACTCTTCTGCCGTGATCTGATTAGCGGGTAGAATATAAATAAGCTTATTTATTTGACTATAAAATCTTGTGAATTTTTTTATAAGACACCATAAGGTCTGCAGGCCAAGGCAGTAAATGAAGATGTGTCTAAATTGTTTTTAGGATTCATTTAAAGTGGGCCTAGAGATAACAAACATCAGCGTATTAGCCTATAAAATAAATGTTGAATTGTCATAAATTAAAAAATCTCCAGAACACAGAATTTCAACACAGGAATATCAGTAAATAACTAAGTTATATTTATATTTATTCATAGATCAGATTTTCAGTGGAGACTAGATAAACTACACTTGCTTTGATAGGAAGCAATTTTAACATCATTTTCAGTTTAAATGCTTTTATACAAATGTCAGCAAGAAATTTACTCAGTTACTTTTATGCCAAGTTATTTTTATATACATGGCCACATCATTCAACACCAAAAAAAAAGAGAAATGGGGTACTTACCAGATCGTACAGCGTTGAAGAGAATCAGGCAGAGTAACAGTAGCTTAATTCAAATTCTGTAAAAACTACATTAATTTTAACAAATCATTCACTTTTTCCCATTAATATAATGAGCTTTTTCTCTCTTCTTTAATTCGATTATTCAAAAATCCCACAGTTTGCCATCATAAAAGAGATCTTTCTAGCATAAAGAAGAGCTACTTTTTAGTGTAATTAACAGGGCCAAGAATTGTCTAGCAAAGCTACTCAGATTAATTAGTAATAAAGAAAATGTTTTGTCCTGCTAACATTTTCTTTTCAAACTCGGTTCAGATTTAAGCACTTTTGTACAACTGGTGTGTGACATTACACAGTTATTAATGCTATTAGAATCAAGAAGGTTCCTCATATGCATAGGGTTAAATGTGCTCAGCCAGGGTCTCGTATAAGAAAGTAAAAATAGGTCTGCCTATCATTTTATGGTTATAAAATAGAACTTGTAAAATATGGTTTCTAATATTTAGTTTCCATTATTCTTGTGTTGAGCATGATGCTAGCAACAACAACAACAACAAAAAAAAGTATTTTTTCGGCAAAACTGACATCAAAAACATAAGAAGAGGCCTGTGTCTAGTTGGGATAGACCAGGTCGAGAGGCAGAGGAAGACAAACTCGGTGTGGTCTTGTCCGTCCTGCCTTCTGGGAGCGAGCCCTGCTCTCCCGGGAGCTGAGGGAGGGCTGCGGCAAATTCCCTGCCTGTGGTGAGGGTGGCGGGGGGGACACGCTGCCCAGCCAGGCAAGCCTGGGGAGGGGACACATTCCATCAGCTTTGCTTCCTGGCCTCTTCCTGGCAGCTGTCCAGCGGGTTTATTTGGGACCCTTAAATGAAATTTTCCCAGAATCACGTGGAGGTTTTGCTTTTGAGGAAACTGAGTTACTGCAGAGAAAATGTGCGCAATGAGGGGACCAAGAGTATAGATGCTGCGTGACAGCAGAGACGTACTCTCTGGGACAAAGTGCTTGCAATTTGTCTGCTATATTCAGTGTCTGAGTTCCCGCTGCCTCTGAATTACCGATTAAAAGTCCATTTTCATAACAAATCTTAAACACATATGACAGCAAATGTTACATACTTACAGCTAGCCTAATAAACAAAATGCTGAACAATGTAAAATAAATCTTCTTGGTGACTTGCACTGGTTTTTGGACTTGATAGTCTGCTTTCTGATATTAGTATTCTGTAACTCTGTTTAATTGGACGGTAACTGCCTGACTGCTGCTTTCCTCACTTTTGGTAGCCATTATCTCTGCCTTTCATTGTGGGGCTGTAGTTTTCTTCAGGAGATGTCCATCAGGGCTGACAACCTCATAAACCTGAAGCAAAGGTCTTTTGAGACAAAATTGCATGTCACAGTCACACATTCTCACCATAGATGTGTTTGGTGTCATTTTCTAGTGGAGCTGGCATCTTTGGGGACACTAAATAATACTTTTGTTTGGTCTTATCCATGTCTCTATTTCTGCAAATCCTCCATGACTCTGACATCCACTTCTACTCAGTGCCAGTAATCTTGGTTTTGGTTTTCAGTTAAATAAAATGTCAGCAGGCGTCAACCCATGCTTCACTGGTGCCATCTTATAATTTTGCAGAGCTAAATACAAATTGGTGTCTCATTCCACTGCCACCTTTATAGGCACTTTATTATTTTGACACCATTTTCTGCCAGCCTATTGGGAAAGGGGATAACCAATTAGAGGTCCGATGTCTGAACCCATATTTCACAGCAAACTGTTTCTTAAACAGTGGCCCACAGACAGACATTACTATGTCTAAGATGTCTAGTGAAAATAGATTTGAAGTACATGATCATCTGTTTAACTGTGCTTTCTTTTTCTAAGGCTATGTCAAAGGAACTGGGTAAGAGTTTGGAGCAAATACATATACATTCCCATTAAGTGTAAACAAATCTCTGTGTCAGGCATTTGGTTTTGCTATGTCAGCAGTGTGGATTATCTTTATGAATTTGGCCTTCATTTTTTGGCATATGCAGTAGGCCTTGACAGCTTCCTCAATATCCTTGGCCACCTGAGCCCTTGGTATAAATTATCTCTAGTTCTTGTCTTCAGTTTTTTCCCTTCTCAAATGCCTTTTTCATGCCAGTATAATGTTTTCAAGCCATCTTAGGAATCATTGCCCTTTAAGCACAATTCCCCCTTCCCTCCAGAGGAAGTGAGAGCTTCCTGTTGATTAACTGAATAGGTTGGAAAATTGCTCTTCTGTCCTTTCTGTGCTAATAACCTGAATTGCTTTCTGCAGGATATCATCCTGGAAGTATAGCTTCAGCAACCGTTGTCTATCTTTTGGATAAGACCAGATAAGAATTTTAAATTAGACTGATTTTCTCCCTCTGAACAAACCCTGGCACAGTGCTGCCAAAAGTGTCTGAAATCCTTAAATCTCTTCCAGATTTCTATTCATCTTGCAAATCGTGTTTGTAATTGGAAAATAAAACCAAAATTATGAAAACAACAAAAGCCCCTCTCTGTTCTGAAGTGGTGTTTGTGAGGCACCATTTGGCAGTGGCAGCAGGTGGAACCCTCAGAAGGACATCGAACCAAGTCCTGATCCTCAGTCTGAGTGTATTAAAATTCATTTGACATAATAGTCATGGTATTTGAGGCAATGATCTCCACTTTTGATCGTACTGTTGTGTGCTGATTGATTACTTCCTGCAGGTGCCTAACGGCAGCTTCATCTTGTACTTACTATCATGGTATTTGAAATGTAAGTATGATTCCATTCTTCCAGCTTTTTAAAATTAACAGCTCGTCTTCAAAGGACATTTTTGCTAATGTTTAAAAAAAAAAAAATAGGCACATGTGTCCTACAAATTTACCATTCACAAAATCTTTACATCCTTTACCAGAAGAGTGGGCATTCTAGTTGTGGCCTTAAACATCAGTAAAATCTACTTATGCTTTTACCACCTTTAAAATTATGGTTTTGAATCTTTTAAAGCTGCTAAGACATTGGTTCATGTTATTTTATTTTTTTCTCATACCAAAATGTGACTCCTATCAACATTGATACTCTCTGTGGCAGTATTCCAGGTCAGGCAAGATCCTGGGCTAAACCGAAAATATAAAAAAGAGAATTTGAATGTAGCCTGACGTTTCCTTAAAACATAAATTAGATGAACAAACTTATTTAAATTAGAAACTATTTATATTAACCAGGAGAAACAGAATAGAAATAAGCACAAGTTTATAAAGAAGTCTCCAACCTCACATTTTTAAACTTGCAGAGGGAATGTGCGTAAATACAGGCTGCTACTTGTCAGGGTTCTTCTAACTCTAATGTGTCTAAGGTGGAAGAATATTTATTTTATCTCTTTATTTACTTCTCATCCAGTTATGTGGGTGAATATGTAGTGTCTGTGTGTGTATGCATAACTATACATTTATTGCTCTAAGTATATAACAGTCTTGTTACGGGACAATACAAAAGTTTTCTTTTAATTTTGGCTTTGAGGAGTTTGTACGCAAGGAGTGATTGACAGGTGTCGCTGGTGGATTTTTTATTTTAACTAATCTAAGGAAAACGAATAGGGCTTGAAGTTCCTGCAACACAGTTAAATGGTTTTACTGAACTTTTTTCAACAGGCAGTTTTGTAATAATATTTAGCCTAGGAGTCAAGATGAGGATACTGTAAGCAGACATTGTTTTTTTCTTCTAAGGAATACTAAAGGAAATGTGTAACAGAAGGCGTAGCTTGTCTGATCTCACATCCCCTGGGGTGCTGAGATGCTTTCTATTGCTTGTAAATGTTTGGTTTCCCTGCTGAAGGTCAGTAATGCCTTCTTTGTGACTTTAGCCACTGTGTATAGCTAGGCTACCAGACAGTGTTCTTACAGGAAAGAATCAGACACTACAGAACCTGGAGATCCGCATTTTCATATGCTACACATTGCTCCGAAGAGCATTGTAGTTAAAACTTTAAAAGTAATACTGAAAAATAATGAAATAACTATTAAGAGGCCTACTGTATTTGACTATTATGCAAATCACAAATATCTCTCAATTTTTTTGCTTATCTGGTTTCTTTGTAGTAAATATATCACAGAAGAATAGCACAAGACAGCTTGTTCCAGCTTTGTTGAGGGGTTATAAGCCTTCTTGTCAAGGGTAGGCCAGCTGGTAACATACATAACTAAACTTCCAGAGGGGAACTGGACTTGCATTTAGCTCTGAAGTCCCCTCTTTTTATTTCAGACTTGAAGAAGGCCTTGTCTATTTTTTTTAATTGTATTATCTAATAGATTGTCTAATAGATGTTGTCTAATTGTCTAATATTGTCTAATATATGTTACCTTCATCTACACGCTTTGTCTCTCCTACATCCTTTAGACCAGTATAGCTGCAGTGAAGCAACTTTGGAGGAACAACTAAACCTATAATTTTAACGATTTAGGATATGATCTCTCTTTTCTTGTTCTGTTCCCATTATAATAACAGCCTCTGTAATTTTACTTGTGAGATTCTAAAATGAATTAAACACCCATGTAACTCTTCAAATGCAGATTCTGGCTTGCTCAACAGTGCTTGATATAAGTATATATAAGTATGTTATAAGCTGATTTTAACAAGTAATAAGTAGTTCTTTATATGATTATTTAAGTGGAAAGCTAGGAGTTCAGATTTCAAACATTCTATATCTTTATTCACATGTGAATTCAGTGACAGTATTCAAATGAATAAGGATTTGCCACTCGAATAAGAGTTGTAAAATTAAGCTTAACTGTTCTCTTCCTTGTGTATTTTGTTAACTGACAATTTATCTTTTACAAATTTCCCTTCCAAAAACCATTATGAAGAACAAGCTACTTGTGTCCCCTTTTAAGGCTCCTTATTGCCACACCGTTACTCTCTGCCATACCACTGAGAGATCCATCTGGATGGTCATAACCACCAAGAATGTAATTTTGGTCACCTAGTTGTTGAATTTTCCAGCAAGACCTGTGTGTCTCCCATGTTCTATTTGGGAAAATTACTCTTTAATGATTCACAGAGCATATCCTTCCTCTTAATTGTCTCAAAAATAATAGCATAATTAAGGAGTTCAGAAATAATGCATCTGGGGCCATATCCTATGTTACCAAATATCAGGTATTAACTATAAACCAAAATGTAATATAAATTGATGAAGAAATTAAGGAACAAGGCCGGCATTTTTGTTTCTTGAGCTGTGTCTTCACTGTTTTTAAACAGTACTCTCATGATCAGATTCCTCAATCTGCTGTAGCCTGAGCTCTGCAAGTAAAACCTTCAAATGCAGGTAGAAGAAGTCCTCTAGAGTCCAAACGTTGTTTGCATGCTAGCATATTGCCAGGCAGGTTTATGTAGTTTTCTGACAGTCTGTCTATGAAAGAAGGTAGAGCTGACCAGGTAATACATTTATGTCCACATCAAGGTCCAGTACTTCAGGACAGTGTAAATATAGTAATGTTATCTGGAAACCTAATAATCAGGTGGTTATTGAATTGTTTGTGATCATGTCTTGTGTTTTTATGACTGTGGAGATGTGTCTCTCTCTGTCATGCAAGATTTATTACCAAGAGTATTCCAAAGTTCTAGCTGGTGAATAATCTACTATCCTGAGCAGCAAAGAAAAACTAGAAGAAATAATAAAAGAGTATGTCAGCTCGCTTAATAAATTTGTTTACTCTCTTGGGTCTTGCTGGTGGAAAATTTCAAAGGAAGAGTCCACCTTCTGGATTAATCCAGGAAGGATTGGTCATAGGTGTGGCTTAGGTCACATTAAGGCAATGTAGGTGAGGACACGTTCATGTAAAAAGTGAAAAAATGCATAAATATTTTATCTTGGAATAAAAGTAACTACTATCACAACAGGAGGCTTAACCAACCAGAAAGTCAAAGGTAATATCTTCAAATAATCAGCTCAAAAAAG
This sequence comes from Aviceda cuculoides, assembly GCA_035590195.1. Taxonomy (NCBI): domain Eukaryota; kingdom Metazoa; phylum Chordata; class Aves; order Accipitriformes; family Accipitridae; genus Aviceda; species Aviceda cuculoides. The sequence continues at coordinate 10,732,011 of JAVJGG010000007.1, forward strand.
TGCTATTTTGCATGACACCAAGATGAATTTGTCCCTCAGATGAGGAAAACAGTCAGTTGCCTTTGGATGAATAAACTACAGTGACTATGCTACTAATGCACATGAGCATCTACTCCAGCTTCTTCCTATCCTCAGACACCAGAGATGTCAAAACACTGTGGTAGAAGTCGGGCTTAGATATCAAATACTCTCGTACACAACACAGCAGGCAGCTCCCCGGTGTGATTCCCCTCTCATTCTCTTCCTGACCGCAGAAATAAAGAACAGCATTGTTTTTTAAATGATTTCTTTTATTTGGTGTATTCAAGAGATTCTTGATTTTATGTACAATTCAGTGCCATTTCAATCTGTGCGTCCTATTTTAGTCTGCAAATACCTGCTGTTCAGATATGCTCAGGAGTGCTGGGAGAGCACAGGCTACAGAGCTTCCTGCTACACCCGGTGAGCTGGTTCTCCTTGTCATCCCTCTGCAACATTAGCCCAGGCCATACCTTTGCTCACTTTGTGGGGCAGCATCAGTGTCACTTGCCAAAGATTATGAGTAATGAATCAGCAATGAAGTAGTTGTTTCACTATGGTAGCACTATGACAGTCATAAGCCCTCACATCCCATTTCTTCCTGTGTTAAAACTATCCCAAGTTTAACTCGATACAGTATGACCAGTTCTATTGACTGCTCACCATACGCTGAGTTTAAAAGCAGTGAGGCCTTCGTAATATAATGTGTTTGGGGGATACAAGATTAAACAAACATAAAGATTAAACAAACTGAGCTCTCCGGTATAAGATCAGAGTGTTGGCAAAGACAGCTTCTAAAGGTGCTGTTTCTTTCCTGAGATGTCATTTCAAATATGAATGCATTTTAAATGAAATGCACAAAGGCTTGCTGAAAAATAAATTGAACTTAAATTTTAGATCCTCATGCACTATATACTTTTTTTGAGAAATGAAACCTTCAGTGACATATTTATACCTGCACATGAAAATATATCCGATTTGTCATAAAATCATTAATGAATACCAAACACCATGTGCTCTGACAGGATAAAACTGATCTGCTGTCATGTGGATACATAAGATGGATTTTCAGTGGCTTTTAGAAATACATAGCTTCAAAAACATTTGGGAATGCTTTTGCCTTTTCTCCTTTCAAGTTCCATTTTTTGCAGCTTTATGCTTGTTAATAGCGAGCTGCACAGATCCAGAAGCCAATTAAACAGCAAGAGTCAGAATTTTCCTTTCAGGATTTCTTAGCCAAGAGTCAACAATGGAGAAAATAAATTGCATTGGTGTGCTAGTCTATGAAACATCAGTTTGTCCCTTTGCATTTTGAAACGCAAAGAGAGGATTTTAATTCACCTGCAAGGTCCTGTCCTTTGAGCTTCTTTAGGTAAATTGACTTTGCATAATGAAATTTTCATTGCTTCTGGAAATAAGCACAATAATATATTTCAAAAAGCATTTCCTCCATGAGAATTGTTCCATTTCTAGTTACAGGCTATATCTATGAAATAGTATTACTAGCTAAATAAACATCAGATAAACAGCTATAATATTTTAAAGGGGTATGTCTTAAAGACTTATTGATAAATAATTCATAAATCTGTTCATTTTACAGATATTTCATCCCAGATCACTAAGATTTAAGGGGGAAAAAAGTAAAGGATGCTTTGGTTTTTGTTTTCATCTTGAAATTTTTAATTATATTGTTTACTCTATATTTAATATTTACAGGTGTGCAGCAAATATAAATGGAGTTTACATTTCTGAGTAGTCCTATGAAATCAGTTTCAATTTTCACCTACTTAAGTTTATATAAAAGTGTTTGACACAATATAGAAGTAGGCACAGGAAAAAATAGAAAGACAAAAGTGTCTCTTACTGGAATAAATCTGCCACATATAAGCTTATTCATCCTCTTCCTTTCCATAAAATCTGAGAAATGATCGCCGTACCTGGTAGATGGAAATAGTGCCCAGATGATTAGACTTGGCATAGCAAGAGTAGGTAGGATGATTTTTTTTTCTGCTCAAATATTAAATTTCCTTGCTTAAGAGTTTGTGTGATTGATTGATTGCTCCTAGCTTATTAAGACAGATTTATGTCCGGTAGGAAGGATCACTACCTAAGTGGAAATCACAGTGTAACAGGGTATGATTTAAGTTGCAGTGCAGCTTGTACACCTGGGCTTCTCCTCTCCACCAGTAAGGCCCCATTAGTGGAGCCATTTCCTCCTGCAGCAGCCTCACTGGGCATTATGTTACACATGCCAGAAAGGAGAGGAGTGTGGCAGGTCGTGGTCCTTGAAGCAACATCATGTTTTATTTTTCTTGTACAAATACCGTAGCATCTCACATTGGGCAAGATTAAGGGAATGTGTCAAGCATTCTGTGCTTTCTGTGGCTTTCTGTGTAGAGCTGCTCTGGTGCTGTTGCTCTGGATCCCCAGTGAATAGATGCAACAGCCCTGAACACTTCAAAACTGCAAAAGACTGGTGATAATGAAATTCAGTGCTGCACAAAGCTCTGCCTCCTATTACACTTCTACGTATTAAAAAGAAAGGAAAAAAAGGCCCCCACAAATGCCAGCCTCCAGCATGAAGTCTGCATCATTAACGAGAAGCAGTAGATTCAGTTTCTCTGTAAGTGCAAAATTTCTTGCAGCCTTAACTGTTGTACATTGGGCTAATGCATGCACAGTGTCCCGTTTACTACTGTCTAGGTCGCAGAACTGATTTTCCCTGGAAAACTGAATTACATTTGATAGGTGAATTTGTGGATTCTGGATGTACTCCTGGCTTCAGAAGGAGAGCACAACTGCCATTCATTCTTTCTCAGTCCTTTCCCTGATGACACAATATGGAGTTACGTGCTTGCATTCAGGGTGCACCTCTTCATGCCAGAGTCTTGCCTGTGGGAGAGCATCGTTGATAAGAATATTATCCCATCTGCAGCCTTTGTCATCCTTTACCTAAAGAGTATAATAGCTATGTATGGTCTTATGAGATTTATTCCTCAGTCCATGTGGATAAACAGTGCTGGTAGCAGCCAAAGACATCACACTTCTGAGCGTATATTTACAAACGAAACCCCACTTTCCTCAGGGTTGGGAGGAGATTCTCAAGGTAACTGCCTGTCCAGATCACACTTGTTTCCCAAGCCAGATGTTATAATGTGTATCCAGCAAACTCTTTTCCCCACTACTTTTCCTCCCCTAGAATCTGAACAGCTTTGTTGAACTGTGCACATCAACCCTTCTTTCATCTGGGTGTTCAGGCTTGGAGCTGGGAGTCCTGTCCCTGCCTGTGCTTCCACACTCCTCTACCCTTTCTCTGGTACTAGCAGCACATCCCTATGTCTCCTGCTTCCTTATATATTGCTTGTTACCTCTCTTAGCTCCTTAATTGCTGAACTGGGCACTACTATTGCATCAAAAATTGTTATGTATATATATGCTTCACAGAGATAAAGTGCACATAATAGCGATGAATGGCTTGTTTCACCTTCTGCCAGATTCCTTATTTCCTACAGCAGCTTTTTCTCTCAACAGTATTTCTCTCCCTCCCCCAGTGACTGTCTCTATATTCCTTAATTAGAGTTTAAATATTGCAACATTATGTAAATTATTTTAAAGCAAGCAAACAAAAACCCACTCATTTTCTCCCAGTATTCTTTGGCTCAGAGAGTGGAGCGGCCCATAGATTCTGGTAACACTTCTGTAGTTCATTGTGCATGTTACTGATCAAAGGAGGCAGCTATCATTCTGTCAGTATTACAGATAAGATCATTTGGATTACAATAGATTTCCTTCCAGAAAAGGTGAAAATAGAATGAAGTATCATCTCACATGGATGAGGCAAAACTCACCCACTTGGCAAGACCTCATTCTGCTTGTTTGCACTGCGTAATATTTAGCGTACTTTTTACAGGTGAATGCTATTTAATACACAACATGTTAATGAAAATACTGCCAAGCAATTATTCAATATGTTAACTGTACTGCAATAGTCCATGGGAAACAACCAAGAATAATTTGTGCTAGACACTCCACGAATATAGGTGAAAGCCAGTATTTTCCATGAAAAGCACGAAAGATAAAGCTGACGACAAAAGGACTGGAACTGTATTTACACAGTCAAAATATCTATAGCTGCATATGCACATTTAATTTCAATAGTAGCCTGCTTGAAACATCTTGATGCTTTCTAAAATAGAGAACTTAATGAACCTGATTAGAAGACTTGACAGCTACTTCAAGGGAAGTGCTCGAATTAGTGCTTTACAAATGACATTTGGTTGCGATAGATGGGTACAAAAAACAAACCACCATCAGTAGAACTGGTGCATTACAACTGTGTTCATTTCTCATTTCTCCCCCAGTTGAAAGAGATGTATTTATAGTAAGGAACACTTCTGTTACACTTCCAGTACTTAGACATGATTTAGACACTTGGCTTAGGAGAATCCTCATTCAGAAATATTAGGGATTATTAATTTATTAACAACTTCTGTTTTCTTACAAGCATGGTGTTTAACAAGATGACTACTTCTTCTGCATGAAAACCTTAAGCTCATATATATTTGCACTATGATGACTGGAAAACTGAAAATAAAGTAATGCGAGTAAATGCCCTGCTTGTTTCTTACAGCTCACTGTTCAGACAAGCTTTACATTGCAGTACTTTTTCTCTCTTTTACAGATTCTTGTCTTTAGTTGTGTCTCATTAAATAGCAATACAACACTGAATTGAGATTATGCACAGGAGTGCTTCACTATCACCTCTTTGGGCTGATCTTTTGTAAACTAACCTGTCTGAACTCTTTAAGCATTCTCCATGGAACACAGCAAACAGTAATGCTGCAAGCCTGACCAAGGGAGATTTTCATAAGTGTAGGTCTAGTGTAGCTTATGCATCCACTGAAAACTGGCACCAAATCATACTTTCTTTTGTTCAGGAGTTATATTAAAATTGTTCAAAGGAATTGAACATTCAGATACAGGGTCTTCTAAAAATTATCAGCAATTCTAATCCTGTTGCTTTTATTTCACATGCTAAATAGTAAACTGCTTCTGAAAAAAGGGCTTTTGGCTTTTATTTCCTAATGAATTAGTCACTTCAAGTAGGAAAGGCGATTTTATAGTACCTCGTAAATTGTATTTTAAACATGATGGTTATTAACCATTTTCAGTCTCTTTCCCAGATTGTTTTGAATGTTTATGGGTGATATGAGATCTTAAATACTGAACATATTGGTTGCCAGTGAATATTTCAGAAAACACAGACAAGCTCTTCTGGATTCACAGTTTGTATTATTAAGCTGTCATAAAGTGGGAAAAGCCTCTCCTGTCATAAGACTATGTCAAAGAGGGAACATGGAAGTGACTTTGATGAAGACCTGCAATAGTGAGGCCTGAAAGAAGGCACTGCAAAAAGAGAACAAGAAGTACGAATGTAATAAAACCAAAAGTAGGAAGCTGGCTGGCATGTTGAAAAAGGGGTTCATGTTTCATCTAGTCACACTTCTAAGCAGTAACACTGTCTTGGCAGCAGAATGGTATAGATTAGAGAGTTCTCTATGTAGCTGTCAAGCTGAAGAATTTAAGGTAGGATTCAAACAAGTGTTTCAATCAGATAGGCAAATTCTGGTTTTAAAGAGGAATATTGACTGCAAGGCCTCTCTCATCATCAGGTGGATGCAGATCATATGGCAGCGCACAGTTCTCAGTTTGAAGGAAGTAAATGTTACCCAATGCTTTCTATACATAGAGTTGGGTTTGGTTTGTTCTATATAATAAATAACATTATAATAAGAAGACTTAAATCTAAAATTTTATTTTCAGATAACCATGAGTTTGCCATGGCTGCCTGGAAGTCCTGACCTGGTGCATTATGAAGCCTCACGAAGTCCTCCTGCTTACTTCAGCAGCAAGAAGTTTCCTTGAGTAGGCTGTCCCAGGAAGTTATTTACGACTATCTGACACAAAGGCAAGCATTTGGGGGGGGAGGTTTTATCAGGGAACTGACATTATGGCGCTGAAAGTATTCACTGATCAGAGAAACTGATGAAAAACAAAGGGTTAAGCACGTATTTAGGAATGTAGAAAAAGAAAACACTTCCAATGTTGAAATTTCCTGATCAGCCCGAATTTAGTTTGCCTCTACGGACAGAAAAATTTACAGAAGAAAACAAACAAAAATGTTTTGGTATAATTTACTGTTTAAGAAATTCCTTATAATGGTGCTACAGCTGGTTTTAATAAAAATCATGTTGACTTGTATAGCTGTACAAAATTGTAATCCTTATGACAAAGATCCAGCCTAGGGGAGCGGTTGAAATGGGATACCACAGCAAAGTCCAACTGTGAAAACTAAAATATGGGATTAAATAAAATAACAGAATCAAAATGGTAAAACAAGTGACCTCACAGGAGACTAGAGGAGCACATTGATCATAAAGGTAAGAGTTACTGTGAAAATTAACTTGAACAGGGGTCATTCTGAATCAGACCAAGTAGCTGTATAGCCCAGTATGTATCTGCAATAGCAGCTGGAAGTAGGTGTTTAAAAAGACAGTAGAAGTTGCATATAAAGGGATCCTTTTCCTGAAGAAAGTCCTAGCTTTCAGCAACAAAACAGATGACCAAGAGTTATACCCAGATCAATTCGCATAAAAGCTACTGATGGAATTATTCTCAATTAATTTACTAAATGTTTTTAAGTATCCATTTGTACTTCTGGCCTCTACAATGTGTTTTGGGAATGACTTCCACAGCAGAGTGAGAAAGTAGACAGCTGACAATAAAATTAGTTAATAAGAACTAAAAAGTGATGGCTGGTTTGTTGAACTACTGTGCATAAAGTTGTCAGAGCTTTTGTTCAAATTCAGTCAAGGTTTTTAAACTGCATCTGTCAACTCCCAAGTAATATCTTGGCTTTTAACTAAAAAAATTAAATTATGGAACACAGAAATGAAAATGCAGGAAAGTCCACTGATAATTATTTCTTTCTGGCTTTGATAAATATAAACTATTTGACAATGTTTCACAGGTCATGTCACCTTCCTGTTATAATTAGTGCCTGGTCAAATATTCTTCTCTGTATAGATCAGTAGTGACTTCATTACTGTAATACCGATTAACTATTATGTTAATTTCACAACTGCATGACTAAAACAATATTGTTCAGGAATAAACCATGAGGATAATCTGAGATAATAGCAATGTCTTACATAGAGGCATCTAAGAAGCTCAGTATATTTAGTATACCAAAGAGCAAACTTAGTGGCCCATATATTATTTTTAGAAGTGTTTATTTGTGAAGAAGTGTTCTGATAAAGCAGCCTCAGTACTAGAAGAAAAGGAGTGAATACAGCTGAAAATGGTAAACTCATGCTGAAAGTCTAATATAAAGCTACAGCAAGGAGAGGAAAACAGCAGTTTAAAAACTTATGCAGTTATGTGATAAATTGTTCTTCAGCTGATATATTTAAATCAAGATATTGGATGCTAGATGTAACAGTAGCTTAAAAATTTTAGCCTATTATATGGATAGGGCCAGATCTTTCTGCCTTGAAGCCATGATTTATAGTATGATTTCCTCACAAGTCAATTTGGAAATTATCATTGTACATTACTAAACAATTGCAGATGAGCTAGGTTTCACTGACTTAAGAATAATACAGGCACTTTAAAAAGAATATATTTTTATAAGGCAAAGATCTCACCTATGCAGAAAAAAAAAAAGGGGGGGGGGAGCTTTTTTTTCCCCATGTAAGCTACTAAAATGTTGGAATTTAACCTGAAGGCTATCTCTTTGAACAGAGCCTTAGGAATTTGAGGTAAATTAAAATAAAGAGGTACAGTGAAAAAAATTGTGACAGTTGAGGGAGATTTGACTACCTACTTTGCTGCTACATATCTGAGTTCAAATAAAGTACCTATCTATATAAAAAATGAAATACTTAAATGTTAATTACTCCAAACATTAGCCGTTAAAAATAATTCCATAATCTCACTTAGATAAAGACAACTAATGGTTAGAGTTCCCTTCTGCATTGCCATGTTCTGTTTGAGTATATTAAATATGTATTCATACATAGATTGACATATTCGGTGTATTTAATATCTATTGAAACCTATAGCATTCAAAGAATATAAAGACATTAATTTCTCCCCTCAAAGCTCTTAGCCTTTGACACTACACAAATGAGCAGAAGAAAGGTTTTAAACTTTGTGTCTTGAGACCCAGTCTTAAATTTTCACTGGTACATGATCTCCTAGCTAGCTTTTGCATTGCCAGCTTTTAAGCAGCCCACCTGAATATCCATTGGCCTGAAGAGTGTCTTCTTAAGCCCTGAATAACTGAAACACTGAACTCAGTTTCTTTGTAGAGTGCAAAGTTAGTCCTCCACCTTAACATTTTGCAATACCTCGCTGAATGGTGTCTTGACATTTATTTGATAGCATTTTCTGAGTTGCTTCAATGTATTTCTCTCCTGCTGCTGATAAAAAGCAAATCTAATGCAATGGTATGTAAAGAGAAACAAGTCTTAGGAATTAGCAGATGTAGACAAATATTTAAAGCATGTCTACGCTGTAGAACTGTATGGCAATAACCTTTCTGAAGTTTAGGACAGCCTAACACAGCCTGCTGCTACATGATGTATGAGGTATAGGCTTCTTTTCATGCTAATCTGGTAAAACCCCCTTGATCTTGAATAGATAAAAGACATTGCAGGGCCTATCTTTTACTTTCATCTTCTCTGTCTATTATCCAAGTCTTTATCTTATAAGTCACCTTTGTCTTACTTGCTCCTTACGCCATAGCTTCTCTCTTGAAAGAGCACATTAACACGTTAAGAAGATACACAAATAGCCTTTTCTTACAAAAAATTATGACACCCTCTTGAGATCAAAAAGGATGATTGTCATTCATCTGCTGTTTAGACATTCTTAAGCGGGCATACTTTTCACTGTCTTGGAGATTCATTTTAAGGTCAATACTGTGTGCAACTAATAACATGCAGCTGAAGTTTAACTGACCAAAAAAAGATGGAGACTTCCCCACTAAGGTTCAAGATGAAACATCAGTTTCCTACATACACTAATCATTCAATGTGTTTCTGTTCTCCTGAGATCTAACAATTTTTTAGAATACCATGAGAGAGGATTGCCTTTGCTTTTATGATCCAGAGGTTTTCCATCCAGAAAATAATATCTGATGTATGTTGTATAAACAGAGAAAGGGGAAATCTCTTCAGACAAAAGATTAAAAAACCCCAGCTAAATTCTAACTTAACATGAATTATTTTTCCCTGTAACAATTTTCCACAGTTATTCCTGTCTGCCTACTCTATGCTAGTTAAATGGGATTCTGATACACTTTATTCCTGAAAATAGCTACTTCTGCTTTGGGGAATCCCGAGTTGGACCAATACAGTCTCCGTTGATACAAAATTTAAATATAAAATTTGCCATGAGTTACCATATTGTCTTTTAGTGATTGAAATGTGAGAAACTTCTATTTGTGCATTGTGAGCTCTTCTGTCAGCTCACTGCAAGTCTGAAGGAGCATCTCTCAACTTGTTCCTTCTAAAGCGGGAAAGCAAAAAGAGGCCTTTCGCTGTGGGCTGAAGGACACACGGCTGGAGTGGTACTGCGTCCACTGAACAACTGTTAGAAGATAGGGATCATCTGCAGCAACAGTCAAAAAAGGGTGGGAATTTCTTGAAAAGATATCCAGATTTATAGGTGCTACGGATCACTATGTAATGTGTTAATGACCCATGGATTACGAGGAAATGAGTTCTTCCTATTATCAGTCATTACAGCAGCAATGTATACTTGAGGGCTGTGCATGCTAAGCAGCTAAGCTTTCAGATGTGCAAACAGCTCTTTCAAAATCTAGTGATCTTGGAAAGCTACAGAGGAAGGGTCGGGAGGTTTTACCTTAATGCTGCTTTCCCTAGCTGATGAAGGTTTAATAAAATGCCTGTACATTTAAGCTTTGAAATAATAAAGGAGAGAAGTAGAATTCCCAAGTCCAAGGCCTTTCACTGGAAAGCTTATGCTTTTAGCTGTTGGAGAAGTTGCTTTTCTTCTCCTGATATGAGTAGATTTATCTGTCTGTATGAAGAAGTACATGATACCTAATTTAGTCTTTTCTGTCTGAGAAAGAGCCTCCATTTTTCCTGCTTAGGTCTTACAAGATGTCAAAGTGAGAGGTTGTAGCTCAGTTTAGACATACAATTTAAAAATAGGACTATGAAGATCATTCAGAGGTACTAACTTGTTCTATGCTATTTTTTCCACGCAAAGAGAAAAAGAAACTTTAATATGAATGTTGATAACTATTTCTGCTAACTTGCTGTTAGAAGTTTATGGTAAAGTTTGGGCTTGACATCTCACCAAAGTATTACCAAGAGCTGATATGCTGTTCTCTAATTTTATGTATTGAGTAAATACTGGTGTTTACGTTCACTGATATCCTTACATAATCTAAATTATCCCGTTGTGAAAGTATTTCTTTCTGCCCATAATACATGCTATCATGCAGACTAAATTTAAAGACAAATTTGGGGACTCACGCAGTGTCTCACTGAAGTAGTCTTGGCCAAAAAGGCTCATCTTCTCGGTTGAACATGCAGCAGCTTTGGAAAACTGCTTCTTTTCTTTGTCTGTGTATACAAATACATGCATACAATGTATGTGTGCATTTATATATACATACATGTGAATGTATGTATACATGTGTTTGTGTGCGTATATGTATAAGAAACAGTTCTCCAAATGTGCTGCATATTCAACCGAAAGGCTGAGCCTTTTTTGCTGAGACTAATTCAGTCTCAGCTTATTTAAAATAACTACTCGTTTAAGTAGTTGGTTCAAATTATCGGAAGCAAGGTCTTTTTATATTATTATGTGTGTGTGTGCGTGCGTGAGCACGCGCATGTCTGCTAATCACAATTTCCCCATCACAGCTAACGTGCTTCCCCACGTACCAGCCCCTCAGGGGTACGCAACGTCACGGACACGGAAGGGCTGCTGTCTTCAACGTCTGTGTGCACTGATGGCCCCTGCATCCGAGACAGTCCGGAATACCTCTACACGGGTAAGGAGCTTTGTGCCCTCAGAAGGTTATGTACTTTTTCCAACTAGATTTACTAGTCTAATGAATAATACGATTCTACCAGCATCCTTTCTCACATTCTTACATTGCAAATTCAGCACTAGTTTTGTTAGTTGTGGTTTGATCAAAGACTCGTGTGCAATGTCCAGATTTACTTATGAAAACATTTTCTGCCCACTCACATTTTTCATTTCATCTTCATAACAGCTATTTTTCTAATCAAGTTGTGTTATTTTCCTCATGAAGTTCTGAAAGTAAATCGTTTGTATTAGAAAATGTTGGGAAATTTATCCTGCAAACTGATTTCTGTTTTATTTTGCTTCTTTGTGGGAGAAAGGTCAGGACTGATGCTGCCTAAACCCCATGAGGTCAAACGTAATCCGTTAAAACATTTCCATAGGACACAGATTCTGTCCTAAATAAATTGTGATTAAGTAAAAACATGAACCGTGCATAGTAGTGAATTTCACTCGAGTGCTAATCTTTGCTCATGACTTACTGTGACTGCTTCAGATATTAAGAACTATCTACCCAAATTGGAAACAACACTGGGAAATAGTGCCATTGGTGAAAGAAATTTATTATCATTTTGCTTTATCTTGAAAATGAAGCATAATAAAGGGAAAAAAAGTGATAGTAGTTCTCTTCCAGTGGGCAGTTTCTTTTTTCATGGCACCTTTAAAACAACTAGGTGATGAAGAAGTTGAAACAGACAAAAGCAAATTCTAAATACCTGGGTTTACGTATTCAAAAGCAACGTCTTAATAACAATGATATTAAATAGATGATACTGTTTAAACAAAGCAGGGCCTGAGGGATTTTTAGACAAAGGTTTACATTAAATTGGAAATCAAGCAATGTCCTCAAAAGAGGATTTTTCATTGTCATGAATCAGGAATAGGACAGGATCTCCCTGTAATAAATGGTGATGCAAAATGGATTTTTCTGTCATGCTGCTAAATTATGCCTGTTGCTGTCAATAGGATTAACTGGATGTTAAAAGCCTGAGGTGTTTACCTCTGGATTATAAGATTTTTTAAAAAAATTAAAATTGCCACTTGATGAATGCAAAGGAGAAGTTAAAATGAGAGTTAACACAGATCAGTTTTAAACTAGAATAACAGCACACTCCGAACAATGAAACGGAGCAGACATCTGTTTTGCTAAGAAAGAAACAGCATTGCTTTTTTTGTTTTCCACCCGGATAAAACATTTCGTATGAAAGAAAAAAGTGGCAGTGTACACAAAGCCTCTACCTTTACTGCTGTACAAAGTGTCAGCTTGGATCAAGTCTGAGGGACCTGAGGCAGCTGTCAAAACACCAGTTTCTCCTTTCCCTGTCTCCATAGTATGTGAAGTAGCTGCATGGCCCCAGCCTTGGACAGACAAGAGTAAAAGGCAAAAAAATCTTCCAGTAGTAAACAGGAAAATATTTTTATGATGTCTCAGCAGACATGGATTTAGAAACTAAAATGCATAAACACAAGATGATCGGAGGGGCACTTTGAAACTACAACATGCGTTGTTGAGCCACAGCATGCTGGATTGTTTTATGCTCAACTGGGTGACTTTTCAAAGGTAGTAAAACGTGCAAATCTAGAGATACAAAGAAGGCTTACTGGCAGCTTATAGTTTTTGTAAGAAATTTAATACTGTCCATGCTTCGAGGTTTTTAGACAAATAGAACAATTGCAGAAATTAGAAAAGGCAGGTAGTTCTGCAGAGTTAAGCACTGAAGGACTTCCCTGGTACCTGGTGGAAATTAAGCTGGCACCAGACAAACTTGCTTTACTATCTCCAGCTGGTAAAGACCTAGGAATTGAAGGGACAATGTGCAGAAAAGATGTGGCACTATTACCAGAAGTTTGTGTTTCTTTGCATTTGTGATTATAGAACAAGAGCTGTATAAAAGTAGGTGAGAGGAGGGATCAGTAAGGTGTTGGAGAACCTGGGGACTCCAAGTGCATAACAACAAGACTAATTTAGGACAGGTCAAACAGAAGCTTTATTAGCTGTGATCATAGTGAGAACAGTCGGACAGCATCTCCCCCTCTGCTCCCCTGCTCTCTGCCAAGTGATTGCAGAGACCCAACCTGTATACCATTTCAGAAAAAAAAAAAAACAGAGATGAGGAAAAACAATCATTTCAATGTTAACAAAGCCAGGTATCCATCGCTGGGAGGGGTGGATTCCTTAAGTAGCTTGCTAACTGCCACACTTCCAAGAAGGAATCAAACAGTAAATAATGTGACAATATGGAGTGATGGCTCTTGATGGAGCCTGTAGGGGTGGCACATCCAGTGTTATCTTAGCTCGGAAGTGGGGAGTTGGAAACAATCACAGGCTGTTAGCTTTTAGTCAAAAGGAATGTTCCTTTAGTTAGGATAAACTTCTTAGCCAGCTCTCTCCGATCTTAAATATTAATATTTTTATCACCACAAAGAAAAATTATAATACTCACGGTACACTCATGCTTTGCTAAGCTGCAGCTGGGATGCAGCCATCACAAGTTAAGGCTGATGTTACAGTAACATTGTATATTATCATGGGCTGAGAATCTGCAGACACTTATTACCTAAAATTCTTATTCTGTCATAAAAACCTTAGATTAGCACAACAAAAACATTATCACTACAGCAAAATTTATTGAAGTACAAACAATTAACAATCAGTTTTCAATGTTAGAAGGGGATAACTTGGCCCAGATGCTCTTATTGACTAAACACAGGCTTATTAATGTTTCATTTCAATTGTACTGTTTGACAAGCCTGTCATAATTTTCATACCACATGCTCACCTGCCAGCCATCTCAAGCCTGTGGCACCAATTCCTAAACGCTAGAACGAAATTAGCATTTGACCTTTAGAAAGTTAGCTCAGAATGAGAGTACGTGTCCTAAAACTCACATAACTCATCTTTTCTTGGCTGAAAACAGCAAGAAGCCATATAGCGAGCCACTACAGGTTATAAGCACAAGGAAAGAGCAAGCACAGAAGTATGCAGTTTACAGAGTGTGATTTACTTGTAGAAAAAAATATTAACCACATGGCATGCACAGCGCACTGTTTCAAGAAAAAAAAATTAAGTGTTTAATAACATCAGAATGGCATCTGAAATAATTAGCCTACCTTTTTCATAGCTCTGAGGAAGAATGGAATTAAAAGGAAAACCTTTCTAATTTTAAGAAAAAATTAATAACCTATTGTTTCACCTCAGTTGTTCTGCTGAAACAATGCTTTAAGTTTTGATGCCAGTTTTTTAAATTTTGCAGTGTTTTGACACGAGAAAAAAAATCAATACAACTTACAGGGACTTCAAAAAAGTAACCGCATATGTAATTGCCCCATCACAAATTTCTTTCCCCTTTTTTTGCCTCTTCCCGTAATTGGAGGCCCCTAGATGTTTAAATCAGAGGTCTGTTTTCCCTGGACTCCCTCTATAGCCAGTGGAGAATAAAAGGACCTCTAGAGAGCACTGCAACACATAAATTCCAAGTCTTCTTTCCTAGGTATCTCTCCCTTCTCTTTCAACTCTCAGCAGAGCCTTTGAATGTTTTAAGTTAACTGGGAAAAAAGGTAGACCAACATTTTTGTTGTGAGGCAGCAAATTTGCTCCCATTTGTTTAAAAAGGTTAGGCGCCTATCTCAAGCTACTGGAAACTAATTCCTTCTTTCAAGGATTTCACTGATTCACTATATTTTTTTATTTCCCCTAATTAACTATAAACTAGATGCATTTACCTGATTTAGTATAGCATTACTAGAAATCAGATGTTTTGGCATGTTGAGCTGATGAGATTCTTTTTAACTCTAAAGAAGTGGAATAAGTTTTCCATTATTCTAGTTTCACAAATAATTTTTCAAGTTCATTTATAAAACCAGAAACTTAAAACAGATTGCAAGATTTATCCCCAACACATTCTTGAATGTTTAATCAAAGGTATCAGTAGATACCACTTCTGTTCCATTTGAAAAAGAAACGGCTTACAAACATAACTGACATTTTAAATACTTTGTGCTACAAAATTCAGCAGCGTACTACTTCAGCAAGCAAAATGAGACATGTCACAAGCGAAGTAACTCCATTAAATGACAAAATATTTTCCATGTTCTTGTACTCTGAAATTATTTTAAAAGACAGAAGGAATTCTATTTGCATTTTGTCTCTGTAATACAGGTCTGTTCATTGCAGATGTCTAGACAACAAATGAACATTCTGCAAAAAAAAAAAATAATGCGGTACACAATAGTTTATTCTGAATAACTAGGAGTCAAATGTTATGGTAGAAAGCATTTAGAAAAACAGGGAAGTAGCAAAGATAACACCTTGAAGCAACAAATGTAGCCCTAGCTAAATTATGTTGCCTGGTATGGTCGGGTAATTGTTAAAAGGCAAGCTTTCAAGTTTTTTTATGATTAATTCCAATATTATGTAAAAATGGTAAGATTAGATTTCACATTTTATGCAACAAGCTATGCTTTAGGAATTGTCATTTTGTTTTGATAGCTGCTTTTTCAGTGGCAGAGAAAATGTGCTTGACATAATAATATTCTTGTTTTACTAATTTTATTAAAAGTAGCTCCAAAATGGAAGAGTTCATAAATACATAATTCAAATTAAATCAACCAAACATGTCCAACTTTATAAAGAGAACATCTTTTTCCACTGGCAATTTAAGTTAATGACTCCTTTGTTCTGCTCAAAATAAGATTGTTTTCTCACTTGCTAAATAGTTGTAAAATTGGTGAGACATACCCAATAAATTGACGGCCCAAAGGACTAATGTTATTCTGTTGGTCTTTTATGACTCAGGGTAAGAAAGGACCAGTGATAACTGTATGCAACTCAATAAATTTGCAGAAATACCAATTTAATCCATAATCTCTCTCCACTTTTAGTTTACATAGACACTTACAGTAGCATTAATTTCTATTTCTCAGTCCTTCCTTCACAAGATCTGCTATTTTGATTGGTCAGTCCTTTTAAAATTTGTCCATTTGCTTTCCCTTTTTTACTGTCTCAGAAACAGTGATCTTTTACTCACCTTCCAGTTCCTTCCCATTCCAGCCTATTACGACTACCGACTTTTTTTTTTTTTTTTTTTTACTTTAAAATGGCTTCC
>JAVJGG010000007.1:10748663-10866119 GCA_035590195.1 Aviceda cuculoides
AGGACGAGAGGAAATGGCCTCAAGTTGAGGCAAGGGAGATTTAGGTTAGATATTAGGAAGAATTTCTTTACTGAAAGAGTTGTCAGACATTGGAACAGGCTGCCCAGGGAAGTGGTTGAGTCACCATCCCTGGAGGTATTTAAAAGATGCATAGACGTGGTGCTTAGGGACATGGTTTGCTGGTGGCCTTGGTGGTGTAGGGTTTACAGTTGGACTCGTTGATCTTAAGGGTCTTTTCCAACCTAAATGATTCCATGTTTCTATGATTCTAAGGTCTTTTTAAGCCTGCTTACTCCATACCTCTACTGTAGTATCGCTCATGCCATGGAAGTCCCTTTTGGGCTACGCTGTTGTTCCCAGTTTGTGTACAGCCTCTGGGCCATTACAAGGTGGCCACACTGACTGAAGACTCAAACCCCAAATGTAGCAGTTCACTTGCAGGAGTGAACGTACTCTTTTTCTTTCCCTATGGTAACATCTGCTTAGCTTGATGAAAAAGAAGCCACATTTAATTAAACTAATTTGGATCTCACAGACAGACCTTCATCTAACATCCCTACTTTCATTTACATGTAAATCAAAGGTGGGGGGAAGTCTGATAGAATCAGCTCCTTGCCACCAACTGCTGACACCCTTCAGTAATTCTTTTAAGCTTTTCCATCACCTGGGAAATTCCCATTAAGTAAGGCTTTCAGGAAAAAGCGGTCAGTTGCAAGTTATAGCAACAGCCACCAGAACACAAATATTAAAAGGTACCCAGAAATAAAATCTGTAAAACAGACACTGACACTGTAGTCAGATCACAGTCCTGCTTCTGCCCCCAATAGCTGCCGAATATAGGTTCACAATTCTCTAGGGTGCTAATTAAAGGGTGGCCTTCCAGAAGACCTGAAACTACGGGTAGCACTCATGATGCTGATTCATCAGGTAGTATAGTAAGGCAGATGTTAGTCCTAACTACAGGAGAGACAAATAGAAAAAAAAAGACAAAATAAGCTGAATAAAACTGTGCTTCTAACATGGAATTCAACCTTCTATATATTTTAACTAAGTTTCATGTTATGAGGGTAACTTAATTTTCATCCTTTGTAATAAAAAAATTGAAAGAATCTTGTAAGAATTTAACTGAAGAGAACTATCCAAATTAATTTTGAGAGGGGAAAAAAATACCCAAAATCACCACCACCAACAAAAAAACCACAAAACAAACCCACAAACATGGAACTATGATCCTTTCCTACAAAACGTTTTGTAGAATTTCACAGAGATAGCAAATTTACTTTGACAATACACCAATCCTTTACAATACTTTTCTCAGGGTAACCATTTGTCCATGCAAGGCAGTACAAGTGAAAATTCTTCAGGGAAAAAAAAAAGTTTTGAAAGACTGCAAAATTTCCACATTTTTAATAATTTTTTCTTTAATTTCACTCATCCTACATCACACTCAACATTCATCAAGGAAGTTATTGTGGCAACATTGCCATAAACTGTGAAATATCGATCACTTAATTGTATATAAGCTTTTAAAAACATCTTCCTGCCTGAAACGACTTAGTGGCTTGTTAAATAGAGATTAGAAAAGGAAGGATAACCTTGCACTTCAGAATTCATCCTTTCCTGTAAAATTTCAAAGCTCTTTTCCTGGAACTGCTGCAGGCTTCATTTGTGGTCCTGGAAAAGTCAGTCTTCATCACCCATGAAAATACTAATTTGTTCCTTCTATCTCATTCAGAAGTAACATCCATCTAGATTTCAGACTTGCTGGGGTATAAATTGTCAATCATTATACAGTGCTTAAAATCAAGGGAGCTTCATATTACCTGGGATGTCTAGCTGTTATTACAGAGCAAATAATAATAACCACCGTAAAAATAATTGACACAAAGAAATACATTAGTGAATGGGATAACTTTCATAGCCTGTGAAGGTACCTGCAGTGACAACAGTTTTAAAACTTCCGATAAAAAAGGATTTCTCATTCTTCCAGTCCTGCCTATGATTCGGTGCCTTGCAGATTAAAGTTTGTCATGTGCATTTTTAAAATTCATACCCAGTTTAAGTCTTAAAAGAAAATAAATGGACATAGGCAGGCAGCACTTGGATACAAAACGAGTGAAACTGCATAATGACACATCACTGTATTATTTTGCAGGCCAGCTACTTAGCTTGTATTAATTGGGGAGCTGCAGTGATTTGGACAGAGTACTGCCATACATACATGACGGGAGTTTGCCTCAGTAATTTCTGCTCACGAAAACAGGTTAATTTTAAGACTAAGAATTTTAAACTCTTTGCACATCTATTGACAACCTTCATTATTAGTTGCTAACTTGCTTGGGTTTGTTGATCTGAGTCTCATTTGAATACATTCATTATTATATTGCCAGAAGAAACAAAATAAAACTTAATTAGAGGTCATATCACCTCCAGCTCAAGCTAATTAAAAGCCTAATCAAACCTTTTGGGAAACAGCAGCCTGTCAGTGAAAAAATGATAAGGGGAATAAAGTGCACTAGACCCATATTAAGGACAGTAATCTGTCTGATTGCCTTTTATTTTACCCCACCCTCATTTTACACAAAAAAGAAATACATACTGTAGCACATATACCTTCATATAATGCTCATACTAAATAAAAGAGTTTATCAGTTTTCCTTCAGTCTAGTAAACAATGCATATTGCAGGAAGAAATGCATTAATTATAGTGCACGTCTTTATGCTTCCTAGCACATAGGTGCCAGCTAAATATAATTAGCTATTACAAGGTCAACTTTGCAACTTAACTGCATTTGGGAGAAGTATGAAAGACAGCTGGAGGTCTAACATAACTAACTCTCAAATTAATAAAGATGAGCTAAGTAGAACTGGTAGAGTGCATAATTTGACTGTCTGTGACAGGACACCTGTGTTCTCAGATTGCACTGACCTGCTATGCAACCTAGGAAAGCCACTGCCTTACCTGGATATTTGTTTTGTCTATTTAAATCATCCATTCTTTGACTCAAGGCATATCTCTTCCTCAGGCGAGTGCATAGTTCTCAGAGTGCTGATGCCTTGATGTTAGTTTGGTTCTTTCAGTGCTATCATCATCAAGCTTCAGATTAATATATTCTTAAGTACAAGGAAGACAAAGATTTGTGCAAGTGAATGACCATTCCTGTAATGATAAAATGCTCACATGCAATAACATTTACACTGCAGAGCTAATGTAATTACCTTCTGATCATAAAATGTGTTCTTTCAGACAATCTTTAGTTCTCAGTAATACGTTCTCTTTAATTACTGCTATATTATCAATTAATAGATTGCTACTCATTGCTTCTCAACATAGCTTGCAATTTTAGTCACAGTAAGCAATACTTAGAAATTAAAGTTACTCTGTCTCTCCATGATATTCTCAATCTATCTTTTGGCAATCCCTGCTGATTTTAGGGCAGTCCATTTTAATTTTTGCTGGTGAGGGTTTTGTGCAACAAAGGGATTCCTTTTGTAACCGTAAAGCCATCAGCTCTGTAAAGCCCTAATCTTAAAAAGTGACCGCTGCGTCCTTGTGAAGCCCCACTCACTTCAGTGATTTCGTATGCTCAGGTTGTCTGTTGAGGATCAGAGTCTCAGGTCACATTCATCATCATATGCGTGAGGAATATCCAGGAATACAAGAATATTTACCTGGATTTCTGGAAGGAAGCACTAGTCACAATGAGTTAGCCTGACAGAATTTGCCTGAAAACAATGTCTTTAGAAACAGCTATTGTAAATACACAGAACTAAGACTGTGTTGGGACTGTGTTAGCTAGATCTGCTCTTTGCAAGCAGCCAAATGTACTTTTTTATTATGCTAGAGTTTGTTATGCTATCTCGTTTTGATGTTAAGTGGGATGACTCATTTGAGCAACCTCACATTACTTAAAGAGGAAAAAAATGAAATATATCATATATATCATGCACCATATTACATATGTGCAAGATTATTTAATCAACTTGTAAGAGTAAAAAAATACAAGTCATATGAATAGTTCAAAATAAGATTATTGTTCTCCCTTAGCACTGACAAAAGAACCTAGAGTCCTCAGAGAATTCACATTAAAGAGTTAGATGAAGTGCATTAAGTGTCATTTTAACAGCAAAAGAAAGGTTAGAAGCTCAGATACTTTGCTGCCTGGCACTGGAATACAACCGTACACAGACAGAGCCAGGCTCCCAGTTACCAGCCAAACATATTTCATTCAAGTAGGAGATTTTCATGAAAATCCAGGAGACTACAGTATCAGTTAATTCAAGTAAAAACTTAATTTCAAATGAGAGATTTGGCCAATATTTGTGTTCATTCTCATTCTGTCCTAATGGTCTTATTTATCAGTAGTTGTATCATAAGTGTTTTCTTTCCTACATATGATTAATCATTTGAATAGGAAACCAGAATACATAGCCTTGTGTGGGACGATATTACTAACTACCCCAAAAACATTACATGTCAGTTAGAAATTATTTATTCAGTCAGCCTCTGAATTAGTGGCTAACTATATTTGTCATTTTGCTTTTTGGAACCAGCAGAATAAACTTAGGTATTCCCATGCAATTCAGAGTAATATTGTCAGCTTCAGCAGATCTTAACCAGATTTATTCAGCTGTAACTCAGATTAGATCCCAGTTCATAAGACAAGTTTGAGTTGTCTTTAGGGGCAGATCAATGGGAAAAATTTTTGGCAAACATATTTAAGATATCGACTAACATGGATTGATATTAATGATGAACTTGAGCCTATGTCCTAGCTCTAAGTCCATATCTAAATAAAGAAGTGTTCTACTGAATGACTTCTTTTCTCCAGTGCATCTTACAGTACTGAATACAGTTCAGTGTTCCCATACAAAGTTTTTGAACTCAGCACGCTTCATTTTTCTCTCTCTATAAGCAATGCACAGAGAGCAAAACACATTTTTTTTGGTCTTAGTTCAAGCTCTGCCTTCCAAAGATTAGAAAGTGTGGAACAATTAAGTCATGGGAAGGAACACAGCAGCATTAAATAACAATAGCTAGTATAAAACAGTCTAGCAGATGTCAGGAGAACTTACATCACTGCTGTAAGGAACCTACAAAGAAAGACACTTCTCCCATGGGAGGTCTCCTGAGGAAAAATTCTACCGACAGATGCAGAAAATTATTATGACCATTTGTTTCATATCACTAGGAGCCTCATATAACAGCTTCTTCCATCAGGAGCCCACAGCTGAAATTTATAAAAGACAGTTATTTATTTTTCAATAAAAAATTGTTTATTGGACTTGAAAAGAAGTCCTGAACAAAAAGGACCCAACAAGAAACCTGGGATATTCAACATATGTTAATTATCTGTATTTCTTAGATGCATATTTTCTGAGTCCAGCAAGAACCTGTTAATTTTAAGCCTGACAAGTTCCTTGGGCATAATAAATAATATTCAATATTGAATACAAACAACTCAATTTATGTCAAAGTAACAGTTTGGTATCATCCCTGTTCTGTACTGGATGAGCTAGAATTCATAAAAATGAGATTCAAACCAGTGTACTTTTGACATTTTTGCTGCTTGTCCTTACCCTTATTTCTTCTTCCTGCAGAATGATTAGCGTTTAAGCTGAGCTGAGCAGGTGGTTTTCATCAAAACAACTTTTTGTGACTAGCTTTCAGAAATCATGTGTTGATTTTAGTGTTGATTTAAAAGGAAAATCCAAAGAAAAATTTCATAACATTTAATCTTGAAATAAAATCCAGGGACTTGAATCTTCATTTAAAACTTTATTCTTAGTAATGTTCTTCATATCTGTTTTGGTTTGCTCTTTACATAATTTCATGATACAGAGAATATTGTTACTACTGAGAACTCCCACTTAATGCTAACTGAAAGGCATTATCTACTCACATGAAAATATGTTTCCTATTTGTGGACTGAATGAAACCGCAAGTACAGATGCATTTTCTTGGATTGTCCCAGAGTAGTCATTTTCCTTACTTACACATTTGAAGCATCTTGGTTTACCTAAGCAGAGTCAAAATAGCATAACATGGAAAAGCAGAAAGCAGATCAGGAATAAATTGCTAATATCGGATACGTCAACATTTCATTTTAGTATTGTCTTTCTCTCATGACATGTTTTCAGGGAGGAAATATTGGAAAACATGCACAAATCTATTCTTTTCCCTGCTATCATTTTCTCGTAAATGTTATTCTCTATTTCAGAGCCAAGTGGAAATATCTAAAACGACATACAGATGTTTACATCTGAACAAATGCTTAATATATTTGAACATTCCTGTTACAAATCAGGACTGAAATACAGATTTATTATGTCTGGAACTCAGTTAGTTTTGGAAGCATTTTCATGCCATTTTCCTTCTTCTCATGATAGTTCCTGTCCAGCCAAAAACTCATATTGTATGCTATTCAATAAAAATACATACATGCTTAGATTTGTGAAGGCAGGAACAAATTTCTTAATCACATGCAGGAATTCAGATGGTTTTCTTCGGGGGAAAATGAAAGAAAATTCAGGAGAATGTTGCTTCCATTTAAAAAAATGCCACCAAGGTCTACTATAAATTGTGTCATACTTTTAATGGCTGCAGGATCAGGCTTTTAAGCAAGAATAATTGAGAAAATTGTAATTTCCCAAAGATTAATGTCCACCTTGAAAAATGAATTAGAGACACTTAACAACAGTAAATTTCTTATCCAGAAAATAGAACCCAAAAGCACTACTTTTAAAATTCATTAATGTTTATGAACATTTGTGAATCCCTCTCTGATAGACAAACAAATATCCCACTAGATGCCTGTTATGGACAGCTTCACCGGTTGTAAAAAGGTTTCTAGAATAATAAAATCTTGCACATTAGCAAAATATTTTTCTTGTTCTCTCCCTATGTCTTCCTTTCCATTACAATGTACAGTACAGCAAGAAGATAAATTAAAAGTGCAGGTGAAGGCTGACACACTATAAGGCACTGGAGCAGAATTAGCAGGAAAATGCTGCAATTGCTCAGGGTTTGAGTGGGTCTGTATAGTCTAAGAGTGCCTGAGTGTGAGAGCTAAGCCCACCCAGACTCAATTCTTTGTCTGGTGAAAGAGAAAGCCTGACTTGCAAAAGAAAGTCTCCCCTAGCAAATAGTTTGGAATTTTGGGTGTGTCTTTATGGTTAATACTTTGGTGATAAGTAAGAGAGACTGAATGACTGAATTTGTGACCAAGGGTCATAAATGTGGGGAAGCCAATACCTAGGAATGCTAAAAGACAGGGGGAAAAAAAAAAAATCATCACTAAAACAAAGTAGCCAGAAGTGATGGATGTCAGGAAAGAAAGAGAAATGTGTCATGAAAGAAAAACAGATATAAGGAGATTATAAAGAAGGTACACTGAAAAGAGAAAGATGAAGGAGGAAGTAAAAATCAATGAGAATAAAATATACATAAAGTGAGTCATAACAGGATGCTTGTATTTTGTCAGATGGATTCATCAATCTGTAAAAAGAAATCAAAATGTAAAGCAGTGGAATAAAGAACCGGCAAAGCTGGGCTGGAAATACACTGGAGCTTCCCTGGGGCAGCACAATGCCTGGGGCTTCCCTTAGCTCCACTGTCACATGCTGTGGAGTTTTGTATCTTTCATTCAGAACAGCAAAGTATGCTTTCACACAGTTCGTTAATCTCTGTAAATGTAAAAGGTAAAGATGGGCCCTGCCCATAATAACTGAATTCTGAGAAATTTGGAACCTGAGAGGACAAACGTGGTGCCCTTCTATATTCCTGTTGAAGAATAACCCAATATTCCCGATCTAAGCAGTTTTAAGCTTTGATGTTTGATGTTAAATTGTGTGCCCCTATCCACTTCTAACTTCCAGTCCATCAAATGCAACACAAGGTTTAACAGAGTGTCTCCAGTTGTAGCTGATTCGTGAAATTGTTATTGAAATGAAAGACTCCAAGAGAGCAAAGCTGGTTCTGCACACAAGAACATTTCCAGTGGATAATACTTTGGTTATGTATTGTAAGTCCAGCAGAAATAAGACTTAGAGAGAACAGAAATTGAATTCTGGAGAATTTTCTTATAGGCATAACTTAAATTTTGCTCCAAATAATACTGGATCTATGATACTTATTCTAATAGGCTTGGCTGCTAGCTTCCTCTGTCATAATCACATTTCCAAGAAGTCTGAAATACTATTCATACCTCAATTTTACTTCTTGGTTGCTGCCAGAATAACTTCAATTTTGGATTACTAATACAGTTATAGAATTTCCTAAAAAGGATTTTTTTTTTTTTTTTTTTTTTTTTTTAAATTCTTGCAAGCTCCACTTACAACTAAGTGCATGAAGCTCTGGTTTTACTTTGCAAGCGCCTGTGTGCCATCGTCTTCTTTGGTATACAGAAACATAGGCTCTTCAGCACTTTTTTCATGCTTTTGAACTTCAGAAAACCAAAATGAAACCAAAACCAGAGTTTGGGTTATCTCAAGGACCATAGGAGATTAAGACAGGGTGAATGTAAATTGAAGACAGATCACTGCAGGAAGCTTGGTAAGCACAGTGAGAAACAATCCATACCATCTTCTCTTTCACTTTAATGTGTGCAGCTATGCACAGTGAAATACATATGTACATGTACGTCAGTGTTATTGAAGCAGCACATACTCTTAGAAGGTTAGAGGAAATCTGGTATGTCTCTTCGTCAAATAGAAGTGGTTGCAGTTAGTTTGCTTTTTTAAGCATGTCTATTACAGGCAAAGTTCTGAAAATAACAAGAAATACATGCAAGAAAATATTGAACTGAGCATTAATTTTATAGCTCGTATTGTACTTGTTAATAGCAATTGAGGTAGTAGGTAATCACATTATCTATTTAAAAGCTAAAATAAAGATAAAAGAAATAAACTCAGAGGAAGCTGCTAAGTCAGGCCCAACTACTAATATTTGTTCATTACTGAGCAAATTATCTGATATCTGACATTCTATCAAAGCACAGAATAATAAAAAATGTGACATTATTAACTTCCTGAAAAAGCAAAGGACAATAGCAATTCACACAGACCTCAGTACTCACGCCATTTCTAATTAAATGCTGTGTTTTGGAAGTGGATTTGAGTTGTAGTTGGTTTAATTTAGAGATGGAATTTGTAATAACACCTGATTTGGAAGAGTAGCAAATGGTTTTGTGAAAAGAACCTTCGAGATTTCACATCTTGAAACTCTCCCTCTCTAAGCAACCTTTAGAATGAGGAAATGCTCAGGTTCAATAAAAACAAATGTGACTTAATAAGCAGGCTAGGAGAGCGTCGTGCTGCGGGATTGTTATATAGCCTGTTGTCTGAGCTTCCTGTAGACAGTTCTGCCAGGCACCAGGTTGTCAAAACTCAGACATTCAAGACTTTCCTAAATTAAAGTTTCCCATGCAATTCTGCTGCTAAGGCAAAAGTCTAAAATCTCGAATCCACGCTGAATTTCTCCAAAGCAGCTAAATGGAGAAAAAACCCAGCAAAGGAAGAATAACACCATACCAATGGCTCCATACCAGGCAGCTCCATTAGCAGATGAACAGACGGAACTAATTGTGATTTCTGACCAGGCCACCTGCTAACTGCTGAAACCTTCTTAAATTTGCAATGTCTGCTTGCCGGTTCCTTAAATTGTTCTTGCAGGTAAGTTCTGCAAACTGTAGCAAAAATACACCTCTTAGGAGTTGGAAAACAGTTTTTTCTAGTAACATGGCCAAAGTGTGCCTGGTTCTTCGGTGATCAAATGAAGACTAAAAGATTTGGGGCTGCTGAGCCTACAGATTAGAAGTCTGAGAGAGTTTATAAAAAACTTGAAATCATCAAAGATTGGTTCGGAGTGGAGAGATTTAAAACATTCTTTATAATCATAAAGAGATTGAAAAATAATCAATGGGCTTAAAAAAATAAGCCCAGAACATTTAGATTAATAATTTAATTCTAATACTAAGAATGGTAAGGCGCTGGAACAGATCGGTGTGAAGTTATCAAGATTTCACACTTTCCCTGTTCAAACAGCTGCCAGGAATGAGCTACGTACAGCGTTCTTGCTTTGGAGCAGAAGAAATAAAAGTCCTTCCCAGCATTATTTGCCATGGGTCCTATGAAATGGGAACAGACACTGGTGCTACAGGTCCTACAGATGCTTTTACTGGCTGCCTTCCAGATCAAGGCCCTGCCTAGCTGTGTGTCTGCTTCTGAAAATGTAGGGCGTATGACTCAGGTTAGGTGGAACAAACATTTTTCTTCCTACTAAAAGAAAGTTTCTAGGCAGATTGTTTTATAACAGATCTGTAGGCAGCAAATCTGTAATTGTTAAGCACGTATTTCTCTTTGATGCTCCTCACTGGAATGCTGAAATGGAAGGCAAATTCTGCTTCAGATACTGAAGTCAATCTGTTAATCAGTTCATGCATATGGGATTTTAAGTATCAGCAGCTATTCTAGGGAAACAAAGTAACTGCATTCTTTTTCGTTACATTATTTTTATCAGTGACAGAAAAAAAAGGTTGAGGATTCCCCATCCTCTTCCCTCTACCCTACCTAAAGCCTGGTCATTATTTCTCGTAAGATCCCTTCCTTCTTCAAATTTCATCATTTTTATTGCTAAGCATAGTTTCACAAGGTCATTTCCAAAACCATACACAACTCCACAGCATACAGTGTACATATTAACTTCATACTTGGTTCCATATAAGCTTTAGTTAAGCTTTCTGTCTGAAACTTTTAAAAACCTGATTTGGGGTGAAATTGCAAATAAACTTTCAGAACTCCCTAATTTATAGCAGAGACTGGTTGGTAATCTTAAGAAATGCATTTGATGCACTATTTAGGGAAGTTTAAAAAGCTGTTTGAATCACTGCTTAAAAAAATGCCATAAGCTTAACGGAACAATAAAATAAATGGGCTGTGAAAGGTTCGCTAAGTTTAACAGAACTGCTCAGTAGAAAAATGAAGAGTCTTAAACATAAGAATTGGTTTCTTCTGTCACAATGACATTTCTGATTTTAATTTATACCAAAAAAGGTTATCCTTTCTTTCAGATATTAATATCTGCCTCAGTACATTAGCGTTTCTTAGGAGCATACAGAGTTTTCTTCCTCTCTCACAGTCATTTTGCTATCCTGGGATCAAAAGTACTACTGATACACTTTATTGCTTTGTTTAAATGTGAGGGGAAGGGAAGGGGAAATAAATCCCTATGCCAAAATAATACAAAAATTTAAAAATTGTTTCAAAGTAAATTCTGCATCTGTCATCATTCCAGATTTTGCCACTGTGTTTGTGTCTTCAGAATATCTGTTTAGCCCTCTGCATTCTCCTACACACTTCTGTTTATGTGTCTCTTTTCATTAAATGTTATTGTCTGAATCACACATCTGAAATTCCAATTTCCAAAACCTAATTTCAGTCATTTCTGTTTGAACAGCTTACCACTGAGACGCTCACCCCACTCCTGCAGTTAACCCAGCCCCAGTTGGCGCGGAGGTTCAGAGGTGCTGACCAGCTCCTGCTTTAGCAGGGCTCTGCTGTGAGAGCGGACCTGCGTGTGGCTCTGCCTTCCTCTGGGAGAAACTCTTGGAGCAGACGACTTGCATGACAGCTCTTCACAGGTATCAGACGTAGGCTCGATTTCCTTGTTTAGACAAATATCCCATTGGTTTCAATGGGAGTGACAGTAGAAAGATGAGTGTACGGAGTCTGTATGCTCACACACACACCCACAGGTGCTCCCTTTTTCAAGTGGTTCATGTTTCTTCAAAACTTCACCCTCTACTATCCAGCCTGAGCAAGTGTATCTAGATAACATTACCGTAACAACTTTTGCCACTGAGATTCCTTTTTATATGGGTACGTGACTTGTATGTCATTTGGGCACCTGGGAGTTTTATTGATACTCACTAGTGGAAAGGGTGGGAGCAATAAGCACCAGGAATGTTGGACACCACGTCAGGAGCCATCTCAGGTTTCGAGGGGAAAGGGTTTTGGGAATGATCCCACAGATACTCAGCTGGGCATCTATTGCATGAGAACTTCTATGTAAACTTCTAATATCAAATGCACAGTAGCTATGTTTTACGTGTTGAACACAGTAATACAGCTTTCGATTTTTGTTATTTGGATCACATGACTACTTTGCCGTCTTTGCCCTGTCATTCAGTACAGTTCATGACCTCTGCTTCTCTGTCTAATTAACTTTAGATGTTAAATGGATTAATGACATTTGTCTCCTAAGTAAGGTTGCTGCCACCACATTTTCCTATTTTTTATCGAGCTATTTCAGGACACTACTACAATAGAAATTTAGTCTGCATGCTAAATATTTGGAAATATGAAACAAACTGCCTTAATACAAGTTGAGGTGTTCATTTTTGAGGTGAAAAATTACAGGTTGCCTTTGGCTGTGGTTATTTTGTACAGATAAGTACAGTTGGAAGTAGTACAAGTAGCATGCCAGAGTCTGTGAAACTAGTTCTTGACCTGTACGCTGATTAGAATTTTACCACAAACTTTAGGAAAATTGGTATTTTCACCGTTTCGTATATTTCTGCAGCAATGTCTCATGGAGAGCATATGTTTTCTTGATTATTATTGTTCTGTGTACTTTAATATTAATGTTGATATCTTTCTTGGAAACATTCGAATGTGCGGAAGGTACTTTTTCTGATTGCATCTCTAACAAAATCATTTTTGAGGCAGTACTTTGATTGAGCAGCTCATAAACTGCTTATTCTTTGATATCTGCTTGTGCTCTATGCCTTGATGCACAGGCTCCCTAAATGAGTGAATTGCTGAGATATAAGCGGAAGAAAATAGAATTCATAGGTGAGATTTTCAGCCACGTCCTGTTACTTTAATGACAGTTGGTCGAGGTATTAGAGGAATAATGACCTCTATATTAATGGTATAATAGAAATAGAAAATCTTCTGTTCCAGGGGAGTGGAGATTCCCAGATGCAGATGCTGATACGTCTGCCCTTTATTGATCATTTTACATCTGTCTTCAGGAAGAGGTTGTGTGTTTCCATACTAACAAATAGAAATACTAATTATTCATTTGAGCATTTGTCTGCTGCAACTGGAGTGTAGTTCTTCATCCACATGCATACTTGAATGCTAATCGCAATGCCCAAATCTGCTGTAGGACGTTAAATCAGAACTGACAGAAAATATAAGCTATTTTTTAGCAAATTAGTGTATTATGTAAAAATTCACATTCCCTGAGTTAACAGGCTTAAAGCAGCATTTCTGAAATTGTGGGCTGAGACTGGTTTGAGGTTGGACAGTGTTAAACTTCTGCAACTGGCAATAGTTCACTTGCCCTAAGGTTGAGAATGGAAAATTACTGGCTGGATGTGTTTACTCTAGTTAGGAAACTGCTAATTACCTCTTACTTGCCAACAGGAGATCGCTTCCTCCAGGATAAGTGCACAAGCAGTTGTGACCAGTAATAATCAGGTTTCATTGCCTTGTCTAAATGAATGCAAGCAATTCCCACTTCAAGGTCCTACTTGAAAGTTCAAAAGAAACTGACCTAGCTACTTCGGATAACTTCACACTTCAGTAATTTTAGAGGTTGCCGCAGCATTGCCATTATGCTATCACTTCATCGTATGGATCATATTCATTAATGCAGACCTAAATCTAAATAAATGCGGAACTCAGCTTTGATTCCTTTGGGGGATTAAAGGTTTCGCACTGTAGAAGAACATTTGTTGTTTTCTTGTGACTGATTTACAACTCATACTGATCTGACAATATTTTCCTAACCAAAACAGTCAATGTCCATGTATTCCAGAACTGGAAATAATAAATAAGGGGTGTGAAAGGAAAATAGTAAATATGACCTTGTAAAAGCTCTACCTCAACTGAGATTTCCTTTTTATAGTCTCCCTTTTCCATTTTCCATCATAAGGAAGCATTACACTCAAAGTCTTGTGGCCAAAAGGGAACAACGCATTTATAAAGCCAAGAATTTATCATTAGCCCAATTAAAATCGTCACAATCCAATCAAAATCCAACAGCAAAATATTACTAGTTCAATTACAATATTAACATTCACAATCCAAATTAATATAAAAAAGTCTCATTAATAATAGCCTTAAAATTATTACAGAAGAAAACTCATGAGTGACTACCCCTTTTCTCTGCTGTTATACTCAGCCTTCCAGCATCCCTCTGGCACGTAAGGTCAACAGAGCCATCCTCAAACAGAGAGGGAGCAAAAATTCATGGCAGGCTATCAGCATCCCAAAATCTTCACAAGGAGCACACAGTGCAAACGCCAACCAACCCCTTTTTTTAGCTTAAGTAAAGCTGCGGAGGAAAGGCTGAGACACTGAATATGGTCTTGGGTTTCTTTCTGCTGACACAGGAATGAAGCCGCTGTAATACGTGTGGGAATCTTTGCGTTGGTTTGTTTGGATCATGAGAAACTGGGAGGTCAAAACATTGCCTTAGTTACAATCTCTTTCTAATTCTTGTAATTTTAAAATGAAAATGATAGTATTATTTTACATAATGGTATGCAGCAAAATCTGTGTTTGAACAATAACTACAGCTAAATGCCTTAATGTTTCCCCAGATAACTAGTTTCAGCTATGGCATTTTACTCTCTCTTCCCCATATGTATTTATATGCACATTCTCAATGGGTACATAGTGCTCATACTGTAAAATCAATTGAACTACTCTTTTTAAGAATACTAGAATTGAATTAAGATAAAAAGGGATATGTATGGCACAGAATTTGTTTTTTAATATTATCAGTAATATCTCTATGCACTGCTAAGACACGTATCTCTGCTGCTGAAGATTTGCTTCAAAAAAAGTTAAAAGCACATCGTAGCCTTATGTCCTCTGTGTGTGTGCAGTGGAGGACAGTGAACATGCACCGTTGAAACAGCTGGAATTCCTCCTACTGTTTTAAATCCTCTGTGAGTAGGAATTCGGTTCATTTTGCACTGTAAATTTTATTGCCCCTTCACCAAAAACTTAGAAGGAAAAATCTCCACCGGTGTTGAAAGGGCTCTGTAGCTTGTGTCAAGCCAAGGTTCAGTGAGTTGATATGAGTTGATATAGTTGAGGAGAGTAATTCAGTTATATTTTTTGCCTTTTTGGCAAGGACGGCGGGTCCCAGTATCAGGTGAATGTTCAGCTGAACCTCAAAAAGGGGAATGAAATAGAAGAAACCCATTGAGAGACTGAAATTTTTTACAAGGTTTAGATAACGTATTTCTTTAGTGACACTGAATTAGAAATTTTAAAGCTCAAACTAGCTGTACAATCTTCATTATTTATGCTGTATTTTAGAAAATGTTTTTGATCAGAACACAAATATTTTTATTTTCACAAATGTATTTTGGTTAAACCAATCATTTGGATACGTACATACGATTCAAAATAGTAGTCAGTTTTTTAAACTTCCCAGTTCACATTAAAACGCTAGGTAGTGTTGCCTCGTAAGTCCTCTGTCAATTTTAATTTAATGTAAAACTTCCATGTCTCTTGTATTTGTAGCAATAGTTTTTTGTAACAAAGTCAGAAGATAAAAAAAACCTCAGAGTTAAAAAGCTAAATAACCCCTTGCTCACTGTTAAAAACTTCCTGTTGTCATAATTTACTTACTGCATTGGACAATGAAAGAATGTGACGACAGTCTTGTAATTTAGTTTTAGTTTTGTGTGCAGTTCATACTCACAAACGGTTTCTTGCTCCCCCTCTCGCGTCTGGCTGCCTTGACAAACAAGTGAGGGTTGCTTTCCTTGTGAAGTGATGTAACTTGAGTAAAAAATAAAACCATATAGTTGCTTGTGAGTGATTGTAAAAAGCCTCAAGAAGTTGTAGGAAGTAGGAGGCTAAAATCTGATTAGTGTTGGGAGACCAGCAAGGCAACGTATCTCTAGATAATCACTATTTGGGGTTTTGTTTATATACCTTGCAACAGCTATATATGAAAATCGGTGACCTGTAAAATCCTTATGCTCGATGGTTTTAAGTATAGTCATTACATTGCCAGTAATCTGCTTCCATCTGTAGCTGTAAAGCTACTTCATAATGACTGGTGATTTCAGGATTGTTATACATATACCTGAGCTTGCACATGAAAATTACAGAATTTTCATGACTTTCACCTGAAGGAGTTTTCTGGGCTTCTCTTCACAAGTCTGAAGTCATCTTGGTGTATGACATGTATGAATCAGGGATTTGTTCTAAGCAAAGTGTTTCAATGCTGGCATATCTTTAGGTCTCATCTTATCAGACATGATAAGCAAATAGGAGTCAAGCTTAATTTACAGGAATATGGCAGGCATTAAAAAAAAAAAAAAACTCAAGGCATCTGGCAGAACTCTGTTGAACGAGCACAGAGCCAGTGTGTCAGCCTAAACACAAAATTCTGTGCTTTAGAAATATCTTCTCTGAATACATAAGAAGAAATAAAAATGCTGTAAAAGAATATCCAAGAGGATTTTTTGAGCTGCAAAATTTTGTTCTGGCATCCTGATCTAATAGTTTGCTTTAACCGTGGCATCCTTCTTGTCAAAAGTGTTGTGCTGTTAGCTCGTGAGCTGCTGTGGAGCAGTGAATCTCTAATTACCAACTTTTTTTATCCTAACTTTCTGCTGAAGTTTTTCTAAGTCGTGGCTGAATACCTCATTTATTATTATTTAATAATGTAATTTAGCATAACCTCTAACATTTATGAGAATCTCAGACAAGTATTAGTTCTGACATATTTAAATTTTATTCATGTTATCTGCCCCTTACTCATCTTTGTATGTATCCACAAAATCCATACGGCTTTTCTGCAGACAGAATTCATCCATTGGTCAAAACCTCCCACCAAATACTTTCTTCATTGTTAAAACCAGGCAGCAGCAGAACAGAAGAAGGGAGAAGGCTTCAAAAGGTTTCGGGAGATAACTTGGGCCTTATTTCTAGTCGGCATAAATCTGTTCCCTGCAGCATTTGTCTAACAGGGTTGAAGGACTAAAAGCTTGTTGGCATAGAGCGCAATTCAGTAAACAGTCTTCAAATACTACTAAATTAGTAATGATAAGCTTCCAGTAATGCGCATATCGCCACAAGTTAAAAACTGCTTTTATAAATGCAGGTTGTGACCGCACAGCGCTGTGTCACCAGGAGACAGGGTATTGCCACGGAGGCGCCGGCTGCGGACCTTCCGCGTCGCTGTGTTAGCACGCTCGGCTCCGCAGCGCAGGGTGTTTGGGTGCAGCTCCCTGGCGAAGTCTGACGCTAAGTCAACCAGCGTCGCGATCTAATACAGAGTAAAGTCACCCCCAACGAGCCCGAGAGAGGGTAAATTGGCTCGCTTGATTTTGATTTGAACTGAAACATGACAAAACCTACTCTAGTCCATGCAGGCAAAAGGATTCAAACGGACGCGTATTCTGCACATGGAGCATGCCAAAAGCATGTACTAAGGGCTGAAAGTTAGTTATTCTTTAATTCATTTTCACACAGCACAGTCTTCTTTTTTGAACATTACGATATGACATTAAGATAATGTAAACATGTCTGTTGAAAAGCTGTTGGGAAAAATGAGTTGTCAGCTATGATATATTTTACTTAGCTTTCATAACTTATATTTTAAAACAATAACAGCTATGCATGTTATTATACAAATGCATAATATATGCACACCAGATGGCAATTTGGAAATATATGCATGAGCTGAGGATATAGGTAATACTTTGCTCACAGCACACCTTGAATTCAAGGAGCATTTCAAAGAAAGTACTGATTTTTTTCTTTCCATATAATGAAACACATTTTTTTGATAAAGCTGTTTTCTGTTAAGATTAATAAACTAGGTTTGGAGCAACACATCTCTCACACAATGCAATGCTCTAGTTTGTTCTCTTGCCACTACTATATTAAAGCATTAATACTAAAAGATAAAATGGCTTGTGGTTGAGAGTGGGTATGAAAAAAATCACAAATAAAATGTGAAATAACTGTAAGAACATAAATACTTTATATTTTTATCAGTAATAATGTCCTTCCATTATAAGACAAGAAAAAGTTCCTTCCTTTGTATTTAAACTTTAAATTACTCTCTAAAATTTTCTAAAAAATTATATTAGATGAGCAAATGGGGATCACATATTTATAAAGCATTACTTGCCTATATTTCCTGAAAAGATCTAACGGCAATACAATTGGGATGCCAGATTTATCAAAAGAGTTAGATGTTCTGCAATAGAACTATCCTGAAACTCTGTCACACTTCAGTTTTTCTACTTACATGTCTTAAAAGAAAAATGTTTAAGACCCTATAAACTAGTGATTTGGGTTTTAATATAAACTGTAGAGTATCTTCATTATTTAAATCCCAGGATATGTATAATGCTTCATTGTCTTCTGTTTCTTACAGTATCAGTTGTTTGTATTGGGTTATGTAAATGATCAAGCTTGAAAATGCAAGGCTTGATTTGCTATTTCAGCTGTATTGCACCCTTTAAAAAATGCCAGCTGAAGTTGGGAAAAGGGCAGGTCTGGGTCTTTGCATGTCTGGAGCAGAATTTGGGAACTGAGAGCCCTCCCTTCCTCCCACCCACCTCTAATTTGAACAAGTAGCTCTTGAGCCTCAAGAGCATCGTACCAGAGAAAACACCGGAGGAAAGGAATGGCCATATAATGGCACACAACAGCCTTCTGCACCCTAATCTCCCTGTTTGGGGGATTGCTTTTTCCTTTTTGTCAGAATTTCTATCCTGTTATATATTTCACCTGGAAGAATATGTCCTCTGGCATGTTATGGAAGATAGTGGTGTGTTGCTTTTACCTTCTTCAAAATCCGTGGGAGATGCCAGTGGTGAGAACTCTAGCAGTCTATTTTGTCTGATGTTGGTGTGGCAGTTGAGCCAAATAAGCAGTGTACTGAGCAGTCGTGTTTGCTCCTGAGGCCCACGTAGTGGCAAGTTGTCAGCCAAAGGTCTCTTCTTCTTGTAGTACAGGGAGAAAGACACCTTGCATTTAAACACTTAAGGTAATGGGGGCTATAGAGCTACTTCAGAAAGAAGCAGTTGAAGAAGGAGCATCTTTCTATTGAGGACTGCTCTTTTTTGCCTTGGTCATTTCCTTGGAAATTACTTTGGGCACGCCTGGCCAAGCAGCTCATGTGAGGAAAAGCCACCTACCTGCTGATCTCAGTTCTGTAACCAGCTACCTCGTAAAACTCATCTCTTTAGCTACAGCAAAATCTCTTAGACCGTTGGTTATCCAAGGTAGTGGTTATCCCAATTAAAAGAAGTAATTAAGATTTATTATTGTTTATGGATACCAAAATCCTCTTGAGGGTAATTGAGATCTAAATCATCAAAATTACTTAGACTCTATATTCCAATGTGTAATCCTACAACAGTATTAACCTCATCTGCAGTATATAATTCAGTTGTATGGAAGCTGTACCCATTCACTGAGGCAATTTCTTTTACAGCATATGGTATGAAGTGCAGTTTTGCGCCTATGTATAGCAATTGGATTATGATATATGTAT
The DNA here is from genome assembly GCA_035590195.1 of Aviceda cuculoides. Classification (NCBI taxonomy): domain Eukaryota; kingdom Metazoa; phylum Chordata; class Aves; order Accipitriformes; family Accipitridae; genus Aviceda; species Aviceda cuculoides. Next base: position 10,768,213 of record JAVJGG010000007.1, read on the forward strand.
GTCTTGCATGAAACACATTTGTAATTAACTGAAACTATCTTGATGAATAAAGCAAAACCATCTACTATTAGTCTTTTTCTACTGGTGAAGTTTTCTTCATTGCATTCCAGCCCCTACATTCAAACTGTACTTCAATAAATGGCAAGACAACCCTGTAAAAAAAATAGAAGTAAATTACTGGTTTTTTTCTCTAAAGTATATCTGCTGCCATCTGTTGACTTCTGAAGTACTTTCTAGTCTTAAATAAAATACAATCAGATTATCAGATGTTATACATACAATTGAACATCTTAACAGCACTTTAAGATACTGCCAATTAGCCACTTGAAACTGAGCCATATGTTTCCATTTTGTAATAAAAAACACACACAGGAAAGGCTAGAATCTGTGAAAACTCACAGCTACTTAGCATAGCATGGCATAAAATAATTTGTGTAGCTATTGAGGACAATATTTGTAGTAATATCAGTTTGAAAAGACTAAGGCTGCAGAAGAGTGTTCACAAGGAGATATTGAGTATTTAGATGTAAGATGGATGGAATAATAGTGTATGGCAATGTGGGGTCAAAATTTGCAGCTGGGTTTGGTTTGATTTTTGGCAGAGTGGCAGGTTTGTGCTTGCTTATGTAAGTAAACAGAATTCATTGACAAATTCAAATGAGAAAAAACTACTTTGTGAGAGTGTAGAGAACACTACAACAAAGTAACTCTGTGGCTATTCTGCATAAATTCTGTTAATTTGTCATGCTGCTTGCAGAACTTAGAATTTTTATGGACCCCTTCCAGTTTTTCTTCCTCAGTACTGTATTTAGAAATCTGAGTCTTACTAAGGGAAAGAGGCATTTTTTTCCTCATGTTTACAGCAGCATCCGAAAGTGGAAGTTATTGGCATGTGTATAGAATTTTTAAGATGTCCTGTGTATTGCAATTAATTTGGAAATAGTTAATAAAATGTATTTTGTTCTAAATGTTTTTTTTTTATGACAATCCCCTATACATTTCTAACTAATGCAATCGTGTTGCGCAATATCTATGGGCATTAAGCTTCATTTGTATCATTTTTTCATAAGGTGTATTATCCCCACCTCTGATAAACTTCTTCCTCCAACAATGAATGATGCTTTTTCTCTATCCTTTTCCTAATCAGTTTGGAAGAAGAAATATATGCCTTCGTGTGATGAAATTCTGCACTGTAAGTGCATTTTTCCTGTCTGAAATGTGTATTTTTGTTCTGATTTCTTCTATTTTGAGCATCTTCAGGAGAATGCTTTGATCCTTACTGCTGATACAGGAACTGAAACATCACTGCAGCAGGGGGGAACTGCAAAAAGAAGAAAGTGTCTAAAATGCAGTAATTATTCTTTAACCCATTTTGCTATAAAGAATTAATTGTAGTAGTCTAGGCAGCATCACTCACCGCTCCTATTTGCTACCTTCTGCAGAATGCTGAAAATTCTTAGCTCTCTGAAGATTAAGAAAAGCCAAACATAGGCTAACACTGTTGGTATTTTAATCCAAAAAAGTTAAGGACCCTAGCAAAATGCAGGTACCACATAGCGTCCTTGGCACCGCCGCAGTTTTACCGTTTCTCCCTCTGTTCCACCACAAACCACATCTTTGATCTAACCAACCCTGCCAGTGTTCAGAATAAGCGCGCCCTGGAGTAGCATTCTAAACCAGCCCGTATCCTTCCAGTGGATAACACAGTTCGCCTCTGTCTGCGGTTTAGGCTGTGTCCAAACTCATTCTCACTGGTGACTTGAAGCAGGTTTTGCTTGGTGTGCTCCCTAGTTATTGGCAATGTGTACGAGTATTTACAATGCTAAAAGAAAAAAGTGACTTCTATGGCTTTAAAGCTCTGTTCACATGGCAGGCTATATATTTTCTAGGTGTCAGTCTGATCCGTTGGATTTATTTTGATCCAACATATATTTGTTGTCATGTTTTATGGAGAAGTAAATAGTATGTTTAAAGCAAGTGCACATTTGTTTATCTGTCAGTTGCTTTGGCTTACATTAATCCTAGCTTGTTACAAGAATCACAGATGTCATATGTAGTCTTAGCGCATAACATCTCCTGCGAAGCGATGCCTGCTTTCCCCAGGAGGAACTGATCCCAGTCGGCCTTAACATTTCTGCCATGAAGTGACAGTTGTGAACCTTCTACCAGAGGCTCTAGAGCTACCCCACCAGCATAGGAATTTGCAATCACTGCTTCATTCTGCATCTTTGCCCCAAAAAAAGACTACAGGCCTTTTTAAGGATATTCTGATTAATTTTCTATGCTATTAGATTTAATTTTGTTTTTAAAATGTTCTCTCTTTTGAGTTGCCTGCCTGTACCTTCTTTATTCACTAGCTGTAGAGTAAAAACTGGGGACCTGCTAATAAGTGCTATTAATAAAAATTGAACTAATTAAGTTTCAGACATAATCCCCTATTATTATAAGAGAGCTCAGTGAGATATAAGATAATGGAGTAATAAACCCCTGAAAATTGGGATTTAGCAAGGAAATACCAATAGAGCTTGGAATGTAGTGTTGTGATCTCAATGATATAATAAATGTTTAATCAGCTGCTATTGACAAATTTTAAGCAGCAGAAAGACCTGGATACAACAGCAACAGAGTTAAGTTTAGGCATAGATTATTTGCAATAACTTTGCATGTCCTTTTCTTTTTTTTTTTTTTTTAAGAAAAAGAAAACAGAAGCCCTGATTTAGAGGTCTTCAGAGAATTTGAAATGTTAAGGGATAGTAAAATTAGTGCAAGCATAACCAGACACCTCTATGCTTATACTAATAAGTAGAATTTAGATGATCCTTTTTCCTGTTGTCAAAGGTATCATGATTTAAAGGAATTCCAAGCTATTAAATATAGAATGCTAAGATTTTAGATCATATGCTATTATAACATCAAAAATATTGGAGCAAAATGTTCTGGCCCTTCTTGAAAAGTTTATTTAAAAGCTCAATTAACACCTGAATAGCAATGTAAATGACCACGATGTTAGATTTTTGTTCCCTACAGCCTGCATAACATACTATATGAACGTTTTTTGGTTAACTTTTTATGTTGATTACAGAAGAATCAATTTCTTACATCATCAGCCAAGAGCAAATCTGTAGCAATGAGTTCAGAATGTTATGGTGCACAAATGAGTGATTGCCAACTCAGCCTGTTCAACCAAGAGAGCAGCTGAAATGAAGGCTGATAATTATGTTTACAAAATGGCATATCATAGCAATTTCAAATAATTTGGGGGGTTATGTTTGACTTTAAAGTACGTTTATTAAGTGGAACTACACTAATGTCTTTTATTAGATCCAGATTACTATGTTACAAAGAAATTATTACTCCTGAATTCTATGTTGCATATATATTTATCAAAATGATGTGCCATAGCTCCAAAGTTTGTAGTTAGGGAAGAGTTATAGGAGACATTCATCTAGGAGCTAGAGAAAGTTTTGTATCAATTGAGACCTAAAACATGTATGTGGAAAGGCTATTTCTGCTTTCCTCTCTCTCCTTTGATTTTCTACCTTGCTTTTCCCTTTTTCACTCTCTCCTTCTCTGTCCTTCTCTGTCCTTCTCTCTCTCTAACAGAATGGTAGAGTGCTCCAGAAGAAGGGCTAGTTTTTCAAAGAATATGTCTCTCCTATTCAACTTAGGTTTCACCTTGAAAGAAGCTGGTAGACAAGTGAGTGCTTGCTGTTTGGCACAAGTGTGAATTTGTTCTAATACAAAGCAGCAGAAAGTTAATGGGCGGAACAGCTTACGAATCCCTGTGGTCATCAAAGACAGATGCAGGTAGAATGCACGTCATTAATGCCATCTTCTGGGTGAGAAGAAAACATAGCTAGCTGATGTGAAGATTATTCCGGAGAAATACCTTTTTTATCCTCAGTTTCTAAAACGACTCCCTGCAGTGTCTCATTTTGCTTTGTTTTTTTCAGCCTGATGGAATTACAGCCAACGGTAGTTTTCCACTGATTCATACAAATACCAAGTGTGTAAAAGCTGTTTATTGCTCTTGATTGCTTTCCTTTCTGGCAATGAAGTGCAATCCTACAACATGCCCCCCAAGAGAACGGTTGCTCAGGGCAAGAGTGGGCTGCTCAGAGGGCAGCAGGGGGAAGCTGAGGGATGCAGCCCTTCGAGGGGTGCCATCCCCCCGGGGCCAGAGCAAGGCAAGCGGGGCAGGTCTGGTGGCAGTAACAGGGTCAGCCACACTCCGGTGACTGATTGCCAGACAAGCTCATCGTGATAACGCACATCCGAGACCAAGCCAAGAGCTGGAGTCAGCAAGGCAAGGCCAAGATCAGCCAAGTACCAGGCTGGGCACGGGCATACCTACAGCGTAGCCCAGCCCAAGCTTAAACGCAACTCTCGAGTCAGTGGGTGGGGAAAAAAACGTAGCTGTTTCCACGGAGTCTGGTCCAAGCTTATGTGACGATACCACCTCAGCGCAGACCTTGAACACGGGCAGTTACAGCCCTGGAGCAGGGGGAGGAGGTCTCAGAGGAGAATTACAGAGAGGGATGGTATAGCTGGTCACAGCTGTTAGAACCTCTCGGTTCATGCAGGACCCGGGCAAGCAGTATTTTCTGTTTCTCATCGTATACTTCAGGAAAGTATTGAGTATTGAAAGTATCTGTGTTCCTCAAAAGGTGAGAGAGTGAAAGAAGTTTTCTGCTAATAGCAAGTTTTTCAGAGCATCAAAGACAAGAGCTTATTGGAGAGAACTGCAGAATGACCTTATGACACCGAGTGACTGGGAGAGGACATGGCAGATTACGTTCAGCATTGATGGAGGTAAAGTGATTCACACAGGGTGGAAAAAAATTCTCTCTGTAAAATAATAGACTCTGAATGTACGACTATCACTTGAGAATGACATATTGGCATAAACGTCAGCTCAGCCTTCAGTAGTCAAAATAGCAAATTGAATGTTAAGAATTACCAGGAATGAAATAGTGAACAAAATACAAAATTCCCTTCTGTCACTGTGCAAGCTGAGTGTGTGCCCGGATCCATCAGTGTGGTGTGCAGCGTTGGTCTCTCTCCCAGAAAGAAGATTTATTAAAAACTTGAAACAGTTCGTAGAGAGTCAGCAAAGATGATTGAAAGTACAGAGCAACTTCTCCACAAGACACAAGTAAGGAACCTAAGACTTCTTCAGACAGGAAAGTAACAGAAAGAAATGGTACAGTGGTAGGCGGAAGAGAAAACAGTCATTCTCCATCTCTTCCAAAACACTTCCCAAATGAAGGCATTGAGGACAAGTTCAAAAGAAGCAAAGGAGGCTGATCTTCACACAACTCCGAGCTGAGCTGGGAAGTTCTGCCAAGTTTTTGGATGATAAACGTGCACATGATCAAAAAGAAACTGCCTGAAGTCAAAAGGAAAAATCCACCAAAGGTTATAAAACACAAAGGCTTCAAAAAGCTACAAAATGTCAACAGATGGATTTGGGGGAAGTATCATTGTGTGCTTGCTCCAAGCTTCACCTCTTCCCCAATGTCTATTTTTGGCTACTGTCAGAGACTTCCTCGCTTAGATGGATCCATCTTCAGACAAATAATGTCTATTTTCTTACGATCTCTGTTTGAAAGATGTAACACATTTCTTTTTCTAATTTTTTAAAGTACAATTTCTAGGAGTTCTTTCAAAGTAATAAATTCCCAGCATCTTAAGTAGAATTTATTCTTCCTTGTTCATAATTTGGGGTGAATGTATTTGTCATCCGTTTTCAGCTGATCATTCCTGTTCACTGACTGTCTCACTTTAATAAGAAATTAATAATAAAATATAATACCCTTTCAGAGTCAAGCAGTACTTTGAAGAAGATCATCACTGAGAAACAAACAGGATTGGTTTATGAAAATGGCAAGAAACACAATCCACAGGCACTATGCATCTGTTAAAGACATGCTCTTTCTCCCTGTCCGTATCATTAATTACCCAGCTTTAATGTTCAGCCACAATTATCATACTAATTTGAGCATTTTTTCTTACTGTGGAAATAGATAATAGCTATTACTTGTGGCTTCTTGTTGTTATTTAAAAAAGGAACACTTGTGTTTGTGGATAATCAGGAGTCCACAAATAAAGAGTTTCATCAAAAATCTTTGCTTTGGAAACATATTTTTGGAGTTTCCTCATATTCAGTGAAAGCAATATAACTAAGTAGGGAGTTGTTCTGCCACTGGATCAAGGTAATAAACTCCTTTATTTTTCAAAAATGTTTAGAAAAAGTGTATTGGAAAGCATGCAAAAAAATAATATAATACAAATGGCAAAACTCTCAAATTCTTTTTCTTTCCCCCAAACATAAACCAGGAACATTTTAATTGGTGTTTACTCTTTCTCAAGACCAGAAAGGACAAAATGGTGTCCTACTGAAAGCACTTAACACAGTAGCTGTGGTAGGTCTGGTAACTTAGCAGACAGGGCAGGAACCTATTTTAAACAAAACTAAAATAAAGGCTAAATAAACTACATGGATATTATCTTCCACAACTTTTAAATATGTTTGCTTCATTTATGTACAGCTCTTTTTTCCTTTAGGTACTCAATAGTAGCCTACCCCAACTGAATTCTGGCTGGAGAACGGCGCTGATGAATAGTACATTGATGAGGAGCTGTAGGGAAAGGGTAGAAATTATGCCGTAACTACAAATTAGCATGCAGTGAATGAGGGTTAAACTGAGAGTCTGAATGTGGTGACAATCCCCCACGTAAGACTTGACCTGAATTTAAAAAAAGCTGTACGCAGATGCAGACAGCACTGGGGTCAGCGTAGCGGGAGGAGTGGTTGGTTGGTGAACGGTGCGGTGGTCAACATCCGAGACGCTGACTGGGTGCTTGCAGCCTGGAATGGGCAAGCTGCTGGGACGCACTGGTTTCCTTCGAGAGGCAGAGTAGAAAGCGTCGAGTTCCTGAAGCAGCCAAAATATAAACCTTCACCTTTTTAATAGTACTGTACCAAACTTGATTTCTGTGTTGTAGAATCTGGTTAATATAGAGTGTATGCAGAATAAACGCCAAAATATTTAACTGCAGGGCCTGATCTAGTTATATATTAGTCTGGTTCTTAACTAGTATAAGTCAACTTGTTGATCGGACTACCAAGCTCTCAGGTCTGTGTACATGTTACACTGCCAGGCTTCTGTTCTGAAGACAACACAAGAGCACAGGAATGTATTATAAAGCTCATTGTTAATGGGGAGGAGATGGAATGGCAAAGGTGCCAATTTTTGTGCTTTGCTTCTCTGTATTGGGCTTTCTGAAAATTTTGCATTTTCTGAAGCGGGGAGAGGGGAGAGAATTTGCCACTTATGTGATTTTTCAAAATTCCTTTGATATTTTTAAGAAGCATCAGAGTTATAGCATGCTTTTGATTATTCCAATACAGATTCAAAATGATCCTTATTCAAAACAACTAATATCATTATGACAAGTGCCTTAGTGGTGGGAAATTCACTCTGCTTAGACATTTGCTTTCAGTTCTGAGTAATCTCTGAAGGAACAGTGCATTCGGTTGGTTTTCCACAGGTGTATTTCAAACTAGCTCCCCAGTGCTCCTGGCACGGAGTTAAAAAGTTAAGCAATATTATGCAATATCTGGTGCGAGTTTGTGTGCGTACAGTATGTAGCCTTGCTTCGTCAGGAGGACTTGGGTACTTTTACTACCCTTGAACAACATACAGTACATTCAGCATCAATTTTATTCCCCTTTTAATTTAGAAAGGAAAACTTATGTTCCCAAAGGTATGACTCACTTTTCACGTGAAGTATTGTATTTCCGTGATTTATTGAGATATTAACATGGAAATGGTGATGTTAAACAATACTTGGAATAGCTCTAAAAGTGTAGTGGGAATCATGATTTCATAAGAAGAAAATTAGTTATGTAGGTAACATTATTGTATAATTTCCCATAGGATCTCTACATCAGGCAAGATTTTATTATATTCTAAAACAAAGTTGCTTGCACTCACTTTAAATATAAAGTACTGCTGAATACGACAATATCATAAGGCTGCTCACAGTACAAGCAAAGACATCTGTTAATGGTACCATGAATAGTTATGAACTGTGGTACTCAAATGGCTTTGCCAGCAAAGCATTGCCTCCTAATTTATTTTTATAGCAAATGGATGCCTCATTTTTCATGGTTTGGTAGTTTGCATTCAAATGTACCAATAACTTCCAAGGCAATCACTTCTACACAGCATGTTTTATTTGAGAACATAAGATGCAATAGCTAATGGTGTGTTGGTGGGTAGTCTTCTCCATCAGCAGTTTTGTATGAATCCTTATGTTGTTTTTCTTTTTTTTTTTTTTATTAGTTCATGAAAAGGAATGTACTACATAAAAGTATGCTTATTGTATGGAAGATTTAATTTAATTTCTTATCACACAGATGAAGAGGGACAAAGGCTATGTAATTGCACTGGTTTTGTCATCTAATATGCTACAGCCAAACTGGGCATTTTACATTTTCACTCATTCCTGGAAGCCTCACGAAAAACTAGAAGGGAACACAAGCGGTTTCAGCTGTCACAGAGCAGAGTTCAAAAGCCTCTAAAGGCTTCCGCAGAAATCAGTTGAGGAGAGGAGGGAGGCAGCAAAAATTAATTAAGCTCTGCCCAGACTATTTTTTAAATTTGTGGTAGTTACTAATATAGCTGATTCTAGAAACAGTTTGCAATGATGACACAATTAGCAGTCAGTAGCTGCTTTCACGGGTTCGGCAGCTGCCTTGTGGTTTATTGTCACGTAATCTTTGTACAACAGCATCGCGTGGCTGGGTGGATGGGGACGCCGTGGCTGCCGGCTGGGCTGTCGGCACGCCTGGCTTTGGATGTGGGGAGAGCCAGAGTTCACGGACTCCAGCGTCCCAGATCCTCTTCTGTGTGCTTGGCACTGCTGCTGGCTCTTTTAAATTAAATCCAGCTCCCTTTAATATGATGCTGCTGACCACTGTGGTGTGCATGGCTGCATAAATATAAGTGTTACCCTTCTCTTTTGAGGGCAGATGAAATCTACTGAGTGACTGGCAAAAAAATCCATCTTATTTATCATACTAGGACAATGTGAGGCCTGCAGTGATTTGGTTTTGAAAATACCTTAGGAAAAAAAAAATTGATTGGGAATCTCATGACAGAATGTTAATCAGAATTAAATTCATCTTATTAGAAAGCAAGAATACAGATATGATTTTAGAAGAGCTCCTTTAAGTCTTTTATAAATACGCTGGTTGGTTTGGGTTGGGGATTGTTTTTTAATTGCAATTTCTTTAAACCTTTCCAAGCACAGGTTCAAATTTTCTCATCTGGTCGGTCTCACAAAGCAGACTCATGAGATTCAATCTCCAAATTGCAGATACACCTAACTAGCTTTGGGGCTAAACACAAAATGGGATCATGCTGAGCTATGCTACTGCTATCCCCAAAGGGACTCATAGCTCTCCGGAGGGTAGAGCAGTTTCATCGACCGTCAAGTGCCATTTCTCCCATGTGTGAGCCCAAGGAATGCTCACCCACACCCTCCAAACCTGGAAAATGTTGTATATCCCGCTCTGGTGGCCCTTGTACAGACACTACTTGAAAATTGCATTTAGAATTACATTTTAATACTAATATTTGCCACAAGTAGCCTGTAGATTAATCTTGGATGTCAGAAAGCTTTGACTTTTTCCCCACCTTTTGTCCCTCTTATGATTTCATCATACTTTGTGTAGTCATTTCCACAAGAGTCTTCACGTGAGACCCTCCCATAGCACTGAAGCCTTAGTTTTTTTGAAAGAACCAGTTTCAGCCACTCTTGGAAGGGAAAAAAAAAAAAAAAAAAAAAAAGAAAAGAAAAGAAAAAAAGAAACATTCCTGACAAAATCTTTCTCAAGCCAGATTAGCCACAGTGAAACACTCAGCTTTGGAATTTCACTTAATTGAAGATGTTTCAATTAGGTCACCGAAGACCTTTCTCAACAAAGCCCACTACTGCTTCAGCTGCAGCAGCAGCTCCGTTGTGATTCCAAGTAGCTTCAGGAAAGCTGTTGTCTTCCCTGCTCTCGCATTCCGTAAATCACAATAACAGTCACCTCGAGCCTCTGACTGGCATAGGCAAAGCAAAGCCTATTTCAAGATACAGTTGTTGTATAGGAGTCCAATTCTTGTAGCGGATCAGCTTGGGATGTCTCGGATGAAAGCCAAGAAGCAGCTTGGCAGCTAAATAACTGTTTACTGTCTCAATCCGGTTTTGCTATTCCTCTCCCTTTTCACTAGCATCACCTATTCATGCCTGTCATAAAATGCAGCCTGTTAGCTAGCATTTAGGTCCTTTTTGTCAGAAAATGCAGTTCTGAAATATCTGATAGTGATATATTCCAGTAACAAGGCATTTTTTTCATGTGATTCTGACTACAGATTTGTGATACACTCTAATTAACTGGGCTTATAAGAATAAATATTTTTAGACCAGTAGCAGTAACGAAAAGCTGGGCCTGCAGAACTTCAGTGTCCAAATAACATCCTCCTTGCATGCCCCGGCTGCCGGAGGCCTTTTCTTTGTGCTGGAGCAAAACTGTCCCAGGAGCTCACAGATAAAATCCCAGCGAAGGTGTGTCGCTGAGCCGCTCTCGCTAGACGTGCTTTGCACGGGACACCAGTGCAGCCGTCACTGCTAAACGGTGCTGACGCTGATTTGTCACTTCTGAAGTGGAGAGCACGATAGACAGAAGCTGTTACACCGTAGGGGATGTCGGTCAGATCCAGTTAGTGCTTGGTGACTGTGTGCTAGTGAGACCAATCGGGCAGATCACTCTGTGCTCGCTGGCAACTAAAGCTCAACTCAAAATGTGATCAAGCCACCAATCTATGGTGACAAAATAATACGTTAAAACAGATTGATCCTTGAGCTACACTAAATCAGGTTAAACCCTTGTCCTTGGGTGAGTTTGTTTTACGGAAATACAATTTACATATGACTTCCTTGGTTTCTGTTAAAATTCTTTAAGCACTATATTTTTCATTAACATCATTCTTGCCAGAACTGCTTTATATTTTTCATCCTGCGCTATGCTGAATATTTCCCGCATAAACGTATATAATAGTAATTTCATGAGCAGTGAGTTGCAAGTTAATTGTAACCATTCTTTATGAGGTCCTCCTTGAATTTCAGTCTGCAAGCTAGATTCAAAATGATGTTTGCTCTCTGGTGATGCCAGAGGTAGAAGGGTTATGTCGGTTCAGCAGAAACTGCTTTATCTATCCGTATGTCTACCATAGATTTGTTGTCTGTTAGGATGTGCAGTTTAAGGGTGCCATGCTTCAACTTTTTTACACTCGCATTGGGGAAATGCCACTATCTGTGATGACTGTATAAAACAGAGGGTAAAGTTGTGGGTTGCAGATTCAGTGAGTAAAGTCTCACTTTTAAAAGGCAAAATAATCACAATCTCTCGTATACATCAGGATGGCAACTGTTAATGAAACAAAAGTTGGTGATTGCTGTTTCATGACTTTCAAGAATTACACTATGTAACCTGCTGCTGCCCATTAGCTGTTTTACTTCAGAGTATGCTTGAAAAATGCATCAAGAGTCTGTTTTCTTAGTGGGCTCCCGGCAGAAGGAATTGTACGTATGGCGTGCTGCAACCTTGTCGTCATCATCCTGCCAGGGTGCAGAGTCTTTTGCTGGTGAGTCGTCTGCGCAGTGGTCTTGCCGGAGCGCGGGGCTGTGGGATGTGACCAACACCACCGTCCTCAGCTTCACTGCTGGGAGCAGTGGGCTGGGACTTGTGGTCTTCCTTACCAATACCAGCCGTTCTTCTAAGCCTTGCTCTGGTGCTTCTCCTGGTGCTTTTGCCCACAGGCATTTCCCTGCGTGTTTCTTTCATGCCAGTCTCAGCACCCCTGTTACAAAACTCTGCGTCTTCACTCTGCACTGACTGCCTCTTCCTTTCCATGAGCAGAATTCGCAGGTGACTGTGCTAGGCAGCGTTTTTTGAAATATCAATTTTAACAGACAAAAATAAGTTTAAGAAAGCCTCCAAGAAAATTAATTATACTGTCTGGCATATATGAAATCTAATAATACTATTTTATTACTCTTGCACGCTTAGAAATCACGTTCCTATTTTTACCTCCTACAGGAAATCAAATTGTTCCTGTCGGTACGTATTCCGGGTTGATTTACGGTAGCGTTTGTCTGACAAGAGCCACTGCAGAGCCCCGTTCAGACAGCGCTGCTGGGCTGGGCTCCAGGTGAGACAGTGAGCGGACGCTGCGCTCCGCTTCTTGATGTTTTCAGCTTTGCTTAGTGAAATACAGAGTTGAGCCTAGATTAGCAGTCGCAGAATTCCAAGTGTTTAGTATACCTGTCAAGATGCTTACAAACAGTCCTAAAAATACGTTTTTACATGTATAGATAAAGGCAATTCTTAGGGATTTTTCTGTCCTCAGCCAGTCATTTCTATGTTCATTTCAATGTTATAGGTGATGCTCAACTTTGAGATGCTGTCTTACTTTACTTACTTCCTCTTCTTATTTGCTATTTAAGTGGTTCATTTTAAGAGTCTCATAATAACCACTTTTAAATAACTCTAGATTATGAAGTCACTAGCATAATTTTTTTTCTTTTGCTTGTACAACACTTAGTATAAGGGAGCCCTATTCATTCATAAAGGCTACTTTGTTTAAATTTAAAAAAACCAACCACATAATGAATATCAAGGTCCCAAGAGATCACAGAAGAACAATTTCTGCTTTCCTGTCACTGTTTCAGATAAAATACTTTTTTTGCCCAATCTGTAGTCCAGGATGTCAGAATCTATTCCTCCTGAATGAAGACAAGGGGGCTTAATAAAAGGGCTGAATTAGAGGAGAGACAAAAGTCCTTGTCCAGGCTGCTCTATCCGAACAGTCCACATAGTCCCTCTTCTTTTCTTCTATCCTACCTTACTCACAAACTTGTGTTTGTGGACAGCATTTCCTTTTTTTAATTTTTGGGGGGATTGGTAGCAAAACTTGTTTAATGTAATGAGCAACCCTTTGGGCTTGAGCCACAGTGAAATGCATAAAAGTAAGAAATATATTAAGTAATAAAGTAGCACACCCACATAGAGTAGTGGTTTGGGGCAGAAAAGGTACCTTTGGGGGTTTCTGTTCCTTCAGTTCTGAACCTTCTGTTCATTTCTAGACTTGTGCTTCAATGTAGCCCAGAAGTTCTCAGCTTAGCTGTAAATTCCCATGAATAACTTTTACATAAGCCCTTACTTCAATGCCATTCATTAGTTTATCCAACGTTTGACACTTTCTCCTAATTTTATAGAGAAGTACTTTATTTTCAGTGTCTTACTGTATCATGGGAAAGCAACAACTTAGTCCTTAGCAACATTTGTAATCATTTTCCATGCCTGAAGACTGAGCCAATTAAAAATGCATATATTGAAAGGGATGTGTGTATGCATCTTGGGCTACTTGCAGATGTGGCTCTTGTAGATTTAAGCTGGTAAAAATACATCAAGGTTCTGAAATTAAAGCGATCCAGTTTTCAAATGTGGAGAGTCCCTGTATATCACAATAGCAACTTGCAGTTTTGAAAATAAGGCTGATTCTTATGAGAAACAGCACTGACGTATAGTTCTCTTCTGAGCAAATGCTGTGCATTTTAAATGCATCAGCTTGCACGTATGTATGCGTTCCGTGCCTTCGTTAGGTCAGTGTTGGATTTCTATTGCTTTGTCTGGGGTAAGACTTTCCCGCAAGCCAAAATTTTTTCATGATTGCTCCAGCTACTCAGCGATTCAGAAGTTCAGCATAAATCCATCTAACTTGCATGAATCAAGTAGTACATACCCTGACATGCTTGTAAATTAAATCACTGAAGGTGGTCCAGCTTAGCTTAATTCCATTACTCTTAACTGAGAGAGTTCAGCAAATGTGTTTAATAATCTACAATTTAGAGAGCACTCAAGACAAATTGTTTTGGAAGGGTAGGGTGGATCTCTAAGCCATCAAATTGAGAGGCAGAGGAGGAACAGATGGGAAAAGCGCAATGCGTTAAAATACCTAAATAGGCATTCTTTGAAAGGCTGGCTTTATAGTTCAAAGTGCTAGGATTCCAGGGGGGTAAAATAAAGACTGTTTATATCCTCTGTGATCTTTGGAGCTCTATAAACCAAAACCAACTCACTCCTCCCCCCCAGTCCAGAGGTGGCTCTTGCTGGCTCTTTGGATCATCAGTCTCATTTTTTTCTCTTACCAGAGAGGACTCTTGCATGTCTTTGTAGCTACATCTCTTTGGCAGCACTAATGCCTTTTGCAGTGACCTCAGAAATCTCACACTAATGCTGTTAGCTGCAAAGAACGCTAATTGTAACTAGTCGTTTAGGTTCGACATACCCCATTGACAAGCTCTGCCCCCGCCATGGGGATGTTTAAAGGAGGGGTTTGGTGCGCGGCCCCCGGTGCCTTCCCAAGCAGAGTTCGGGTCTCATCGCACCAGCGCTCGTGACTCCGAGAGCCCAGAGCCCAGCTGAGCTGCCGTAGCCGATCGCGCGTGAGAGTTCGTGTCCAGGAGTGAAACCAACCTGGCAGTTGCATTGCTGCTTCTACTGTGATCATCTCTTTCCTCCTTAGGATGAAAACAGAAGATTTGGAAATTTCTCTTGGCTTTTAAGCAAGTGTCTAGTCTCATGATAACTGAAACAAATTTTCTTTCCCTACCTGTATATTATAGGAAGAGGAAAACATGCAGTGCTTAGGGTTATCGGTATTATTTCCAAAGGTCAGTCTTTTAATACAATGCTTTTCTTAGAGGGAAGGTAGCAGTCAAAGCTGGAAATGTTCTCCCCTAGTTATATTTTGGTTTAGGATTTGAATAGTAAAAATAAAGGAAGGAAGGAAAGAAGGAAGGGAGGAAGGAAGGAAGGAAGGAAGGAAGGAAGGGAGGAAGGAAGGAAGGAAGGGAAAATACACATGAAAAATAAAAAAAATATTTTATGTTTTGTATTCTAAATAATAATTTATATACATAGGATGACAAAAAGTGCATTTTTGTCTGTTCTGCTCCTTTTTTTGGCATTTATCCATAAACATTATGCAAGAAGAACCGGAAAGAATCAGCATTTATCAAATTATTATACCATTTCTTCCAAACATCAAGAACTGGGAGGCAATTTTCTTTTTTTAAAAAACAGCTCTAAAAAATAACAGCAGTAGATGATTATATATAAATATAGGTGAGAAAAGGTAGTGCTTAAGTAAAATAACTCCTTTTCCCTCTCTTTACTTGTTAGTGATGTTCTCTGATGGGCCATACATAGCCTAACATTTATAGTTTGGGGGCTTTCTACCATTTCCAAAAATTGCATCTTGTGAACACTTATGTCTCATTTTCTTCCATTTGTTTTGTTGGTAGAATTGATACGATGCTTTTAAGGTAGATAATTTTTTAAAAATTGATTAAGTATCCAATCGTGTGGGGGTTTTTTTTGTTTGGGGGTTGTTTGCAAGGGCTTTGAGCTATTATAAACTTCCCATCCACACATGTGTTCATCACATGTAGTCTTGCATCAGATGTAATCTCATTTCATTAGATTTTTACTGTTAAACCTTTATCAGCATCTCTATCTTACTATGGCAGTAACTCTTTTGCTGCTTTTAGCAGACAATCTTGCTGATATTACTGCTCTTACTTATCTATTAATATAAATTCATATGTATAGTCTATATATAGCATTACATATATTCATATAAATACATAATGAACAAAGCCTCTTGGAGGAAACTGTTTCTAGCATGCTGGAATTAATGCAGTAGTTTTTGGTTGCTAATCCCAGATCTATCGCTTTGTTCTCCCAGGTTTTTGGCTGGTAGGAGGAGATGACAGTAGATTTTCAGGATTCAAAAGACATCTAGGCTGCAGGAAATGTGTTGTCTTAGAGAGTATTAAACTTCAGGAGTGTTTTAAATGAAGGATTTATTGCTGTGGTGATGACTGGAAGTGCTGACTTTTCATTAGTTGTAACAAATGTATAAATAAGTTACATTTAAAAAAAATAAGCCAAAACCACACAATACTGTTTTAAACCGGAAAAACAAATAAACAGAATGTCTTTTTTTTTTTTGTACTTGAAATTATACACAGCACTAGAAAAGTTGTCTTTTTGTAGAGTAATTATTTTTTGTTATCCAACTCTCTATATTAATGAAACAAAGCATAAACTAAATTCCATATATTCTGCTTTAGTATTACTAGCGAGATAATTTCAAAAGGCAATTGCAGATGATTTACAGAATTTGGTACCCTTAACTCAGAATCAAGCTGCAAAAGGTTTGTGCAAAAACTTGGGATAAGGTGAAAGTATTTTGTTTGCTAACTCCTCCAGCTGCCTTAACAGCTGAAGCTTTGACGAATGCCGTACTAGCGTAGTGAGAGCCTTTTTGTTTGCCTCTGTTCGGTAAATAATTGGTTACTAGCTTATAATGTGGCTCTAAGAGCTGGAAGTGCCTGCCTTAACTCTGCCGTGGCACTTGTAATGGAGCCGAAGTAGGACACTGGGTGAAACAGACTGTGCTGGAATTTCCCGCTGCTCCGTGTGCATCTAAATGAGCCCCCAGCAACTGCCCGTTTGTTTCACTTTCCGACACAGTTATTAGCTACCTGTAGCTGTGCAGGCCGTCTAGAAAGTGATGTTGTAGTCTGATGATTTTTCTTCCGTTAGAAACAAAAGAATGGCGTGGATCTTTCCTTCACTGCTTTAAATGTCTCTTTTTTTTTTTTAAATTGAGTCTTAACAACTGGCACTGTTTATATTGGATAACAATGGCCTTCAACTGAAAATGCTTTCAGACATTTCAAACAAAAATAACTTCTGGTTTGGAAATTTAACTTTTCTCTTCACTATCGGGACACAAAATAACCATTTTATGCTTTTTCTTACGATCAGCCTTATTTTTCACATGATTATGTACACTGCCAAATGCACATCATCTACCATATCTCTTAAACATAATTTCATAGCCTTAGCTCGTCCTTTATTGGACTCTAATGTTCACATAAAGCAGTCCTTTTTTAACTGCAGTACTCTTAGGTGTTATTTTGAAGATGTGCGTGTCTTGCAGCACGTCTTCAGGGCGGTGAGTAGAGGCCGGGTGGGAAACGTCAGTAGCCCGTAGACTTGGTGCGTCTGCATCGGGGAGCGTGCGACGCGAGCGTGGCGCACGCAGATCCTCTGCTCTGCCACTGGAGAATACTCAGCTATTTCAAACTGAAACACCTCGTCAGCCTCAGGTTTAGCATTTATACTTGTATGTAGGTTGTGTAGTAATATTTTTTTACCCCCTAAAATACCTATGAAGTTTCTAAGATTTTTTCCTCAGAATATGGAAGTCACAAAGTTCTTACTACAAGTTGACCACGCTTGCATGAGTGTATGTGCATGTATAGATATAGGAGCTTAAAAAAGAAATTTATGACATGCATGTATGGAAAACAAGAGTCCTGCAAAGCCTTTTGAAACCTACGAGATAATGAAGCTCTTGTGCTTCCAATGAGCACCGAATGTTTAGTGTAAATGTTAATGTGAAAGCAGAAGGAAGAAAGGCCAAAGGTGGGCGATGTTTTCAGGAACCCTGTCTGAACATCTAAGCACATCGCAGGAGGGAACAGGGGAATATCATCAAAGGTCCGAAATCACACAGGAGTTCACTGATGGCGATAGTACCACAAGGTCCAGTTTGGATCAGGCTCATTTCACTTCCTCTAGATCCTACACTATTTTTTTTGGCAGCTCACCTTAAAGTAAAAAAAAAACCCTTTTTATAATTTCCTCTTTGAATACAATGATAAATATTTAAATTAGTAACGTCACCTGGAAAGAGTACAGACTCAATACACTAACTATATGGGCTGTCGCTCCCTTTGGCAGCCCCTTGGCAGCCACGCCAGCTGCAGCACTCCGGTCGTGTCTCTCCTAACCCTAACCCTCCGCTTTTTTCCCATAATAGCTGTCAGCCTTTAGCACCTGGGCTCAGAAAAGCCGAAGCTCCCTTAGCCCAGCTTTTCTTCTCTTTCCGTCTCCCTTTCTCTCCCAGTAAAGCTACTTCCCCCAAGTTCTAGTGACGCTGTTTAACACAACTGCTTTTGACACAGAACGTGGATGCCCATGAAAACAAAGCTCCTTTTTCTAAGCAAAACCTTATTGTGGAATATAGTTTTGCATCTATTTTTAAATTCATTTTTGTTTAAACAAAAAAAGGAAATATTAAATCATTTTTTGTTCAACTTAAGTGTTGAGCTAGGCTGAGAGAGAAATTGCTTTCAGCAAAAAAGTAATATTCTCTAATTGTTCTGGTATTCATTCATATGGAGAATTTTAGGCATTTTAAGTTTCTGGAAGTTCTTCTCCAAATGATGTCAAGTGAAATATTCAATACTTTCAGAACACACTGCATATGCTATTATTAAGAGTTATAGACTAATAAGAGTTATACTAACTCTCCAGCCCTATGCATAGCATATTATTGCACATTCCCTGGCTGAGTCATATATTGTATATGCCCTATTTAACTTTTATTCATTTTGTACATCGGAAAATAATTTGCCAACAGTTGTGCATTCGGAGACCCCTAATGTTCAGACAGTTAGAATGAGAAAAGGACACTTGTCTGATCTTTTATTTTAAAACACTCAAAGCGTGAAAACTTTACACCACCTTTTAAAGTGAAACCATCAAATGTTCCCAAATCTTTGATTTACACATTGCAGTGATCTTTATAAAATTTCTGTATGGCAGTTGTCATCAGAATTAAGGACAGCATTTGTCAACTTTTTCAAATGTCAGACTTTCAACTTTCTTAAATCTGCCAGGTAAACATACTCTTTGTGCAATAGCTGACCAACTGGCTTCTGAAGCACTCATGTGCTTTCTATTCCATTTGAAGTCCAGAAGACATCTGTATATGTTTGCTGAGTCACAACTCTGATTTAAATCAGGGTAAGAAAGTGTGTGAAACTGTTTATTACTGTTCCATGATTGAACGTGATGGGAAACTGGACTTCTTTCTAGATGATGCCAAATACTGGAACTATAGTCTAGCAGGCTGTCTTTTTCACAGAATACTGCTGAACTGCATTTTAAATTTGCATGGAATAAATGTCATTTTCTGAAGACAAATAATCCAAAGCAGAAGTTTAAACTTGTAAACAAATCCATCCAACTAAATCTGAATGCAATTTAAAAGGAAAAGATATGCCAGAGTTTTTATGAAGAGTGTTGCTTAATATCTGAGAGTTAAGTATCACAGAATCACAGAACAGAATATGTCATTCATGGGGGAAAATGCACCTCTGAATAATTCATGTTATTTTTTCTTGAATAATTGGTACTATTTAAAGAGCTTTGGTCTGGTTTGTTTTTTGGTGAGGACTGGGGAATTGTGTTGGTTTGTACTGTGCATATATGTCTGTCTTGAACTTTATGGGTCTAAAATTGCCAGGCATTGAGTATTCAATATACACACTGTCAAACTAACAGGTTTTTTCATCCATGCACAAATGCCCTTTTTCCTGTTTAGTAAGAACTGGCAAAACAGCTACACTTTCCAAACCGTAGCATGGCATAGATCGGCTTTTTATTCTAGTTTCTATCTAACTGATCCATTTAGTTCTTTAAAGACTGCAGCAGCATACCCATTGCTTATAAGTGAGCATGCAAATTATTAATTTCTCTGCCTTGCTCACCACTTCAAATTTCTCTGAAATACAAATAGTAAAATACTTCTGTGATAGACTATAGAGCTAAACATGAACAAATGAATCAGCAGTTTTCTAATTCCCACATGGAAGGATAGTCTACATTGAAAAAACAAGCTGAAGGTCATGGAACACTGTCCTATGGGCAGCAGCAGTGCTGGAGGTAGAAGGAATTTCTGAAAGTAAAATTGCTTTATGTAGGTGTGATCAGTATTTCACCATTTTCTATGCTTCCAAAACTCGTTTTGTCTTCCGACAGAACTCTTTGTACAAAAAATCTTTTTATCAATACGAAAACAGGAAAAAACTATATGTTAAAAGTCCTTATGTTTCTGGATTCCATACCAGAAATAACATACGTACAAACCAATGCTTTCTATGTAAGTACATAAAATGCCTGCTAGACAATTTTTCTTAAAAGTTATTAAGTACGAAACATAAAGAACTATCCCGCTTCTGGATAGCTACTTAGATTACAAAACCATATTTATTCTATCTTTATTTTGTATATTTAGATTTCAGTTATACATTACAAAGCAATTAGTATATAAATTAGCATAGCATTGTAAAACACAGCTACAGCAGTTCTAATACCTTTAGACACAAATTCTAATCAGAAAGAACCTGCCAAAGGAATGTTTACTGGTGATAATTTATTTTATATAACTTTGGTGTGCCAGTGAGCACCTACGCACAGTACTGATACCTTGGTAATGACTCCGGATATCGTGAGTATTCCTCCATAAAGGTTTTGACAGGACTTACCCTCCAAGAGTTCCTTTCCTTCAAACAACAACGAATATGGAAAGAGGGTAGGAAGACTCTTGATTTGAGAAATTATCCTTCCTGAAAACCATTGCCAATGAATAACCTTCCCTACTCGGTGAGGAATTTTCTCTATAGTATTTGACTCAGAAGACTGCCAAAAAGGGAGGTTGGAATAAGAAGCCAAGTACAATTAACACTAAGCATATTTCAGGGAGCATTTCCAACCCCCGGTAGAAATGGTACGCAATCCATGGACGTTGTTCTTATTTCAGACCTACGGTGGTAAACGTTGTTCAGTAAGAATTCTTGCTTACAGTAGCGAGGGCTCGTGTGTCCTGTCATGAGCATTCTTGCTGCTTTGCCCCTGGCTGCAAAGTGGGATGACATTTTGAAAGCACTTAAGTCACTGAAGTGTGTGCTTCATTCTCAAAAGTGAGCTTCCATTGCACTGACTTTAGAAGAGAAGTAGACTACTGAGAGCCAAAGGTGCTTTGAGGACTTCTGCAAATTTCACACGGGAGACTTGCTGCTCTTGGTAATTTATGTGCTGGTCCAGTATCATCTCCCTCTTAGCAACTTAAAAAGCAGCAGCTGAAAATGCTGCAGTCTGTCTGGAGTCCTGCCTGGCTGGGCTGCCTCAGGTCTGCCTGGCAGTACAGGTAATTATCAAATGTGACTAAATAGAAAAATCCCCAGCACAGGTGGAAATTTTGCACACAGGTCTAACATCACTTGCACCGTATGCAGCAATACCAACACGTGGAGGTGGCAGACCGTAAGACTGAGTTGAAAAAAGCCACCTCACAGTCATGTCATCTTCAAAACGTAAGTGCAGCAAAAGGAGAACATCTGAAGGTGTACGGCTGGGGTTTGCATTTTGGACTGGAGGGAAAATGGGTACACGTGGGATGGGGGATGTCAGGGGCTTTGTCCCACTCGCCTTCACTGACCCCTCCGCAGCAACAGGGTCCAAAACTTGCTGAATTAAAACGGCAACAGGGTTTTTTACCTACTTTTTCTCCAGGAGCAAAACCGTCAGGAGCAGTGCAATACCATAAAGTCCAGTGTAAAACACCACAGACAGTGATGACAGTTTGACTTCTGTGGCTGGAAACTCTAGATTTCTGATCATGAGCAAGGACGCTTGAATCATCGCAAATGCCAGAATAAAGTTTAAATTAAATATTTCTCAGACCAACTAGGACAATACTGAATACTATGTATTTGTTATAGCTGAACAGTCAAGGAAAACAGCAGTCAGTCTTTATTTTTGTCTTAGACAACAGTCGTCATTGTTAGTCTAATTCTTTTCATTTGTATTCTACACAGAGTCAGGAATGTAAATGGCCTTACATTTAAGCAGCATTTAGTACCTAATCCTAGTTGTTCTACCCAGCACTGGCCTTTTAAACTCAACAGTTTTGGGGGGGGAATCTAGCTGAGGCATTAGATAACCTTTCACAGATAAAGCTTCTTCTTTAATTAAACAATATCCCTGAAAGTACAAATCACTTTCTAAGAGCTGAGAGACTGCTGTAGACACACTAGAAAATAAATTGGGTAGCTCCCATCTCCCCAGTAGTATGTCTAGCTGCCTTTTATACCTCTTCCACTCAATTTCCCGATAAGCCCTGAAAATGCATCTTCAGTGCAGCAATTTATCCTCAGGCTTCAGTGCAGAGCTGTCTTAATTTGCCAATTAACACTTCACCCCCCTCCAGCAGGGCAGCAGTTTCTTCAGGACTGGTGAAGCGGCAGTGGGAGCGTGCTCGCTCACTTCACAACTTGGTACTGCCAAGGGCCTTACGCAAAGGTGAAAGCCCTTTCCATTACCAAGTTCTCGCTTTCAGAATATAAGATTTGAAATAGCTTGTTATTGTCTCAAGTCATCATACTGGCAACAGCTGAATGGGCTGGAGTTTCTCTGCGCAATTTCTTTGGTTTTTTAAACGAGACAAAAGAGTAACAGATTAGTATCTTGAGAACAGAAGATGTAGTATGGCTCCTACAGTAGCAGGAACCAGAACTGGAGAAGGGGGAACAGGAAAACTACTGATTATACTTAACATTTTTGTCTTGTTATCAGACCATTAAGGATTCTCCTGCACACTAAACCAGAACCAAGAGGGATATTTAGAGGGTTTTTTCTGTTTATAGTGTTTCCCATCCTGGCCACAGAAAGCAGAGTCTAGTGTTCGTCAGGCCGTAGTTCTGTTTCCTCAAACGGTGCCGTAACCTTCCTTGCTCCACAGTGCTGGTGTATCTTCCAAATAACAAATTTGTAAAAAATAAGGGTCTATCCATATGCGTACCTTTTTAAAGCAATTGCATACTAATTCTTAGTAACTTTTCATAATCATATTACATAGCTTACTTTAACAGTCTAACCTTGAGATCAGTGGGAAGGCAATAACCATATTGTGTCTCCTTCAGCTTTGAAGGTGATAATTTGCTTCAGATCATGCTCTGGGTGTTTTGTTTCAGTCAATTCTATCTCATAAAATGTGTCTGTAAGATACCAGGGCTTAAGTGTGATTCTTAGTAACATTGTCTTTTTAAAAGAAATGTAATTGTTCAGTTTTCCCCCAACACTTTTTTTTATTTTAAGGTAAGAAATTGTATAAACTTGTTCTTCAATAAGTCCTGCCAATCACCATGCATTAAATTTTTGTTCTAGAGAAAAGTTGTAATCTTCATGATTTTAAGTTTTACTGAGGGTAGATTTAATTTTTCATTCAGTTTTCTTAGTATGTGTTTTTGTTTTCCAGCAGTAAAATCGAATGCGGGAACTGCTAGCTGTGAGGTCCTAATAAACGAATTGCTCGGGTCTTGCTGATTGCACTCCAGCTGATCTACAAAAAGAAGATCCATGGGACTGTTTTCCTCGTCTCCTCTGCACAGGTATGAACTTATTATTTGTTCTGAGTTCTTTGTTAGCCTTATGTCCTGGCACTAGAAGCAGTGTTCACATGTTTAGGTACAGGGAAACTTAATGATAGAAAAGGGTCTTGGTTTAAGTGTTTGGGACCAACTTATATCAGTTCCTCGATGTTATGTAGCAGCTCAACCCGTAAGGGAAATAAACAGCTAAAGCAGAAGCTTGATCAAAGTTACAGGGATACCTTAGGATTGTAAAGAAAGCTGATAATATTTTAAGCTACTGTTATAAAATGTCATCTACAGCTCCAAGAACCCATTTAAAGTCAACAAAAGCTTTGCTATTGACTGATGTGAATCAGCCACATACAGAAAATCCTGCAGGTTGGGGAAGGACCACAGCTGTTAGGGTTTCCTTAGAGTTAAATCTGCATCGTTGGCATGTTTATCTGAAAGGGACTTAATTTCCTTATGAACCGTGAGGGAGTGAGCATGCTGTCTTACAGAGAACCTGGAGTCAGAGGAGGTCCAGGTTCATCCTGTGGTTGGTAGATCCATGTTTACCTAAACTGACAAGCCAAAAACGTCAGTGGAGATGGGGCAGAGTCAATGTGAAGTCTACTGCTGTCTCAGACAAAGCTAAAATGCTTACAGGGAGAGTGTGATAATGGTTGGCAGTTTGCTCCTGGAGAGAGCCATGCAGCCCAAGCACTTCTTATTTTAATTTTGCCCAGAGGCATTCATAAAAAGAGAAACGGGAGGTTTTGCTGTAAGAAACAAATAAATTCTGTGTTGCTGCCTAATACACCAAGTGGTCACATTCATTGAAGAGGAAGCTTTCACCATTAAAATATTATGGATAACCAATGTATTGCGTAAATGTGAGAAGCCAGTTTATTACTTTTTGCACTGCAGATTTCTTCTTAATCACATCCGTGATGGGCAAAAGACTGTAAACAGATGGAAAGACCTCTGCCAGTTCTGTTAGACTATGAGGTTGGATTAGAGCCAATTGCTAGAAGTTTTTTGCAAAGTATAGTGCTTTTCATTGCAATCAGACTTCAGCTAAAATATATTTCTGAGATAAATGCAAATTTGGCATTGTCTTCTCTGTCTGAGTATTCATGCATACAGCTGTTCAATTTCCAAATAACTTTAATTTTTGAAAACTAGTTCATTTACTGCAAATGTGTTTACAGGGATCAGCTGGAAATCCTATGCAGTGTAACAAAAATGCTCTTTAAAAATGAACAGTACTTCTGTATCACAATTTCCTCTCTCCAGTTTTGGGACACATATAAACTTATGGGGCCAATGGTTTACTTTAAGCTACTAGAATATATGTTATTAACTGATAATGTGATAAATTAACTGGTCGTCAACTATTTATCATAGGAGACTGTAGTTTTATTCTTTACTAATTGTTGATGTTCAGCTAGTTCTTAGATCTTTCTGAAATGCTTACTCCTCATATGCGACTTTGAATTGTAGGCTGCTTTTTGTTGCGGTGTTGTAAAACATGCTAATTTGGCTGGAAATGGGTGAATTTTGTAGTTCTTATTTTGGTTACAAAAACAAAACATTCAAAAGTTATGGTATGTTTTTCGTCAGCTGAGCTACTTTGCAAGGCAGCAGGTTTGCAGCAGGCTGAGGTCTCATACACAGGCAGGTTTTGCAGACATCTGCCATTCAGCAACCTCGTACCCAAATCCTGTTGATTTGTTAGGGAGATTGAGATTGGTAGAGCTCTATTCCTCATAGAAAGATGCTTTTCCAATTTTCTAGTTTTTTTCCTGGTTAGTCAGTAATCTTTGGGTTGGGGTTTTTTTTCCCCTCTTTTTTCTGTCTGATCATACTAAATTGCATGATTTTTCTTTCATCCCCACATCCCATGCTTCCTTCTAATTTGGCTCTGCTTTGCCTTTGTTCCATCTTCATTAATTAACTTACTTTCTTCTTCCCCCCCTACTTCATGGGAGATCCTGGTTATTATAATTCATTAGTGTGGCACTTGCATGAGAATTACTTATTGAAGCAAAATAATATTTTGCTAGAAGATTTTGAAGAACTGTGTTTTTATACCAAAAGTGTCAGGACTTCAAGACACATTGAAGGAAGTAAATACTAAAAGAGATTTAGATCCTTTTTGGAGTTTTCTGTTGCTCATGAGAACGATACCTGATCACGCATTGATTGCAGTTTTTGTGATTAGCATACTTTGGTCATTATTTGTAAGTGCTAAATAAGTTTATTGTACTACCAAGCAAATATACTAAATAAAAATAGCAAGTACAAGGACCAATAATTTTAACTGAAACTAGCAGTAACTATATTATTAAACTTTCATGTAGCTGTAGAGGTGGACCAAAACTTGCTTATGTCAAGCATTGTGCACTATGTACAAGTTATTAGAAATTATGAAACACTGTGCTTTTAATTTGTCTCACTAAAATCCTGCCATTATGGAGAAATCATTTGATTTGAAAGCTGTGGTTTTACCCAGCTTCTACAAAGTGGTAACTGGCCTGTTTTGGTTCTATTTTAAGCCTCTTCTGTGATGTCTTGTTTTATCCTTTTGCTTGTTCCTTTCATTTACTTGCCTGTCTCCCTCACTTTTAAACTATTCCGGTTGTCTGAAGTTAAACTTTGACAGATTTTATTTGCATTTTCCTTTCCTCATGAAGACATGTTGAATAAGTATCTTACCATTACTATTAAACAGTGGCTGTTTTGCAGTTGCAGCTTGAAACATATCTTACAGATGTGACTTACTAAAGAGATCGTTCTCTTGTGAAGTTTTTGGACCAGTGGTAGCTTCTATTTATGATCCAACATCATTTGTATTGTGTTATAACAGCATTCTGTATATTATCCCTTCCATAACAAGGAATACCACCACATTAATATTTTTATTTAAAACTTGGCACTCAGTTCATACTATATTATCATTTGTATAAAGGCAGCTGTGCAGTTCTATTATGTCTTCTGTATGGGACTCTTTTTTTTTTTATTTTTAATCTCCTTTTATTTTTCAAGATGTATTTTAAGGACTTCACCTTTAATAGCTGCATAATCCCACAGAGCTTGTTCCTCCATACCCCGGAGTTTCTAAGTGCCAGTCAGGCACATTCCTGACTGTTTTAAGTGGGGCCCAGCGCTCAGCGGGCTCATTTGTATACCAAAATATTTCCCTATTTGCAAGAAAAGATGATCCTTTCCCTGTTACTTAACCATTCATAAAGGCTCTTTCTCTCTGTCTCTAGATTTCAGTGCAGCATGGGGACCGCTGCCATGTTGCACTCAGTCATATTCAAATTTCTTAAGATGCCACTCCACTGTACACGAAAGGAGGTGTCCTAGAATTCTCCTTCGTTGCCTCCTTGGACACTTCTGCCAAGTCCGCGTGCTGCTCTTTCCCTGACTGGAGACCTCTTTCCCTTTGGCCTTTCATAGAGAAGAAACTTACTGGAAACTCTGTCCCCTGTTTCTCTCCAAGTAGCTGGGAGGGCCACTAAACATTCTGAGGGGGCTGAAGCAGACAGGAGATGCGGGGCAGCAGGGTGCTGGGATGGCTCCGCTTCGTGACGGGAAAGCTGGGGGCAGATCCTATTGCCAAAACATTCCGTACCGCACATCCTAGAAGATACATGGTAATAGAATGTGGTGGCATTACCAAAATACCAAAAAAACTTACCATACATCCCCGTTCCTTTTCCATCCTATAAAATCCCACAGATGTGTTTTTACCTCCATGACAGATGATGCAGAGATCTAAAGACTTCATACTCACGGATGTTTCCAAAGATTCCTTCAACTCCCCTGTTGGAGAACAGAATGCAGAGGGGAGTCACTGATAGTGCTCTCAGGAAACCTTGGCAGATCTGAAGGTCTTAGAAATGTAAGGTCTCTGAGACTAGCGGGAAAGTCTGGAACAAGGAAGTCTTAATGCAGGGAGATGCAAAGTCCTGCACTGGGGCAGAAGTAACCTCATTGCCCCAGCACATGCTGGGGGCCGACCGGCTGGAAATCAGCCGCGCACGAAAAGACCTGGGGTCCTGCCGGACTTCACGCTGACCGTGAGCCAGCAATGCAGCCCTGCAGCGAAGAGGGCCAACAGCATCCTGGGCTGCACCTGGGCAGAGCAAGGAAGGTCACGATCCTCCCGCTCCGCTCAGCACGGCTGAGGCTCATCTGGAGTGCTGCGTCCACGCGGGGCTCCCCGCCGCAGGGCAGACGGGGACACAGGGGAGCGAGTTCAGCAAAAGGCCGTGGAGGTAACGGGGAGTGGAGCATCTCTCGTGTGAGGAGAGGCTGAGAGGGCTGGGATCCATGTGTGTAAATACTTGTGGGGAAATAGAGAAGATGGGGCCCGGCTCTTCTCAGTGGTGCCCAGTGATAGGATAAGAGGCAATGGGCACAAAGTGTAATACAGGAAATTACATTTAAACATAAGCAAAAAGGGGGTTTGTGTGAGGGTAGTCAAACACTGGAATAGGTTGCTCGGAGAGACTGCGGAGTCTTCATCTGTGCAGATATTCAAAACTCAACTGGACATGGTCCTGAGCCACCAGTTCTAGGTGGCTCTGAGCAGGGTTTTGGACCAGATGATCTTCAGAGGTGCCTTCCAACCTCAACAGTTTGGGGATTCCTGAACGATTCTTCTATAATTTAAGAAAAGAGATTGCTTTGGAGCAGGACAGTGAGCACTGACAGCCAGACAGACAAGGTGAGTGTACGGACCCTTGCTTTGTCCTGCATTTCTGGCAGAGCACTGTGGTTTCAATGTCATTCAGTAAGCTCAGAGAATAAATTACACGTAACTGGTGGAGACCACATTCATAGGGGTTCTGTTTTATGTGTGCGGCTGTTTATGGTCTCTCACAGGAAAAGGCAGGTTTTCTGTAATCTTTGGAGAGGACTTCCCTCACTACGGCTTCTGCACCAAAGCCCTTCCACATCACTTGAAAACAAGTAAGAAATCAGTGTGTTCATCTGCCTCCACTCCTTCCTGTTCCGCGTGGCAAGTCGAGGATGACTCTGCTGTCATTCAGTAGCTTTGCTTGCTGAGCTCACTGTGCTGGGGACCGGTCGCAGAATTTTCTCCTCTGAAGCAGACCCCAGGCTTAGCAGCTTTAGCAGCACTGAGAGGAAAATCATTCTTCCTGGAAGATTTTTGTTTGTGTTTCTTTTAGGCTGCCAAGCCGGGCGCTGTATTCCTGCAAGGGTGAGAAAGCTTAGGAATTCAAATGTACCCCTTCTCCTATCAGTGGCACTGCTGAAAGCAAAATCAGTCAAATGGACAGCAAGGCATAAGCTATAAGCACGCAGCTGAGCACGAGAAGAGAGTAGGAAGCATGTGAATAAGCAACAGTAAAACTCTTAGTGTCTTTCTGGCACCATCCATTACTTAATGTTTCTCCGATGATCTGCTAACATGACTGAGCCTTCTGTAAAAAGTTTCTTCAGCATATAGAAATGGAAATTTCAGTATTAGAAAATACCTTGAATTATTTTGCAGTATTTCTTCCAAACCTGCCTTTAGACAGGTTTTTAATTCTTCTATTAGACATGTTTTCCTCAATACCTGCTCTGAATGCCTTGAAGACAGTGAGAGAGGGAGGGAGGGAGGCATGGCAATTTTCTTGAAGTCAGAAAACTAGCGGTGGGAAGGAAACGGGGCTCGGGAGGGGGGGGGTGTCGTAACTTCTTGCTTCTAGAAAAAGGTGTCTATTCACTTATCCTCCCATTTCCCTGGCAGGTGAATATTAGCTAAAAGAATAGCCGTGGTGAAATGATACTTACGTGATGATCCCTAAATTCAAACCTAAGCCAGACTGAACTTTGCATAGATAGTCTTATCTTTGTTTACTTTTTCTTTACTATTTTTATACATGCTTATTTCTTCTACTGAAACAATCAGCACTAAACTACTGACTACAACACTTTACCTTATGCTTGAGTAATTAAAAAAGACATACTGAAAATCTTTTTACAGTAATTCAAAACACAATTTAGATTTAGAGGCTCAAAGCTGATGTGCTTTGTTTGTTTATGGTTTGGAGTATTTAAAAATGTTGGCTTCCTTTGTCAGGAGGGAAGGGGTTTGGCTACACTGATTTTTTTGTATATACTCTGCTAATTGCTCTTGGTTTTTCCATACTTAATGTTAAATTTAAGAAGGCGGTAGTGTCTTTGTCTCACTGTTCACTGAATTAGAATGTATTCACATCATCTTCTTTTTGCTGAATAAGCTTGATCTCTTCCAGAAATGAAGTTTCTTTTAGAATCAAATCTAACATGAAAAACTTCAGTTTGTAAGAATCAATAAAAAGTACAGGAACTTGACTCCTGTTTTCCTTCAGCAGATTTTTGAAACTAGATTCTAGCATAACTTAGGAATCAGAAAGTGAAAACATTGCTTTGTTTATTGGGAAAAACACATGCTTTATCCTTTTTGTTTGTTTTTTACAGTTACGAGTGGCAGAAACTTATTTTAATGTGAGCTGAAAATTCATTATGTAGCCCCCTAATGACAGGAACACAAGTGGTTTAGAGCAGCTGCATATTGTAAGACTTCTGATAAAAATCAGCTGGATTGTTCATGCTGAACAGTAGTATCACTAATGAGGTGGGAAAATATAAGGACTCATTTTTGCCTTGCTGAACTCTCTGTAGTTTACTATGGCCACATCACTAATTGTCACGCCAGCATATATTACATGTGATACACAAAATTATTTTTGGTTGGAATAAAATGTACCCCACAAAGTTCAAATCAGTTTTATTCCTCATCTGGCCTACAGCATCTTCTAATATCGAGCAAATGGATCTAATGTCATCAATCCGATCAACATAATCGATCAGTCATTATACAAATCTGTCATTATATTTTGTTTCCCTTAAGGGAAACTGAAGGAGAAAACCTGTTTTTGTTAATTTATGTGAATACACGCCAGCATCTGTTTGCTGCTTTGATCTCTACTGAAGATTTTTAAGATAAGTTAGATTTTAGGAGTGCTAAATTATTCTTTGTAAAATTATCAGTAAGCTGGAGATGTCTTGTTAAACCTAGCAATTTTTCCCAGTTGTTTAAACCAGGAGATTACAGCCTTTCATAATGACAGTATAGTTCATTTTTGTAAGCATTACACCTATTTTTGTCTTCCTTCATCTGTGATGTTACCTAAGGGTGACTCAAAAATGATAATAAGTATTTTTATCAGAAGGCAGTTTTAAACTGTACAAAGGAGTAATTTGGATTCTTTGCTCCCTCTCTCCCTTTTCTTGTTGCCATTCTTGGTGGTTTTTTAAAGTAATGAATTAAACATAAAAACAGATTTGACCAGGTAGATAAAACATTTGAATCCTTTTTTCTCCCCGAAAGTTCCTGCCAGCCAATTGATTATCAAGTACAACCTGAAGGTGATCATAGTGAGTCAGAACAAGACCACAAGCAGATGCGCAGCGGA
Source organism: Aviceda cuculoides (assembly GCA_035590195.1). NCBI lineage: Eukaryota > Metazoa > Chordata > Aves > Accipitriformes > Accipitridae > Aviceda > Aviceda cuculoides. Next base: position 10,799,091 of record JAVJGG010000007.1, read on the forward strand.
GTATAGAGGGCAGGTATGTATGACACTTCCTCTGATAGCTGTGCATTTCCATCCGTTTTAAGATTAGAAGGTTTCCGGAGCTAGATGTGGTTTCTCTCTACTTAGTAACCCGTAATTTTTCCAAGTACTTGATAAGTCTCCTCTTTGGCAACAAGTAGTACTACCCGTCGTGTGAGAGCTCTCTCTGCTTCCAGAAGAGCTGAAAACTCAGAGAAGTGTCAAAAACCAGCTTCAAATTCCTTGGTGCCGGGAAGGCTGGCATTAGAGTAGCTTTTGTGATTTGAACAAATATGCTGATTCAGCAGACCGGCATGTTGTGTGGTAGTAAAAGTACATTAAAACCTGTGAAGGAAACCAGGCAGCTAAATTTTTTGTCATGTGTCCAGGTGTTCGGACACTCAGCGGTTGGGTGCTCGGGCTGCCCTTCTCCCCTCGTGGACTGTCCTGTGTGCAGGCTTCCAATGCGTAATTTTCTGTAGAAATATTTCTTTCCTGACTTCAAATTTCAAACAGTAGTACACCTCTACGGCCCTCTCTTCCCGCTCTCTTCCCCCACACCTGGCATGGAAATACTGGTCGTTGTGTTGTTTCATTAGTTTTCCAGAAAGAGGAAGTGACATTTATAGGAGAATGACGTATATATATATATATATATATATACGACTGAACTGCTGTTAAAAACATAGTTGTTCTTTGTTGATAGACACAGGAGAAAAAAATTTTCAACAGACTGTAAATTAGAAGGTTTTCGTTGTGAAATTAGAAATTATACAGGTAGTCCTCAAACTTCGGACTACAAAAGTCAGAAGTAACACTGAGCTAAAAACTCAAAGGGTTAAGCCTTTCTCTGAAAATCTATGTGTATTTTCAGGCAGATTGAAAGAGGCATTTCCATAACTGTAATTTATGCAATTCTGAATCAGAATTTAGATTAAAACTTTGAAGTATCTGCTACAAAGAGCTGTGATGTTAAAAACTCCAGTTATTACTCTGGGCTCTTGCACATCAGACACGAGTTTTGATTGTAATGGGATTTTCCTGCTTTAAGATATAAGAAAAAAAGTGAGTTGTAAAGATTTATGTACTATGTCACAGTATTCTTAGAGACTGCTGGTTTTGTAAGATTGGTTCTTTTATGAAAGCATTTTTCTTCCACTCTCCATCAAAGTTACATCTCTGGCTCTGGAAGTAAGGTTTTTCCCGCTAGTGTGGTTGTTGCCTTTTTTTTTTTTTTTTTTTTAATGTCACTCGCAGTTTGAGAGTGTTATTCTTTTGACTATTACCTAGCTTTATGATGCTGTCAAAATTGTGAAGTATATTACTAAAGAATGAGAAGAATGGAGAGGAAAAAAGAATTAGTTTACACCAGTGAGAACCACCCAAAATAAAACATTTTCCTTCTTTTGTTCACGAAAGAAATATTCTTATTTCGCAGTGATCCTCTTAGAAACAAGAAAATATATTTGGTTGAGCCACATTGTTACAAGCCTGTGCAATAGAGATCTTTCTGAAATAGAACCTTGGGATTAAACTGAAAATACATTAGCGCCTCCTTTATACTCCCCCGGTTTCGCGCCAGAAGCGCGCGTCGGAGAGCAGTTTTCCCCTCTCGTTCAAACCCGGTGTCTCGTGGGAGCCTCAGAGAGGCAGTGAACCCCAAAAAGCTGTCCCCGAGCCATTTTTGCAGCTCCACAGGGAGGGTGGCAAAGCTGCGGCCGCAGGTGGGGAGAGCCAGATTCTGGATTTTCCTGTCTCCAAAACGCAGATTCTGGAGGCGAAGCCTTCCGTTAGGTGGAGGCTGAGCTTTGGGGTGAGCCTCTGAACGCGGTTCCGGCTGCGGCTGCTTTTAGTGGCGCGTAAACGGCGACCCGTTCCTCCGCGCGCTCACGGCATCCGTTCTCCAGCAGAGAGGTTAGCAGCCCCCGGTGTCATTTATTAAGGACCCAGTTACTTGGGGGTGGAGACAAAAACTAACGGCCCTTGATGACCTGGGCCTGCTTTGAGTATGAGAACTCTGAAAGAGACGCTGTTTAACGGTATTTATTGCATTATTTTTCTTATACTGAGCCCTTTCTGAAAACAAGATTCATTACAGTACTTTTTAATTTCCGGGGCAAAATGCTGTAAGCCATTCTATGTTATTTATTAGTTAATCACAAAATGCATATATATGCAATGAAATATTAATGTACAATTCTATATTAAAATATTTCATTTAAATGTACAACAAATTTCCTCACAAGGAAATTTAGGAATGTATAATAGTTTCACAGTCCTAATTCTAAAGTTACTATTATAAAATTTTTTTGCCAGTGTAGAAGCTGCTGGTCTTTGTTACGATATAATGATGCTCAAAAGTTCATTCTGCAAAACAGAACAATTATATAAAAATGATATGACAAAATCTGTGAATGTCAATATTAAGCCTTTTTCACTGTTAGGACACAGGAAAAATAGTCGTGTTACGTGAATTTTTTTAAAGATGTTTAAGCACTGTTTAAGAAGGCCAAGTGTTAAACAATATTGAGTGGTATATTCTGAGTATCATGGCAGAATCTTCATTTGAAATATACAGCACTTAAGGAACAATATGTTTAACATGACAGGAATTGCCAGAAGCTTTATTTTTATTGCATTAGAAGATATCCAAATGTGAAAATAAAGCAGCTTTAGACTTGTGCAGTGGTATTTGCTGTTAGAGAACTGGGAATTAAACAGAAAAAATTTTGGTTGCACATTTTCAACCCAGGATTCAGTACTGACTTGCTTCAACTCTGAAGCGTGTTGCTGGGTGGTGTTATCCCTTAAATTTATACCCTAGAAGAACTAATGGCTAGAAAAATTACTTTTCTGAGCATTTTAAGAAATTATTTACATTATAAAATTTTATCTCTTCCTCTGCCAATGTATTTGATATACCATAGGCCTTACAATAACCTTCTGAAGAGAGGTGTCGTCTCTTCTCAACTACGCAATCTCGTTAACGAGGAGTTGAGACACGGCTCAGTGACACGCAAGATTTCAGGCCTCTAACTGCTTGAGAATTATACCTTTAGTATGCAAATACATCTCCTAGGGAAGTTCTGATTAAAGGCAAATTAAATAAATGTATGTGTCATTTCAAGTCAATGATATGTATAAACCTGTAAAATTATATGGTAATTAGTATGCTGTGTCTGTCTATCAAGAACGATTTTCTTATTGAAATTGTAAATTGATGCAAGAGTAGATTCTTCTGGAAGTTTGAACTACCGCTAGACTGCCCTCCCTGCCACATCAATAACCAGAAAATCTCTGGCCATTTTTAAACAGATTTTTTTTTAGGTGGGGGTCAGGGGGCCGTCAGCTATTTCTGCTCTTGAAAAGCATCCTGTTTATGGCTGTGCTGGAGGTGGTGGTACCTCGATCTGACCGCAGACGTTCTACAAGGAGGCAATTTGCAAATTGACACTTTCTCCTTCCATCTTTGCCTTTCAGTCTTCCCACAAAAATTTTCCCTTCATTTTCTTGTTATTTTCATCCTCCGGACAAAAGCACTTCTCCCCTTATCCAGTGCAGTAGGCAAAGGAGGATTTTTGTGTGTTTAATGAATGGACTGCAACTCAGCCATTCATTTTTGGCAATTGGTATGCGACTCTGACAATCTAAAAAGGTCCAATTGGATAATCAGAACGTAGCTTTGAAAAAGAGCTTATCTTAACAGCCAGACTGAGCTCTCAATTATATACTCTGCATAACATAAAGGTGGCCCAACACTGGAATTGTTTGTTTAGCTCTTGTCTACTTCCTCTTTTCGATTTTTTTGTATCGTATTTGCTGCTTTTAAAACCTTCTATTGGGTGAGAATATTGCAGGTTGAGTTGTTTCCATTTATTACTGGATGAGGTTAGCAGAGTGTGAAAGAAAAAAAATCAGTTTCCAGAACAGGAGTTTTAGAAAAGTATTTCTAATCTCTTGGAATTGATGATTACTGGTTTTGTGTGGTGGGTGGGGAGGGGGTAGCTCTAGAGAGGGCAGGGGAGAGTGGCTAAGAAATGCGCTTTGTGAAACAGCTGGAACAGCTGAAGAAGGCTTTTATGGGACAAAATGCTGTAAGGATTGTTTATCTTTCTGAGTGCTTCTTTATAAACGTCTGTGTTTATTTGGTATTATTTTTTCCAATATGCAAACATACACGTTGGACACATTTAGGACCATTTCTATGTGTGTCAGATGTACGTGGTTACTCCTAATCGTGGTCACCCTCTTCTAAAATACAAATGAACACGAATGCCAACTCCATTTCACGTTCCCAGCCTCAAAAATACTGTGATCTCATGTGTTTCTTCCCGAATACTACTTCAGCCGTGGCGCATATAGAGGATGAACCTGTTCAGTTGGGTGTCTGGTGGAGGGGATGTATATTCTCGTGGGGTGGGTTTTAAACCTCTCACTACTCCATGCAATTTTCAGATGACTACCATTTTTTGCTGATTTTAAGGAATTGGATTAAACTAAGAGTTTTCTGAAAGGAAACTGTGATGAAAATTTACACTGTAAGCTCACCAAGGAAATCATTTTCTTTGTTCTGTGCCATACCCAGTATAGTGTGAGGCTAGGCTCGTCACGTGTTAATGTTGTCTAACAATTTAATTTAAAGCGCTACAGGCTTTCTATAAACAAGGTCTAATCTGTACAGGGAATACTAACATTCACTTATGTTCTTACACCTGGTACCTTGTTTAGCTAACAAAATTACACCCGTATCCGTAGCTCCTCTCAGCAGTGTTTGTATCCGGTTGCCTACAACATTCCGCTGACTGCGGTAGTGGTGTGGTACTGGATCTTGGCTGGAACTGGTGCCTGCTACAGAGACAAAGGGAAACACTTCTAATATGACAAATGCTAAAAAGTAGATAAAGAAACTGCAGCTTCATCCCTCACAGTACGTCAGTGGTATTAGTGTAGGTATCCTGCTTGGGCTCCGGGTACCGAAGCCAGGATAAATGAAGAAAATTCTTTCAGAGATTATGGGAAGGAGATTAGTTGTAAAAGGCAGCAGAACTACGTGCTTCAGTACCTGCTCAATCACTCTGTTTGTAGCCTGGCTGACAAAGATAACCAAAACTGCCCGGTATGCTCCATAGAAATCACATCCAGGGAAATCCTTTTATTTAATTCTTCTTCAACAAGAAGAAGGATGTCCCCAAAGATTATTTTTAACTGTACCATCAGAAATAGAATAACATCAGTTCATCGGTTGAGAGAAAAAAGCAACGGTTTTGTACATGTCTAATAGGGAATTTACTTTCACACTCTTCAAATATTTCATGAAAATACATAATTCAATTAATTTCAGTTCAGTTAGTTACATAATATTATTTTATTCTACTAGTAACCAGACTTTAAATCTTCTAATGCTATCTCGTTTTCTAAACAGGGAAATAAATCAACATTTTGGGGGAATTACTATGTACGTGTGAATTCACTACATATTGATTAGCTTCATTGAAGGAGGAAAAAAGGAGTGCTTTTAACTGCTTTAAGTGAATCAGTAAAAATTGTTGCAAAGCTTTGCTTTAAATATTTATTAGTATTTGGAAGTCGTCTTCCAGTGATTTACACGGGTTAGCCTCAGGCTAGTTTTCACCCTGCAGGTTTTTGTGTAACTATGTCTTCCGTAAAATTTCTTTGAACTTTCCTTTGTAAAGGAAGCTAAGAGTCTACTCTCACAACTGTGTTATTTCCATGCCTTACGAACAGAATAATACATCAGTCTTTATTTGTTATCTTGTTTCATTTCCTTCTAATTTTTTTACTTACTCCTAAAGCATGTACAAAAATACAGACGGAAGTTCCAGAAGTATTTTCTTGTTTAATCACCACTATCAATTCATTACAAGTTTTTGCAACTGTAGGACTCCTTAATTTCTCAGTTCAGAGAGGGATAACGTATGCTTTTAGCATGCTGCAAAAAATTGTAGCAATTACACACTGTTTTCACTTTTTCCAATGGCATTGATTTAAACATCAACTTTAAGTTGTTGGGGTTTTTTTAATTTTATCAAAATCTTGGCTCATATATAAAATGCCAGATTGACTACATGCATCTTGAAATTGTTTAAATTCTTTAACAACGAGATGTTGACAATTGAGGTTAGTCTCTGATCTGAAAAGTATGTCTCATGGCAATAGACCATAATTATTTCCACGCGTAAGGATGGTAGATAGCTGGATGAAGTAAATAGTTTACAGCTTTGAAGAAGCCTGTGCCATGTGTTTTCTCTATTTGTTAACAACTTGTCTTGAGAATGATCGACTGAGAACAATAGCTTCCTACTGTTTCTCATCCTGTTTTAGGCTAGATTGTAGAATGCGGGTTTATTTTCATAGAGGTGGCATCAACTCTGCGCATCACACAACAGCAAGGGGAAAACTTCATGCTATGAAGATTGATAGGAACCAATATACAGGCATATCTTCAAGAATATAGCATCCTGCACACTAACACCAAAGAGCTCTGGACCGCACAGGATACCTACCTGCTTCACACTCAACACATTTTACATTGGACAATCTAAAATGTTTAGCTGCTGTGGGCATATTAGGTTAGATGAGCAAAGTGCTGAGCACAAAGTAAACCTTAACAATTCTGTATGTCTCTGAAACTGATGGTTTTTTCTAGATGCTCTTTTAAGACTTGATTTGAAAGAGAAACTTTTCATCATATTTTCTCACACTTTGAACTGTGTCTCTTAATTCTTGGTTAACCTAAACAGAAAGCAGTTGAAATTCTCACTCTATCAGCATTCCCACATTTCTGAGTACTCCTGAGATTCCGTGAGGAAAAGCCTCCTGTGAAAAAGAAGGGGGAGCAGACATTAGGTGTTACTGCCATATTCTCCCCATGTCCTGCTCCAATAGCTTCACGCCCAGGATGCAGCTCCTGCAAAGGCTTGAATTCTGTCTGCTGCACAGCACGGGTGAGCCAGGTCACATCCCCTAACGGAGCAATTATTTGGGTGAGCAGACGAGCGGGTAATCAAGCTGATAAGGAAACACTTACTGAGAAAGAGGTTGGGCTTGGAAGAAAGCGAAGACAAATAATTGGAGCAAGACAGTGGAATTCTTGAGTAGTAAAATGGATAAGGCAGTATAATCTCTAAGTGGGGATGTCAGGGGACTCAGTGTAGCTGGAATAAAAATTATCTATCTGCCCAATATTCATAATTTTAAAAGTATTTAAGATAGCTCTACAGACTTTTAGTATGCTGGATATCAGGTCAAAGATGGAGTGTTGTGGTTCAGGTGATAAAACTAATTCAGATATAATTAAGGACCCTCTGATTAAAATGGGCCAAAAGAGGAGTAGCACATTTCCTAGTAGTAATACTATAGCCTATAAACATTTTTTGTTGTTTTTTTTAAAACTAGTGAATGTGATACTGAGAAGTGTTATCAAAAGATCTGTAGTCTAAATTAGAGTACTTTGCTATATTTAAAATTTCATGAAGCATTCCAAAACCTGAAAAATGTCTTGCTTTTTTATTTTCAGATAATATCTGAAGAACTGCAAGAACTAATAGTTAAGGAAATGCACTAGTCCACTGGCATGTTACTTGCTGTTAATACAGATAAGCTTTATCGGGTCAGAGACTTCTTCCAGACCTATTCACTGGTCTGAAAATGGTGCTGTAATATTTGATTAAATTTTACTGCCACATCTGTGAAAGAAATCACGCTCTTCATACTGGCTGCCCTTTCTTTTTTGTAATTCAGAACAACAATCTGTGGCCACTCTGTTAGAAATTTCTTTGGAGAAAGCAGTGGTAAAGTTGAAGGGTGTTACGGATCTTTTAGCCATACCACATCTAGAAATAAAATCCCAAGAATCAACATGTCATAGACAGTGACAATGTGTAAACAGACGAAAGTTGCAGAGAGTTGCAATATGTCAATGAGTAAGCAAGCAAAAATGACAAGTGCTACAAAATGTAACGTGCAAATTTACCATAGGAAATTTTCTCCCTAATAATGATAGCATAAAGTCTTGACATCATAGCCACAGCCGTTTGTGAACTCCATTGATGGAGTTCAAAAGTTATTGCAATTCATTCTTAATAATAACGTGAACATCGCGCGAAAGTCCCGTTCCTGTGCGGCAGAATGGGGGCTGTGCTGCGGCTGGCAGACGCTGTCAGCTCTCTGGACGGGTGGGTGCAGGGAAATGAAACTATTCTTCACGTCTACAGTAATTCTTTCTCTGCCCTCCATGAGACAATACAGCTAGGAACAAGTTTATTTTTACCCTTGTGAAGAAGAAATGCACTATTTGTTAGAAATTCAGTTCCAGAATATGTCTTATTGGGACTTTTTGACAGTTTTGTGGGACTCTGAGCTTCTGGCCAGAATGCATCCCTGACAGCAGATGGGACTTACTGTTCAAAGTACTGGGGTAAAGAAAAGCTTGCCCTGAGATAGACTGGGAATCTGGGCAGGGCTTTGGGAACCGAAGCTGGATTAGCTACATTCGGCTTTCCAAACTAGTGGAATTTAGCTAGAGAATTTGGTTTCTAAATGGCAAGCAAAGAGCAGAAAAATCTCACTTGCTTTTTCCCTCTCCCGTTCTCCCTTCTTCTTTTTTTTTTTTTTTTGTTTGTTTGATTGGCTGGTTGGTTTTGGTTTTGGTTTGGTTTTTTTGTTTGTTTCCCCACCCATCTGGTAAACTCTCTCTCTGACAGAGGATAGCAAGGGGAAGAAAAGAATTTTTGAAAGCTTTTGCTGACTAGAAAAGCTCCTTTATGAAAAATGCCATTAGGACTTCTGAAATTTTATGTTTGTATTAACAGTCTTGGATCTTTAGTCTTACTCGTGGGAGGATTAGCCACAACCATTACAACTTAGAATAGATATGTTCTTGAAAAGATTTTATCTGCTTTTGTATTGTCTGTCATTCAACAACTTCAGCAGAAGAAATGAAGCTAAGGAGATTAAAAATTGCATGCTCTCCATATTTGCAGTATTTTTTGTGGAAATATTGGGCTGTTCCCTGTAAATTCTAATGACTAAAATTTGAATAATAATTCTTTGCTGTTTGTGGTCTTTCGAAGTTGCCAGGTCAGAATAATTTAAGGGTCTAAACCACTGCATAGCTCTTTGGTTAATACCTGCTTCTTATCAGTAGCAGAGTAATTTATTGTTGCTTGGATGAGACCAGAACAGACCAGACCGGTAAACCTCCATCTCTGCCTTTGTGTTTCTGTACTTGTTCAGTGGTTAATGCATGCAAATCCCTGACGATGCTCCTGGAAACTGAATTTTATTTTTAATTTAATTACTTTATCTTTTGTAGAGAAACCTGGGTTTTCTTCCCCTCTTGTATACAGAATATTTAATTCAGTGGTGTTTCTTATGCACTTTAAAGTGAAATACGTGCTTATCTCCTTCACACAATTGGGGCCTTTATCTTTTTTAGAAAGCTATGCTTTTGGGAGGAAGAAGACCACACTTAAAAACAAAATGACAAATCCTTAAGCCTGGTCTCAAGTCTTCCTGTGTACCTTTATGTCCTGGCAATCCCGGTGGATGCCTGTAAAATTCAGTTTAGATCCAAAACAAAACTCCAATACCAACAAGAAATATGATGAAGGTACCTTATTAATGAAGCGTTTAGCCAAATCTGTCATGTTGCATCTCTGACGAAACCCACTTGCATATAAATTTTCTGGAGATGTATGTATATAATATGCATATAATACACACTGCTGTTTCCAGAGGTTTGTACATAACTTAAGTAGCTAGATGCAATTGTACATTACTGTCTCATTAAGTTATTAGGTCATATTCTGTCATCCTAAAAGCCTAGTCATTGTCTCTCGAGCCGCATTAATTTTATAAAGCAGAGAGATGAGAGTAGTACAAACCGAGGGAAAACTGCAAAAAGAATACAGTGCTTACAAAACAATCTGCCTACAAGATTTTCTGCAATTATTCCAAGGGTGAGAGAGAGCAGTAAGAACAATTTTAGCCATAAAATCCTATTTCATCAGTTTATTTCCATTGCGGGTGGGCCAAAGCAGTGTCACTTTGCACCAGCCTTCAGCCGGCCGTCACTAAGTTTGTTAAGAAGAACCGCAGCGAGCATTCGGCCGTGGTCTTCTCTGTCCTTGATTTACAGAAACACAGAAGATGTTTTACCCACGGGCATGCATCCTGTATTATTCCTTATTTCCACCTTCTCTTAACCACTGAGATCTGTAAAATGATTCAGCAATTCTGAACCCGGCTTTCAGGATAATGGTTGTGGAAAACCGATAAAGACTAAACGATGGAGGGTTTGCAGTCTATATAAGGTTCAGACCTATCTCCTGTAAAACTTTTACTATACAGCAGAACAACCTCAAATGCTCACAGTGCATCATACTAGGTAGGGTCATATCAGTAGAATTTGTATTTCCATCCTCGGGAATGCTCCCAGGTACCTGGATACAGACACTGGTGACTGGGAGCCTTTGCAGGTATTTGCATCTTTTTTATCCAAGGTATTTTAGTATCGTGACTAGAGATTTTTTTTAGATCTGAATCAAACCAGGTCAATCAAAGGATGCTCGGCTTTGGATCAAATTGGAGGCATTTTTATCCAAGGGTAAGACAATTGCTCTTACTTCGGGACTGGGTAAACAGAGGCATGTGTTTTGATTTGTCCAAGATCTCCCATTCAGCCAGCTGCAGGCTCAGAACTGAAATGCCACCCCTATTTTTTTCTTTTTTCTTTTTTTGAGCCATTAAATTAGTCCTCTTCTTTGGGTATTAATTGACCTTTATTCAGATCTCTGCTTTGAACTTCTGTCTGTTTGACTGTCCTGTTTCTGAGTATTGGTTCCTGTTTGAGACGTATGACCTGAAAGGAAGACCCAAACCAACTAGGGTAGGGATGGGGGAACTGAGAGTTCAGAATTACTTTCAAGTTATGATAAAATTTTAAAAGCCAGGTTCCTAAACAAAGTGTTAATTGAACCACTCCCTTTTGAATAAGCATAAATAGTTTCTTTCCCACCTACTTGCCACTTATTTAGTGGATTTAATTATCACCTAGCCAGAAGGCAGAGACACTATTACACCCAGCCAGAGGGGACTAGGGGGGGAAGTAGTCATTTTAATGAGCTGGAACAGAAGTAGGTCAATGAAAAATATATGTATAATTTACTACAGTGCTTCTATGTATATATATATTTGATTAGTGGACTAAAGGTGACATTGACTGTTGAAGCTTAGAACATTAAACTTCAGTTAGTTGAGTGATGTTTTGTTTCCTTTTCACCTTTTTTCATAGCGTGCCTTTACTCTGTTCTCATGTTGATTTAAATCTTTAGTTTTCCTCAGCTTATTTGTTACTTTCGTTACTATAATGTCTTATTGAAGAAACACTGTTATACATGGATTTCAATGTATTAGGTCTTTTTATAACATTGCTACCGTATCTATTTGCTTTTATTAAAATGGTTTTATTTTGTTTTCTTAAACTATAGGGTATCTCTATAATATATCTTCATACTTTTATTTCATAAACAAGTAGCTGTTTAGGTTAAAAGGAAAAAGAATTCTCATTTTCTCAGAAACCTCAGCAGTGCTTTGCTCACATGACACAACTTGCTACTCTTGGGATGCATCAGTGGAAAAGCAATGGAAAGACAGAATGGAAAGAAGAGATAATTGGCATAGCAAAAAGTTAGGTTATGTTAGTCTGTGACTGAACAATATTCCTCAGGAGGAAGGTCTCTGTTGATTTCAGAAAATCAGTTTAAGTAGTCCTTAACACCATTTTCTTGTGTATTTAAGAATTCTCTTCTTTTTCCGTACTGTTTCCTTATTCATGTTATACTCTGTTTCCCCTAACTGTAGGCTGCATACTATAGTTACTATCTAACATACTTCAATGAACTAATATTTACGATGTAATGTTTATTCTTTCTCAAAAGTGATGTTAGCTGACTTCCTCGGGTACGTTTTCCTTAAGTAGGACATTTAGAGACGAACGTTTCTTTTGCTTAAAGGGAGGACAAGTTGTGATAACAAGGACCTCATAATCATTTTGTGGTTGATCCTTGTGGGATGTGGCATGATAATGTCTGATGTTGTTTTATTGCAAAGAAAACAGGAGAATAAAATAATGGAAAGTCTTGAAGCTGTTAATCCAAATGCAGGCAACCATGCAATAAATTGCTGGTCTGTGAGAGCCCCAGAACATCTCTTCATTACTTTCCCTCAGCCCTGGCCACAGCACACTCTTCAAAAGCACACAAACCACAAAACTTGGGAGAAAAAACCAAAAGGCATGACTGCAATATAGCACAAGATCGGAACAGAAAACATTCGGGATATTAGTGTCCTGTACCACAAATTAAAACAAACAAACCAAAAAAAATCAGCCCGTGACCTGTCTGAGTCAGGGAAGAGAGGGGAACCAGAAAGGAGGTTTTCCTCCTGATCCCAGTGGCAGCAACTGATTTAGTCCTGACCAAGGAGTGTAAATCCAACACAGGAGAGATTTTAATACTGCCTTTCGGAGTGCCCAAATACCTCTCCATTTGTCATGGGACTTGCACGAAGAGTATGTCCGATACTTCCGAGGCACGGAGAATAGGAGTCCAGGAGGCACGCTGAGCATCGAAGGAGGTAAAAAGCCTTTTTGGGTCTGACTGGTAACTGGCAGAAGCTTGTAAGCCTGCTATGGTAACCAAACCGTACCCAACAAAGTGCCCGCTCTCCTCTCGCAAGCAAACCCGGCCTTCCTCAGCGGTACCGACAACCTGGTTACCTGCGGACTTCAGTCCTTTCCTGGTTACCTGCGGACTTCAGTCCTTTCCTGGTTACCTGCGGACTTCAGTCCTTTCGCTGGGGTACGCTCAGTGCCTCCTGCGTAGTTTTTAAAATCTTCTGTTTGTGCTGTGTCAAAATGCGATTTCCTGGAAGCCACGGAGACCTGAAGATTTCCTTGTTCACATATACAGAATATTTGTAGGCAGTGTTTCTGTGTCCTGCGAGATCAAAGGTAGAACTAAAAGCACTGGAAAAATTGCAGTTTGCAGTTATGCCCCACTTGGTGGAAATTAGTAATACTTCTTTCCAGATCCCTACATTGTGCTTTTTTGTGCCTTTCAGTCTCCTCCACATTTGAATTACCAATGCTGGTTTCCCAAGACTAGTATTATTAATGTTAGTTTCCTCTTGGACTTAAAAAAGCTTTGCAACCTTTCACAAAGCACTGAAGTTTCAGCTTAATCTTTCAGATAGAAATAATTTACAATAGCTCAGCTGCCAGCATTAGTACAATTATGTACTACGTACAAATAATTATGTGCAAATATGTAGTACAATTTGGGGGGGAAATGAATTTAATTTACTCCTGGGGGCTAATGTTATTCACATAAGTCTATACTCCTGGCAACGATGCTGAAGAATCATCTTTGCTCCGTGCTTTGAGCTTAACCAGGCCGACGAAGGCCAGTGGGACAAGAATGAAAATGCTGTGCAGAATTCATTTAAACTCCAAATCCTCAAGTGGTACAGGCATAATCCTTTTCCCCGGAATTAAGATTTTTGTTCTTTTCTCTAAAGCACCAGATAGATGATTGTACCTTTCCTGCTGTGATTGTAAAGCCTTTAGGTCTGACTTTCCCATACAATTTGCTTACTCTTTGTGTAATTTCTTCTTCAATAACATATTTTCCAGTACAAGTCAGTTACTTCTGCTCCTGAGTGACACCACTTCAAATGGGATTACATTGTAACGTGCATTGTTCTGTTCCAGTTTGCTGGTTCCTTTAAAAAAAAAAATTCCCATTGCAAGCTGATTGCTAAGTTTGTTAATTCCCTAAAATTTGGTTCCTTGAGATTGAATACCTTTGTACTGCCATACTCTATTGATTCATTCCCAGCAGTACTAAATCCAAGTAGTTCCTGATTTCTGGTCTTGTGATTTCCTACTTAAGTTTTTTATAGTCATTCCCTACAGGCCAAAAGAATAATTTCTCCTCCAGCTTCAAAGGTTAACCAATAGAAGCTAAGAGAGAAATAAAATGTTAGATTACGAGTAATTTCTAAATGAGATTTCCCGTAAGTTCAATGTGCTGTTGTTTTAACTACAGGGAAAAAAAATGATACCGAGTGGTTGGTTTGGCTTTTTTTCAATATCTCTTTAGTGAAATACAGTCATTACTCACAGTAGTTCTCCCTTGTTTGTTGCCAATTATGAAATCCACGTACAAGTTTTACACATTAAATCCTAAGGCTTAAAAGCTTCTTTGTTTTCCTTATCAAAATCAGAAGACTCCACACTGCGGCAAACAGCCATCCAAAAAACGTTAAGATGTTCTAAAATTTCCATTATTTCCCTCTATTTTACAGCAGCAGTGTAAGCAGAGCTGTTAATAAACAACCGTTTTTGCTTGAAGTTTCAGAAGAGCTAGTGTAGCCAGCAGGTGCTTTCATGGGAGCCGTTCTATATCCTGAATTATTCTCACTGCAAGGGAGGACCAAAACTGCATACAGTTTGAAAGATGCAACAGTACGGTGGATTTGCACAATGAGATAATGACATTTTTGTTTGCTTTTCTGTTCCTTTCTTCGTAATTGCTGATGTTCACTTCTCTGTTTTCGCTGGTTTCCCGGGTACTGGATTTATGTTTTCACAGCACTATCTACAGTGACCTTAACATCCTGTTCCTACGTATTAGTGGCTGGCTTATCACTGTGTAGGTAAAATTATTTTTTCCCTTGTGCATCATTTTACAGCTGTCCTTCCTGAATTTCATCTGCCATTATCTCACTCAGTTGCTTGGTTGCAAGGTTTTTCTGCAGTTCTTCACAGTCAATTCCTATCTTTACCACCATGAATAACAGTAGCATCCTGCAAGTTTGTCATCACACTCTTCACTCTTTTTTTCAGATAACTTAAAAACGTGCTGAACACCAGGGTCTCTAATAAATCCTGTAAGACTCTGCTGAGTATCTCTCTTCAGAGAGAGAAATGACTTTTACACTAACCTTCAATATCTTTCTTTTTAATCAGCTATTTTATTCATGTGAGGACCTTCCTGCTCGTGACCGCTCAGCCTATTTGAAAACCTTTTAAAAGGATTCTTGTAGAAGGCCTTTTGGAAATCCATGTATGCTGTATTAACCTGGTCTCTCTTATCCATATTCTCATTGATTCTGTTATTATCGACTGTAAATGTTTACAAAGTGTTTTTGATACGTGCCTTGCCTTTATATAAGCTGTGTGGATTCTTCTGTAATAGATCCTATTTATTGTGGCTTTGCTAATTCTGTTTTTTTTAGAGTTTCCAACAATTGCCCTGGAGCAGATTTCAGAATTATTGGTTGGCAACTTGGGAGAATTTTTCCAGAAACTTAAAAAATAATCTTTCTCGTCAGCTTCCAGTCTTCTGCCAGCAAGGTGGTTTTGCATGGCATTGCATACCATGGTTCTAAATAACACAGCTATTTCATTTTCAATCCCTAAATGCAAGCCAGCTGAATTTTGTGCCTTGAGTGTTGTTCATGCTGCCATAAACTTTTGATTCGACACATGGATTTGATATGGGTCCTCTGATGCACTGCTGCCTGTGGAAGGGGTTGTAATACTTCTTCTGCTGTGGGAGCTTTATCTTCTGTGAGTGGTTCTTCTCTGTTAGAGCTACCTAGCAAACTTTGCTTAAAAGAAAGTGAAGCATTCCAAGAATTGCTTCCTAGCACGGCAAAAAAATAAGAATACTGTACAATTTCCACTTCAGAGCAGCTGTGACCTTGCTGGGTTTTGGACAGATCAGTAAGTTGCCACAGTGTTTTCAGTCATTTAAATTGTTTTCACAACAGCTTTCTGGTGAGCTAAAATATAAGGTCATAGCCTTAGAATTATCTCACTTTCTTATTTATCCTTTTCCAAGTTGCTAACCAATAAATAAAAGTTTCCCAGTTACACGTCTCAGAATAAATAACTGAGTCACTTCTTGGAAGTTAATTTCCGATGGAAGCTTGTTGCCCTGCTTTACCTTGTCACATTTTTGAAGGAGCAGACCCTCTGGAGAAGGACACGCTCCTCCAGTCAGCTCCCGCGGCACAATACTGGAAACCAGCTACACTGAATTTGTATATTCTTTGTCATCCCCCGTTTGGGAGGATGGGAGTGCCTGGGCTCTTAAAAGGGTTTTAAATCCTCTGGTGAACCAAAGGGTAACTAAGAGAACTGATCAGGAATCCGCAGGTGGTGGGCTTCCCTTGTTTTCTCCTTTCTGGAGTTCTGAAAGGAAACTAGTAGTATGACGGGATTTGTTCAACTACCTGGTCGCCTGCAGTTGATAAAAGGAGGAGGTATGAGGTTATAGAATTTCATTTGGACCCTGTTTCTTGATTCGCCCCATTCCATTTGAATTGAGAAAGCATTCAAATGTCCATTTCCTTATAAAAAAAGGCTAGTAAAACAGATGTATTATCTCATATTCAAGCAAGTTTTGTTGCCCACCTCATACAAAGGTAAAGTACTGAAACGAAGATGTTTATAGGGTAATTCTAAGAAAATTGTATCAAAGACGACAGAAAACACTTTCTTCTGAAGAGAAATTTAAGATTCAAATAAGCCTTTTCGAGTACTTCTGTGGAGGAAAAACTCGAGTGCTCTAAACAATCGATGCATTCTGTTTTGAGAGCCTTATTACCAGCAGCAAACTGTAATTCCCAGACATTTAAGTTTGTACTGCTTTACTTTTTTATAAAGCATATGCAACATGTAACTAAATCTGCGACGACATCCTTGGTTGCAAATGCATCCTGCAAAAAGCAGAGCTGTGCAGGAGGAAATTAAGTAAACAGTCATTCCAGCCATATAGCTAAGTAATGGGAAATGTTCTTCCTGCTAATTTACACATGCAAATTAGATCAGGCTCTTGTATCAATAAATCCATACAGCCTAATGAATTCCTTGGGTGGAATTCAGATACTGCTAACTGCAAGCCGAGTCTGTTCGGAAGAGAACAGTCTGTACCTTACTTTCGATGGAGGTTTCAAATCACGTCCTGAAACGCGGTGCTGTCATTAAGTGGATAGGGATGTTATCATCACAAAATTCACTTAGCATTGTAGTAAACACTTGATTTCTAGGAATCCCTAAATGTTCAGCCATTAGTTGGGATGTGAAGCATCCTTATTTTTGACTGTTACTTTCTGACCTGAGCAATCACGTCAGTTTTCCCACGACGTAGCTGTCTCAGTCAACAGCTGTGGCATTTTCTCCAGATGCCTGTACGTGATAATTCACTTTGCTGCTTTACCTTTCCTTTCCTTCCGTCCAGGCACACCACTGGATGGCTGCAGGCAATACGGAGCTGTCATTCGTATCCCTTCCTTTTTGCTGTCTGGAGTGAACTCTGGTTTACAAACCTGAGCAATCATTCCGTTCAAAAATTATTCTAATGACAAAGACTTAATGGAGTTATAATTTTGTAGCGTATATCTGATTTATATATAAGAGAAATATTTGCTCAACTAATTGTTATTGTCTCACTTAACACTCACCATCCTGCCATCACCCTTAGTGATGTACAAGCAGCTAATATCTTAAATATCTTAAATATCTTAAATATGGGTATGGATGCCCAATAATAAGTTCATGCTTCAAAAAGTACTGCATTGATCACTACGAATATAAAGTGACGCAGTCCTTGTTTTGTGAGAAAGTCATAGTGACATTTTATGTGTTTTATATCATAGACCACACTTAGAACGAATTGAAAAAGATTTGTCCCTTTAGTGGGTAATAGAGCTTTCTTTGTCTAGTGGCTTTTAGTGGCACAGAAAGTAAGCTTCGGTCATCTCGGCTGGTAACCTCACCCAAGAATGCAGGATATATTGATCTAATTATATGAAAAACATTATCTACAAAGAGGTGCTTTAGATTGCAGATGCCTTGAATTTTCTATGTAGTAGTAAAATTAATGATGATTTAATATTTGAATTAAGTTAGAATTTTTTCCCCTGAGAAATGAAATTTACCCAAATGATATTGCCCAAAATGTTTTACAGGTATATGGCCATGTAGCTATCGTGCCTAACAAAAATCTGGATGTTACCCTGGTTATTAATGTATCTGAAACCGAGTGTGAAGCCCATAGGGTGTGACCAATTTGTCTGTTGCTCTTTAATTTCCTCATAGCTATGAGCCCTTTAATCCACAAACAGAATTTAAAGAGTGACTATAACTGTGTGCTGAATTTCTACACTGGGCATAATAGATAAAAAAATCCAGAGCTGACGAGTATGGACAAATTCATCAAATTGAATATATGCTGCTTCTGCTTTACGTGAAGAAGAAATCTTCTAAAGTTTGGGGGGATTGATATTGATACAACAAATGTAGTGTAAGCTGACTCTCAGAACAGCCATTCTGCAAAAGTTTTTTTATGGTATTTAGGTATTCATTATCCATTTCACTCCTAAAATACTGGCCAAAACTACAAATGCCGTAACGTTTATTAGAAGATTAATGTCAAGTTCTTAGTTTTCTCTTATCAGAGAGAGTGATACCATAACTGCTATCTAATACACTTTATTTCGTATTTAGTGAAACACAGGATGATTCACCCGACTTTTACACGCAAAATAGAAGAAAAATGTCAGTCTAACCTTGCCATCTGGTACTACAGCCAAGTTACATTGTAACTCGTACAATTGCATGCCAGTTCTCATGGGCCTTATCTGCCTAGAATACCAAATGTCGCTTATTTTACTCATTTATATTGGCATGTCTGCGTTTTAAATTTCTGTGTATCCAGGTCACTCTACCTATACAGAAATTTTTTAGGACAATGTGTTTGTGGTATTCCGCTGTGTGCAATACACATCGTGCCTTTAATGACTTGGATTGCCTCTCTGCTTTTTCTTGGTTTTCAAGTTACCTTATATGATCAGCATTCAAGTTAATCCAAACTGCACATGACCACAAGGTAAGGAAATAAATGTATCTTCATCTTAAATGGTGGTGTATGGATTGTCTCTGGGTAGTAATTTGCTTGGGGTTTTGAGTTGCTTTTTTTAAAATTCAGCATTTTATGCTATTTATCTGTCTTGGTTTGGTTTTTAAATATGGAATCACCATTCACCCTTGAAGCCACCTTCGCAGCTGTTGAAAAGTGCAAGCTTCATCAGCATCACGCTAAAATTGATTTTACAAGCTCATATTCTTGAAGATTTTTTTAATTGCTCATAAAGGCAGCATTCTCTCACAGGCTGAAATATGAGGAAGGATAACAGTACTTGGCCTACAAATAAAACCACCAAAGATCACAATGGTTTCTGTAAAACCTTGAAAGCAAGCTTAACTAGCAACTGTCCTAGTGAAAAATGCACAGTTTTATAACGTAACCTTTGAGTTCAAAGGGACAGGGCTGCGTTGTTGGTACTTGATGATCAGTGTGGTCAGGAAAGATGGATTGTTTTGTTGCAGATACCGGTTCACAATCAACGTTTCTAAATCAACCTAAAGGCATAAAGGGGAGGAAAACTTTTAAGTTAGAAATGGTATGATAAAACATTGTAAGAATAGCTGGGTCTATGGAAAAAAAAAAAAGTTTTTAATGGCAAACCTTGCAGAAAATTTTTGTCTGTATCAGGATACAAATGTTGTAGCTTGGAAAATTACATATTTTGTATATTTTAAAGTGTTCCTGTAAGTCTTTTTAGGGTGAATTTCAAGAACTACAAGAAGATCACTCCCAAGGTCTTATTAAGTAGCCAATTCCTGTCCTTTTGGACATACGTCCTTTTCCTCTATTGAGACGTTTGAAGGGATCCAGCTTTCTTTAAAAAAATCCACAAACCCCCCACCTTTCTCCTAAATATACTTATCATAGAGAGAAAACCAGCCGTATTTTATTTCCCTTTGGAAAAAAAATCACTCTCTTAAGAAAATGGAAGAAAGCATTAAAAAAGCCACAGAGCAGCTCTGAATCCCTGCCAGCTCTGGAGATGTTTGGCCCCGCATCACAAAACGTGTGCTGTGTTTAACCTGCTTCCAGTGTTCCAGGGAATGTTTTGAGAGTTATAAGGGATAACGCAGGAGCAGCAAGATCAACTGTGTGAAGCACAGGCAGAATACCAGCAGTCTTAACAGGAAAAAACTTGCACCTGCCAGCCAGCTGAGAGCAGAAGTAGTTCACAGCTCTAAATTACCATCCAGGAGGGTCAGAGGCTTAGTAAATCTGTTATGTATTAAATGTATTTACTGAAAGTAATGTAGGAAGAAACTTTGCAAAAGGACTGGTAACTCAGGTACACTGAATTTCTACCTGAGTCAGTGGCAAGTGCTATTGTGTTCTTAGGATTCCTGTTCACTCATTTTTGATAGACCCATATTCGTATTAGTATAAAATAGCTGTAAGGGTTTTGGTGTTGTGACAGGCAAATCTGGCCTGTAAGTCATGGAAGTGGAAAGAAGTAGGGCGTGTTTTATTTGTTGAATAGAAGTTTGTGTTGCATGTGAGACTTTTATGGTCCATGTAGTCCTTTCTTGTCCTCTATATACTTTGGACTCTTAAAGAAATGATGTATCAGCACTCATCTTTCCCTAAAATCGAATGTATTGAGTCTTTACCTCACACAGTATCACACTGTCACCTTCTATATGGTTCTAATATCACGGCGCATAAGTTTTCTTTAATCGTAACATCCCTGAGAATATTTGCAGAGAAATTGGTGAGCTATTTTCAACTGTTCATGCTGTGCTTTAAAAGTTGGAAGGAGAGGTTTGAATGAATGTACTCTTGACCGGTAAAATCTCTGCTCAGGATTATTATTTCCACATCCCTGGAAGATGAGGCAGTCAGGCGTCCATCCATCCGTCTGCCGAAAAGCCGTCATCGGCAGTGTGGGCGGGCGGAATGGGTTGCCCACCCAAAAACAGCTGGTGGGACACCCCCATCTCAGGTCCTGGAAACGCGGGCACTGGGAGCTGCAACTGCTGGAAAAGTCCAGCAAGACGCCGTTTGAAATCTGCAGCTTCTGGCGGGTTAGTAGGTGAGTAGTGTGAGAGGCGTCCATTAAATTCGGCTTGGGTACATTTAAAGAAGGGTTTCAAGAGAAAGGAGAGAAAGGAGAGGGACACTGAGGTACGAAGGGAAACAGCCTCAGCTGCCACAAATCGCCTGAGTGCTGCAGCCTGCCCCTGCTGTCTATAGGATTTGCTTTACACGAAGGGAAGTGAAAGACAGCAAAGGGGGGTTCAGCAATTTCTGTGAAGCGTACTGGTGAAACAGTCAGGCCTTTTCACAAGCTTTATGGTATCTATGAAATTTTAAACTATTTTCTAAATTAATTTCAACTCTAGGCTAATGTTAAGAGACAGATTCCAGGAGGGGGGATGGAACGGAGGGTTACACTCTATATATCTTTACAGTCTTGAATGAGACTTAGGTTGTTTTTCTCCTCCGTTCCCAGCTAGCTTCATGTGCATTCTCAGTCGAGTAGCCTGCTTGATTATAAACTTTATGATTAAATGACAGAGCCTTACTGTGAGGGTTATTTTGTATTTTTGTGGCTGTTTGAACGTGGCACTAGCAACCAGTCTGCCTCCTGCAGTGGCACTGAAGGCTGGAGTGTTATTTTAAATGCATAAAGATAGACCCTGCAGTGCACTTGCATACGCACAGAGAGTAAAACAGCCACGTAAACCCTGATGCACTGCGTTAAAGGAACACAGGGACAGCTCTGACTTATTCTTAACTTTTCCAAGGGGAAGAATATGGAAGACATAGCCAAATATTAGTGTAGTAACGCACAGTTCTTTACCAGGATAAATTTGTAGACACTTGGGAGTCTTCCATAGGAGGAAGTGGTAAAAACATCCATTTATTGAATGGCTTGTTTTCGGGGACATACACAAGCCCAGCTTCAGCACCCTCCTGTGCTTGAAGAAATTCAGTCCTACTTTTTTTCACCTTTTATCATCACCAGCCTAAAAGGTACTTAGTCTGGAGTGCTGACAAATGAATGATGAGTTTTTCATTTTTTTCTCCTCTTGCTCCCTCCACTTTAAACATCCACTGGTGCAACTGATGAAAGTCTGACATCTCATTTCCTATCTAAGGACTTATCTTCTGTGTCCTCCTAGATGAATAAAGAGAAAGACATTGAGTAAGGTTGTTGATACTTCTGTAAACTAGGCACAGCCGCCTGTGACAAAGCAGTATATCTATTTTAGCTGAAATAATTTGGCGGATGGAATCACAACTGAGAGAAACATACTGTGGAAAAAGTGGGAGGTTAGAAAATTCTATATTATGGTAGTGAGGAGGTAAGTGGCTGAAATCTGGTGAGATTTCCTTGCGAATAACTAAGTATTAAGGAAGTGTTCTTGACGACGAGTGGAAAGCAATAGAAATTGCAGTAGTACAGAAGGGCTAACTTGTCGACTTTGGTACGATGCCGAGCTAGAAGGCTAAGAACTGAAGAGCGTCGAATTGTGTCTTCTGCCTCCCTTACCTTGGAGCCGCTAAGCTGGGACCAGTAAGGCGTTTGGCTGCTGAAGAGCCTGTCGCACACCACTCGCTCCAGGAATGACGGCCACAAAGGCTCGATGTGAAGATCTTGGCTGTGTTTCTGGCAGAGCTCTCATGTTTTTTTTCGGGAAAGAGGAAGGCTTTAAAGTGAAAATCTGTTGGGTTTTTTTTTTATGTGGTTCTATCATCCATTACCTTAAGCAGTTCTTTTCCTCTTCTGTTGCTTACTGTCCTGAAGTATTGATAAGCAGCAACCGCATCTCATCTCTCTCTGTGAGCCTAAATAAAACTAGTTTCTTCTTGTATCTTAGAGACTTTGTCCTTCCGCTCGTCTTGGTAGCCTTTCTTCGGTCCTCTTACTGTCTGAATTCACCTCACCGGCCTTTGAGAAATCTTGTTACAATGGTACTCAACTGTTGCTGTGACAAAAATCAAGCACGGGAAAACCGAAGTTGAAAGCTCTTGCTTCAAGCATTTGCAATGTGTGATTAATTTGGAGAGCTCTCCTTGTACTCGTTCTTTGTTACTTGGTTCCATGCAATTATTTAAACACTGAACTAACCGCAATAATCCATTTTAAAGAATCAAGTGTACAATCTCCAAGCATTTCTCTGTGGCTGACTAGCGGTTGATTTCTCTTATATTGCTGCATAGCCACCTGGGATTCTTTTAACAGTGCCTGAAAGTAATTGAGGCATACGAAGTGTTACAGGGGACACTCGTCTGTAGGTTTTCCGAAGTGCTATTCATTGTTACTCTACAGAGTTTTAGGAGAGCAGAGAAAAATACCGTAATCGCCTTGATTTACCTCATTTTCCAGAGCGTTCAGTTTAACCATTTCGCATTAACAGAAGCACTTCTAGTGCACATCTTAAATTGGTGTTGGTCCTGTATTTCAGTTTTCTCCTTATGCAGGAATGCTGCTTACGTACCATTTTTAGTGTTCCTTAGTAACAGCACTGTGCTGCTGTGCTCTAGCAAAGCCCACGGATTAACTTTGCAGATGTTGATGTTTACGGTTTGTATTTTTCGAGTGTTATTTCAGTTTCTGCTCCCGATTAGAACACAAAAATCCCTTTTTAATGTGCATCCCAACAGGAAGTTGCTCATTCATATACATATCTATTTTTTTCATTTTTACTTGGTCTTTCTGCAGTACTTTGATAGCTTAGATACTCTGCAGTATGCCCTCACCAAAAATATCAGATTAAGCAACAGGGAAGGGATTTTTAAGTGGAATTTTTTAAGGAGGGAAGGGGGTTTTAAGTGGATTCCCACTGATTGACCTGCTCTCAGAACCAAAGACGTGAGGGGTGATGTGGTTGGGAGGAAATGGGAAAAACCCTCTCTATGAGATAAAAGTGGGGAGGCAGGATGAATTGTACGGGAGTGTCTAAAATGTATTTCCACTGAGGGTGACCAAAATAGGAATAATAATGAAAAGAGTGCAGCTAATATTGGGGTCAGGCTTCTCTTCATTGATCTGGAAGTCAGTGTTCTTCATGGGATTAAGTCATCCCAGTATTAAGAACGTGGGGAATTTGCATGTTCATGTTGGTTTTATGGGTCTGTGGCTTTTTTATTAACAACATTAACTGGTTTATCTAAATATTGTGTGTTTTGTTGTGTTCCTTTTTTTGTAACAATTATTTTTACACAAGTAGGTGAATGCAAAAAAACCCTTCCAGAGAACCAGAAAAATGTTCTAAAAATCTAAATATAAAAAATCAAATATTTTAAATATACCAAAAAACTTTCAAAAATATATTTTCAAATATGTATTATAAAAGGCACTCAGGTGACATTTAGAGAAAACGCACTGGAGGGACTTAAATCTGAATTGTGAGTGACTTTTGAATACTGATAGCATTTACTCTTTCACTGTATCAGTAAATATGGGATATAATTTTTTTCCTGTATTTTAGCTATTTCTTGTTTGCTCCACTACTGTCTGCTGTCTTTTCCTCATACTTGTTAAAATAAAGATGACATTAAGCATTGTACCTATTGCTGGCTGGCTGCCTAGCTGGCCAAAACTTTAATTTTATCTCAAATCCCTGTTCTGGAAAGTATTGGATGAGCAGTACCAAATTCCTCTCTGTTGATCCAACCATATACAAGCTTAATTGTCTTTATTAAAACTGTAATTATTTCATATAATGTGGGGGTAAGCAGAAAGTCTATCACTTTCCTTGTACAGCCCAGATTCTCCTGCAAATAAAACAATTGTTATAGGTAATGATTATAATTTTCAGTTTAAAGAAAAAAAGGAAGTAAGACAGCGATGCTTTGCTATTGCTGCTGACAATATAGAAAAAGCTGGGTTAAGTACAATCTCCATGGTGTAACCAAATATACGGGAGTGAGAGAGACCAGCCAAGAAAAAAATAGTTACCCGGAGGGAAAATAGTACTGGATTAAAATCTAGATAAAGGGGAAAAAAACAAACCCCTTGAGGTTAGCCATTTTATTTCCACCTATAAAATATAACCCCAAAATGTTTCTTTTTACCACAGCATAACAGATTTTTATCTTTTCTCAACCTGCAGTAAAATACACAGGCTTATAAAAATACAAGTCTCGCTTTTGTCCTTGAAAACTTTCATAAGTACAGATAATAGTTGTTTGTTTACATTGACCATAAACTTTACATTGCACTTTTTTTTTTTCCTCTGAGCACTGGTTTTTTTAAGTCTATATACACTGAATTCTAGTTTTGACCCTACATTTTAATATTTTATACTGAGGACAGGGAGTACAAAGAGAATGGAAAAGAAGCAGACACAAGAAATTAATTTAATAGCAGAAAGACATATTCCATTGAGAAAGCTATGTTAAGATTACATGATTTGCATAATTAAGTGCTGAAAAGTCATGAACTATGAAATTCAACATTTCAGACAATTCTTATTCTTTCTTCTTTATGTATCTATTACTGGTAAGTCTTTATACGATTTTAAATGTTAAAAATCCACAGGTTTTAATTGGAATTTTTGCTGCATGTACACATCTAGACTTTCTTGATCAAACTATTGTCAGAGCAGCAAAGCAAAAGAGGAAAAAAGGGTTTGAGTACAAAGCACCTTTTCTGTGTATTTTAAATATATATTTATATGTTTTAGCTACAGATTCATTCAGTTAACTGTACAAAACAGAGCACTCTGGAAATACTGGCATTAATGATTTTATGGATTTAATGCCCAGCTCATCTGCTTCTGCGCTAACCATCATCGCTTCTTTTCTGAAACCTTCCCATGACTTTTAGATGTGGTGGTGGCTGTTTCTGTCTTCATTTTGGGCTGCTCCAGCTTTGTCGTCGTTGTCTATGACTGACAACCTCTTTAAAACCTGTCTTCAAACCAACGGTCTGGACCTTCGTGTTTGCTGGTGCCCCAGCACTGCAGTCGTGCCTACTGTCACAAAGCCTGAAAAACAGAGAAGAGCAGATCTCAAAAGTTTCTCGTGGTTTATAATTGGAATAAAAATATATTTTTTGGCCTTTTTCATGCAGGAAGGGTGGATGCATACCAGCCATGTCTGTTCATTGTGGTCTTTAATTTAGAACGTCTGATCCCCTAAGCATTTTGTACGGTATTGCAGTGAGCTTGACCTACAAAGTAGCTTTGTTATACTGAAGGAGCATAGAGCCCTTAACCATTCATATCTATTTTTCCTCAGATGTTCTGTAGGAGTTTAAAAGGTCTTCTTCTATGTCTGGTTTTGCTCTTAACCGAGCCATACGTTTCTGAGCCTATCTAAGAGCACTTGCCTGATATTCATCCATAAACCAGTCACTGAATGCACAGTCCTTGGAGGTTGTTCTTTTTTGCCGTGGTCCTAGCAATTTTGCTTTTTATTGTAAAGTGGAGCAGCTTACAGGAAAAAAAGCTGAAAGTGAAGCTATTTTACAGTGAAGCATAGCCCAGTAGTGGAAACACTTTTCTGGAAAAGAGGGACTGTAGTCCTGAACCAGGTCTCCTGACTCTGCGGTGAGACTACCATCAGCATGCTGTTGGGAAAGGGGATGGAAGCGGAGAGAAGTGCTCATTCTGCTCTGGCAGCTGTGTTTTGAATGGAAATGGGCACTCCTTCTTCCACTGTATTTTCTGAAGCCTTTTAGCCTAAAATGATTTAAACTCATGACTAGTTAGTCGTTAGTTCTGGGAAGCCATCTGAGCCATCTCGCCATTCTGCACCTCACCTCTAGGGTGAGAAGGAGCCTTCCCCGGGAGGGGAGGACTGTTGGGAACCCAGCAAGCTCACTTCCCAAAGTAACTCACTGATTTTAAGTAATACATTTTGTCTCTCAACCAAGGGGGGGTTTATGCTGTCACGCTCTTCACAGTTACCTGACTTGTGCCATCTCTCACGAAGTAGTCCTAGAACAGGATCCATCAGCAGGCCTCGTGTTAATTTAATGGTACGCAACAATTTAGTGGAATTGACTACCACAGTTGTCTATATTCTGGCTCTGACAAAATTCAAGTCATGGATTTTCAGTTTCAGGTAGCAAACGAGATCTTCACTCGATCGATGACCTGTAAGGGAAGTATTGCTTCAGCTCTAGTTAGTCTAGTCTTAGCTAAATTGACCACAGACTTTTAGTGACTGATGCGCACTAATGTTGACTTTCGTACCTCAGCTGATTTGCAGTAGCTGAATTTCTAAAAGACCGCACCATCCGAATCAGACCTACGGAGGGGCTTGCAGGCTAAAAGCTTGTGCTTTTCCCCAATTATGTCAGCTGATCTAGGAAAGTGTATTACTTTTCCCTGCAAATCTTGTTTCATTTGAAAAAGGAGCTGTTAAAAAAAGTAATGGAAGCACAGAGGGGATTTTGTGGGACCCTTAATCATCGTAGCCGGAATTCTTTCTGCAGTATTCTGCTGAGTTTTTTCAGCTATTGAACAATATATTTTGACAATTAAAATATTGTCTACAGGAATACATATTTATCTGCAAATTTAACAAGATGTGAATATATACCTCTTGCCGCAGGCCAAAGTAAATTTGTAAGTTATTATGTGAGATTTTTTTGTGCGTGTGTAAAATGTTTGGTATTAACTACTAGGCAATTTTCTTTCTTTTCTTGGCTGTAAAATCTCATAACAGGGAAAAAATGCAACATTAATAATACTACAACAAAGGGAATCATATTTATGACTAGAGGAGAACACTGGCTAACTTCCTGGCAGGTAACATTTTACAGCTTATGTTGACAAGTAAATCTTTATTTATGACTAGGATCATAGAACACCAGGAAGCTCGTCAATAAAGGATCCTATAACGGCGTGAAAGAAAAATTCTTCGTAAACAACATTTTGCAAACTTAGTTTAACTGGATGATGCCTTGATAATTTTTGTAATGGATGGTGACATTGGCATGAATAAGATTTATTACATTAGTCAGATGAAAGTGCATGTGCTGAATGCACAAGTTAACCATCGGTACCTGCACAACAAACCTAATTAAATGGTGTGTCACTGAAGATGATTTAAATGAGAAGATAATGAAGCAAATCGCATGAAAAGTGTTTAACAAAATTTATTCCAAAAGAATCAGAAAGGTTATTATAATTAGAGAAGTAGTCCTCCATGTTAATAGTCTTTTTAAAACTGTCTCATTAAAATCCCAAGCGGAAATGGACATGTATATTTATGGCTGAATTTTAAGGGAAGGTTTCAGGTCTATGTAGAAATTTATGGCTTGTGGCTGTTTTTGTCTGAAGTAGGTGAGCCCTTTATTCATGAAAATAGAGTCCTGTTGAGCCATTATTAAGTCACTGAGGTCAGGAGAGTTTTTGATCAGGTATCTTACATCAAAACCAAAAATAGTGAGGAAAATGGTTCATTAAATTATTAGATAGTAACATCAGTGGGGTATGACCAACAAAATTATGTTCAGTATTTTACTAGGTAAGGGAGTAACTATAAGAGTTTTCACTAGATACCAAATCGGTTAGTAACCTTGGGTTTTTTAGGTCATATGCAAAGTAAAAACTACACTGGTCAAAGTACTTTGATTAACAAGCCAATAGTTAGGCAAATATATATTTTATTCTCATGGGTGCATAAAGAATATGTGTGTATATTCAACATGTATAATTAATAGGCTCCATCAGTGGTGCTCCGTACGCAGCAATAGGAGTGAAGGGGAGGAAGGAGGAACCTCTCAATTCCCCTCTGGGATTCACCCATACAGTTGGTTATGAAATTGCAAGTGTCCCTTTGCGACAAAATGAGCACAGGTAGAAAACTGGCGGAACCTGAATTGCATCCTAGGAACTCAGGGGTGTGAAGAAAAGAATTAGAACAGCTTTCCTCTGCAAACCGAGGGCGTCTGAGTTCTGACTTCAGGTTAAAACTTGAATCTGTGGACTGCAGTCAGGGACATCCCTGAGCGCACGCTGGGTTGCCAGGCTAGTGCAGGAGTACTGAGGACTGGGATGATATTTACTCACGTTC
The DNA here is from genome assembly GCA_035590195.1 of Aviceda cuculoides. Taxonomy (NCBI): domain Eukaryota; kingdom Metazoa; phylum Chordata; class Aves; order Accipitriformes; family Accipitridae; genus Aviceda; species Aviceda cuculoides. The sequence goes on from JAVJGG010000007.1 coordinate 10,828,082, forward strand.
CCATATAATGGCTCATTTTGAGAAGGCTTTCGGACAAGGCCACTGCTTCCCTAATTCTTCTCCACCTCCCGCCTACCCCTCTTTTAAAGCAGAAGCATTTGTATTCCTAGCTGTGAGGTTTTGGAAGCAGTACGGTTATGTTGCTGCTAACCACCCCACCAAGGATCTGTAGCACCACTGGGAACATACCAAATCCCCCCAGAATTTCGCATCATGGCAATGAGCGTTCACACACATCATCTAGCACAAAGTTTCTGGAATATCCCTCCAAATGTCATGCCACCCATGGAAAAATATTTTACAGATGATACCCTTTCCATGCCACCTCCCTACTCTCATTTTTAGTGCTCTTATCTTTCTCCACCTCTTTCTAGGGTCTTTCTTCTGCAGGAGGAACAGCACTTTCTCCTATGAAGCCTTCCAAAAGAATTTAGAGCAACTGTGTTGCAGATAAGAACGTAAGATAATTTTTACCACTGATTAGAAAACTGGCATTGTCATTGAGGCACCTGTCAATACTTCATTCAGAGCAGTAACAAGTTGTGAAAGAAAAGGCCGTTAACAACAAAAAAAAAGAAAAAAAAAAAAGAAAAGAAAGAATTGGAAACCGCCTCTGAGCAAAGAAAATCTTCTGTTTTTCATATTTCACCATGTTGTTTGCTCAGCAAAAGAGATATTTGGCAATGAAGCGATTCTCACCAGGCTCTGTATTGCAGGTGTTTAATTGCCTAGGACAATCACTTGTGTGTGAAATAAGACACTAAATGGCACTGGAGCTTCAATCAGTTTCTCCAAATGCAGAATAAAATTTATTATTAGGCCCAAAGGTAGCTAAAAGTGCTTTCTGCAGGAAATTTTAAATGATCTTCTGATTAATATCCCATAATCGAAGGTTACCATGTAACCCATTCCATTATGCTGTGGGAGGAGAAAAGACTAACTGCCAATTATCTGTTTGTTAGCTGTATTAAACTCCAAGTGACAGACATGGTACTGAGCCGTGAATTTCAGAACTAGGGTCTCAAGTCACCCCCCTCTGCTTTGTGTGGAGACGTTTGAGATATTTCTTCAGTCCAAGATTGAAAGAGATCATTGTACTTTTTGGATTGGAGCTCATTTCCAGATTTAACTACTTTCTCCCCAGCAAAGTCCCTCGCTGCCTCTGCCCTCCTAAACACATATATGAGTTTAGGCCATTTGTCCAGTTCAAAATTATTCATTTTAGGTTTTTATTGCGGGTCTATCTCAGCTGCATTGATATTTTCAGACACTGCTGCAATGCTCGTCTTCATTATTGCTCCTCTGCAGTGACTTACAGCGGATAGTACAGTCATACGCTGTCTTTAAAGTGTTATGTGCAAGTCATGAGGTGAAAGCAAAGTAACTTCAGTGAAGGAAACCTATATAGATACTTTGAACATCATAAATTAGGTTAAGGTAGCAATTCACTAACAATTATAGCATGTACAGCAGGGACTTGGGACTTGCAATTAATATTAGCTGTTGATGGATACTTTCTGAAATACATGCTTTTTAAACAGATTTCTATCATGTGTATCCTTTCTGTGCTTTCCTGGATGAAGTGAGATGGTACAGTGGTGTTTAATGAGATCCTGGTCATGTGTGAAGTGTGACCTGCTGGTTGGCAGAAGGCCGATACTTAAGAACAAATCTTGGTAGGTGGCTTAGTTTTTAAAATAAGGTTTCCTCTCCACAAAGATTCTGAGATCTATCAGCAAAAAAGCCAGGAGAGAGAAATTGCAATGCACCCATCTGAAATTTAATCAAGAAGTTAAACTTACTCTAACAAACATAAAAGCTTAAGTTGTAACAAAGGTACAGCTTCCTATGTATTTGGTGAAAATTAATAGGGTATGGGAAAACCTATATTCTTAACAATTTCGTGTTGAACTTTTGTCAATATATCTAACTCAGTACGTTAATATTTAGCCAATAATTAATCCATCAGAAGGGCTATAATGTATGATTATTTCCAAGCAGAGCTTCAAATTGAATGCTTACACATTTTTTTGACTCATGTCATAATTGCAAACAATCAAGCAAAAAACCAAAAAGGTTCTTTGCGAGCAGAGCATTTGAAGTCACTGTAACTTCTAGTGCTGATCTTAGCAGAAATACTGCCAGTTTATATGAAAGCCTCTTTCTCTCTGATCAGGGATGAACAGTGAAAATTTTAAAACTTGGCTCTACTCAAAGTATTTTTTCCCCTTTAAAATGTTGCAGGTTTTCTTTAAAAAGGACTGTCTTCTCAGAGGGTTGCATCAATTCCAAGTGCTGTCTTCTGCCAGGACATGCCAGAAGGCTGCTAATGAAATCTGCCTTAGGTTTTGGTTTCTTAAATCTCTCCTTTAACAGGTGATAGAATAGGAACAGCAGAATCTGAGATTCATGACTGTAGAGTGATCTAAAGTGTTCAAGACATCCTCTCACTGTTTCTTCCCCATTTCACTTGCTTCACTGGTAGCTGGATCAGTATCAGGAGATATATTTATCGTGTCCCTCTGTTTACTGAGGTGCCCAAATATTCCTGCCGCTTAAATACTGATACAAAATTTTGAGCACAAAAAGGTATGTGTCTATTGGCTTTGTGACAGCACCCAAAAAAAGTCAGGCTACAGATTTCCTGTGCCTTTGGGGAAATCGTATGGCAGTCTTCAGTGAACAGTGCAGGCTTCTGTGGTTAGTCCTCTCCATGCTGCGTTCAGTTTTCTTGTGTTTGTGATCTCTTCCTGAAATGCAATCAGTCACATGAAATACGTTCCATCTTTTGTAGTGTAAACACCGTTTTTATCTCAGTCAGTATGCTTCAAATTAGAAATTTGAAAGTGGGGTACCAATCTTTGCTATGGGTTTTGGAAAAGTAAATTGCACGGAAAACTGTTGGATTTGCACATATTACATGTGCCAACTCTTCTGCAGATAAATCTCTCTGGAGTAATGTGCTCTTATCAAAAGGAAAAGTTGTTATATTCCTTTGATACCACTTTTAGATTTATGGTTAGAAAACAGTATTTGTACTAAAGAAACACTGTCAAGTTCTTTTCTTATGCCTGTGAAGAGTTGGACAAAGTGTTAACATAAAGCTAAATGAATGGGTCTAACTCCGTAAGATGAATCTGTTGAAGAAGACAGCTCTGCAGTCTGTGGTTAAAGGGAAGCTTAGCTGAATCCACGGGGGGATGCGAATAACTTGGTAAGCAAAGTGACATGATTCCATCTGCCCGATTTGGGTGGCTCCCAAGCTGAGGCAATCTTTCTCTTGGTTGTCTTTTACAAACAAAACACGGACATTTTCAAGGACACAAGTGGCCGGAACAGTTCGTCCTTGTGCAGGCTGGCTGAGAGCTGGCAAGTCCTGCAGCCCAAATGCCCCAAACCACAGCCTGGGAGCCTTGGTCCAGACCCTGACTCCGGAGGGAAGGGTGCCTTCTGCTGAAGCAGACAGTCCAGTTTTCCTCCTTTTTGATCTCTTATCCGCATGCTGAGCAAGACTAACTGTCCTGCTAGGACTGCAAATGGAAAGGTCAAAACAGAATGTGGCATGGCTACAGGGAACAGCAGCTCAGCCTGCAGGACGATCTGCCTAATGCAGGGAGACATGAACTGAGTGGTTTTAGTATTGCTCCTTCTTTTCTCTTCAAGGCTGTTCATGTTGGAAAGTGTTATTGTGTTTTGCTTCATCTATGCCTAGGAGAGTAGGTTGGAACTTTGATAGAGCACGTTCCAGTTTGTTCTTAATATATAGCAGATAAAGAGAAAATAATGCATCCGTGCATAAAAATCACGTTATGCCAAGATTGCATTCGAGAGCATCTGGGAAATTTTGAAAGCTTTATTATGGAGTGATGAGGTCTATTACGTGAAACGCAAAGAATATATAGTAAATTACCTTGTCAATCTCGCTTCCTCGCTTTCCCTCATCTCTGTTGCTTTTCCTTTTCTCTTACTTAAGCTGCCCAATACAACTTTGCACTTACTCTTCAGAGGAAAAGTGAGTACATCTGTCCTTTTCCCTTGGTGCTAAGATTAATACCGTACTGTCAACATGTTGTCTGCCTCCCTAGGCTGATCCAGCCGTTTCAGCGAGAAAGGAGACTTGCCTTGAGGGTTTTTTTCAATGCTTTCAAAAGGCAATTGATGTGATCTAGTACACTGGGAGAAGAGCTGTGTTACTACCATGGATACAATTCCCACTGCGTCCAGCAGAGCTGCAAGTACAGTCCAGTCTCACAGAAACAGTAGTCTCTTCCCACTAAGAAAATCAGTTTATCTTGTAGCCAAAATGGTGCTTAAAAAACCCCCAATGCCTGTTGCTTTCTTGCTCTTTGTTACGCAGCAGATTCCTGAGGAAGTAAAGAACCATCATCGCTGGTCACAGATTAATTTGTAGTCTACGTTGTTCCTAGCTTCTTTTTTCATTGACTTTCAATTCATGGAAAAAGACTAATCTTACGACTTTTCTTCACCATTTATTATTACAACTTTTTTTTGCCTGACTACATAGAAGCTTTATTGAAGGGTATTTATTATCAGAGGCGCAGTTACTGTTTATTCAGATGGAAATGCTTTTCATCTAAAAACAATCTGCTTACATCTTTTGATGCAACTTAAATCATAAAATGCACAATGTGAACAAGAAAGTGCCTCCTTAATAATGACTAAGCATTGTATAACCTGCCCTAACCTAATGAAAAAAAACCAAAGCAGTGCTCTTTTTCAGCCCCAGTTAAATTTTAAGATTCTCTGCCTTTTCTGTATTAGGCACACAATGTATGTGTGGCTCTGCTGTGTTGCTGTTCCATAATCACCTTTTTTCATGATTAATATGGTGCACTGGTGTCAAAGATGATTCATCTGGGTATCAGTTTAGGCACCAAAGATAACTCATTTGCCTGTAGCTATGGACTGGACTTCCTTGATTTGCTGCTCCCTTCTTGTCATTAACTTTCTTGTAGATGGGTTATTAATAAAAGCAAAACATCTCTCCATCTCTGGTTACACCACTCTAGTTTTACATTATTATAACAACCAGCATTAGGGTATTCTGTTTAATATTTAGTGGGCTATTTATTGATGCCTCCATAAGAAATAATTTTGGAGAGTTTATGGGACATCAAAGCCTTTACTGATTTTGAGATGTAGATTTTATGTTACAAATGATAAGGAATTATTTCTCTCCATTCCTTGCTGTAGACATTTCTTGTTTTAAGTACTTTCCGTAAGTCAAGATGCAATAAAGCCCAGAAATCGGATGCCCAAAAAGGCTTTTTTCTGAAGTATGAACTCGCATATAAGACACTCTTAAAAACCTGCACCCCTAACATAAGCATTATAATTCATAAGAGACAGGGAGAAGATATTAGTGTCCTGCCCCTGGCATAGATGCCAGGCTTGCTTAATACCACCTGGGCCTTCTTTTGGCTTTAAAATTCAGCTCGGGGGATACATGGATTTGTATGACAGCAACTCAGGACACAGGGAGAGAAGTCCTGGGCCTCCCAGAGCGAACTGCTCGGCTGTCAGAGCTGGGAGAGGAGGGAAAAATAATAATAATCATAATAATAAATCCTCCTGTGCCTCAAGCTCTCAGCGCGGGCTTTGGGGAACCTCGTAGGAAAGGAATTGCCGCGCGCGGCGGCGGGAGCGGCGCGAGGAGCGGCACGAGGCGTCGCTCCCCGTCGCCTGCCGGCGGCGCTCCCGGCGCCATCTTGGGGCGGCACCACAGGTGTGCCCGACTGCCGCTTGGGGAGGTGCGGCGGAGGGTCCGGCAGCTGAGGTGGCGGGGAGGGGAGCGGACTCCGTCCTGCACTGAGAGGCGGAGTAAAATGGTTACTCTAGCTGGAGAGGTGATGAAAATGTTATCTAGACGTTTACGAAGAGGGCAGAAGTACGTGGGAGGTGAGTCCTGGTTGGAGAGAGAGGTGAACTGAGAGAAGCTGACGAGGCTTCATTCTCACACGCGGCCTGTGAGGAGTGCACGCAGCGACAAGGTGCCTTTCGGCCATTGCTTCTTTGAAAAGGCACGACCGGTGACTGTTTTTTCCTGAACGGACCCAGTGCAAATATTGTTGGGAGGTGGCAGAGACAAGATGGCTGTTTATATAATAGCTAATACCAGGACCCCAGAGGGAAAACCAGGTGTTGTGGAGTACTTAATCAAGGAAAGGCAATAAAGCAGCATGCCTTGGCCTCGTTAGTGCTTTCTGAAGGTGAGAAGATAGAGCTGCTTTTCCCATTTTATGTGCTGTGGAGAAACAAGACAGAGCAGGGAGATGCTGGCAAAGGCGGCGGCGGCAGAGTGGGCTGATGCTGAAGGCTTTCCTGTGAGTGCTTGCGCTTGAAGGTTAGTGACAGCGATGAGCCCTTTACAGAGTACTTATATAGAGGGGTTTGTGGCCTCACAGGACCACGGCTGAGTTATTAATGCGTCCGGTTAACTTTACAATTTCGAATACTTATAGCTGCTTAAGGTAAGGAAAAGCAGGAAACTAGTTGAGGTTTGTGGCTAGTTTATAAGAACATAGAAAATGTCCAGGAGAAAAATACCTTCTTATCTGTAATTCTGTAGAAACTTGCAAAACTCAACTTGTCAGGTTTCTTGTCAGGGAAACTCTTGGTTTTGTTTTAGTTTTCCTTTGATGCATCAGGTATTGTTTTTTGTGTATGCTTGTTCTATGTAGGATTATAAAGCATGAATAGCCTTCTTAGTAGTACAAATTGGAACTGAAGTCAGGAAGTGTACTTTCTCTCTAGGACAGCAAAAACAACAACAAAGAATTTTGTTCTGACTTGTAACATATTTATTCTTTTATTTTTAATGGAAAATACAGCTAAATTCCAAACCAAACTTACCATTGCTCCATAGTTGTACTAGAATACTGCACTGTGGCCCAAATATTGAATGCAGTGTAGCAGAATATTTACTGTGAGCTAAGTGCTGTTGTCATTATTCAGACAAAATATTGGAAGAACATAAATGTGAAATGTGTTTTAAAGAAGAGCAAATAACTTGAATTTTTAATGGGTTTTTCTTGTTGTGTGTGTGACAATCTCTGCCAAGATATGAACTACCAACGTTTTCTTGGGCAACCCGTGAGGCACACCATGTGCAGTCATTACTATTTTTAATGGTTCTTATTTAAACTCTGAGAGATGCTATAAAGTTTGCCATCAGTATTCAGGAATACTTAAAAATAACTTTGGGAATATGCATAGAACCTATAAACAACAGGAAACAAAACCCAAATCATCACCAAACAATCAGGTCTAAAACTTATGTGTATTTGGGGGGGTGGGGGCAGGGGCAGGGCAGAAGGCATTTAGAATTACCAAAAATCAAGAAGAGCTATACTTCATAAAGAGTTTTCATATTAATGGGAGAAAGTGGTTCAGTCATATAAACAAAATGTGGGGCCAGTGTGTGCTGTAGAATGAGATAAAAATTGAATGTAATCTTGTCCTATCCAAAAGTAAATTAATGTTTTTTTTTAATTTCAGTGCCTTTTTTCTTGGACAAAATTTGACAGGTTTGTGAAAAGGGAAGGATGGAAATGAAACAAATTTCAAGAAGCTTGATACATTGGAATTGGAAGTATTTAGTTAATATTTATTGCGGAATCTTAAAGGCAGTGTCACACAGGATGTTGTTCTTTATAATGTTGTTCTTTATAGGAAAATGTTAAGCAGTAAATAGTTGTCATTGACTCTAAGTAGAAGGATAAACATTTTAACCCAATCAAACCTTGCTAGCCTGTGGTTCTGACACTGAACTTTAGCAATGGAAGGTTTTTTTGAAGACAAATAATGTTCCATAGAAGTTGGGAAATTTTTGAATTTGTTGCAACTGAGTTTATAAAATCCTTCATTGAATTACTGGGTAGTAGTATTTTACTGATTAAAACTCCTTTATTTCTATAATGGTTAGTGCTGGGGCTGGTAAGTATCAGGTAAGGAGAGTAGGAAGCACAGTATGGGTGTGCAAACCTTCTACTAGCAAGAGCCTGAGTGTATTAAACTTAATATGTTTTTCCAAATTGCAGGGGTGTTTTTCACGTGTTTATTTTTTTAAGCAAAGATTGATCATCATGCACAGCTGACCTCTGTTGTACTGTCAGGGAGCCAAAGCAGGCAGTTTTCCTGCAGTCAGTCTTAGATGTTTAGTTGGAAAGAACTTGGTATCGACAATGTTTCTTCTGCCCAAACACAGACTGTCATGTGTGTGGGTTTGGGTTTCAGTTGTATGGTTTGAGGGGGATTTTTTGTTTCCTTTCGTATTTTTAATTTGATCCAATATTGCTCACAATTTAGTATTGTGGTTTTTATGTTTCATGCCACTGTAATTATCACCTGCTGGGCACTAATCTCTTAAATATTAGTGTCAGAGCTCTTTCCTTAGAGGGTGGGAGGGTCAAGAAAGAGTACAGCGTGCTTGAGAATTAGAAGTCTTTCAGCAATTTATTTGCTTTTCAGCAATAATAATTTAAACATTATGGAGAAAAAAGGTGCAGCCCTGGCTTCCCCTCCGCCCCCACTTGGACAAGAATGGTTTTCTTCTTTATGGAATGTTGAGCAGATCAGGATAAATCTCCCCGTGGCCTGCATCTTGAGTCATGCATGCGTAAGTGCTGCTGTACTTGCTACTGCTACAGCAAGCTACTTTTCATAGGTGGTCTGTGAAACCTGCAAGTATCAGCAAAGTTCAGCTGGAAGGTGTTTAGCATACATCTTAACTCTGACCATTGTACTAATGATGCCTAAAGCAGCAACAGCTTAAGACCTTTTTGAATTACAGCCTATTATTTAAATGTTTACTTTGTCTGTCATGATTTATAATTTGGTATTGTGTTCATAAACATAATTGCCTTTAAAAAAATATTACAGGACTCAACTCTTCTATTCCATTGCAAAAAGACTGCATAATAAGACTTCCAGTTCCCTTGAAATGTGTTTATAAACTTTTGTTTCCTTGTGCCAGCGTGGTAGCAGAACATTTGGCTTCCAGAATAGTGAAGAAAAAATATTTTTCATGTGTGAAAGTTAAGCTGTATCTTTTATAAGCAAAGAGGGATAGATATTGCTAAGGTTCAGACTTTTTTGGGGGACTGGAGTCTGCATTAATACTGTCGTGTGGTAATTTAAATGGAGTTTTGCCATGGAATGTGAAGATGGCTGTTGTGCAGTATTCCTATGTTTACTGTCTGATTTCTTGGTATGTACGTTGGCAGCCCCTTGACAGGCTAGTATTTGTTAAAGTGGGCAACGTGAATCTTTAACGTGTATTTTCCGTATTTATGTAATTATTGGTCAAGCAGCATGATTTAAAGGACAATTTAAAAATCCATTTTTTTCACACAAGTATTCATCTGAAAGCACTTTTATTTATTTCTTGAGAAAACTGATGTGTCAGTTCTGTCAAAGCAGTTGACTGTCACAGAGGAAGTAGATGGAAGGATTTTTTTACCTAGACCCAGTCTAAAATCTTGGTATTATTTTTTGCAATTTGTCAAGTTTGGCGAGTAGTGCACTATGATTATGATTTTAAATTAGGTGTTCCCTTTACCCTTTCTGCCAGCATACTTGCTGTCTGTTGTGGTTTTTGTCACACCTTTGAATTGGTTGTCCTTCAACCCACAATCCCAGAGCACTACTTCGCAGCCGTTTGTCTTCTCAGTACGCAGTAACATGCTTAGGGCAGCAGGAAGAACATCTTGTAATGAAAGGAACAAAGGATTTAAGGACGATTGTAGATGAAACATCAAGAAAAGAGATTGCTGCTATTAAAGAAACTGTCAGTTGTATCTCGGTGAGACACTATGGGGGTATTCAGGAGAGATTTAACCAAACACATGATATGGCATTTGTGGGTTGCACAGGCAGTCTGAATTATTTCCTTCCTTCCTTCTCTTCTCATGGAGCTAGGGCTGCCATCTTTCATTTCTAGAAGTATTTATTTGTTGTTGTTTTGAAAGGTTATAGATAGAAAACATTTTTTATCAATAAAAGCATAAGATTTGCTGTCAATGTTCTTGTTGAAATGAAATACTTTATAACGTGGAAGAGTTTTAATTTCTTTTTAAAATTATAATGTTTTCCAGAAATTCAGGTGCTGTTCATTACATCCCAGTTAATTTCTTAGACTTCCAGTTTAACAGAAAATAAAATTTATCTGGTGTTTCTGTACTGAACCCAGCAGCAGAGATATTTTTGTTGTAGTATATTTTAAGATATTAAATATGACAACCAAATGATGAGTAGTATATGTTGAATAGCTATTTGTATTGTTGGAAAGAGAGACCTAAACATCTGCTAGGTACTGCAAAGGTCCATGCTCAGTGTTTGTGCTTTTGGGTTTTTTTTTAAATTTTTTTTTTTTACTTAGTGCTACAAAGGTAGGTTCTAGATGCTTTATTTGAAATAGGTGTTTTGTCTAAGATAAGTTACTCTAGCTCTGTTAGCTCTGTGAGGCTGTATTTTATGTTTGCTTTTTCTTTGATGTTACTTAAAGTAACCTCACTGGAGGTTGGGATGTTAACTGGTAAAGCATTTAAATAGAATGCTATTGGGTATCTGTTTACAGCTTCAATGTAAGAATTTGTTAGCTTAATTTGTGGAGTATATAACTACCCACTGATACAGCACCATAAATAAAATCCACTGTGTTCATGAAGTTCTCCTAAGTTAGTGACGTCTTTGTTTATATAGATTGAACAAAGCTGGCTGTTAGGATTTTTAAACTTCTGTGAACCTGCTTTCATATAAGTACAAAATAAAATGTGTTCTGTTATAATTTAGGCAGGATTGAGGTTTGTATTTTATAAATAGAATGTGGAATTACATTGGCCTTGTAGATTGTGTCAGCAGATGGCAAGAATAAAGATAATAGTGAATAAAATAGTTAAGCGATATTAAAAACAAAATCAGGAAATGGCACGTCTCCAAAATAGTTACATTAAATCTTGTGAAGTCTAAGAATGTAAAAAGGTGTAGGTGTGCTAAAGTAATACTTTAGGTAGGAGAAACTTAGTTTATTAGCTTTCTTCAAACAGTTGTAACTTTTGAGAATAATCGGTCTTCTCTGTGAAGGTTTTTAAGTGTAAAACCAGGTAATAAAGGTGTGTATGTCAAGAATCCTAATCAGTGGTTCAGAAATGAGATACTAGGGAAATACAAAAAATGATGCAAAATTTTTCATAATAGGCTGTAGGAATTTCTTTTTTAGCTGCTGTGGCTAGAAGAAATACCAGCCTCAATCTGGCAGCCCTTGTATGTTATATTCTGGCTTATTTTCAAAACAGTGAGCAGTGCGTCCTTTCCTTCCATGTCTAATTAGTGGTATCCCTCCTGCAGTATGGGCACTGAAATGTCTAACCCGGTTCACTTGCAGTTGTTGATCATCCTTCACCTGGTACTGCATTGTGTCATCTGACTGTCATAAATTGTGAATTGTGACTAGAGTAATTGCTTAGGATGCTGCCCCATGTCTTGTTTGCTAAAATCCTGGTTCTTCTCCCTCCACTGAGTTGTGAGGCTACTAATGATATTCCCATTGACTGCTCATCTTAAAAAAAAAAAAAAAAAAAACCAAACAAAAACAAACAAACAAAAAAAACACCAACCCACAACATGTCAGTACTGACACCAGTGCACAGACCAGAGCACAAAATAGAAGCATACTTGGCTGGTGCTTGCTTTCTGTGACTGGTATTAGAGCAAAAGGGAGTGTTCAAGGAAAGTACTGGCAGGCTGTCCTTCTACAGCATGTTATCAGCCAGCTGCTGTGTATAGTACTAACCTTGTAGCATGGTTAAATGTCACACCTCCTCCTTTCACCAGCTGAGACTAAAACAATATTTTGGAATCTGCTTAATGCTTGCTGCCTCAAACATTGTCCTTGCTTAAATGCATTCTCTCTAAATTATTCTTTCTTCTTTTTGAAACATCTGGTATTTTTTATGACCAGTACACACAAAATGAGCTCATAGCATATGCTCCTGTAGGAGTTGCTGTAGAGGAATAGAATTCCAGAGACAGCCAGTTTGGCAGGTGTCACCCTGTGGAAGTAGAGGAAAAGTTGGTCATCAGCCCCTCGGGCATGTTCTGAACTGTGCAGCTGCTATTGATCTATGGATCAGAGACCATCCTACATTTGGTATCACTTTCATAGTATCTGGGTTTGGGTTTTTTGTTTGTTTGTTTTTTTAACCTGAGCTGAAACCAGTTGGATAGTGTCTGCAATGCTGAAGGGATTCAAGATTGTTTGGAGATGCTTTTTCAGTTATTTTAATTCTCTTTTTTTTTTTCTTTTAGGGAAATGGCTAAACAAATGGGGCAAAAAACAAGTTGGGCAGGACTATCTTGTGAAAAATAATGGGGTCTTGAGTGCTTGTTGGTTTGTGGCTTAACAGAGGGGGAGGTTTGTGTCACCAGACATGAAGCTGACAGTGAAGCAGTAGTGTCTCAGCAGCTAGTAATTTGACTTTCTTTCAGACCCTCTCAAGGGTCTTGGTATGTAAAGATGTCACATGCTGTGAAGTGATGTTTTAACTCCTGAAAGTTTTACCATGTTAAATACTGAACTTAAGGTTGGTTAGATATTTAACAGATTTTCAAGATGCATTATGAAATGTCTGTAGGCTCATTCATTTAGTTGCTTACATTGTGGAGATGTTTTTCTGCTTTCTGTCATAGCTGAGTGAAACAGCTAGAATTCATAGGCATCTAATAGTATTCTATCAGAATTTTATAAGAATCTCTTCACTAGTATGTGTTGAAAGATACATAGCAGTGATTGAAAAGGAAGTTGTTGGTAGACGTTAGTAAGAGATATTTATGTCAGTCATGTTGCTTCTTCATCTGGATACTCTTAATAATTGCGTTCACTATTTCCTCCTTAAATGTAATTAGAGCTTTATCTGGGACTACATCACCTTGAAGATCTTTGTTCTGAGTGACTGGAATTCAGAGGTCAGACTCCCCCCCCCAGTGATGTTTCCTATGTTCTAGATACACATTGAAAAGGAAATGTTCTTGCTTCTAATAGTATAAAAGGTGTGGGTGTGTATATATATATATGATATGATTATTATAGATGTAGTGAAGAATGAAGAATTATAGGAAAAATATAGTAGCCGGGTGCCTGTAGATGTGATCTGTGTGGGTTCCTTCAGGAGTCTTTTCTTGTTCCTGCATCCTAATTCTCATAAATAAGATAACTTGTTTTTATTAATTATGACATTATCTAACTCTTCTGACAGTGTAAACCTTCTTAAGGTTCAGTTTTCTCTGGAAATACTGTGGTTTACCCGATACATTTTGTGTAAGAAATCAAACCCCCAAATTTTAGGTATTTAAGAGCTATGTCTAACATGAGAATGGCGTAAAAGAGTAAGAGATAGAAGTTATTGAATGTTTTCCCAGTGCACCATGATTACAAGAACATCTCTTTTGAGTAGTGATGTGCTGATCAGCTGTGGAAATTCTGTGTTCAGTGGCTCTTGACACTTCTCATTTGTCCCATGTGGGTGAGTGATGCAGTGGCTGAAAATAGAGCTGTGGTTTAAAGTACAGATGGACAATGATTCAAAACCTTGAGGGGGACAAGAATTGTAATGCTGCCTGGAGTTAGGTATATCTGTCTGTTTTTAAATATTGTGACTTGCACATCCATTTGATGAGAGGAAAATGCATAATACTATGGCTGACACATAACTCTGCAGGAGCAAATAGACTGAATGAATGTTAAACTGAGATGGGTCTGACACTAGAAAGTTCAAGTGAGTGCAGGAACAGTTTTTAAAATCCAGTAATTTCTCACTGCCAGTAAGTCACAAGTATGCATTGCATGCCTGGTTTAGCGTAGCTGACTTTAACTGAAGTTCAGTTACATTCTCTGGATTTGTAAAAGGATGCATACTCTTTCTTTAAAGCTGGTACGTTTAAGAGCAATCTGGTTAGCTTCAAAGGTTGAGCTGTAGATTTCTGATGTCTGGAGCTCTGAGAAGTATATGCCATCTGGCTTGGCATATTGGTTGGCTATAGAGAGGCCACACTTCAATTATAATATGATAAATTGAGCATGTTGTTGTGGAAGGACCATTTGTTGTCCCTAATAAATCAATTCTTGATTTAGTTTGATGCACCTGTTACGTTTTAGGTTGTTGTCAAAAGTAGCTTCAGAAACACATGCACTCATACTCAAGTCTACATACTACTTTCCTGAGTCTTGTATGTGTGTGACTCAGGTAAAAAATGATATCTGCTTTGGGTTTTTATGCCTTTTCTATCTGCACAATAGAGGTCACGAAATGGAAAGAACTGATCAGCAAGGAGCGGCCTTCTAACCCAAATGTGTTTATAGGCACTAGTGTTGCTTTGCATTAAAACAAGAGTTCAAAGTAAATCAGTGTGCCGGGGTTTAATCCCAGCCAGCAACTAAGTACCATGCAGCTGCTCACTCACGCCCCTCTGCCCCCCCCCAGTGGGATAGGGGAGAAGATCGGGAAAAGAAGTAAAACTCGTGGGTTGGGATAAGAACAGTTTAATGGAACAGAACAGAAGTAGCTAGTAATGATAATGGTAATAAAATGACAGCAGTAACAATGAAAGGATTGGAATGTACAAATGATGCACAGTGCCATTGCTCACCACCCGCCAATTGATGCCCAGTTAGTCCCCGAGCAGTGATGCTGCTGCCCCCACTCCCCCAAGTTTATATACTAGATGTGATGTCACATGGTATAGAATACCCCGTTGGCCAGTTTGGGTCAGCTGCCCTGGTTGTGTCCTGTCCCAGCTTCTTGTGCCCCTCCAGCTTTCTTGCTGGCTGGGCATCAGAAGCTGAAAAATCCTTGACTTTAGACTAAACATTACTTAGCAACGATTGAAAACATCAGGGTGTTATCAACATTCTTCTCATACCTAACTCAAAAACATAGCACTGTACCAGCTACTAGGAAGACAATTAACTCTACCCCAGCTGAAACCAGGACACAGTGTGACCGAAATGAATCTTAATCCAAATTGTTTCAACAGAGATATTTGCTGTAGCTACAGTTTTATACATGCAGCTTCACTGTTTCATGCCAGATCAGATTTTCAAGTAGCATTTAGCAGAATTAAACACAAATGTTACAGAATCTGTAGTTCTACAGGCTGCTGTCAGTTTTCTGGAACATGAATGATCATTATTGAACGAGTAAGAAATTGCATTAAATTCAAAGCTGAGCATGATGTACTGAAGTACTTTGCAGGATGAAGGACAAAATACTTGGTGCTGTAGTGAGTTGACCTATATATGGTTTAGCATTGTGGCTGGTTGCTTGAAAAGCTGCTTGGGTAGCTTTGGGGGCTTTATTATTCTGTTAGTTGGTAAAAACCCTTAAAACATGAACAAAATGTGTAGCAAAAAGAAAAATATCTGCAAGAATAATCTTAGATTATTTAATCTAATTTGAAGTGCTGGAAAAGAAGGATATTTTAGGTATCTGCTTTAGGTATTTCTAACCCTAAATCACAAAATGTTCTAATTCCTTAGTAAATTTGATAACAATGGTCCATCTTCAGATATAGCTTGTTTTATTTAGAAATATGTAACTCTTAATCCAAAAGGAATTCATATAAATACCAAAAAAATTACTCTGATTAAATAGGTAACTTTGAAATTTTAGAAAAAAGCTAACATCAAACTCAACATTTAAATAAAAATATTTATTTTTCATATTTAAAAAAGTTACTAATTGTCCATTATAATAATGTTTCTGGGTAAATGCAAGATTTAGAATGAAAAAGACAGAAGTTTTCGTTCTTTTGTTTGTGTCCAGACGAAAATGACTAGAAACTCATGGTACAGGACAGTTACAGCATGAGTCTGAGTCTTTAAACACTATAATTTTTTTCCTTGAAACTTGCTGAGACAGTAATACTGTATCAAAGAGAAGATATTGGTTAAAAGATTAATTATATAAAGCACACAGATGTTTTTCAGAGCTCCCTCCAGAGATTTTTGCCGCCTTAATGAACAAGCACTGTCTTTTGAGGCTGGGCCAGGTATGCCAGATTAGGTCTCCAGAAAATCAAAATAAGTGATTGTAAAACAGTTGAAGTGTTGTCAAGGAGAAAACACAACAGATGAAACTCTATCTTTTTCAATTGATTATGTTATGTCATCATAGGAACAGGCCAAAATAATGTTATCTGATTTCCTTCTGGCACAGCAGATTTCTTCAGCGGTTATGTGGGGCACTGTGTGGTCTGAAATGCTGTGCTTTTGGATCCCTTCAGAATTAAGCAGAGGAAAGCACAGTATTCATATGGAAGCCATTCCTTCCTTGTGCTGGCTGCCTTTCAACTGGGTAAATTCCCCAGGAAAGAAAGATGTCACTGATTTATGTACTGGCTGTCCATATAAAGGGAGTGGTAGTTGTGCTGTGTTCATCCCACAAGCATGAAACAGTTTAGCCCAGAGCATTTTCAGTACCTTCAGTGGTCACTGATACTTTTTCAGTGCTTTTTTGTCAAAATCTCCTCTGGCTAGATGGCTTATTTAATCTTTCAGCAGTATTTGCCCAAAGTGTCCTTAGATTTTTGTTATAGGTGTTCAGCATTTTATCCATGGGATACCATTTATTGATTAGTCCTGCCCCCAGACCCCTCCACAGCATAAAAGGCTTGATATCATGTCTCTTCGGAGTATTTTCAGGGACTGCCAGATGGCTTGCTAACCTTGCTGTGTCCTCAGTCAGTCAGTGTACTCACCTGGTGGGGATTTTGGCTCAGTGTCTCTTGGAATTCTGGCAGCCAATGTTTCGAGCACTTTGCTTTTTCATACAACACAACCAAAAGTGTTTCACAAGATCCTGATGCAGCTGATGTGTATCAAAGTCCCTCTGGGCTCTAAAACTCATTTTAGAAAGTATGGTAATCTGATCTAAAGGATTTGTGCAAGTTCATTAAACAAATAATCATTTGCATTCCTGTTGTCATTCTAATCAGTAAAGTATTCCCCAATATGTTTACATTGCTTATTAACTTTTTAAGATAGGCCTTACTCTCTTGTCTGACCCCATATTATGGGTTACCAGATACATTAGAAATAAGCATATTAAATATAATCAACTGGTCATCCTTCCAATGCTTTTTCCTTCATGATTTATAGCGATGTTCACCTTAAAACTTGCTGTTTATTGTCAGTTATTGTGTGTTGTTTAAGATATAGGAGCTAACTGTACAGACGCTTTTGAGGTTTACTGATGTTTTCTATGATTCCAAGCAGTCCAGCTGCAGCCATTAAGCCCTGTGCATCGTCTTCCCTTCATTTTCCAGTACAGCAAGTTAAATAAACACAGTTCTCTTGAAATCAGTAGCATTACATGAAATGTTAAGGTTATGCTTAATGCTTTGCTGTTCAACTGTGACAGCATGTTCTAACTCCTTCAAAGTTGTTTTTCCCCCCCACCAACTTTCACACTCATGAAGCTGTTAGTAAAGAATGATTCTTCATATCTTTTGACTGGTCTTCCAGGAAATGTTTTCTTTTAATATTAAAGGAGAAGGATTTTCTAGCATACATATGGTAAGTGGATCATAAATAACACTTCACTCGGGCTTTTCATGGTTAAAGTGTTCTGGTTTTATATTTGTGACACCTGGAATGTGATAGGTACTGGCCATAGAAAGGGCCAAGCTTTCAGATACAGGTTTTTACTTTTTCTAAGTGTCAAATGCTGTCTAAAACTTTTTTCATCCATTTTTACGTATATTCACTAAGAATCATTTGTCTGTCAGTGTTTGACTTGCACACAGAATGTATTCTTTGACTGTTTAAATTGAGCACAGATATTGTGGAGGTTTTTTGCTTCACGTTAATAAAATTCCGTATTGCATATCTGAGCATGGCACATTCTTCAGTTACCATTGGAGGAACATAGGTATTAAGACAGTGCTTGAAGTCCATCTCCTTAATTTTGAAGAAGTGAGACTTCTGCAAGAGTAACTCATAGCTGCGTGTGTTTTACCACTATTCTTTATGTGGTAAGATCTTTTTTAAAAAGTCTGCATCCGTCATGGGGCCCATCTCTGATATCTGTTTCTGAAATTTTTTTCATAAAGACTTGCCGTTTGTCAGAGAATCTCCTGCTGCAGCTGTTGTAGGAGAACAGAAAGCTGTATGAGTAGCCTACAATTTTTATTAGTGTAGCAAGCTAAATGTATTGCAGGCTGAGGTTTCTCTAAAGATACCTGTTTTTTTCCATTTTCATTCATTTTGCATTGCTTCATCTTTGTAATTTTGACTTGAATTTTTTGCATATATGGTCTGTAATAGTTTTGACTTTAATATAATAGAAATAGAGCTATATAAACATAATTAGCAGGGATTACAAAGCATGCAAAACTAAGGAACTATTTCCTTAGCTAGAGGAGATCTGATGTTAATTCATATCACAGTTAACTCAAATGAAAGATGGAAAATCCCTCAAGCCCCATGCCATTGAGTCTATATGTAGTAATGCTAGAGGTGGGGTGAGAACGGAGTCTTGTGAAAAAACCTGTAGTAGTATACAAATTTTATGTTAGGAACTTCAGTAACTGGCTCAAATGCTGTCAGGCAACAGTAAGCTTGGTGCAGGTGTGTGTAAATTTTTTCTTTTTTTTTTTTCTTTTTTTCAACTCTAATAAAACCCTGAGTTTGGAGCTGCTCCTGCCTTGCCTCATCTTCTGTGTTGTTCTATGTTGAAGTGGTTTTGCAGCAGCATGCTAGCAGTCTGGAAACTTATTTTAAGAGAGTTCCAGAATGTCCGATCTAAACTCGAAATAATCCAGCCTTCAAAATCATGAAAAATCCATTGGTGGGTGGTTCCTTGTCTTGCAAAGGGGGGGAGCAAAGAGGGCTGGGGGAGGAGGGAGAGAGAGAGATTTGGTGCTGTTCACAACTGTGTAGAGCAGAGGGTGGTATTGTCAGGGCTACCCTGAATGAGTCTTAACCAAAAGAGAAAACCTGCTATTTAAAGGAAGAATTCTATCCTAAGCCAAATCTTCACTATGCTGCTGTTATCTTGGATACCTGGACTTTGCTTTCTTTACTTATATTTTACTACTTTTTTTTGTTTTAGTTTTTCCTCAGGCTCACAACAAATGTTGCAAAGTCTGAGTTTAAACTTGGAGGAAAAGGAAGGTTAGGAAAGGGGGGGGGGAAACCCTGAAATTTAAGGTTTTTCCTTGCATGTTTAAAAAAGGGAAAAATTAAAATAATCTTAAGTAGTGTTTGGATTTTCTGTTGTTTACCTGTGGAGTTCAAGCATATGCTTTAAATGAAACTTGACATGAAATTTCATGTCAGCTTTGCATGTTGTTATTTTCAGTCCAACTCTATTCTATTCTTAGGAGTGGAAAAGTAGACATGTAATGCATATCTCAAGTTCATGGATAACAAAAAAGGTACAGATAAAATAGTGGGGGCCTTTGAACTAGGCTTATTGGCATAGTAGGAGAAGAGTTCTATACTTCTGATAGAGATGGGAGGGGTAAGGTGTAGTATTAAACCAAGCAGTACATCACTAGTAGAACTAGTGACAAACTTCTTGTTAGAACTTAACTTATTCCCACAAAGACTCCTTTTTAGAACAGAATATTACAATTTTTGTATATATGGAGCTAAGTTTGGTATAAGGTGTCAAGCCATTTATGTGCTTTCAAAGCAAGTTAAATGGTATTTTGTGTGCACGTGTACATGTAAATAAATGTCTTCCTCTAACAAGTTTGTGATCAAACCTTACCAAAGCTAGCCAAGTGTACCTTGTTCTTTGACTTGGTGTCACCTGCAAACTGGCATGTCTATTAGCCGCTGATAACCTTTTCAGTTTGTTACCTTGTTTTGAAGCTGCTCTCTTTTAGGAAGGAAATTAAGAGCAGTCCATGCTGCTCTTAGTTTGGGCAATATACTCCGTATATTTATTCGTGTCCTGACATGATTTGTGTGAGAATGGCACTTTTAAATTATAAATGGCCAGCTCGGGAATCCATCACTTGAAGACAGATATGCTTACAAATATGCTATGAAGCACTAATGTACATCTGTCCATGAAGAAGCTGGCTTGGACTCTTGTTCAGGCAAAGACTTTTTAGGAAAGAATGATGTTTTTTGGAGTTAGGAAAGAATCCTTTATTTTCCTGCTGTGCTTAGAGGAGAAATGGACAGTGTTATTTAACTAATTAAAATGGCTTTAAGGCACAGACTTAAACTTAAATCCCGAAATTGTTTTGCTGCAGCTTTATTTCAGTAGCAATCATAGAATGTTTTAGGGGCAGAAATGCTAACGGTTGCTAAATTCTGCTTCTCCCCCCCTGCCCCCTTTTTTATGTATTTGACAGTTTCTGTGTGTAGGAACCTGTAAGTGCAAAGCTGTATCTTTAAAGGTGTAAAACAATGTTAAAATTGAATCTTCACTAAGCATACTGTGTTTGGGGGAGGGGAGGAAAAAATCCTTCAAACGTAAGTGCAATACTCTTTCCCTACTTCATAAAGAAAGTAGTATCTATTTTGCTGTAATAAATTGTCAGTATGCAGCATTCCACAAAAAAACCTTCTTTCACATAACCTTATGAAGCTTTAAGATATAGCTAGTAGTCCAAGGAAAAGAGTATACTGTACAAGATGGAAGAGAAAATGGAATGTTTCTTTATCTTCTTCTAAAAAAGAGTATTTGCAGGCGTTATTTTATAGTTCATTTTGTGATGAGGTTTTCACAGCTACAGTGCAGTCAGAAGATGGTGGACCTTATGAGGCAGACGCTAGAAGTAGATAGATGATACCTATGTGTACCTATTGTAAATAGGCTTGAAACATGGTTAGATGCATTAATGTAAGTGTGCAGGGCAGTTATAGAAACTAGAGAAAAGAAAGTTGAAGTTTGTGGACAGCTAGTGTGATATTTATTTACTTTTCATAATGGAACATATATTCCTGTCCTGAACAATGAAAAAAGTTGCAGTTACTTGCCTTTTCTTTATTCTGTTGGAATGTGTGCAGCCTTGATGAGATCCAAAAGATGACACTGGGGGATTTGCATAAAGTTGTTACAGTATTTGTAGAATATTCATGTGCGACGCTCAGCACTGTACAGAAATAGCAAGGCTAGCGCTGAACCATGCTAACTCCCAACGAATAAATGATACTCGGGTTATAATGCCCTACCTCTTGGCAGAGAGCCTTCCAAAGCCAATTTGAGTATCTCGGCATCTCTCAGATGATGAGAGTTGACCCACTTGCTGTGTTCACAGTGGAATATGATTGTATGAAAATGGTCACCAGCATCACACCAGCAATCCTGGATTGACAGGAGATAAGACTAGGTACTGATTGTTGGGGTTTTTAAAATCTTTTTCTATTGCTGGACAGGCTTTCAAGTTCTTTATTGGATTTCTGTTGTACAACCTGTGCAGTATTGTAATTTTCATCTTCAAGCATTTCTCGAACCCAGTTGCATCTGCTGGAGCACATCTGAGTCCTAAAAACTATGTAAGAGGCTTTTGAGGACTAAATTGGGAACAAACCATGATTTAGTTTATTCTCTGGTTAGACTGTAGTGGTTCTTATCTTATTTTTGTCAACAGCTGTGTGAATTGTAGGGTGAGAGTAAGTGTATTGGATACCACTGGAATTGCATTTGCTTTTCATTTTCTTGATGTATTCTGTGCTTGAGTTACATAGCAATAACTGGTCATGCACTGTGAGATGAGTGTGTTGCCCTTAGCAGTGCAATTTTGTAAGACTATATTGTTAGATTGATTGCATATCAAATACATTAATTTTACCAAATGCAACATCATTTTTCTAGACATGAAGACTGAGGTTGATACTTAAAATAGGGTGCGCTCCCACCTGGAATGGAGGGATTGAAAAGGATCGGTGGAATTATATTGGATAACGAACATTAGATGACTGCTGGGGCAAAAAAGACATTAAAAAAAAGCCTGTGTCCTGCAATGAGATTCCTAGAGTTCTGAATTTAACTTCTGAAAATGAGTAACGAGACATGATTGTATTGCTGTGTTTATGTAGTGAATTCTAGGTGCTTTGCTCTACAGAGCAAAACATAATGAGAAATGATGTCTTGAAACTGAACCCTGGCTAATCCAAACCAGAAATCGAGTGCACTTCATTACTAACGAGGATGAGTACCAACTGGAACCAACCAGTTGTGAAAAAGTCATGGAACTAATGGTTGCAATTTGGCTCATATTTAGGTGCTTGCTACACGAAAGTTGGAATGGTTATCTATAGCAAGAGGAGTCTTAGGTTATCATTGGTTGTATAGTGTGCTTGGGAGCTTAATGGATTGTATCTGCCCAGTTTATTTAATTATAAAGGATGCTAATGTTGTTCTTAAATTTCTTGTCACACATCCAATCCAGCAGCTCAAGAGATAAAAGCAACTCGAGGACTTGAGGGGTAAAGTTTTACAGCAGTAATAGAACCTTGTTTCCTGCATTGATTTCCAGTTTTTGCCTGTCTGAAAGCAGTCATTATAGGGGCTGCCAGGAGGACAGAGAACAAGGTATTCTGTTCTTCCTGTTTTATAATGAAGGTATATGCAGCTATGTGTGAATTAAGATGGAAGAAGAAAAATAATAAACTGAGGAGAAATGGAAATCTCTGTATTATTGGGGAAATGTGGGGTCATATTGTGGATCACAGCTAATACGTGGTAATAATGGCCATGGTATGCTTAACACTTTGGAACCTATTGTATTTCCCATTTGGATTAAATTAAATACATACATCATTCTAACAAACCTCTCCCAGCAGATTGTGAACTTTGGAAGCGGGAAAGGGAATTAATGGCAATGTATTTCATATTGGTGTTCCTCTGTCTAGTGATTCAATTATTTTCCCATAAAGAATTTACTGTTTCTACACAACAGATGTTGGTCAGCTTGCGAATAGACATTGCTGAAGGTGGAGTGAAAAATGACCTTCAGATACAATAAACTCAACAGCTATTATTTATCTTATTGTCTAAAAGACAGGCCTAGTAACCCATTTCAAAATAAGAGGGAAAAAGAGCTAGGACGCAGTGGAATTGCAACACCAAAACCCTATGATCAAGAGCTGATCTCAAATACAAGAGGAGTCTGAGATACCAAGTCATGGTAGTTCAGCATCAAGATTTGTGTCTGAGGGAAACAGTGGTGAAAGATAGCAGTCTTTAAAACAGCTGTCTGAATATAGGAAGGTAGTCGTGAAAATCTATCCCTTCTTGATTTTTTGTTATAAAGGTAACTTCTATGAAATGATCTACTTGAACAGCTTAGGAAATGGGCTCACAGAAGGATCTTGTTTAAATAATTGCAAGTTAAACCAGTTATGATGTATAAAGAGGATTTCTGTGACAAGTAATACATTTCTGAGGAGACACCAGCTAAGTAACAATATATTTACAGGTGATCACCATTTTTCTGTTTACAGTCATTTGTGAGACAAAAAATAATCCTTTTCTAGTAATTAAATGCAAAGTGGGTCTCTTGTGTTTTGGTTTTTTGTTGCTTTTTTTTTTAGGAGGGCTTTAATTTCTGTTTCATGTATATCTAATATTGAAGCAGGTTAGGGTTCACTTACACAGGTGTTCTGTGGGAGGCTGGGGTGGGACTTCTTTCTTTTTCCATGCTAAAAAACTTCTACTTAAGTTAAATAAAAAATTGTGAAGTAGTGATACAGGCTTCATGTCTGCCAAATCCACATAAAGCAGAGAGTCAAAGTAAGTATACTGTGGAAATCAATATTGAAATTCATTTTTAAATACTTTAATATATGGCTTGTGCACACTCATACATATAATTCCTAAGCTTTGCATGCACAACCATAATTTCATATGTTTTGGATGAACTGTGGGTGTAAGGATTGCTCCTTACTAAAGAGATCCATATCTGCCCTATTTTGAGGGGGCAAACAGGGGTAAATGACCTTGTTTCTATTTAGAAAATACGCTTATAAAGTGACTGTTACATTTAAATAGTGTTAACAAGCTTTCTATCATGTACTCAGGTGAAGATGTTGTTAATCAAGCATTGCTGATGATATCTACTGTGTAATAAATGTAGACAAGTATTACAAGAGTAGCAGCTGGACAATGACTTCTTAAAAAAAGTTTTCACATAGTGCCTTTTAGTAAGTACTAAAAACAGTTTTTGAAATGAATTTAACCTTGCAAACTGTGAGGAAAGGTAGCTTAGAAATAGCAATTTTGTTTAGGATGTGCTGTGATTCTGTAGCATGGTTGGCAAGGTCAAGATTCCAGAACTAATTCAGGCTACATAACTGGGACTGCAACCCCTGCTGTCACCCTGGGTGGGTGGGGGGGAAATGTTCCTGTTGATACTAGGTCTACCACTACTGATTTACAGGGCCAAGTGCCACTCGGGTGCCAGTGTGAAATCAGAGCAGTTCTTTGGACTTGGTGGAATTCAGGTTGTAGCCTAAGACATGTTGAAGAAGCAAAGATGGCGCAAGCACCTGGTCAGTATTAATTGAGTAAGCTAAGGCAGGGAGGGAAACAATAACCATGTAATAAGAAAAGCACCAGATGATAGTGTAGGGAAAATCCTCCTGTGTCTGCGTATTTTCCTCTGTTTAAACCTCTAGTTGCTTGAATTTGAGACCTATCCTCTTGCTTTACTCTTGCCAGATATTTTACAGTTTAATCCCATTATGAGCAGGCAATGGAAATAGTATCCTTACCGTAAAGCAGCAAACACCTTTGGGTGGTTTGGTGTTAACAAATAGTGGAAGAATATAAATTAACAGAGATTACATAAATTTTCACAAGCATAGTAAATATTTACTTGTGTTTTTTTTCCTTTTAGGGATTATGTCAAATAATAATATGCACAATCCTAGGGCTGGAATATGTACAGTAAGGCAAAGACAGGGCTTAAAATGCTCCAGCCTGTTGTGGAGCTGCAAAGGGACAAAACTGCCTGGGTTTGTTTTTGTTTTTGGTTTTTTTTTTGGTTGGTTGGGGTTTGTTTGTTTGTTTTTGTATGTTTGTTTGGGGGGGGTTGTATGTGTGTGTGTGGTGGTTGTTTTTTTTGTTTTATTTGTTTGGGTTTTTTTTTTTCCCCCTGCAGCAGAATTGCTGTAGGACCATTTGTGTGGCCACAACTCATAAGTGACATGCTGAGTTCTGGTATTGTCCTTCATTGATAGACTGGAAAATTCTGTCTTGTACATGCTTAATTAGGTATTACCACTAAGCTTTTCGCTTTACAGACCTAGTGGTTCTTGTCATCCACCTTTCTCTTGCGTATCACTTCATGCTGCTGTGATGTAAAAATGTGCATATTGCTGGTCCCTTAATAAAAAGCAGATATACTTTTCTACTCTCAAATTCAAGTTCTCTAGCTGTCAGCTACCAGAAGAAATTTTGTTGATCATAACTTGACCAGGCTCCTCTGTTGTTCTAAAGCTCTTTGCTGTTGAATTGAGCTAAGAGTTGTTTTACATCAGTGTAGTAATACTTACTTTAATGGAGTTTCTCTGACTTTTTCTTCAATTGAGCATCAGGTAGGTTCAAATTATCAGATGTATTCTTCCAGACCTACTCCCAGGGAATAGCTTCATGTTTTCCCACATTTAAGCAGCAAACAGAAGGGACTATAGTGATGAATGAATACGAAGGATTTTCATTGGTCACTTCCCTCCACAACCTGTGAGTTCTTGTGCATATAGCATCCTTTTGGGTAATGCTTGAAATAGGGCCGTTGCCATTTGGAGTTCATTGTACATCAGAGCAAAGCAGTATTCTAGTTAATTCTAAATCATTCCTCTGTCAGGAGGAGCAAGGAAGAAAGAAGCAGGATTCAGTTGTCTACCTGCTGTGCTGTGTGGTTGATAGGCCTCTAAATTGGTAGAAGGTATTGTGTTTTCTGAGTGCCAACAGCTGAATTTTGCAAGGAGGGAGGTGTATTTTATTTTGCAAGACAGAGTGCCAGGGAGTACTGAAAAAACTTAAAACTTTCTGAGGAAACTTTATTCAAGTTGGTTATGGATGACAAGCTTACTAGGAGCTGTCTTCATGAACTGCCAGTTGCTATCATCTACTCTCCCTCTCTAGCTTACAGCTTGCTTCTTGTTGACAGGCCTGTGTTGTAATGTATGCCCTGTATTTGATTTAAAAAAATAAATGTATGTACTGCTGATGTTCTTTATTGTTGAAGCTTTCTTGCTCAGCTGTTCTGGTGCAGTATGAGAGGGAGTAAAGACTGGAATGCCATTGGATTTTACCCTAGAAGTTTGGGGGGGTGGACCCCACCCCATTCTGGGATTAAGTTGTTTTAAAGGCATTAAGGTGATAACTCAGTAGCCTGACTTGGATAATTTATTGAGATGGGGACTGTATTTGCATCCAGGAATGTGGACTTGGATTGTCAGAGTTAGGCACATGGGAATGTAGCATAACAATTCCTTCTCCTCCAAGTGCTCTGTGTTTTCTTTTAAAAGGAAATAATAATTACTCAGAGTTTAAAAAACAATTGTTTTCAACACATCAGAAAAGTTTAACTTTTGACTTTTTTTTCCACTTGGCTGTGAATTTCTTTGTTGCAGCCGAGGGGTCCATATAATGCTTACCAGTTGAGACAATTTCTCCTTTCTGCTTCAGGGGGCGACCTCTAGATCTCATCAAAGCCACCAGCAGGGGTTTCTTGGAAGAAGTCACCTTTCTGTGAGAAATGAGTGTGCTTCTTATGTGAGCCCTTAGAGCAGGATTATGTAGAGGCCAAAGTATTGCGTTTAGCAGCAGTGTCAGCGCATGCATCCTGATTAAGCAGTGCCCCTATGGGCAATTTGCAAGTAAACCCATGATGTCTTTAGAGTTTGAGTGTCTCAAAACATTTAAGGTGCTTTGCTAGAGGGAGATTTCAGTACCACAGTTAACAGAACTATAATGTTTCCGTATGCACATATAAAATGCAGTTTGTTAGCTCGCTGAAAACAGAAAAAAATATTTTACAAGCTCTGAAATGCTCTGAGATCAGTGAAGATAGTGATAACAAATAAAATCATACATGAAAAGTAAACTATGTTGTCCTGAAGAAAGAAGAGGCTGAGCTGGCAAGTTTTAATTGTAGTTCGAAGTTAATTTCTTCTCATACTTGAATTTACTTCTTTCATTAAAGAAAATTTTCTTTAAGTATTAGGTGTTTCTAAAGTTTCCTACTGCTGTTTTATCATTGCCTCCTATTTAAATTATGTTTGAATTCATAATAATAGTCTGTTCTGCAGTTTTAAAATATCATAATTACACTCTGTAGATGCAAACCTATGGTGGTTTTGGCCTGGCTGCCCGTGTGTAAATCAAAGTTTCACGGCATGTGGTTTGAGATCACGTCTTGCTTGTTTAGTCTGGGTCATTGAACTAGGAAATAAAAACAGAAGATGAGGGAGGCTGACTTGGTTTTGAAGACACTGGTTTGCAATTTGTTAAATTCAGTTTTTATTGCAGACAGCACCATAATTTTCTGATGTAATTGTAGCGAGTCACTTGGTATCTGTCTTTTTCCTCAGTTTCCCAAAGAGGAAGATGATAGTAATGTCAGGTTTCTCTTATGACCCAGCAGAAGAAACAGGCATACAAGCATTTGTGGAGATGCGGTTTCAATAAACAAAGCTGAAATTTTGTATGCCAAATGCTGTAAGAAATAATCGCCACAAATAGTTTGAGTGATCTTTAGGCATCTTTTCCAAGTCACCTAATCATTCTTCAAAAAAAAAAAAAAAAGAAATTTTAAAAGTAATGAAAATCTCTCTTTCACTGAAAGAGAAGAATACAAATAAT
The DNA here is from genome assembly GCA_035590195.1 of Aviceda cuculoides. Taxonomy (NCBI): domain Eukaryota; kingdom Metazoa; phylum Chordata; class Aves; order Accipitriformes; family Accipitridae; genus Aviceda; species Aviceda cuculoides. The sequence continues at coordinate 10,855,930 of JAVJGG010000007.1, forward strand.
TTCCTGTATTTGTACTGGATTACTGAAAGTGGCTTACCCAGCCTAAAAGGGAAGGTGTTGCAGCAAAGCAGGTAGGTCTCAATCATTTGTCCACTGACAACTGGTACAGAGAGTGTTGTCAGAGTTCAGCTCAGGGTGTCAGTTCTGTGTGAAGCTGCACTAGATGCTTTCTGCAGCAATATAACAACCAAGAGAGTTGACAGCTTCTGCTGTGTTAGTGACACACATTGATTAATGTCCTTGGTAGAAAAAAAATTGTGAGGGTGGCGGCATAGGGACATTGAAGTCATTCTTGTCAGGAGTAAATGCTGCATGGTCTCTTGTGCCCTTTGTAGTGTTTTGCAGTCTCTTGTTCTTATAATCAAACCAGTTGTCTTTCGTTTCACAAGTGTAGGCACATAAAAATGGAATTTGTTGTGATATGGAACAAGTGAGAAATAAGAAACTAGTATGAACCAAATTTCTCTGCTGTTTAAATCCAAGGAGCAGTAGTAAAATAGAAAACAAAGCAATATTGTGAGACTCAGATTCAGCAGGCTAAAATTTTTACAGTATTTACTGTTAATATTACTGTTTCTTGATGGGAATAGGTATCTGTGGCTTTTGGTTGGTTTGTCTTGCCCAAATAAAAAAGGGGGTGGGAGGGTGTTGGGCATTTGTTTGGTTTGGGGGTTTTTTGTTAGTTTGTTTTGGGGTTTTTTTTGAGGATTCAAGGGGATGTTTTTCCCCAGAATGAGGTTGTTTGATGGATACCATTTGTAAACAGCATTGTGATTGTGCGGATGGTTTAGGCAAATACATTACTTCGTATGAGGCTCATACAGATTTGCAAAGTTTAATAGGGGCAGCTACCATTATGTTTTTGTAATGGTATCATTCATCTCAGAACAAACAGAATATATCAATTAAATTTATTTTACTTTTTCTATTTGTATAACAGATGTTAGTTAATTAATTTGCCATTTATTAGAAAAAGAATACTGGGGAGAGGATGCTGTTTCAAAGTCTCAGACTGTAGAGTTTATGAAAACTAATTTAAATTGGTGACATTTCAGTAGACACCACTGGGGACTAAAATGAACAGCCCAGCAATTACAGGAGTGTATATTCTGTGTATTATAGTAAAAAGATTTCAGAGTTCTCCTCAACTAGTGAGAACACTGGTGAGTGAGATAATTTTATATCATTCTCTTAAAATCTTTCTTTGTAGCCACAAGAATAGAGTGGGTTGGTTTGAGATGATGTGAGTAATGGGACAGCAATATATAGTGTAATATACTGGCAGCATAACATGTCAGAGGCCTGATTTAAAGACAGAGGACAAACTCTGGCTTGAAGTATAGTTGTTGTTTTGGTTGTGGGTTGGGTTTTTTTGTTGTTGTTGTCTTAAAAACTAGTTTTTCCACAGTACGTGTCCGTTTTCCACAGGAGTGTGGTTTTGGGGGAGGGTAAGGGCTGTTAAGTGAATCTTTGAGGTTGGAAAACTGGATCCAGATCTAGTGCCTCAAGTTTTTATCCTTAAGCAGGATAGCCTTTGTGGCTGGACTTTGCCTTTCTTGATGCATCACTGTCTCTTTACTTGCATGGTGCAGTACCTTCTTTGATTTGCAGTGAGAAGGAAGGGGGCAATGGTAGACTTCTACACTGACTCCCGTGAGGCATCATGGTAGAATTAAAAAAAAAAAAAATTGCTCTATTTACTGTTGCCCAAATGTTCTTTTCCTTATTAAATGTGTTGCACTAAAAGCTTTTTATGGGAAAATACTGCTAACACGATATTATGGGGGAAATGCCCCTGCTGGTATCTGCCTAGGGTTTTTTTTTTTTGCAGTTATGCTGACCCTTCCAATGTCCCTCTGGAGCCTAAGGTTGACAGTTTTGGTTGTCTTCGAAAGAGCTGGGTTTTACAATGTGTTGCCAGCATCCTGGGGTCCTTGCCAAGAGGAGTATTATGATCATGGTGAAAGCCTGTTCCTCTTCTGTCTTAGCTCCACCTTGACTAATTTTTACAACTTCTCTCATCAGTTTGCTTCCTTCTCAGTGGCTCCCAGCTGAAGGTAGACCACAACACACTATCCTCCCTGGCTTCAGGGCACCCCAAGGACAGTTTTTCATTACAAAGGGATAACCCAGAAGCGCCAGGCTTTTCCCACCCATAGCACTGTCAGACAAAAGCATCTGTGTGGGAGGAAGTAGATTTGCCCTCTAGATTTTTTTTACGAAAGAAGCTGAAACCAGCTCACACCGAAACAAACTCTTAACAAGTCCTGAGACCCTGTGCCGTCAGGTCAGCACAGAGCCTGTGGCAGATACCATGCTTACTGGACTACAGATGTTTTCCATAGCACCTTTTAGCAGTTTAAAAGTGTTTAGCAGGGGAAAGAAATCTAGCCGGTTTTCTGCACAGCTTGACTTAGAGTTAAAATATATTTCTTCTGGGGGTTTTCTGTTTGTTGCATGTTTTAATGTTTCGCTTGTGGGTTTTTTGGGGTTGGTTTGGTTTTGTTGTGGGTTTTTTTTGTTTGGGTTTTTTTTTTAGTTGTGTGGAATAGATTAGAACTTTTCTATCTTTTGAAAATTCTTGTTGTTATATTTTGGGGGTTTTTGGACACTCATTAAATAGCTTATTAATATACTTGCAGATAAATGAGTTGCAGTGGTATTTAGAATGCCTAAATCAGTCATCAGTAATGATTTAGTTCATTAATGAAAATGATCATGAATTTAGGAACAAATGTGGATCGGACTAGGGATTCCTCTTGCCCAGTAACCCATTTTGTGACAGGTCAAGTGCATCTAACACTTCATTCTAATATGGGACTGACCTCCAGGACTTTGAGCTTAAGGATGTCCCTACCAGATGTGGTTTCTGTGTGTACCTTTGATCTCACTGCTGTTCTCTGAAGCACTTCCATTTCTACCATGTCCTTTTTGAAAGGAGAGATGTGGGACTTTTTCTGGTATTCCAGGAATGGCTAAATCAGGGATTCATACAATGGCATAATGATAATCTCTGGATTTGTTGTTTGATGATTGTGGGGGAAGAATCTAAAGTATGCCTGAAGCTACCTCAAGGTTTTGCTTCCGAAGTGGTAATGGTCAGCTCACAATGTAATGCTGACTTCACACATTTTTGTATGATTTGCCTGATTAAGTTTTTCATTATGGAAACTGGAAGCTGTGGTGACTGAGAGCAGCAGTATCATCTTTTATTCTGAAAACTGTATTTCCAGAGAGGAGATATAAATATTAGGCAAGGCCTTGAAGTATCAGTTTCTCAGTGAAGAAGACTCCTTCTCTCATTCCAGGCTAAGTCCCTCATCCCCCTTTTTAACTCTTTCCTTTCCATTAGAGTGCATTTCTGTCATGTTTTTGGGGTTAAGCTCTTGCACCTACCCAATTGCCAATTTATTTTTATTAGTTCAGCCTTTAACATTTAAGAGTACTTAATCGTGAAATAATGAGTATAATGATTAAAGCGATACTGTAAAAGGAATATCAGAAAAGAACAAAATACAACTAATGTAATTTGGAATGTTTGTGTGCTAGAACTAATTCCTTTTAAAATGAAGCTCAAAATAAAATTAATGTGTTGCCCTAGAGGTATGTGTGGATGGTACATCTGGAGAGTGCTTTAACTATTGAAGAAAAAAACCTTTGTGGTTTTCATACTGTATGTAGAAATAAAGTTGAATCAAATCGCATGTTTTCTGATTAAATGGAGAAGAAAACTATGATGAAAGCACCCACCTGAGAATACTATCAGTGACTGTTACATGTGAATAATCTTAGCTAGTTTTGGTACAAAGTAATGCACTATAAGCCACCTATTGTTTTATTTTTATTTATGCAAAATAATAAACTGTTGCTGGCTTGGAGCGTATTTCTCAGTTTTGCCTTCTAGTATATCCATGGAGAAGTGATTATCTATACCAGCGAGAAATATTTCTTTATTCAAACCTGGCTATTATTAGCAATAAATTTATTCACAGCAAATATAATGTCACCCAACTTGGCTTTTGTCAGTTAGTTTTTGATAAATGGCTTTTGTGAATGAATTTCTTCAAGCTGTAGCAAAAACAAAACTGTTGGGACAGGTGTCAAAAACCTCAACCATCTGCTGTCCTAATAACCACGAGGTTCAGAGCACTGTGGTGTAATTAACAGCCATTAGGAGCAGGGCTGTTATCTCAGTGTTGTTCTATACCTTGATAAGCTTCTCGTTTGAAATAAGATAGCAGAAAACACTGTGTGCCAAGTTGCTTAGAACCAGAACAAATTTTGTCTTTGGAAACTGTGCAGCTAACTTGAAATGTATCTCCAGGCACTTTTTTGTGTGTGTGTGTGTGTGCATGTAGGGCAACAGCCATGTAGGTGGAAAGAAAGCTTCCCTGGGTTACTCTGGCTAACCAGAATTCATATCCTATTCTTTTAGCATCATGAGTTATGATTATGATTCCAAAGTATCTGGGTTTTGGAACTCTCTTGGTACTGTGCATAATTTGGTTCAGAAATCAATCCAACAAAAATAGCTGTTCTGTAGTGTATTGCATTTCACTGTGCAAATGTCTTGCTGTTAGTAGGTGTTAGTATGCTGTAGAAAGGAAGGCGGACTAATATCGATCTATAGTGTGCAGGTGAGTCCTCGCTGCATAATCTTGGATGTTGTTGACCAGAGTAAAGACAGGCAAAATGTGTACTTGATCTCTAAGCTGCTAAGCATCTTTACTCGTTGCTTTTTTGGGGCCATGTAATATCAGATTCTAACACTTATAAGTGACTATTCAGGTACAGCACAGAAGACATTTGGAAAAGGCTGCAAGTCATTCACTCGTTATTGTTATGATAGTTTGTTTACTTAATTTTCTATGTTATTGGACAAATCACCAGAGGAATTAATTTTGGCAAAGATGCTTGAGAGAGGTATCTGCCAATTTTTAGCTCTGCACTGCCATCACTGCCTTTCAGCAATGAATGGTTTTTATCATTTTGTCTTTATACTTCTGCTGAACAGTCTTTCAGGTGAACAGAGGCTCCTAATCATACTGTATTATATTAAGTTATTTGGGGGCAGTAGGATTGTTGTGTAACATAGTCTGTCGTACCTGAGTGGATAAAGTGAACAGACCGATGTTTCAGAGCTATCACATTTGGACAGGTAAACAGAAAATATTTTCTAAATTTCAAAAGTATCAGGTCTTTAAAATTGTCAGTTTTTTCTAGAAAACACCTAATAGTTCCAAGTCCTGTTTTTTTTCTTTGATGGAAGAAAGTATAAATGACAAAATATTGAAATATTGACAACTGTTATTTGATAAATTGGAGCAGCATTTTACAGGCAACAGGATGGTACTCTTCAGCATGTCTAATTGCATCAATCTTCAGTGTCACATACTCCTAAACACAGGCTTGTTATTTACTGGATAGCTTATGTTGTTACATAGTTAATACTGTAGCAGACTATCTGTCCTGCTTTTGCATTCACTGCGCTTAAGCCTCATACTGGAGCTTGCGTGAGTTTTACTTGTTTAATTAATGGAGATTTGAACATTTTTTGGCCAGAAGAACTGTATGGTCTGTATAACAGTGTTGCTAAACAATTTGTGGGCCTCATGGGCTATCTGGCCCTGGTACATGGAATCTTTAAAGCCTTTAATTGCTTACGTTGTCCATGGTGATTGTGTCCTATTGGGTATAAGAGAAAGAGGAAACTTTTTCGTTTCTCTTGGCCACTGTGTAATTACGTACTCTGGGGTTTGGTTCTTCATAAGAATTATAATCCTATAAGTAGGAAAGGGCTGATATAAAGTAATTCTATCTGGTATTATGGTTTGTACTTCCCAAAATCACAAGGTAACGGAAAGTATTTGGAAACAAGCCAACAAGTGCAAGAGAACCTTGGAACTAGTTTTATTTCCTGTCAAGGTCTTTTTGCTCAGAGCGTTAATGCATTAATTTTTAAAATGAATGACATCAAAGTTTGATGATGAAAGCAGTTCAGTGGAAATCTGTAGGAAATCATTCAAATGCAAGCTGGTATGAGTCTTGTTTGACTATTGGCAAAAACTATAGCACACGTAGCCACTTGCTATTCTAGCATAACACCAAAGTAAGGTCAGGCAGTCAGCTGGTATTCGTGAGAGCACCAGACAGAGATGCATCTGATCCAAAAGCAGATGGTGAGGTGACCCAAAGGAAATAATCGGAACAGTAGAGGGCATTTTTACAGCCAGCCAGCCACCTAATCTTATATCTCTAATTCAAACGCAAACAGAAGATGCTTGTAAGAATTGCTATGAGAAGTGTGTTCTCCGCATGTGCATATATATATAGGCTGCACAGCCTGTATATAATAATATATGTTATATACTGTACCAATGTATACTATGGGTTTATAGTGTGCTATATAGACACACACATATAAAATACTGCATAAAAAAAAGAAAGAGCTGGGCAGTAATGATCTAGCAAAGCAGTTTATACCCATAATATTTTAAACCGAGAATACTCAGTGCCAGTCCATAAAACTAACCTAAGGTGTACATTGGCAAGCAAGTTTTTTGAGCAAATTTGTTGAAGACGGCTTGTCCCAATGCCACATGTTACTCTGGAATTGTAACTTGAACAAATGTAGCTTCCCTGCCCATCTATAAGAAAGAAACTTGTAGTAAGTCATTAGGCAAGCATCTGGCACCGAAGAGACTAAAATTCTCGTGCAAGCTGCTGGTGACACATTGCAGTGCCTATTACTGACTCAGAGCAGCTCGGTGTTCAGTGTGCATTAGAGGCCCACCTGTGTCCTGCAGTTGTGGAATGCGTGGCTGTTAGATGTTTTGACTACGTGATTTTTAGATCCTATCACTCAAATGAGAAGTCTATGCTATATACTAGTTATCTGAGGCACTTAACTCTTAAGTGGTCATGCCATTAGCCAGCAGGTCCTATGTGCATGTTAATGTTCCGTGGGCAAAGGTATCTGCTTTCTGGTTTTTTTTTTTGTTGTTGTTGTTGGTTTTGGGTTTTGTTTTGTTTGTTTGGGGTTTTTTGTGGTTTTTTTTGTTTCTATGTTGCTTTTTAGGATGTTAATAAGCCTTGGATACAGTTAGAAATGTGTTGGTTTCTAGATTTGTGCCATCATTTGCTAGTACTCTATGCTGGTTTCTCACTCATTTGGAACATAATCTTTGCTATATTTTGCTTTAATTGATAGAGTTAGGGAATCTCAGTTTTTCTTGGTTATTTACATCTTGGAGTTTTTGGAGTGGCAATGATTAATCTTTCTGCTCAAGATTGTATGTTATGTCCTAAATTCCTGCTCAGGGTTCTTAAAAGCTGATGCAAGGCATGAAGAGCCAGTTCAGTGCAAACTTCTACCTTATCAATGCCTGCTAGAACATCTGAGAGGACATGGTCTGTTTTTCATAGATCATAGCCTGTATGTACATGCTCCAAAAAGCAAACCAAGGCTTTATGTTGTCTTCCATTTGCAGATCTCAGCTGTACCTGTCCTCTTGCCTTCCAATATGTCTGACTTAAGCTCAAAAAGCTGAGGAAGGAAGTTGAACAGTAACCAAAGCTATAATTGAAGCCATTAGCTACAAAACTAAATTTTTTCTGCTTATGACAAGGTCATGGAATGTAATTATTGTGCATATTATTATAATTTTTAAAAGGAGAACTGCTCAGTTAGTTACTATTCCCGCCTGATTTTTTTTGATGTGAGAATACCGTGGTTGGATTGTGCTAGTTGTAACTGCAATGTTATTCTTTGCTAGCTTTTAAGAGATGAACATGCATAAAGTTAAACCAAGCTATGTTTCATCTTTCTGGCTCCATTTTTTGTTTATTGTTGTATTAGCTTTGTTTGAAACAAGCTGACTGCTCCTTAAATGCAGAAGTCCTGCTGATTTTTTTAACTCATTTGAGGGGAGGAGCAACTAAATCTAGTTTCCAATGGCAGCAGGTTTCAACTGATGTGGGTGGTGACAAGAAATGTCCTTTTTATGTAGGATAGAGTCCTAAATTTGGGACTTGATAGATAACCTTAACAGAGAAGACCACACATCAGTCCTCCATAATAGTACGTAAGGTAGATGAGTGGCACGGATCTACTGAGTCTATCTGTTACAATCCCAGTCCAAGTTGGAGGAAATGTCGGTTTAGAAAGACTAAATAGGACATAGCCTTGTTGTTAAGTAGAGGCTAGAGTTTTTATAGAGATACTATTCCTTTGATTTTTTTTTCTTACGCTACTTGTGATTTTCTGTGTAATGCTAGGCCAGTTCCTTTTTTACATTTGTATTACACATTTTTAAAAAATCAGTAATTTTCATAGTAATGTGAATTGTTTCAAAAAAGGGAGTGCCGATGCCTTATCATGCATTTGCTAGTTAATATGAGACACTCATATGTTACAGTTGAGTTTTACTCACCAGAATAAAATGTTTTAGCCATTTAAAAAATAGATATGCATTACCAGCCTGACCTTTATTTTAGTAATTGTAACATATTGCAAGAAAAAAATCAAGGTCATAGTCCTAATTCCTGTTGTTCCTTCATTGTGAGTAACCCTGATCGGTTTTTAGGCAAAATCAGCTGTTACTTTTCTTATCTGGTAAGAGTGATGCTTAGCATATTGATAACACCCTAAGCTGTTGATGCGATCTTTAAATTTAGTCCGTAAAGTAAAATGGCTGGTGCTATATTTATTTTGCTAATAAGGAAGCAAAGACTCATTTCAAATAAGTTTTGACAGCCCTCAATGTGAATCCTGGGGAGCCAACATCAGGTACTTTATTTCACAGGAAAAACTGTTTTTCATGTCCCTCACCCAGGAAATATACAGGTCACATTGCCAGGCAGTAAGAAAAGCAACAAAACAAAAACCTGTCTTCAGAATCTCTGAAAAGAGATTCTAATTGTATCGATAATTCTTTTAAAAACATGAGTTACTCATTGATTTTTGAAAGCCTATGAACATATGGATAGCTTTGATTTCTCTCACATTTTGTTATTGACTCTCAGCTGCAGAAGGTTGGAGCCTTTTTAAAGGGCGACATGTATATAGGAATGCACTGATTCCTAGAAATAAAGCAAGCAGACTGAAGCAGAACAGTGGTGGTTTCTGATTCCTAATGATTTGAAAAGGAATCGTAGTATTTTCAGGATGCTGAGTACAGTGCTTGTTTTGGGGGAAAAAATATTTCTCTGGTATAATGGTACGAAGGTTGATTTATAGATCAGTGTGCTTTAAAATATTTTGTGGCCAAGTCTTCCAGTGTTCCTCTGTAATATGCAGAGATGGACCCGTCAATGAAAAAGATAGAAAACTGAGACGCAAAAATTTAATTTGCCCTAAGTCAATAGGTTAATGTCAGAGCAGGAATAGGTGTAGAGCCAAAGGAACTTTGACGATGCGATGCCTCTGATTTTTGGATGCCTGCCTCAGGAGAATCTGATGTGCCCATTTCTGAAGGGAACTGAGGAAAGCCAGTTCTGGCACAAGTCCCTCCATTTGGGCAGAGGAGTGCTGTCTTCAAGGTTTTGAGTGGCAGTTACAGGACATATGAAAGACAAAGAACAGGTTTCCTAGAAGCAACTGCAGAAGAGTGCTGCCATCTAATCGCTGAATATTTATGATACCTCTTACCAAATATTCTTTCTCCTTTGAAGTACAAAATAAGTCTAGGTTATTCTTTCTTGGGAATATAATTTTAAGTTCTGGAAGCTAGAGTTCTTCTAGGATAAAAGACTTGTGATTCCAGTCTGTGGAAGAAAAGTTGTGACATCATATGACATATTGAATTATTGGAGAGATCTCTGACTTCTCCGTATCTCAGTTGGTATTTGCCATGTTCTGAGAATTTTGCAGTGTAATTAAAAAAAACACAATGTGAAGCTCGAATAGTCAGCAAAACCAGACTTATTTAGAAGTAATTCTATGGAATATTCAAGTCTTTTAGTGTTCTGATTGTTTGCCTGGATTTTATCATCTTATGTCATATAGACATGCTAAAGGAGATACGCTAAAGGAGAATCGGTGCAATGCATACAGGATGTATAATACGACCACTTGAGGAGAAATAAAACACTCTTTCCAGAATACGTATGATCATGTAGCAAAGCTCATGCCCATGCCCCCCGTCCTGGGGGGGGGGGGGGGGGGGGGGGGGGGGGGGGGGGGGGGGGGG
>JAVJGG010000007.1:10870024-10885173 GCA_035590195.1 Aviceda cuculoides
CCTCTGGACAGAAGAATATTCTGAGGAAGCTGTATTTGTATTTTGTTCAAAATTATGTCCCTAGTTCTAGTTACCTATTTTATACTTTTCTAAGAAAGGATACCTTTGTTCCTTTTTTGTATTTAATGGCGTCTTGGTGTTGTGACAGTTAAAAGCTGTCAGCCAACAGTTCAGGCAGACCAGAACTGGTCCTTATGAGCTATAATGTGGCTTTATATTGTTGAGAATAAATATTTTATTAATATTCTTTTTCTATGCCTTAAATGTAGAGTCTGAACACTTATCCTTATTCTATTAAATTTTTTGAGATACCAGGATAAGATAACACATTTTAATGCATAATATTTTCCATACATATTTTCTACCTTTGGAGAAACCTTTTTTTTTTAAGTTGTCAAAACAGACTATTAGTATTAAAGTGGTTAAATCAAATTTAAATTAATGCAGACAGCTCATCATATAAAGTGATTCGTATGCAAAGCACAGTATCGGTGCATAATTTTATAAAACACAGAAGTTTAATATCAAGAGTTTTAGGAAAAAGGAATTACTTCAAGTGTAATTTAACCTAACTGAGATTGGTTTAAAATAATTTTATTTCGAAGGGAGATCTGATTTTTCAAAAGCAGTTTTTTTCACTGTACAGACTTCTCAGCTTTATGAACTTTTTCTTTTACAATCTACCTAGTTGTACACTAGGTAGATTAGTTTCCATACTACCCAAATTTCATCGGTTCTCATGCTTTCAGTAATTCAATACAATTCTCCATATCTTCTTCCTTCCTCATGGTAGGTCTCTTCCTTATAGACTTTAGTAAGAAAGAGAATGCAGTATTACTGCTAATCAAGTCTTTAATTTGTCTGTATTAAGACATAGTTTTGACCAAGGGCTTTCGGGCTATTCTGTTTTGTGTTACTCCTGTATTTTCTGTAGATATTCTCTAATTTTGGTAGACTTAATTCTTTGCTTTGTTCCATCACTGCCACTAAAATTGGTGTTCTTAATTGAGTGTAAAACACTTATTTGTATAGGGGCATTTGGGTGTAATACTGTGGATAAGCCAAGCAAATAATGGTAAAATTATTGGATAGTTAGTTTTATTGTTGTTTGTTAAATTATTTGGCAATTGATTTACCAACAACCACAAAAATTATTAATAATTTAATGAACAGTAACTAAACTTCTGTAGATTGCATTGTATATCTGAAAAGATTCTCAGTCTTTCAGACTGTAAATAGGTAATATCCTGGTGATTTCAGAGTCGGGAAGTTGCCACTATTTCTTCAAAGAGTTTTAGAATAATTCCCATAATTTTCAGTATATATTCTAATTTAGAAAAAAGACACACTTGTTGCAAACAGTACTAAAACTGTGCAAGTGAAAAAAATTTACATTCAGTTTTTTAGAAGCCCAACGCAAAAGTTGAATGGGTAAAACAGCAAGTATGACAAAGATCTGGTGAAGGACGTTACAGATGATCTTTTAGGCAAAACCTTTTTTGCTTATTTGTTAAATAGCTTAATAATTATGGAAACCTCTAGATTTCTTTTTTTCATTTAACATGGAAAAGAGTCATTACAAAGACTTTGAAGAAGAGGAATGTCTTAGTGAATGAGGTAGAACTGGTTGAACAGTTGGAACAGAGCATTCTGTGAGCAGGAGAAAAGAGGCAATGTCACTCATATCTAGGTATTTCATAGCAGTGTCTTGAATCAGATCAAAGAAGCTGGAAATGGACCATCTCAACTTTCTCAATTTAATATTACAGTGTAAAAGCACAGTCTTTATCAATTGTCAAAATATCAATATTGTCCATTGTTTTTTACAATTAACGTATTTGACAATATTTCAGCTTCACTGAAATTCTTCATTTTTACTCTTTTGAATCCATATAAATTCTTTAGTTGAAATTATGTCTGTAAGTACATTCTTTCCCCCCTCTAATTCAAAGTAAACACAGTTACTTAGTTATCTGGCTGTCAGGACCCTTTGAAGTTGAGTAAGTGGCTTTTGAGTCTGAAAATTATGGTTTTGTATGAATAAATGAGGCTGTACCCTTAGCTAGGATGAGCAAGCTCTCCTTCATAAATTCTAAAGTTAATGGATGATGACGTTTGGGGTTTTTTATTGTCATTGGTTGATGTGTTGTGTGTATGGTTTGTTTTTCTGTTTGGTTTCTTGTTTGTGTGGTGCTTTCCGTTCTTAGGATCTTCCTTATTTTTTTTACCCCCTTCAGTTTCCTATCTTTGTTTGGTTTCTGTCCCACTTCAATTAAAAGAAAGCTTTCAAACATTCCAAGGTTTATTTTGCAGTTAATCTATCCAGAATTTAAGGTTTTTGTTGATCTTTTCAAAAACTGTTCAGTCACAGACTAAACATATGGAATCAAACAACTGTTATTAGGCATGTTCCGTGCAAAACAGAGAATCTAGAGAATCTCATACTGAAACACAAAAAGATTTATAGTTTGATTTTTTTTTGTTTGCTTGTTTGTTTTTTAACCAAGAGAAACCAGGGATGCAATTCAATTTCATCAAACTTTAGACACCTGTAGATCTCTGGTAACATGTGATTGCCTACATTAAAGGTAGTAATCATGAACTTTGTATTCGGTGGGAAGAACCAGATTCTTCAGGGATACAATTTGTGTAACTTAGTTTATTTCTCTACTTTCAGATTAAATAAGTTTTACTTTAGACGTGTATGTTTCTCTCTGATGCTAGAGGACATCTCTACAGTTGATATTTCAACTTTGGTGAGAAGAGTCCTACTGCAAATAAGCTGCTGGCAGGGCAACAGGAAACAAATAGGAGTGTGGAAGAACTTGTAAGAAAATGGATTATAGTGTACCTCAGCAAGACTCTCTTCCCAACCCCTTTAGGGCTCTATTTACAGTTAATACAGTTATTTACAGTATTCTTTTTAAATGTATTAAACACAAGTCAAGTAAAACATTACCTTCTGAGATGTTCAGGAAGAATTCAATCAACTTAAAATTTTAGCTTACTCTGGCACAACTTTTAAGTGTAGGTAAGACAGTAAGGAAAGGAAGCAAATGAGACAGATTGAGGCAAATGAAGGCAAGAGGGAATAATACCATCCAAATTCTGGAGATTTGGTGGGGGAGGGCTTTGAAGTCTCGTTTTAGACTGCTACTTTTGAGAAGGATTATTAAATTATATTTGTGTTCTAGGAGTGGGCTTTTCAGGTCGAAGATGCTGCTTCTCAGATGAGTTAGCTTTAGGTGGTCTGCATGTTTCAAAGCAGGCTGGTGAAAAGTCACCTGTTGAGGGGAAAAAAAAAAATCCAGCATGTGATTGATATGGCTTTTTATAATAATGAGAAAAGACCCCACCCCAAAGCCAGAAACCTTGTAGCCTTTTTGGAAGGGAATTATTCAGGGTCACTGCAGTCCTTCCTTGCCCTTCTCCCTCATCTCTCCGTTATAAATGGTTGCTGGCACTTAGTTACCCCACCGAAATACCACTATTTGTTTTGCGCATATTGTATTTGATGGATCTGATACTTTGTTCACCTTACAAATTAACTGACATTTAAAGCTACTTGTTTTTTGTAATAAAGCTGAGTTTGAAATTATGGACTAAATAATAAGGGCATGGATCACAACAGTCAGTGCTTGTAGAATCACGAGGCTGGCATGTTAACAAAAAAAAAGATAGTACTGTATTTTAATGAATGGTAATTATAGTGAGTGAAGCTATATGGTATATTAGGAGAAGATACAGTTTAAAACAAAAGTGGAAGAGCTACTGAGGCATGGATGAATTAAGTATTAAGAGATTACTTACACACTGCGTAGCAGTCCTTTAATGGCAGCTGATAATGTTGCCTCAAGCCTTCAAAAGACTGATTAACAGATAAGAAGGCGGTGATAGTTTAAAGAAAAAAACCCAAAACATAAGTGTGGTATGTTTGCTATTCAAGAACGGTTTAGATTATGTGTACTCAGGGTGAAGCTTATCTAGTTTAAGATTCTGCTTACAATAGAAGATGCTGAAAGAGTCACAGACTTGCTAATTAAGGACATATATCCTCCTTCAGCTTTGAGAAACGAGGGGTTGGCAAGAGAAACAAAGACCCTGGTGTCCTCAGTTGACGCGTGCCGGTAAAAGAACAAAAGGGAGTAGGGGTATTCTTCCCCAAACGACCACCGAAGACCACCAGAGACTTTGGGATGATCGCTCAAGAGAACAACACGTCATGCTTGCTCAGCGTAATGAATATGCAATAGTTAGGTGGAACGTATGTATTAGGCGCGGTGTTTTACCTGTAGTGTGTAAGTATGGACTGAAAACCTCAGTAGGTGTGCTTGATTTGTGGAAAGCCTCCACCTTGCACCCTGTGCAGAATAAAGCAATGTCCCCTCTCTAAACATACTTTGTATGTTTCGGGACTTTCTGATCAGGTAACAATAACAAGATGATGGGTGCTGCAGTGGAATGATGTTTGGCATGCTGTGCAGTCAGTCAGCAACAAATGAGCTGGAAAAGATAAATTCAAAGAAGCATAGAGCACTGTAGCTGAAACACAGAGAATTTAATTAATATCAGTGAAATCTGGCCAGGCATGGGATACTACTACTTTTACTTTGGATCCCACTTTGATTTATACTTCCCTTAGTTTGCCTGTGGAATAGTGATAATGTTGTTTGTAATTGTAGTAAACAAAAAGGAAAAATGAAGCATGATAGTTCTAAAAAAAAAGTAGCAAAATCTGAAAACAGAAGAAAGTAACATGTATTTATGGTAAAAATAAAGATGCGAAAGGATGAAGGAGCTGAGAGTTCAGTCAGGTGAGAGCTGTTCAGTTCAGGAGCTTCTAAGGTTGCAGCAAACAGCACAAGCACTGACATAACTTTGTACAGTTGCATTCTGGCGTTTTGTGGTTTGATAAACGCTAGTTTGGCATTTAGCACAACCAAGAACAGCATTAACCCCTTGTGACCATTCTTTACTTCCATTTTAGCAGTCACAAGATGAACATGTTTTGGCATGGTATTCCCTGCAATTTTCAAGACTAAGCATGGATCAAGTCTCTGTGTTGGTTATCATGGGAAGCTTTGCTTAGACAGCTCTGTCTGTGATGCAACCAGTGACCCAATACCAGTATTTCACTTGTGCTGACCAGTAAAGCAGAACAGCTAAGGTAAAGGGTGCTGGTATTGTTTTTTATCTGAACGACAGCAGCTGGATGGAATGAGGAATTTTCCTTGTAGTTGGAATTCCAAAACATGTAAAATAGGGGTCTGACACAGTAGAATAAATGTAGTAAATTCCCCTGCAATATCAGTTCTGAAATAATGCCGCTCTTAAGACACTGAAATAATTCATTTGCATAGGCTTCTGAACAAATCCTTAATTTCTATCCTTTTTTTTTTTTAATTTAACTTTGTTTTTACATTTTATTTTCATTGTAAGCCTGGAAATATTGGCTGAGGAGGTGGGAAGACGAGCAGACATGAAACTGGGCAGCATTCCAGTAAATGTCATCAGATTTTTGACGCGATCAGTGTGTTTCTCCGGAGTGTTTGGATTCTTTCAAATTGGCATTTGCTCTCCTAAAGCTGTTCTGTCAGAAGAGTTTTGACCGACTGATATCTGCAGGTTAAAGCAAACTTTTCCTACAAGAGGATTTATTCTGCTTATGAGTATAGCCTGAAGGCCTTGAAAGTGAGCGACTATGGAGAAGACTGAAATAACAGGTTTGCATTTTTATTCTGCAAGGAAGAAGGAGGCATGCAGTGACTGGAAAAGCTGGAAAACTGTGCTGGTTTGCTTAGCATAATTATTTCTACTTGATAGTAAGTAGGTGAAGAGAGAGGAAGAGCTCATTTTACCTGTTTCTCATTGCCTGTCTTTTGTGATCTCCATTCATTTCCCTGAGATAAATTTCCGTTCTGTGTCCTCTTTGTTGTATTCTTTTCTTTTACAAAGACCTGGATATGAGAATAGGGAAGTGGCGGATTCCTTGCATAAGAATATTGTCTTATTTTCAATTTAGATCTAGAAGTTTATAGTTTAGGCCATTCGAGTTGAATAAATAAAAATCCATGTATCAGCAGAGAAAATGTACAGTAAGTACACTTATACTATTTTGTAAGGTTATGTCTATTTCAAGAGAACATTAGTCTGGGCAGGGAAGGGCAGAAACAGCGCTTGTAAATGTAGTAAAGAGCTGACAAATGGTACTTCTCAACAAATGGGCTCTTTTTGTGGATAAAAATCTGCGAACTAGTAACCCCTGAGGAAATCAATTCCCAAATGGCTGTATAATCCTCTGAGGCCAGCTCCAGTGCTCTTTTGTCTCTAATTGTATTGACAGCTGGTAGTTCCAACTTTCCGGCAATTTATCTTCCCACTGCATATTTATTGAGAGGTTTCTTGTCATAGTATTGACCATACATTAACAAGGAAGTGGTGGATAATAGCAAAATCCCTGTGGTCCTGACAGACGTTTTCTTGGTATGGGAGCTTTTGCTGACAGCAACGGGCCTTTTGGCATATGCACAACAAAGTGAAACTTAACATTTTTGAATAAAACTAAAGCATTAGTTAAATGGAAGCAGTGAGTCAATGATCTATATTCAGTTCCTGATTTAAAACCAGATTGTCATGGTAATTTTTTTTACATAGACACATGCAAAATTATATGGAGATAAACAGGCAAAGCTAAAATAAATGTAAAGCAAATGCTGAGAAGATTATGGTGATTTCAGTTTCTTCAGAAGTTGTTGATTCCAAAAGAGAAATTATGAAAAAGAGAACTTCTGAATTTAGTTATATTGGGTTTTTTTTCTGCGTCAATCTCTACCAAAATTTTAAGTGATTTATTTATGGTATGATAAAAAAGCCCAAATAAACAAACCAATCAAAACCCACGAAACCCCCTGCCAAACAGATGACAAAAAAAGAACCAAAAAGCCAAACCACCACCTCCCTTTACTACAGAGAAGGCTGAGGTATCTAGGTTGTCCTGTTTGTATCTTTTACATCTCTTGCAACACCTTCCTCCAGATAAAGCCAATGGAAATGTTTGTGTTTGGAGGGGGAAGAACTGTTCCAGGTGACTCGTGCTATGTGGTGATGTGCTGTTCTGTTGGAAGTGTGTAAGTAATAAGGGATGTGTGTCTCTATTGATGTGCACATGCATCTGGTTTCATTTTTTTCAGCCTAGTTATGACACCCTAATGTACATATTTGATAGCCTAAAGTAGAGATGCTGTAACTTACTGAGTCTTGAACTCTTCCATTCTGGGGAGGACTAACTGAAGCATCATTTATAGAACCTTCCATAGCGCCTCTCTAGACTTTTCCTGGGGCCCTAAAGAGTGTGCGTGTGACTAGAACAGTGGCTTGCGGCCAGTTCCACCTACAGCTCACCAGAAAAAAAGTTATTGTTCTTGTCATGCACGTGCTCGCTGTTTGCATTGATTGATTGCCTTTTCTCAGAAGATAGTTACCAAAACGGTGTACTGTGTCTGCGTGTTACCAGGCAGGTATGGACATTTCTGAGCATCCAGTTGTTAGACATAAGCTCCTTTTTTGTCTCTTAAAGTAAGTGCTATACTGTTCACATGGACTTGATAAAGTTCTCTTGTTCACAGACAAGGCACTAAGTTGCCATAGATATAGAAGGATAACTAGTCTAGAACCAGGATTTTTGTACTGATCATCTGAGCAGACTTCTTTTGTTGTCTGCTGTCATTTTTGTTTATGAAAACCTGCTCTGGAAATTAGCACCTTCCTGTTAATTCCTTCTGTATGGCAGATGTTTGGACCAGTAAGTACAGCACTTTAAATGGTTTTGCACAGTAACTGCTGCCTTAATGACCTTTAAGTTTGATTACTATATATGCGTATTAATGTTTAATATTCATATTTTGCTCAAGCCATCCACTCAACCTTTTGGCAGGTAGTAGGAAATAATACTCCTTTATAAAGTGAGCTTGGCAATAGTCATCTATTCATTGTAGCTAAGGTACTCTATAATAGTGCTTTACATTCGCTTCCCTTATGCATATCTTTGCGTTGTCTGCAGAACATTCAGAGTGAACCAACAAAAGTCCTCACAATGACTACGTTATCAGGCCAAATAGTTTTTTCCAGCTCAGTTGGTATGAAGTCCCAGTCCAGTAGTCTACCAGGTGAAAACTCATCCCTCACTAAACAAATTTGAAAATGTTAGAGCCTTAGGTGTTTTAGTCTTGTACCTTCTTCATTAAAGCTGTACATCTATGATGCTCTCTGTGTCTCATGTCCTCTAGCTCTTGGTTCCCCTGCTCCCAAGTTGAGCCCATGTTCAGTAAGTAGTTTTGTTTTTATTTGTAGCACAAACCAGTATGTTTGACAGGGCACTTCTACCAGCCAACTTGACTCCGAAACTTCAGCAGTTAGGGAGGAAATGAGCCCAGTAATGGCATAGCTGATTAGGAGCATTGTAGCTAAATGCTATGAAAAGAATAGGAATAAAGTTTTACTTAAACAGTAGCCTTGAAATCCAAGCCTAGCATCCTGGTTCTGAGGTTTAACAGCTTAGTTCAACAAAGCCTTGTAGCACAGCAGCAAAATTCTCAACCTGTTATGAAGACTTGGAAATTGTTTAGACGGAGCAGAGAGAGGGGAGACTGCAGTACAGAACCAGACATCGTTCCATCCTGCAAAAGGTTAAGCACGGTGTTGCTAGGTTTGGTAGACAAGGTCATTGTGCTCATATGCCCATCTACAGTAGTATATGTTTGTTTAGCTGTAGATTTAATGAAAATAGCAAATATTATAGATGCATAAACAGGCCCTAGCAATAATTGATTTTCTGGTTCATCTCAAATTTAATAAACTGTGCCTTCTGAACATTATTTTTACAAAAATTTAATACCTTATCATGACAACCTGTTTTCCTGAGATGACATATTACAGACCTTTCACATAAAGCAGCTTTAATCTCCATTTCTCAAACATGTATCACTAAGTATATTCTGTCTGTGCATCAGAAGACAATCAGATTAGAAGCAGACGTGGAATTCTTAACAGCGTCTTTTACTTTTGAGAGAGATATTAATGTTGATTTGACTTTTAGGCTGTTGTGTTTTATGGTTTGCATTTTGATTACATCTGATTAACTTAGGGGGAGGCTATGAGAGATGAAAGATTAAGTCACGCTATTTTGAGGGAGATAAAGGATGATAGATGACAAGAACTAAATAACCCACTTGACCAAGCTAATGTTCTCAGTAATCATTAGTCATCTGTGTGATGCTCATGGTGCATTCATCATCTACAAATGAGCAATGGAAACCTGATTTATAAATACTTTTTCAAATAAAAGCACTGTTTGCTGTCTGCTTTGATTTCAAATTGCATTTGATTATTTTGATAGCCATGAGGTATTTGGGAAAATAATAGTGAGTCTCCAAAGCTTTCTAAATTAAAGCAGAAATACTGATTTTTTTTTTTTAATCCCCCCCCCAATAAATTTGTGTTTTTGGAAGATCATTTATGATGTGACCATTTCTGTACTGACTGCAGAATTAGGAATTCACCAATGTCAAAAACAAAAGGCTGAAAATTATATAGGAGAAGTAACTCAAACAAAACCTTATAATTAAGAATTAACTGAAGATGACTCCAGCTTTTATAGGTAATGTTTCTCCTGAAAAAACATCCTTTTATGGAACTTGTATCACAAATGCAAGTGATTTATGAGATTGCATAACCTAAGTTCTTAAAGCCTTTGAATGTTGGAAAGTAGATAAGGGTTGGGCAGTTACCTCCTTGAGAGCACTTTCAGCAATCATCTCCAGTGTTTCTAGGATTTAAATAATTTTTGTTGTTGCTGTTTTTGTAGGGTGTATGGCTGGATTACAGAGAGCAGGATCACAGGTTAGCCTAACTGGGCCATATTTATAGAGACTAAGTTGGCATCTTCCCAGTGCTTGGATTTGTGTGATATTTTTGAAAGTATATTCAGGACTCTGGTCCTTCTCCAAACAATTCACAATTGTTGCTTCAATTGCATTATTTTTAGAATATCACTGTCGATATTTTGTGATTTTATTTACTCTGTATTCAAGAACTAACAGCAATAAAAAGTAAAGGTCATTAAGCAAATAATGCTACTTGAAAGTTTCAGGAGTCTTGGCAAATAGCATAAGGTTTCCTTTCAAATCTGGACTAACCTGGGCTATGAACAAGCCTTTTTAATGAAAAGGGCAGCTTTTGAATATAGTCCCTAAGGGTAATTATCACGTTCTGGGATGTTATTAGCATGCAAAGTGGCATAGACAGAATAGCAATACGAGCCTTGGGAGCCAGCTGAGGGGACAGTAACGCATACATTATTGTAGCTTGTGCAATAATATTTAGCTGTATCCAGGGATACATTGGAAAGACTACTCTGGCTTATCCAAGCATTTCATATAATTTTTAATGCCACAGTATATTCATTTATTATATACTGAGATTAGAGCTTCATTGAGGATTCAGAAGGCAAGGGTTGCTGTTTATTCATTACATAAAGTTCAGTTACAGTAAATATCTGGTGATTTGGGTGAGATAGATCTGTGCTTTGTGGCTGTCCATCTTTTCTTTCAATTTGAGCTTGGTTTCTGGTTTTGTCAGGGAGACTTATTTAAGGGTGGATTTGACTTTTCAGCTAGTGAAACCTCAGCTTAATCCAAGTAAAGGTTTCTGAAGTTTTGTGGAAATGTGGCACTTGAATTCACCTCTTTAATATGAGACTTAGTTAATATCCAGTTGTGCAGAATATATATTCACCCCGCTTTGAGCAGGGGGATTGGGCCAGAAGACCCACAGCAGGTCCTTTGAACCTAAATATTTGTATGATCCTGTATACATGTGTGCTGCCTGTGCATACCTCACCGTTGCTGAATTA
This sequence comes from Aviceda cuculoides, assembly GCA_035590195.1. NCBI lineage: Eukaryota > Metazoa > Chordata > Aves > Accipitriformes > Accipitridae > Aviceda > Aviceda cuculoides. Next base: position 10,880,934 of record JAVJGG010000007.1, read on the forward strand.
ATAAATAAATTAAAAATAAATGGCAGCGTTCTTCACCTTCAATTTGCCCACCCTTTCTAGGAACGGAAGTATAGGCATGGAGGTAAATGTTGACCTAATCTCGTTTACAGGCACTGAAGCAATTTATTCTAAAGTCAGGTGTTGGTTCATGTGCAAAGAGGTTAATAAAGCAATTTGCTTTGGCCTAATTCTATCCAGAAAAGTCTGTCTTTCTGTGTCGTAGTACAGTGGCATATGTAGATAGTTGCTGAGATCCCTGGTCTGCACTCCTGCTCACAAGGGGGACAGCTCTGAGAGGCCAGGTTGCTTTGGGCTTTATCCAGTCAGGGCTTGAAAGTCTCCAGGGTGGAAGCTGCACAGCCTCCCTGGACAGCCTCTCTGCTGCCTGCCTGTCCTTATGGGCAAAAAGCTGCTCCTTTATATCCCCTGTGAACCTCTGCTATTTCAGCTTCAACCTGGTGCTTCTTGTCCTCCCTCCACATATCACTGTGAAGAGCCTGGCTCTGTCCTCTCCCTCTGACAAATTCTATTCCCTAGGCGAATACAACAACAAGGTGTTTTAAGTGCTGCTTCAGAAGAATTTATGAAGCAAAGTTTAATGAAGCTTATTTTTCAACCTTAATGCCTCCTACTCTATTCACTTAATAGACCTTCTCAGCTGGCATCGTGCAATGTCTTAAGTGCCTTCAGAGAGTATTTCTGATTGCTTTCTTTTTTAAGGGTTGGAAGAATTTTAATGGGAGCCAGCTGAAAAAGCAAAACAGTGTAGGATATTAAAGATATCTACATAATGAGAATTCTGAATCTGTACAATATCATGCTGTTAATAGCTTTTATGCCAAAAGTTGTGTGGCATTTGCCTCATGATAAATAAAGGAAACTCTATGGCTGTTACACCTAGCAGACCCCTGAGGATGTAAGCTCAAAAAAAAAAAAAAAAAAAAAAGCAAGTCAGAGAGAATAATATTTGTGGGGAAGAGATTATGCTGGCCATTCTTTCTTCCCATCTTTGGGGAAGAGAAACTACCCATGCTCAACAAAAGTCTTCAGGACTGGGTTTTACTCATAGTAAAACTGAGGATTTTACATGTCCTATTCCTATAATATTTTCTTTTAATATCTGTTCTTTTTAGACGATTAAAGCTACTTGTGAGTTTGAAATTACAGTTTACAAACATATGTGTGGCCTGAAACTTAAAAAAATTATAGCGGTGAAAGAGCAACAGATATTTCCTAGACTAACGCTTTTATTGTACTATGAGATTTACTCAGATGAACTGCACATTGGTTACATTATATTTGAGCATTTTTTTTAGTAGTCTTGCTGTAATGTTATATCTGTAAAAATCAGCAGAAGACAGTGGTGTATTAAAAAAAATAAATTGGGGGGATGTGTTTCTTCTTAAAATACCATGTGTTTTATTTTTGTTATTTAATTTCAGAATTTTCATGACATGCTTTTATATTTTATTTCTTTTGACAATAGTGGGTGATCTTCATTGGGATTTTCTTGACTCGTTCTTCTAGCTGCTTTTGAAAACCTCATTATATGTTCTATGTTTTATAATTTCAAATATTTACAGTAATAGCAACCACATTGTTCCATAGACATTTAAATTATTTCATGTGAAAAAAAGCTTAATAGATAAGCTTTCCCAACATACCTGTATGAATACTTGAGATTTTAGAGAAAGTGTTTTGCAATATCTGGAAATAAGATTTTGGTTCTTAAGACATTCAGCTATCTTAAAAAAAAAAAAAAAAAAAAACCAACAACAAAACACAAACAAACCAAACCAAAACACAAAAAACCCCAACCACCAAACCTTTACCCACAAGATCATCCCATTTTTGCACAGATTATGTTGCTGCAGATCCGATGTGTGAAACCAATATGTAAGACTTCTTAATGAGAAAATGCTCATACATGTGGCATATGCAGATTGCAAATCTGAGCCTTAAGTGTTTATGGAAGTATGTCCTGGTATAGTCATAGAAGTATGAACTTACTGGTGTGAACAAGTTTATTCATGAAGTTATTTGTAAGCCCTTAAAATGTGTCTTAAGATCTCTTGATCCTTATCAAGAGGGACAGATCCCCATTACAGGCTTGGATACAGATTTATTGATATACTGATTCTCCATAAAACTATGCTACCCAGATTTTGAAGCTAACGCTTCTGTTACTACTTTTATTCTCATCCATTCTTAGGGAGTCACTGTTGTATTCAAGGGTAACGACAGACTTCTGGAGTATAGTTAGAAAGCTTTAGGAAAAGTTTCTACCCTCCCTCTGCTCTCTGTGCATCTTAATTGTGTTCTGTATAGGGTGGATCTAATGCAGGAAAATACTATGTGACAGATGCAATGCTTCTGGGAAGTCCTGGAGAGGAGACTGTCGTTGATGGTAATGGTAGACCAGATGTATCTAGCTGTAGATGGGGTGGCAAGCAGCTGAGACTTTGAAATCTAGTGGGTCACCATGTATCCTTGTTTCTCAAGACTGTGGAATCCAGACACTCAATACAAGTGAAGGTCAGAGAAGCTTAGTCTCGCTGAAACTCTCTGTTCAATTGTAGTATATCTGTTTTGCAGAGAGTCAAAATACTGGAATGATGGCCTGTAATTACGGAAAAGGATGATCAATACTCACTTTCCTGTGAAATCTGTGGACAGTACAGAAGCCATGATTTATTACCTTTTTTATTTTCTTCTGTTTTGCAATCTTTAATTTCTGTTTCTGATTGGAATTAAGTATTTCAGAATATAGAACAGTTGATCTTACTGTGTGTATCAGTGCTCTTTAAAGCTTGGAAGTAGCCCCATAGAAATTGTAGGTTGTGTAATTATGGGAGACTTTAGTCTGAAAATATGGGAGTAGTTGCATATAAACCAAAACCTGATAGCATTCATTTTCCTATCGCTGTGTAATTTTGTAAATGAATTACTACTTTAGTGTAAGGGCATACCCAAAATTTGGGAATGAATTCTATTACTTATCTCTATATCTACCATTACAAGATACTGCACTCAAAACTGAAACTGAATAAAGTAATAGGGAGGAAGAGCAAGTGGTTCTTTTGGATTTCTACTAAGGGAAGAGAACACTTACTTAAGGCAAGGTCAGCCAAACTGCTCAAGAATGTCATGAGATAATGCTACCAATGGAAGTTTCACCAGGAAGGAATTTACTGTCTCAAGACAAATTGATATTTATCTTCTGTAGAATAAAATAAAGCAGATAAAATAGCTAAATGGGAATAAAAGTCCCAGGAGTGCATTGTGCTGACACAAGGGAGCATTTCTCTTAGGATATCAGATGAAAGATGGTAATGTTTTGGTATTTTTGGACTATAATTTTCTATTTACATCAGTTTTCCATCCTGACAGGAGTTAACAAGGAGGCACTGGAATATGTTATGCAACCGCTCAGGTAGCTGTTTCAGATATGTGGGAATGCCAGGTTGCCTTGCCTTTGTCATAAGCAGGAGGAACAATTAGGAGTGCATGGTGCAGAGGTGCCTTTGTGGGTTTATTTTCGTGTGTGTGTTCTTTCCCCTCAACTCAAGAGTTATGAATGGATGATGCTTTTCATCTAGTCAGAGTTTTTTACTTCCTCAGACTGCCTCCTAATGCTTTCCCAGGTTAATTTAAAAAGCAGTGACATTTGAATTGGAAATCTCCCTAGAAAATTTCTCTGCAGTCTGTCAAAATATTTTTCTTCGATATGACACTATATGTTCCTTTTCTTATTTTTGCTATTGCTGCATGTAGAACACTAAATACTTTTATCTTTATCGATCCACCAGTTTTCAGACTTACATACTCTCTCTGCTTAGCCATCATTTGCCAAATATGTGCCTCTACTAATGGATATGGAGCAATATTTTATTTATGTGTGGGCAGACACAGAGTGTTAGATCATCTCTGAACTTCAGATAATGTTTATGACAGTCTCCAATGCCAGATATGGAACGGTGTTGGGTGGGCAGACAGTAACCAGTCTCCCATCCTAAAATATGATGAATCAAATGGCATATTGTATTAGCAATGCTGTTTGTTGTCATTCAGTTTAAATGAAAATACGTAGCTTTTTAAATGCACAAATTTCAACTTTAGATATTCTTGACTACCTTGTAAACAAAAATGTTACACGGCATACTTGGTCCAGTGGCAGAGGTAGTTCTAGCACTTCTTTTTAGTCTTACACGCAGCCTTACACTTTTTCCATGCTCTGGCT
>JAVJGG010000007.1:10885222-10913893 GCA_035590195.1 Aviceda cuculoides
TTTCTACTGTTGATGAGCATGAAAGAAAGGAGTGGTGCTTATGCAGGATGGCTTCATAATTCTTGTACTTCATGTTTTGTGATGTTTATGTTTAAAAAATGAATCTTTTGTTTCATTTAGTTGATTAAAACGGGGCTGATGTAGTTCTTTTGCTATTAAATCTGATCATGTGTTAAAGCCACTGGGAAGGCCTGAGATTAGCATGAAAGGAGAGTGAATGCACAATTCACTTTTGTATGCATTAGCATCTCATGGCCAGGAATCAAAGCTGACTATTTTGTATTTTCTTCCAAGTCTTAAGATAATGAGCTGGCTAATAAATCAAGTTAGAGACTATTCTGATGCATTGGCCTCACATAAGGATCTGTTTCTAAGTTTCAAGGGACTTAAGTACCTTGGGTGAACAGTGTAGTGAAGACTGTCCTAGAAGATTCGAGTGTTAGTTAAGGTTAAAAAAAAAAAGTAAAAATAAAGAAGTTAATAGCAGTAACATCGCTCTAAGATTTGGATCTGTAAATAATTTGAGAAAATGCTGAGTGGAGCCTGTCAGCATGGAGAATAAGAACAATTTCTCGAGTGCTACCTTGCAAATACAAACCAGGAACTCAAAGCTTTGTCTAAAATTTGAAATTTAAATTATTCCCTTCTCTGATGTCCAAATTCACGTCCAATCTGTTACCCACAGTAGACAAACCTCACTTGAAAAATAAAGAACTTCTTCTGTTAGAAGGTAGAGGCTGCATTTTCCATTATGTTTGTTTCTGTTTAGCAGTTCAGTTTTAAACACTGTTCAACAACTAGAATCTAAATAATAAAAGCACAGCCCCCCCAACCCTAAGCTTCGTCTGTCAAAATAAAACTGTTTATTTTAAATAGTTGTGCTAGGTTCAGTCTGTATATTGATCTTCTCTAGCTGAGATGTCAAATAATGCAAAAAAGCTGGGCTAAAATAAACATTGACTGAAGCTTTTCCATTGTGTATTTGAAATGTTAAGGAAAAAGATTATTTATGACTAAGGAAAATGACAACAAGTGCTGTTTAGATACTTAAAATGGTGACGGATACTTTGTAGGAAGACAACAGTGTGGGACTTGTGCAAAATGGATCCCCTTTCGTTTTGTCACAGAAACTAGTCTGTGACTGAAAATCACCATCACCCACAGCATCAGTTTTTCAGCTGTAAATTACCCTCATCCGTTAGACCAGGATATTTCGATGTACACCATGCACAATACTCTTTATCTATAGACACCTTCTTTTGTAATCTGGCTTATGTATCGTTTATGTATACAAGGTTTTGTATAGTAGGAACGGTTCCCATAGCCAGTTGGAATAGAAAAATACTGTAAAAGTTGAGAGATACAATGGAAGGGTGTGGAGCCAATGAGAGGCCATACTTTGGTAAAGCAGAGCTAGCCTTGTGCACATAAAATTTTATTTGTACGCTTGTGTGCGCAGTTAACACTGCCTCTTATACGTACCTCTACATAACTTCAGAATTGTATGTGCTTGCTGCTTCTCTCTGAACACCAGAGCATTAGAAACACACATCTTCTCAAGGTAGCTGAACTTCTGCTCTGATACACACCCGTGTTTTGTGTATTAAAAAAAAAAAAATCCATTAACTTCTGTAATGCAAGATGATCGTGTTAGCAAGTTACATGGGAAGTAATGGGGAAAAAATCGGGATTCATAATGACTATTACTGTCTTCGGTTATTTAAGAATAAAAGTGAAGAACTACCATCTTTAACTTCTTTATGATGGAAATCTACAGTATAATTACACCTTTCTTTTGACACTTATTCCATTCTTTAATATTTACTTTCTTGCTGTAGTTTTTGATTACGGTTACAATTTTAATAATGATCTTGTATCAGAGAAAGAAATCCTGTCTATCTTTCCCTTCTCAGTGTAAAAATATGATTGATTTCTGACTGGAAGCACAAGTAAAACAGTGAATATTCTTTTCTAGCAGTAATGGACAGTAGATTGAACTGAACCCCCCCCCCTCCTTACTTCATTGCATTATGGTTGAGTTGACAACATTGAAATAATAAAGACAACAGGCATCTTTACTGACAGTTGTCATCAATAAAAGTGGATGCGTAGAAAAAACCTTAATGGCATTGGTGATAGAATGAAATACACTCCTATGAGTATATATAACTGTTTTTAAGAATAGATTAACAGTGTTCCTCATTTTCCATGGAGGTTTTCCATGGTTTAGAAAATCGTCCTTATTTTGCTCCAGATTTTGAGAAGTTTTCAGTGATGCTCGTGCCACTTCGGTTTTCACTCCTGGAATATCCTGAAGTGATGGCAAATTCCAGAAGAACTGTCTGTAGCACAAGAGACTTGTGCCATTGATGATGTTGCTAACTCCAGGCACGGACACTGTTTTAGCTTTTGGGCATCTGTAGGAGAAAGAGTCAGAGCAGCTCCCTCCTGAAGAGGCTCAGGTAGGAGGATGAAGGGTCATTTCCATGGCAGGGAGGAGGAGGAGGAGCTTCAGGCAGTTAAAATGTACAAATAATTTGAGTCAGGATTTGCTAAATGGCCTGACTAGAGTTAGGTTTTTCTCTCTGTTTTGATACAACTAAAACTAAATATTTTTGTCAGAAGAGCCCAGACAACAGTAAGCTGTTAATTCTTTTTTCTTTTTTTTTTGACAATCAGAGAAACATTAGTAACAAATTGAAAAAATGTGCTTTTTTTCATTGAACTGTGTTCCTTAGTGCTATAAAAACATTCAGCATAAGAAGGTACACTCCTAAATAACTGTGGATTCATGTTCTGTCTCTTAAACAAAGTATAAAGTAGTTGAGAGAATTTGTGTTTTTGAAGAATTCAGTGTAGCTCATTTGGGGGATCTTTTTGTAATTTTTGCTTTGTTTCTACGATGCTACTGGTTTCTGGCCAAAATCCTGTTTTGAAAATGGTGTTCGGCCTCTTTCAAATTACTTGAAGGTGACGCAGCAGCATTTTCTAACCAGCCACAGAATGTTGGTATTGCCTTTTTGCCTGTATTTTATAAGGAGCTTCCTTATTTCAGGCATAGTTGAAGGGATTCCTTTGTTAAGTGGCTTGCAGTATGGTATGAAATTCACAGTGGAAGATGTTTTAAACAAAGTCTGGAATATATCATTTGTATAACCTCCTTGTAGTCCAGCTAGTTACATGAAGGCTGACTAGACCCCAATAAATGAAAATTATTATTTATAAAATTTGATTTATGTGGCCATTCTGTTAGCTTGAGGGCGCTCCGGAAATTTATTTTTATTGCCTAAAAAGCAGAGGAAATAAAATGAGAAGGTTAGAACTTTAATATTAGTCTAAAGAAGGTAGCACTTCTACACATGTTTAAAAGCAGTATGATTTATCTTGTTAGACAAACCTGTGTGCTTCTGGAAATCTCAGCCCCAAGACGTGGCAGCATCATCCAAAGGATAAGTAGCATTTCTGTTGCACAGTCCACTGTAAAATTTGCTTCTGCTTTTCATGATGTAAGAAAGAATAATGAAAAAAAATCTTCCTTCAAATTTTATTTTTCAACAGGCATTAACTGTCACCAGGATTATCAAAGTTTATGTGAATTCAATAGAATTGCTTTCCATTAATAAATTGAAAGGTCATGTGTAATTTCCCTTGTCTGGTGGCTTATGCTGGGAAGAGAGTAAGGAGAATAAGACCAAGAATTATTTGTTACTCTATTTTTAGAACTTTGCAAGTTTGCACAGTATCTCTTCTTCTGTTTTTAAAACCTGCCTCCTTTTCTCATCTTTCTGTTGCTTCCTCCATCTCTGTTTAAGCGCTTGATACGTTTGCTGTGCGAGCTGTTACCAACAAAGTGAACAATTTTGGAATAATCCTAACAAATGTTCTATCAGTCTCCTGCTTTTAATGAGTCCTGATCCAGAAATTCAGGGGTCACAGAAAATAATTCTCCCCCTTGAAAGAATATGTCCTTTACAAAAAGGCCCTCAGTACCATGCAAAAGACTATTAAAACCAGTCATTTTTCAGAATACAAGTCAGAATACGTTTTGTAGTCCCTGCTGAAATGGGAATGCTTTTTAAAGTGCTGTTGGTTTCAGGTGGGAGGAGAATCATGAAGTCTTCCAGAGGCATTTGATTTCCTTTTCTCACCTTTTGTGTGATGTTTGAAATGTTCTCTCAGACACTGAAAACTGTTACATGCTGTTTCAGAGAACACGTGGTATTCTTCTCATTTGTGTACAGTATATTTCAAAACATATAAGGCCAGCATTTGAAAGCACAAGATACCTGGCGACAAGGATGAAAACATTCTATCTCCCACTGCTCATATACTGTAAGCGATTTATTGTTGTATTGCTCTTGATCCTCATTCTCTCTTTTACCATGGGAACTGCTTGAAAAAGTTTATTTTAAAACTGAAATACAAGAGCTATCTACTTAACAGCCATAAGTCTCAGAGGGACTTGCAGGTCACTTATACAACAGAAATTAAACAGGTAGTATCTTACAGTGACTGAAAAAAGGGTGGGCGGATAATCACAGCTTAATAACTACAAAAGTCATGTAGCATTTGTTTCAGGTTCTTTCTTAAATCCTGGAAATAAAAGCTTTATACCCAGTCCTTCAAGGAGTTTCACACTTACTTATCTGAGTGCAGTTATTCTTATTGAACTCAAAGGAGCCACTTACAAATAGATAGCTAACCGTTTTCATTAAGGTGTGCTCAATCAATTCTGTTTCCACTTAGGTGCAAATGTGAAAACTCATCTATATAGCATTTTTAAAAAACTGCTGTGGCTTAATATTACCGAAGTCTGAAATTAACCTGGAGAAATCTACCTATTTTCATTAAGGCCATAGCAAAAAACAACCAACGAGAAAAACCTTAACCCAAACCTGAAAGAGGTCATTAAATTTTACTGTAGATCTTTCCCATCATCCCTTTCTGTTTGAGCTGGGGGGTGGTGGTGAAATTCCTGGTACAAAAAAAGGAAGAAATTAACAAGAATGGAGTGGGGAGAAAAAAATAAAATAGGACTAACTAGGACTTGGAAAATACCTTTTACACAGAAAATTTAAAATGAGAGGGAAGCCAATACGTTCAGGGAATAAGGAGAACACACTTACATTGAGACAGAACTTACAGTGAGAGCAATAAGTAGTTTATATATATACCAGTCAGTTTTGTAGATGGGATGCATAGAGAGAAGTTCAGGGCCAGGCAACTTTTCCTATTTTTTTTTTCCATATTGCTAATAAATAGAAACAGAAAAATCAATACAATTGCTTGCTTTCGAAACTGGGAGAGTAACCTGTAAGTTTAGAATTAAATGAAAGGACGCAAAAAGGTTTAAGCATCCGTGACAGGCAAATTTCTGAATTCAACCTGAAGCCACACCACAAAAGCTGGATTTGTTTAATGGGTGTTTTTTAAATGCGTTGGTAGTTTGTGTACTGTGTTCCATCTCATGGTGTAATACTCCAGCCCACTGTATGACTTCCCACGGCTGCTGGGGTATGATGTCATAGCGCGTGGAAACAGAGTGGTTGCCTGAGAAGGTCAGGTTCTCGCGCAAGTGCTAAATCCACAGCTCTGGGGCAGTCTTACTTGTTAAAAGAAAATAGTTTCCTCCTCGCACTGCACTAGTTTTGTGATTAGACGGAACATCTCCTTGCCCAGTATTTTCAGCTTCTGAAGTGCAGCCGGAGTATTTTTATTTATGCAATCTAAGAGTGACTGCTGGGAATGCTTATGATATGATGCACCCTAACAACAGAATACATTTGACCTGGATGTGGACCGCAACACGAGGCGCAGTGTTTATGGAGATTATTTGTTCAGCTTTTGATGGTACACTCTCTTTTTTTAAAACATGTCTAGCAAAATCAATGCAATGCCCAATGTGACATTGCTTTTCTAGCTTCTAAAAGCTGCAACTCTCATTCTCGGTATCTCGGAGTACTGACTGCCAGTACATGTAAGTGTCCTGCAGGTCTGATTTTAATGCCAAACAGCATGGAAGTCTTCCATTACTTCAGAGATCTCTAGATATTCTGAGCAATACCAAGTATGGATATAGATGTTTCTGTTCTTCAATAAGCTTGATTCTTTTTCAGTAAATGAACAGGAATGATTGGCATGGTTGGCTAGCTGGTTTTTTTTCATACTAAAATGTTAATCTGTTTTAAGAAATGTGGACATTTGCTGAAATAATTGACAGTCATTTTTCACGTACATGTGTTAAATGTCCTTAACGTGTGTGCAAGGGCAGGTGAATTACAGGAAAAATACAATTTGGCAACATCTGCATTTTAATTTTTGTCAGCTTTATCAGTGTACAGAAGTTGGTGTCTGTATATTAGAGGGACAAAGAGGTAGAACGTTAGAAAAGTATACATCTAACGCAAAGAATAAACAGCTGTCTTTTATGTTTATTTCTTCATTGTCTAACTAAATTTGGAAGAAAAACATGTTACTGTGAATGTAAATGAAAAGCACGTGAGATCCTCTGTTCTTTCAGCACATGGCTTATGGTGTGCAGAACAAGCCAAATTTTAAGTTAGTATTTGAAAACAACAGTTAAAGTATTGGACCCAAGGTAGGAGGCTGCCTGTTGTAAGACATGCTGTATATTGTGTTGTTAGGTTTGCTCAGTTCCAGAGAAATCAGATGTTTAAATGAAGTTGGGGGACGTCTTAATGAAGTTTGAATTTAACTTAATTAAGTAATTTTTCTTAGTCTGAGTCGCTCTTCCTTTCATATATCAGTCAGTCAAACTATATACTATTGTTGACTTATCTGTCCTCCATTGTTTTGGCATATAGCAACATTCAGTTAAGTGACTGCACTCTTTGTAACAGATGCACCTCAAACGGCTTTTTTGCCAAATATCACTGACGACACATTCATCGACTTGGCAGGGTACCCAGGCACACCGAACTGTGTAGCTCTGCGCAGCCTCTCCTTCTCCACAGCCCCCATATTGACAGAATCTGCATGTCTTCCTGAAGGAGATGTGAGAGAGATGTCGGGCTCTGCCAGGCAGTTAAGGAGAAGCTGTCAGCTTTTTCCAGCAGCGCACAAGTTCTGTGTAGCCTCGGATACCGTTGTCAGAGCAGATACAGTAACACTTGTAAATCTGACTTCTGAGTGCATATTCGAATGAAATGCTATACAGGTATGCGAGTATCCTCCCCTTTGTACTCTTACTGAGAATAGTAAACTTCCTTGGGCAGGGCTGGCTAATTGTGGTATCGTGTAAGTTACATCTACGCTCACTAGTTCTCTCGTTAAGACAAGTGTTATCATGCCGTGCGTGAAATTTGATTTTGGGTCTAAATGAATCCCCATTCAGAGTAGGTTCTGGTGTGGGCAATTTCAATTTGAAAGATGAAGTTTGGAAAAGTTCTGAGTCTGTTAATAAGACCGTTACAAAGCTGTGTAGGGGCCTCAATTTATAGAACTTTCTTATAGTATATACTTCTAATTATTAGGCTTTTAAAGTGCATTCCTCCCTGCTCTAGCCCTGCCTCCAACAACCAATTAGAGCTTGTGTGGATGTCTATAAGAAACTAAGAATTAGTGTGTGGTATAGCCAACGCTATTTTGTTTGTCCCATTTCCAAGATAATCAACAACCTCCACCTCTAGAAATCTCTTGTTTCTATTGTGGCTGATGGAACAGGGCAACAATGTGGGAGACAGGTGGAATCTCTGATGAAAAACAGTCTGTAAGGCACAAGTGCTTGCCTCTTCCTGACCTTTTGATATTGAGATAAAATATATACATCTGCATATACTTAGCCCACTTTAAAAGTTCTTTTCTTACTTGCTTAATAGTTTTCCTGTCTCCCAGTTAGTCTGAAATTTGCTTCTTGAACATTATTTTCAATTGCTAAATATAATTCAGAATGCTTTAACTCATTCTTTTAAATAATGCATTACTGAAATATCAATACTACGAAGTTATTTTATTTCTGCTTCCCAATAAAATTAACAGTATTCAACTGTATTATTTTGAAGATTGGTGAATGCTGCTTTTGAGGTACTGTACATACATCTTAATGCAGAAAGTGCCAGGAACAACTTACAGTTCCACTTTTGTATTAGTTACATCACTGTTTATCCTGACCTTTGGTGTATACCTGTGTTCAAAGCTGGAGCTTAAGAAGGACAAATTTGTATGACCTAGTTAGAACTGTATCTTAAAGCAAGTATATCTTCTGTTATCCGTGCTCTTCTGTTGCATATAAAAAATAAAATGTGCTATGACATAGGACCGTGCATAATGCATGAATCTTCTCATTATGGTAAATTGGTGGTGGTTAAAGTGGTCTTAATTAGCTTAGCACATACAAAGAGGCTAGCGGTGAATCGGACTGTATTCTCCTCTCACATAAGGTGTCCCTGTTGTGTTTCTCTTATTCATGTTAAACCCTTCAAAGATTCCTTCTCTGAGCCACAAGCTGTGATGTGAGATTATTAAAGGGTCTTCACTTGATCCTGGCTTCTGGTCTTTGGGGAGAAAAAACAGCTACTGGATCAAAGAGAGGTGTTAAACCTTAATAGGTTCTGGCAGAAAGATCTATAGCGAAGTGGAGACGAGCTGTACTGATATTGATACGACATGCAGTTATTTCAATAATGGATTCAGGATAGCTCCCATTAAAACAACATGTAGCCGGGACCTGCGCAATCAAGTTTTCTTCCAGTCTCAGTTATTTACGTAATTTCATAGCACTGTGGAGGTAGAGGAGGTAGAACTGATCAGAACGGTTGGTAAATTAGACAAAGGGGAAAAAAAAGAAAAAATCAGTGCTGCCAAGAATGTGCCACTGAACCATAAGCATCTCCTTTTACATCTGAAGAGAGTTAGTATGCATATACTTCATGCAATGGTCTGCATATGCTGCAGGCTGTAACGCTGGAAAAACTGCATGCCGGAGTCTTCAATCAGTGTGGTTCATCCTGCTAGCTTCAGAGCTTCACAGGCACTATTTGACCTCTCTGTACTCATTTCTGAGCCTTTTTTTGTATCAGGTTCCAATCCACTGAAGTATTACCCACACTCCTTTAATGATTGCAGACATAATTAGGAAAAGACATATTTGAAGTAATAAGCACTTTTTATGTATTTGCTATGATTTTTGGCTGTTTACATCTGGTATCTTTGAGAATTCACTGACTTGCACACAATATCATGGATTCCAAATAATCTAGATAAAATGAACAGTGAAGAGTAAAGCATAGTTATGAGGTCACTACAAAATGTAACTTCTATGAGCTTTGGGCCTAAAACGGCACTAAATGTGTGTGGTTAATTTGGTTGTGCACACATACAGTTACTGTGTTTTGTGCATGGTTTTGCTAATTGCACACACGTAGTATAAGCAGGTATGGTTGCATAGGAAAGTTCCAAAACTACGGTCCTGTCAAAACAAACTAACATAGCTTCAGTAAATAAACATTTCAAGCTATATACTTCTAATATAGCAAGTTACTGCTCTGTATGATAATGCCCAACCATTTTCTTAGACTCTTTTTTTCTGTTTGACCTACTAGTATCCTTGTTTCTAATCCAGTAGGGTCAAAACCCTAAAATACTATTTTTGTCCTATGAGGAAAGATAAGGTCATGGTTGGCATTTAATTCACATTAGTTCCTGTGCATGCAATAGCTTTGTCCCTATCAATTGTGTAAAATGTCATTTTATTCTTTGGCATTATAATCACTCTCTGGTAATAATGTTTATTAGATGCAGCCTTTCGGTATATCTGGCATCTTCTACCTAGACCAAAAATCACTACTAGTAACTAGCAGCTCAGTTCAACCAGGTAATTAAGGCCTTACAAAAACCTAGTAGCAAAACTAATCAAACTCAGTGCATATGGGCAGCTAGGAATGGGTTTAAGTAGTGAGCTGGCTGAATCCTAAGGCAGCTGAGATATCAGTGCAAAACAATAACCATTTAGCAGAATGAAAACTGAGACTTAATGAAGTTCAGTGATTTTCTTGAGGCTGTGCAATGAAGTCAGTAGTTTACAAGACAACCAGGAACACTAGCTTTTAAGACCTTGTTCTATCTACTAGGCCATGAGAGTATAGAAATGTCATTTCTAGGAACAACAGGATTTGGTTCAAATATAGCTCAGCTAATACTAAAAATTGGAAGAGTAGCAGATGTGAACAGATACGCTCTTTGTGCCTTTGCTCTAATGCTAAGCAATGTTTTGCATTTATTGTAATTCAGTAGCATAGGAAATTCCCAAAATACCCTTAAATGCTTTGGGAACTGTAACTCAGAAACCCATAAAAAAACATAGGTGGTCTTGTTTTCATGTCCTGTATTGTATGTTACTGAGCCATATACAGAATAATACCCTGCCAAATGGTGATCCCATAGCCTAAACTAATCTCTGTAGAGCAGATGGGAGTTTGACAGGGGAGGAGACAAGCTGACAGCTTTTCCTCAAATAAGAGGCATACAGTGTGTTTCCAGTGCCAAGCTATATTTGACATTTAATTAAAAAAGTACCTTAGGAAAAAAAAAAGACGACCAAAAAAAACCCCCCACAACCCTCAAAAACCAAACTAGCACACTCATGCACCAGTAGAGCTACAGAATCAATCTGGTCTTATTTAAACCTGAAACCTTGGTGCCCAGAAGGCATATCATTTTGGGGAGGAAAAAAAAATTTAAAAATCACTGAAGTACCATGGGGAATATAGACAGCATTAAAAATGTATTTTGACTGGTCTCTGCTACCAAACTTGGCTTAAGGGGGTATAGTGATGCTTAATAAGCAAAAGGAATTACTATACATACTCAGCCCAAGCTACTATAATTAGAATATAATGTGGATGGTATATATTCTGATAGGCTTGAATGCAATAGTTGTCTTGTTTGTTTTGTTTGTTTTTGTGTGTGAATTTGTGAAGTCAAGAATATTGAAGATAGAAAAAACCTTAGCACCTTTGCAGAAAATACTTGCAGTCGTATAAGATGTGTCTGTGTTTCAGTTCTGTTTCAAGATCACCCCATCACGCAAACCAAAGGCAACCATAGCTGGCTTTGGTATCCTTTTGATTCCCCACAGATTTTTAGGGTATACTCTGGAGCAGTTTCTGTCCATGAGGTGGTCCTGTGTTGCTCTCGGCTCTCCCTTGTTGCTGTGCTGTCCCTTAGCAGCAGCAGTTCCTGGCACTCAGTTCCTTCCTGAAAACTTCTCACACTCAAACGGGAGAAAGAAACACCAGAATCAGTGTTTAAAAAAGGTGTGAGATTCTAGGGAGTGTGCCCTGAACCCTTAGTGACAAAATACATTGGTTTCCCTCAGCCCCCTTTTTTTATTCATGGTTGCCTGCTTACATGGAGAACGTGAAGATGATGAATCTGATGATGGCTACATGAAAAAAAGAACACAAATTAGGAAGCTAGAATTGCTCCCTTTGCAGTTAGGCCAGGATTATTATAATAACTTGCAGATGTTATGCTATTTTCTGAGGGTTCAAATTGTGTGTCAAAAGAACTGATGGTTGCGGAGGGGGGAGCAGCATAACACAAGTTCTTTGATGTTTCTGTGTGACTTGGCGCATAAATACATTATTAATTTTATTATTTAAATTTGTACATCATACTTACTGCTCTGAAGAGGAAATGAGGATTGTTCGTCTCCCAAAGGGTTTTTCAATGTAAGTGACAGATGTAGAGATGACAAGACAAACTTGCAAGCTGTAACTTGGAGGGCTTTTGTTGTTAATTTTTTGAAGTAATTTTGTGCAACCTTCTCACTATATCAGGTTTAATAAAAGATAAGTACAGAATTTATTTGTCATTATGGTGATAATGTGAACTACTAGAATCCTACACTAGTAATTGCTTAATTCTGGGTAGGAATGTAAAAGCAATACGTACTCCTGTTTCATAAAGGGATTTATTAACTTTGAGTAAGATTTTCAAAGGTGGTGAGGTAGGTACCTAATAATGCCTAGATTTTGGAAAGTGCTAAGCAGGTTGCATCGTTATTTCCTAATGCTTCTGGAATTATCTGACTGACATTCTTGGTGACTTCTGAAAACCTCAGTAGCTGTTTATCAGTACTTTTAGACACATGAGTTTCTTTCATAGTTTGTCTGTGTGGAGCTTAGCTGTCACTCAGGGATACGCTCAAAGTGTGTGAGTGTCTGGAGTTACTACTGACTTGGAAAGTCGGAGCAGTTCAGCCCTCGGGCATCTCTGAGAAGTAGGTGTTCCTCCAGCTGGAGCCTAGTGGGATTTGCAAGCAAGATCACTTAATACCACAGGGCAAGAACAGGCTCTTTACGAAGCAGAGCCTGTGCTTAGAGCAAAAGTGGTCGTGCCCCACTGATGGAGAGGCAAACTGCTCAGAGCACTGACTGATCGCAGCGTTGGAGTGGTGGACACATGATCAGTCCCAGTACCTTCATAACTCCTCCCTTGCCGGTTGTGCTTTAAAAGCTTGACTCTCTTGATTCTCTTCTTGGGGAAAAGTCACAGGTGCCTCCCTATGGAAGGCTCTGTATCTGCAGTGAACAGAGATTGCTTCTGTTAGGCCTGAGTGTGGTAGCTTTGCCATAGAGAGGTGTGGGATTTCGGAGCTGTTCTGACGAGCACTTTTTCGTTTTCATTAGTGCTTTTTATTTCCTTATTCCTCCAAGCAGTTGCAGGTCAGTGTCGTAACTTAGCCCCTTGCTCAGCTTGTTGGTTGCTTTGAATCCCACATGGAGATGCGTACCTCTGCCCACATCATGTATATTGAGCCTAGACCCCGAATTCAGGTCCCTGAGATTCCCACTGGGGACAACGGTCCCAAAATTAAGTCAGTTGGCACCAGACTTCGAGGAAACTGAGTCCTTCACTGGTATTCTATCCCTAGTTGTTTCTAAAAGTAGCCCTTGGAGTCCTGCATAACTTTGGCTTTCTTGGAAAAAAGTTACCCTGATTTAGCTTAGCTATTTCATAAATAAGTACCAGATTTCAGACATTTTGGTAATTGTCTTAGTAGAAAGAAGCTTTTGAAACTGTTGTTTCTATTTTAATCCAGGATGATACTATTTCATACAGTTGCAGGAAGATTACTGCTGGTTCTGGCTTTGTCGTCTTAAAGCATGAGCTGTACTGAGATTTTTTTAAAAAACCAGCAGCAATAACTAAGAAATTGCCATTTCTCTAGGCAGCCAAGATTAAACATCAATATAATGTGCCTCTGTAGAACATTGAAATCCCATTGACAATAGAACATGAACTTTTTACACCACCTTTGACAAGAGCCAGTTAAGACAGTCTTTACAGATTTTTTTTTCCCCTCTCATTTTGTTAAATAGTGAATTTAATCCCTGTGGAATTTTCATAATTATAACTGCAGCAGGAAAAGATATTTGTTTCTCTGTTTAATAAGTTTTATCTCTTCAATAAGTAAAGGTTAGGTTGTATATTACTCATGCATTTCAGTGAATCTTAGATTTAATAAAAGTTAAAATAGTGTATAATGTTAGTAATATAAAGTAAAATAATATGGAAACATTCTTTATTGGTGTAGGTTTTGGAACACTGTGAATATATAACTGGATGTTTGGAAAACTAGAATACCATAGCCCATACCCAAAGTACATATATACTTATACAGACAATAACAGCTTTGAAGAGAAGCAGTGTTCTTGGAAATCTAAAAATTGCATCAAGTGAATTAGTAGGGTCTTTTCTATGAAATAATTCAGGCATGTTAGTATTCGTTGATTCCTCTTACTATGGTGGCAGTGGTTGACTTAGTGCTGGTCTATACCAAAAGCTGCTCGCTGGACTAGATGGCATTGTATCATAGAAGGATGTTACTAGGATAGAAATTCCTACAACCAAAAAAAGCACAGCTTTATTTTATTTTGTCTAGTGTTTGTATTTCTGTGAATTATTTGAAATCTCTTCCTTTTATCCCAGGTTGTATGAGACTTTAATTGGTAGCTTTATTTGTAAAGCATTGAGAAGTTTGGGTTTTTTAATCTATACAAGAGACCCTAGCAAGGAAGAGTTCACAAATGACCTTGAAAATTCATACCAAAGACAGCAAGTCATTATCACTAAAAATGAAAATGAAAAGCAGTACTGAAGTTATAAATAAAATTGGGACTGTCCTAAAATTCAGGAATAACCTCTCTCTCTTTCCACGCGTGCTGTAAAGAATTGAAATTATACAGTTCAGAGCATTTCTCTTATCTGAGCAGTACATAGAAAAAGTACATCTTCCAAAAACCAAATGATGCTTGGATAATTGACAGCATTAGTGCAACCTCATGTGAATAGAAGATGAAAGGTGAGAAGAAGGAAGCAAATATCAGAATTTTTATGACTTCATCACTTCTCCTTGAGAACCTGGAGGCATAACACTCATAAAACATTACAGACACCAGGAGATCTAATGAACACACATATAGCATCATAAAGAGATGCCATTTGCATTAAAGGGGGCTTTATCTGTTGCATAATTGCATTTCAAGTGGTGTAGAGAGCTGAACATAAGAGCTGCCAACCTAACTCACTAAATCAGAGGGAGGTTATACTGCAGGAACCCAATAATTGTGCCATAGTTGTGCTTTAATGGTGCTGGGACATGGCTATGGCAGCAGCAGCCGGTGAGAGATCTTGCAGCCCAGGGAGTCCAGCTTGCAGTAGGTTCTGGAGCTGTTCGTCGTGTGAAGGAAGAACAAAAGGGCTAGTAGTATGACTTGTTTCAAAAGTGACAAAATAATCAGTGTCTTCAAGACAGTAATATAAAAGTAACTATTTATTTACCAGTTAGTTTTAGATCATAGTCACAAATCGGAGAGGAAATGATTAATTCTTCTATGGCAGTATGGTCTGTATTGTGAAGTCCTTTTTTACAATAATGCTGAAATCAAGCCTCCTAATTTTTCTGTTCTGGAAGAATACAATTCTTGTTTGTACTTACAGATGACATCAGCGATGCAATGAAATTGTGCATATCAGCAAACTGCAGTGGTAACCCATAAATATGAGGCAATGCAGTTGGCTATACCGAATAAAGGGCAGATATTGGGCATTACGTGTGATTCTGCCTACCCAGCAGAAAACTTCAGGAAGCCTCAGATATGATACCATTTTTCTTATTGTAGGGTTTACAGAAGCTGTGGCACCTGCCAAACAGTGCCCCTTCTGTGCACTCAAAACTAGCACTCAAATATTAATTCTTAACAAGGCATTCGTTTGCATCGGCCCGTAGCTGCAGCTGACCTAGAGTGTAGCAGCAAGTCGACTCCTCACCGTGAAGGACCACGTGTGTATTCTGTGTGTCTTCATGTCTCCCTAGGGCTGTCTGCAAAGCACAGGTTGTGTTCAGGTTGGCAGCCTTGCCACTTTTAAGGTCTTAATGTTTTATACTTTACTTAATTCAAGTCTTGCTCAGACCTTGTCCCTGCCTCTGCTCAAATATGTTGATGATCTTGCCAATAGCCATCAGGCTGTTAATCTGATCCCCACTACTGTGACCTTACAGTCTGCTTTTTGTAAAGGAAAAACACCAAAGATTGTTTGTTGTTAATTCACTTCTTTTGCTGCTCACTTTTTGCCTTCGGGCCCTTCTCCCCCTTTTCTTCTCTTGCCCTGTGTGTTTTACCACCTGTGGAACTGATGGGTAAATCTTTACTTCTAGAGCAATGTGACTTCATTTGGGATTTCTGAATGGAGGAAACTTACTACTTCCTAAAATTTTTACTGAGGGGTGATTTAAAGTAAAAACTATACCTGGTATTTATCTACATTATAATATAACAACTGCATTATATCCTCATGTTTTCTGGTTCATCTTGCAAGTACATATTTTGCTTTTCTACGTGGATCCAGGCTAGACCTCACAATGTTCTGGTTTAGAATGAGCAAAAACTGAAAAGGATTTTGCAGAAAATCTTTGCTTTCCTCAGAAAATGTTCCTGGTTCTTGCTTGGATGTCTCAAAGAAAAATGTTTATTTAAACTTACATTATTTAAATCCTGTTGTGCAAGGAGCTGTCCCTTATTTTTATATTCACTGGGCTCCCTCACTGAATTTCCATTTTCCATGTTACAATTTCTCATCACGTGCTGACCCCTGTCACCAAAGGGGCAATTCCCATAATGTAATCAGAGATGTAGGAACTGACAGCAAGATTTGTTGAGTGCTACTACAGGATATTTTGTGGATATTTAGTTGCTTTCAACAATTTGTTTGTTTTTGCCAAACATAAAGCTTCCATGGGAAGAAAAATTCTAAAATTCATTGATACTTTATATCATCTTTATATGCCTTTATTTTTATTATTTATCTCAACCGAAGTTTTGAAACAAGATAATTACTGAGACATACCCTGAAATTCTCACTTGCCTTGAATTTGGATAGCACTAGTGCTTAACCTGTGCTTAGTAGCAGCTGTAGTATTTAACTCATTATTTACTATTTTTATATTTTATTGCATTGAAAAAAATAATTCAGTGAGAACCTTTAAGAGAAGATCCCCTCCTTTCGTAGGCATTTGTAGAAAAATACTTCTGTTTTTTTATTTTTCTTTGATGAAGCACTTAATTAGGCTCATGTGAAGTGAAAGGGAACAAATATTATACAGCAAATACAGTCATCACAGCATACTTTCTTTTACTAAAGCATGGAGTTTCAAGTAGGCTTTACCCACTATAGTGAAGTGATGATTTTTTGGTTTTAGAAGGTGCTGAACGCTATGTCTGGTAAAACTCTTTTTTGTCTTATGTGAACCCGGGATTCAATCCATTCATTTGCTAATGTGGTTTTCTTTTGCAAAGTATTGCTGATACCTGTGACTTATAAAAACAAGCGGATACTCAAGAAATTATGTCAGTAGAATTGAAGCTTACATGTGGACAGAAACCGAGCTTTCTAAGCTGATGAGCACCTGTAAAATTGAGAAATAAGAAACTTCTCTCGTGTTTTACTGAGCACTTGCGATACGCTCTCTACCATGAGATGGCAGCAGTGAGTAGCATCTGCCCACTAACCATTGTTAACGTGCGGTAATACAGATTTTACTGAAGGCTACAATGAAGTTAACTGACGTACCTTACATCTTGAAATTAGAAGTATGGGGAAGACATATTGAGCTAATAATCAGAAAACTTGTTAAGCATTGTCATCTAAACCGTTTTTCCTAACTGAAAGCAGAAGCTGTGTGAATGTTAACAGTGCAAAGAATCTTAAGTGCTACAAAGAACAGTCCTAATATTAAAATAAATAAGTGCAACTGCATTAACAGTATTTATATTTGCCCCTAAAAGTTTTTCTCACTTCAACTGCTTGTCATGATTTTTTTAAATGTTGGATTTTTTCACATAATTTTTGCGCTTTTTTTTTTTTTTAACTCGTTTGATATTCCAAGAAGCATTTACTGCTTGGAATAGGTATAAAGTAGCAGGGAAGGGAAGAAGAGGTCAAGAGCCAATACCTCTGCGCAAGTTCAGTAACTCCTGCAGTTACTGCTTCCTTGGAATACCTCCGTGGGTTTCACAGTCCTTGAGATTTTAGTGCTTCAGATTATTGCAACTACACACACACACACACACACACAAAAAAAGAGTTCTTTGTAGTCTTAACAGCAGGTGATGGAGCTAGGATAGGGACTGGTCCTGTGAGCTACAGGAGACATCTGCCTTGTGATATCGGCACAGCAGTAAAGAGAGCGCTCTGGAAGTTTAAAGTTTTGTTCCATTTGTGAACTTCCTCTCAGTTCTTTTAAATAATTTAAAAAGTGATCCTGTACAAAATAAATGGAAAACAGGGGATCAACGAAAGGGTATTCTTTCCCTGTGGTCTTGCTCCTTCGCAGAAAGAACATATTTGAAGCTTGTTTGGTCTCGCTTCCCAAAAGGATTTGGTAAGGATCAGATTGGGGTGACTTGCTGGTTTTGGTTAGAAAAATGGCAGAATCCAGGCAAAGGACAGAATCCCTGAGCAGTACTGCTGGCTAGCATGTGAGGACCTCTGTGTCTGTGGGATACCACTCTTACTGGTTGCATCCCAGTAAAGAAGGGATGCAGTAGATTGTGTTGCTGATTCACAGCTGCTGATAACAAGGAGGATTTAATGTTTTAGTGAAGTCATCAAGCCTGTGTTGTGCAGAAACCAGGACCAGCTGCTGTGTTACATTTAGACATTGGGAAGCTGGAGTCTTGCTACTTGTCATAAAGGACTTCCAGGTCAGTCCCAGTTGTTTTTAAATAATGTTCTTCCTTAAGGAGCGTAGGAGACCCAAATCTACCTTTGCTGTTGCTAGCTTCCCACTGATTTGAGGACAGATTGAGTAACCACAGGAAACAGACCTTCGTGGTGATTTTTTTTGTTACTGTTGTGTCCTGGTGTGGAATACAAAGATAAGTGTGAGTAGAAACACGCAAAGCGCACACAAGAAATGCTCAGGTAAATAACTCCACTGTTAAATGTATTTGCAAGATTACATCTCTGTTAGAGTTCAGTTAATCATTGAAGAGC
This sequence comes from Aviceda cuculoides, assembly GCA_035590195.1. Lineage (NCBI taxonomy): Eukaryota > Metazoa > Chordata > Aves > Accipitriformes > Accipitridae > Aviceda > Aviceda cuculoides. Next base: position 10,903,742 of record JAVJGG010000007.1, read on the forward strand.
GTCTTGATTTGCGTGGTCTTCATAACACATTAATAGAAGGAGCTTCTCATTGACCTGTAGAACTCAGTTTGTATGACCAGGGAACTTCGGTGGTTTGGGGTTTTTTTTGGGTTTTTTTGGGGTTTTTTGGTTTTTTTTTTTTTAACCTGGCAGAAAAAGGTACCTGTTTGCTGTTAATATAGTTCAAATACAAACAGGACCTGCATTTTGTTTTGGTTTTGCTTTACTTTGTTTGGGATTGTTGCCAATAGCATAAGAAAGAAGTAATTCAAATTTTGTAATTCATATTCATGGCTGTTGAAACAGAGTATCCTCTCGTGAAATAAAATGAAAAAATGTATTTTCTGCCTCATATCCCACCCTACAACAGTTTACTGTAAAACCTCTGAGGTATTTTAGTTTCAGATGTTGTGCTTCTTAAAGAGGAATTTGTTGTTAGGTCTCTAACATTCCAAAGATATTTCCAAGACATTGATTCAGTGGATGATGTGTCATCTAATGTGTAAAATAACCTTGAAAACTAAAATCAGGCTCTGATGGCAAAGTTCTGTGGCTGTCATAGTATCATGCTATAGCTCTTAAGAGTCTGTTTCCAGACAGATAGCTTACCCAGTCCCCAAGTAGGCTTTCAAACCACTGAGGTCTATAACTTGTTAATACTTATCATTGGAAGAAATTAAGGAAACATTTAATGGAAAACAATAACTCTGAGGTAGCCTTTATCTCTCTGTGCAGATATTGTGGGTAGGGTTTGTAGTGTATTTCCTCCTATTAAAAGTCCAAACAAATCCTAGGGACTTTTCTGTCTAAAGGTTAGTTTTAGTTGCTTGTAATTTTACCAATGAGTAAATTAGTTTTAAATTTTTCCTTTAAACTACTTTAGATCGACCCTTTCTGTCTGTCTTTGCCCCCTCACCCTGCTGTAACCAGCGTTAAGGTTAGTTAAGTAACCTTAGCTCCCGTTGTGTGTTTTTTACAGCTAGATATGGCCACTAGGTAATTTTCTCTGCAGTCACCCTTAGCAACATTTATTTTGTACAGCAACATGCGAAAAGTAGACAGTCACATCCAGAAGTACAAAAGCAGCAGTAGCTCCACTGCTTTAGTGCAATTACATTTGGTCTGTTCAGCAACGTCTCTGATTCTCACTGTGGTATCACAATCACAGGAGAAGTGGGAAAACTACAAGCAGACCTCCTACACATGTGACTAACAAGTTTTCAGGATGTACAAAGAGACACACAGAGTATTTCATGCATATTCTGTAGCCTATAAAGAGGAGAAATCAAAAGTGCCAAGTGCACAATTTATAAATCCTTTGCCAAGTAGAATATAAAGAAAAGCATAGTTGTGTCTCTCTGGGAGGTTTCCTCTTGTCTTCTGAGAGTACAAGCACAACACGAGATGGGCATTACAAAAACATATTTAACTGAGTGCTTGTATCGCATGATAAACATAGACTCCTGAGGAGATGCCGTGCTTGAATGCCCTTCCTGACTCCACCTGTGTGCCAGGAAACAGTCCTCAAATCTCTTGAGAGACCAGAGCTGCTAAGATCCTTATTGATGCCAACCTATTCTTGCTGGAGGGTAAAGAGCAGGAGAGTAGAATAAAGAAAGATTTCAAACTCTGCTTGGTTTTAGGGACAGACTGAGCAGTACCAGTTGATGTCAGAAATCCTGCTGCACACAGTCCATTTTCCCGATTAAAACATACTAAATAATCGGAGTCATGGTCATTCAAATACACTACTAGAAGGTTCTTTTTTTCTCTCTTCTTTACCTAGTTAATCGAGGATTAAAAAGAAAATCAGACTAGATTCTAGATATTGTGTTGTGACTCTGAAGTAACTGCATTCACACCAAGGCAGTTACTTGATACTGCATCTAGGTAAGTGAGATAAAAATCCAACTCTAGGCACATTCAGTGGGGTTTGCCGTTTGTTTCACTTCTCATTCAGGAAAGTTGGGAAAGAAATGGAAGTTTGCATTCAATGAATCTAACCTCACAGAGCCCTTCATTAGCACCACAAAATCTCCTGTCTCTGTAGTTGACCTGTAATAGTCTGTAAGAATTTGCAGATATGGCCATTGTGTTTTATTAGTGTAAGTTTGATTTTGCCCAGAGATAAAGCAGGAAACATAAGCAGAGAATGCTGGCAGCTAAGTAGTTAGACTGCTACAGAGATTGCAAAACTGCTTCAATTCTTATTTCTTTCCTTAAGTGAAAATATGTTTCTCCAAGAAATCAAACCAACAACACTGAGAGAGATTCCACATATGACTGTTCTTTGTACAATGGGCAATGGCTTCCAGAAGTTGGAGGTATTTGCAAGTGAAAAAGAATAGCTCTGTTCCCAGCTTTAGCAGTGCAAAGTTGTGGACTTGATCTATCAAATTCAAATGGACTTCATTTACATCACTCCAGCTCAGGTGCTCTGTGATGCTGGAAAATTCCCTTAAATTGTCAGCCTACTTTTGCTTAACTTCAAGAACTTGTGTCTGGTGACTTCACCACTTAACTAGAATTAGAAGCTGTTCCGTTCTAGTTCCTTTTGCGATCAGTGAGGATTTGCATTGCCCCATGACCATCTCTAGTCACTAAACACCTAAGGAGGCAAAAATAAGTGGCTTATGTAGGCATAGGTGGCAAAAGGCAGATGGAATGACTCCTGTATGCTTTGATGTGCTGGTGGAATGAATAAAACAGGAACAGAAATATTTGTGTCTAAGAGATCTTCTGAGGCTTCTTTCAGATGGGGAAGAGAGCTACATACAACTGCAATTCTTAGTTGCTTCCAGAAGAAAAATAGTAAATTATACTAGATAATGCCTGGAAAGTAATTAATCAAGCCCCCATCATTCTCAAAATTATTACTCTTAACAAAAAGCAAGAAATTAAATACCACCATTGCACTGATCTCTTGCCAGTGACTGTGTAAAGCATCCAGTGGTGAATATACCAGATTGTAAGATCTTTTGGTCAGGAACTGTCATTGGTGTAGTTTCTGATGTGGCTGTTCATCTGAAATGTGCTTTATGCACTATCATAATATGGCACCCTTTGGCATTCTCGTATAAGCCGACATGGTTCTCCTTTTGCTGCTGTAACTTGTTCAGCAGGTGCTACTTCATGTTCAGAGTTCTGCTGAGGGATGGGTTGGGCAACAGAAACTTCAAAGTCCTGGTCTGTGTTTTCAGGATCCCAGCGCTTAAATGGCTAAATACTGAACTTCACTGTCTTTGTCTGGAACTTACCAACCACCAAGTTGGTACCACGTTTCCTTTTTTTTTTTTTTTTTTTTCCCTTGCTGTCTGTCGTCTTTGATAGAATGTATTTTGGTTTGCCTGTGAGATTTAGTGCCGGTATACTCACTCCTGATTTCACATCACATTTTGTAAAATAAAATTATAGAGAGGAGCAGCCTTGAATCTGCATTGATAAGCAAAATAATTATGACGTGCAGCACTGGCAAGTCCAGATTTTTTCCAGACACTGCACTACTTAATTATTCAGACTGTAGAAGAGGAAGTTTTGCATGTTGCCTAAGGCAGCCTACAGACTGGGTGTGTGATATAACCCATCCGTGAGAGCCAACAGCTCTAGATTCTGTAGCTTTGCCTAATTATTCAATCTGTGTCATTGTGAACAGACTATTTCTGTTGAGGTGACAGAGAAAAACAGCTTTCAGGGTAGGATTTCTGTTGGTTTCATACAGAGTTGTGTGACTAAACACTAATTGAGGTTCTGAGGTTTAGTGCTCACTTCCCGACAAACTCCTTTTGAAATTTCAACTTTGGAATTTAAAGCTTCTGTGCTGATTTTAAAAGCTCATCTGCATTTGCAAAACAGAAAAGTATGAGTTTTTTTCACTTTCAAATTAATACTTTTCAGTTTCTGGCCAGTCATCATAATTTTCTCTATACAGGCTTGTGCTTTCATTGGAAAACTGATACTTGACAGAAGCTTCGTGTTTGTATCCAGACCGCTTCCTGGAAAGTAAAAACTGAATCTGATGGTTTACTCTGGGCTAGTAAATTCAGTCAAGATAGTATGCAACTGAGCTACCTCAAAGCCAGCTCAGATGAGAGAGATGGTCTGCAGTTTAGATGTACCCAGATTACAGGATTGGGGCTTTCCTCTTTGCCACATCAGGAGCAAAACATTGACAACAGAAGCGTCTATGCATACTCCAGGCTGTGATCCAGGAACTTTCTCGAAAGATGACATGCTGTTACACTGTATGATTCAAAGTGGCAGCAATGAAAACAAAGAATAGACAAATTTAGAACTTGAGACTTAAGTCCGTTGCAGTTCTGCTAGCAGTAATCTGTTTTAAGAGACAATATTACTAATCCATCATTTTATTATTTAAGACTTTTCAAAAAATCAGTTTAAAGTGATAGAAACTCTTGAGCTGAATGAACTGCAAGTTCTCTGCACTTTTGCTGTGGAATTGTGATATTGTCCTGCTCAACAGAGTCAGAAAGGGGAGGTTATTGTGCGACTATCCAGCTACTGGAAAGTGTGTGCTTTGATTTCTTGTTGAGGTGCATTTGTCTATACTATACTTTCTTGATGGTGGTAGAGCTGAAGTTTGTAGAAAAACATGTTTCTGGTGTGATTTAATTACTGTTGGCTGTTTCATAAATTATATAAGTATATTCCATAATCTAATATTCCTTTAGTTTAAATATATTTTTCAGATTTTTTTTTAAAGTATGGAGGAAGAGAATATAAAGGGTAAAGAGAGTATTGATTGTAGTCTGAAAGGGAGGAGAAATGGATTTATTTTTTTTCTTCACGAAATGAAGGTATACCATTTTGTAGAGCAAAAATTGCTGAACTAGGTTTATTTTTCTCATGTATTTGTCTTCTGAAATTTTAAAACTTCCTAGGAAAATGTCAGTTTATCAAATTCAATTATGCAACCTTCAGACTTACTAAAACCTTACACTTTTCTACTTCCCACATGCTTTCTATATTTAAAAAGAGCCTTTTCTGCAGTAACTAGCCTTGACAGAGATAATTGGGAAAGCAGTTTGCTTTCTTCCTACCTACCTAATTTATGTTTTTTACTTTTTAAACTAGTTCCTCACTCCAAGACAGAACACCTCAATCTTGAGGATATTTTACTGGTCACAAAGGTTTCCTGCATGAGCAATTGCTTAGGAGTGTTTTGAGTCTAGGCTGTGCAATTCATTACAATTCCAGTGGCAGGTAGGTTTTAATGGCTTGTTTTAAGACGTTCTAACAGCAGTGATAAATAATGAGGAGGAGTCTCAGCAGATCCTGTTCTAATTTGTAAGGGGTTTACATAGCTACTTTATTTTTCAGTTTTTATAGCTGTTTTAGTCAGCTTGTCTTGCAACATGAGTCTCTGCTCTTTGTGTCTTCATTTCAATTCACGTACTAACTTTGTATACCATGAAGTATAGAATATGTGGAGTGGAGGGTATTGTGTGAAGCACAATGGCATGACTAATTAGGACACAGGGTGGCACATGCTGGAGGTGTTTGGACAGGTTTGAGGATTTGCATCTTTTATGCTTTGTGTTTCAAATGTGATTGCACTTTGTGAAAGGGTTCAATCTAGGATGTCTGCATGTTGCTGATGCGCTGTAAAGAACATTTTTTCAGCATAATGTCAGTTACAAGAAAAGATTTTTAGTTTGTTTCCTTTTGTTTTGTTCCTAGAAAAGATTTTATAGCTAATTCATATTTTTATATGTGTACACATAAGTGTAGACTTTGACAAACTATGCTTTACTTTCCTCATCAGGAAGGGCTGTTGCTGTCAATAGGGCTGTAGTATTGTACATGGCATAAATGTTATCTATTTGAATTATTTTAAATAGCTTCTTGAGAAAACATTGCTGCAGATTTTGTTGGGCTTTCTACTTTTATCTTCTCCATATTTAAAAGATACCTTCACATTCCGTTTTTCATATACCATTTCTTGTAAGTGTACTTGCAACACCATACTTAAGCACAGTACCTCATAGAGTATTTGGAGAAATCTGTGGTCCTATTGAAGTAAATTGAAATCTTGCCATTGACTTCAAATGGGGACAGGAGACCATTCACTCTAGATGTTTTTTCTATCTCTCTCTTCACACCCCCCCACCCCCCGATGGAGGTGAATAATACACAAATGCCTTTGTAAGATAGTTCAGATTTCCTGGCAGGATTCTATGATTAGCCGGTATTTAGACCTGAACTTTCCTGATAGTAGAAAATCATTCAAATAATCATATTTCATGTTCATGCCACCAGGAAATTTAATGTGCATTGAAGAATATAATCTATCTGACTTTACCTATCCCCCCTCCGAAAACATGGGTAGAAAATGTAGGCCTTTACAAAACATCAGAACGTTATAAAAAGACTAGGCCATGGCAAGCCAAGGAGGGAATGGCTGGAAGCCCCAAAGGACATCTTTGTTTAACTTTTAGTTGTTTTGGCTCTCTTAGGGAGAGGGAGCCATTCCATCTGCAATCCTGGAGTGGGTGCTGGAGTGGGAGGGTCACAGCAGACCAGCTCGATGGCTACGGAGCCTTTACTTAACCTGAAGGAAATACTGATAAGAAGGACATGTATTAATCCTTCACTTCCCAGGAAGCTAAGTTTATAACTCTGGGGTGGCAAAAGGAGCCTGTGTCATATCAGAGTTCACAGCTGGCTGCATTTCATACAGTAACTGTTGAACATAATGTGAACTATAAGTTTCTAGGAGGAGGGCCTAGCTGAGCTCTAGCTCAGATCTCCTCTCCACTAGGTTACCTGCCTTAATCACTGCAGTGGAAAGTTACGCTCACCTGTTGTTTCAATTAATGATTTCTTTAAAAAAGACATGACTCAAAAAAAAAAAAACCCACCCCCAAAACCAAAACTTGCTTCCAGAAGGAGTGTGGGCAGTGTCTCCCCAAGCCCAAGACAATTTACAGTCAGGTATATAGAGCACTCAGTTAAGATACCTTAATTTGAATCCTTTTGGATTAAAGGGAGCAATGAATGTGGCTTTTCTAAATCCCCAACAGATGCTTTATCCACTGAGCTACCCTGTGAAAAGGGAGTGCTCAAGGGCTGTGTTTTGTATTTAAGTGCGTGTTCTGCATGTTTGAAGGGCGTCTGTTTGATTGGACCTACAGGAAGATAGGCAGGTGAGCATCTATTTCCATGCTCCAAGAAGGTGTAGCCATCAGACTACTCAACTCCATGAAGATAGAGTCAATTCTAGGTAGGGCACAGAAATTATAAATTTAGTCACACAGGGAAGGAAACTTAGATACTGCTAAGTGTATTCACATGTAAAAGATTGATGATGGTTGGAGACTTACCTGCTGGGATATTGATGTCATATTCTGCTTTACTTCTCCTTTCAGCATTTCAGACTTTTTGTAAATCTGAGTCTAAGAAATAAAAATAATTGAATGAAAGTCTGAGTGTTGGATTTTCCAAGTCTAAGTTAGTAATTTTTTCCATTGGCACGTGTTCAGAAATATTTTTGAAGTGAAAAATCTGTCCTTGATGTAATCACCTGTAACAAAGTAGTAGGCTAAGATATGTTCAGACATCATTAGGCCTCTGACACTCATTTATTAAGATGTTTATCTTAAAGGAACCATTGTTAACAATCTTCATAAGAATATGCTGGATTATTACAAGCTTTTATGAAGCAGATATTTAATAACTCGATGATTAGTTTTGTAATTACTAGGCAATGAATACTTAAAATATTAGGAGCAAGCTATTTACCCATCTTTCAGGTGTGCCAAAAGCTTAATGAAGCACAGCAATCGCATTCGATACTGTAAAATTAGCAATGTGCACACGTATCTTGAACACCCACATAGAGCAACTTGTGAACAAATTGCCATGAACTGCATCTATAAGGACAGGAAGTAAGTCAGGGTTTAGTAATAATTCCTTAAAGAATATGCTCCGACTCCGTCCTCCTGTGCGGGAAGCTCCAAAGGGAGGAGTGCCTGTTGGAGTGCTTACATGGGTGATGCGAACATAAACTGCCATCAGCACAGCCCTGCAGCTGGGAGATACGGTGGGAATTTACAGGTTGCAAACACCTTCAACCTTACAGCGTTTTTACAGTAATCTGCTGTTTCTCTCTTGTTGCTGCAATATCCAGGGGTAATAGCAAGTCATAATTATTCCAGGATCATGCTCCCCTAAATATATTCTTGGAAGTTAGTGTTGTTGGCAAAATTGCATCCCATGAAAAAGGGTACTTCTGATCCATTTTTGACCTCTCAGCCTTGTGAGAATATGTCTCAAGGCGAGATCTGAAATCTGCTATCTTTCTCTTGCGAGCCCGTACAGGAAGATGAATGGTTTTGTATTTGTAGTAGTATGTATGTTGGGGTATTTCACTTGTAAAGAACTTTAACTTCTGACTTTACAGAATGATGCTTAAACTTAGTTTCAGGTTTCACAGAATGTATTCTGAAGAACAATATGAAAAAGTTTAAAGTTATGTGAAATATCTGGAGATACTCTTTTACCACAAACAGAGATAATAAAAATTGACTGTGACACTAATATATCTCTTACTTTACAAAGGCCTGTTCTCTCCTGTCATGTGATTAGTTTTCCAAAGACAGAGACAAATGTAAACCCAATTCTTCTAGATACACACCTCAGAGTAGAATATTCTTTTTATGAAACAATTTTTGATACAATTTGATAAGAACAGCTTGCCAAAATAATTGTCAATGACTTTTTTTTAAAGGAAAATTTTAGTATAGGTGTGGGTTTTTTTCCTCTTTCACTTCCTCCTTTCATAAGCATAACAGTTGAGAAAGACAAATGTAAGATTTCCTGAATAAGTCCTTTTTTCCAGACATTTTAAAAATATGAAGATCAAAGTATATCTGTGACTGAGTAGTTTGGTTTTTTGTTTTGTTTTGTGTTCCCCCAACACCTGGACAGACAGAAACTGCCTGATGTCTTCAGCCCTCCAAGTAACATTTCTAAAATTATATTGGAGGCAATATTGGTCTTGAAGGTATAAAGATCAATGATGTTTAATCTGCTTTGTGTGGTTTGTTTTCTAGCTGTTTTCCACAACAGTTGAATAACTACTTTTGACTTATTTGCAAATCCAACCTTTGTTACGAACATCTTTTTTTATATTTGTTTAGCTTGGAGAAAAGATAGGTGTGAACTAGCTTCATTCTGAATGGAGGAAGTGAAGGAAAGTATCTAGAACTTAGGTAACAGTCTAGGGCCTAGCTTAAAGTAATGCTCCAGAATATCAGCTTGATTCAGAAACATATTTTTTTCCCTGCCTCTTCACTGGGCTTTTGTTTCTGAAGAAGTCTGTAAAAAGTACAAAATTTAATACAGCAGTTAATTTAAACTGCTCTCTTGCTTTCCCACTTCTAGTAGGAAAACTTCCTCATTCTCATTTTCCTGTCTCTGTGGTTACTGAGCCCTCATCCTAGAACTCAGCTCACAGAACTGTTGCTGTAAGAATATCCAGAATTACAGTAGTGAACATTAAAGAGCTTTGAGAAGGATATGAATTGTCATGCTTAAGGGCTTAAACTACAAGAAACTTCCCTTGAAAGTAAATAACGTCATAGCTGTGTAAGGCAGAGCTACTTCTCTTTCTAACTGTTGCCCTTAGCTGCCGGTAGGTCACTTGTCTAACATGTAGCAGGTGCAGTTTTTGTAGTCTTCACCTACCTTCTCTCAATTATGCCTAAGGTTTGAATTTCAAGTATTTGCAGATAGAATGCTAGCAGTGTTTCTGTTGTGGGCTCCTGTAAGTCTGATTACTGAGACTAGGCCTCAAACTGGAAAGTCACCTGAAAAAACTGCATACCTAATCTTAAAGAAACACCGGCACACATTTTCTGTTGTCAGTTAGTGAATGATGTATTATTGTCACATATACGGAATTCCTAATAGTACTTACTGTCGTGGTTTAACCCCAGCTAGCAACTAAGCAGCGTGCAGCTGCTCTATCACTCCCCCTCCTCAACTGGACAGGGGAGAGAAAGTATAACAAAAGGCTTGTGGGTTGAGATAAGAACAGGGAGGGATCACTCACCAATTACCATCAAGGGCAAAACAGACTCAGCTTGGGGAAATTAGTTTAATTTGTTACCAATCAAATCAGAGCAGGATAAT
>JAVJGG010000007.1:10914520-10926450 GCA_035590195.1 Aviceda cuculoides
CTCCTTTCTCACTGACCTTGGGGTCTGCAGGGTTGTTTCTCTTACATGTTCTCACTCCTCTCTCCGGCTGCAGTTTCTCTGCCACAGCAATTTTTTTTCCCTTCTTAAATCAGTTATCCCAGAGGCACTACTGCTATTGCTGGTGCGCTTGGCCTTGGCCAGAGGCGGGTCCTTCTCGGAGCTGTCTGACACTGGCTCTGTCGGACTTCAGGGAAACTTCTAGCAGCTTCTGACAGAAGCCACCCCTGTAAAACCCCCTGCTACCAAAACCTTGTCACACAAACCCAATACACTTACTCAGTTTTTCTAGAAATCAGCAGGGCTTAGCATCATCAATCCCATGGTTCTTCACTGAACTTCAGAGTAGAAGTTCCCAAAGCGCTAAATGCAGATAGACACCTAACTGCATTTAAATCAAGAGCAGTGATTTCCTTAAACACCATCAGCAGATTTTGAAAATACAGTTGTAAAGTTACAGACATAAGTTTCAATCTCTGCACAGGATGGTAGGCAGTCTGTACGTCGTGGAGAAGTAGAGAGGGCAGAGGGCTTAATGTGCCGAACTGCCTGAACATTCACATATCTTTTCTGAGTGGTTTTGTATTCCATGTTTAGTTTGCTCTTGTACCACCTTTAGTGTGGTAATATTTAGTCTAATTACCCAAGTAGGTAGTTATCTTGTGAGAATGGCTGTCTTTTCTGCCTTTCCCCCTTGTTAGAAGATGCATAAGGAGGACATATGGTTTTTGTTCTTTTGGCTGAGGAACAGTCTGGTTTCCACTCACATGCGAAGTGTGATTAGGAACATGACCAGTGTCTGTATCTGTTCCCTCCTACCAAGCATTAAGACTAGAGGACGGACAGCTATGATAGCAATTGACAGGACATAGCTGGTTTTCTGAAATAATGGTACCTAAAGCACTTGGTATTGTAGATGCTTCATTAGAGACACCAGCAAGTGGTAAAGAGGGGCAACTGCATCACAGACTCAAGGTGTTATTTTGGTCATTCATATTCAGGTTTTTCCAGATTCGTGTTGCTCAATGCTGTGTTGCCAGAATCAAGGACAGGTTTTTTTGAGATGAAAGTTAAAGAAATGTTGAAATGCACCTTTGTAATTGCTTGGTATCTTACTACATGACATTATCCTATGCCTTTAAGTCACATGGTGTATTTTTGTTTCTGAACCACTAAGCCTCGGTTACACTTCCAGTGTTTCTCAACATAATTGAAAGTAAGACTAACAAGTGAGCCTATGGCAAGGGATCCTAGTGTTCCTATGGATCATTTTCGAAGATCAAGACCAACACTTAACAATCAGGTAATACAAACTTTCTCTGTAGGATGCAGTTCTATGATGTGATAAACAAGCTCTGCTTCGCCAGTAGCGACCTGAGCACTTTGAACTTCCTACGTGAAGTATGTAAAGTTTCACTTCCAGATTTGCTATTGTCTGGTATTTCAGGATGCCGTTTTCCATCCTGGTTGCGCTGAGAAGGGTAGAGGGCATGCAGGCTAGGACATTCCCATAGGATGAAACTGGTGTTCTTTGTCAGGGTCTATACAGCTTTTGACCAGTCCCATCTAAGGCCAGTTTACAGCAGCACGTAACACAGTTGGGCTCCAATTCACAGATGTTAAATCGCTGCATCACTGCATGAGTCAGACTATAATTTGGGATGAATATTAGGTTCCCATCTGTTTCATTATGTGGTGTTTCATGTAATGTACCTTCCACTTTGAAATCAATATAGCCCTTCTGTAACCAAGCGCAAGTTTGCCCTGTTTCCCATGAAATTTTAGGAGATGCCCCATCTCTCTCTCAACCTTTCTTTCACTGAAAGACCATATGAAGGGTTTGCTTGTTCATTTTGTTTTCTTAAAAGAAAAATAAGCCTTTCAAAGATGGAGGAAAGTGAAACTGCTTTGAAGAGCTAACTAATACTGTAAAATCTCTGCTCAGATTGTAAACTTATTATGCTAAATTCAAAATAGATAGGGAACAATAGCTCAAAGAGGCATTGGAGTGTTACCATTTTCATTTTTCATTAAACCAAACCCCTCCATTTCCTTTTTAATAAATTATATCTAGAATTATGCTATATTCAATTATACTCTTAAACTTCAGGCTAATGAAAGTCTAAAATTTGTGATTGTATCAAATTAGCCCTGAAGACTGAGAAACTATTTAGTAATCTGTGCAGCATGGCCTACATTAAGTGCTGATTGATTTAATATGTATGAAAACATTTTATAAACTGAATAAAATACCAAGCGAAAATGTATAAGGTATGAACAATATATTGTCATAGAGTGTGTATAATAATTAAAGTTTGTGCACGCATGGTTATATGGAAAGGTATGTGGATTTTAAATATTTAGAACTAATCTGGAATTCTATCTTTTTGGATTTCTGCCATCATTTTGTTTAACTCGTGATTTAGTTTTCTCCTTCTGTAGTATGTCTGTGAGGTTTTTGTCACATAGAGCATGTTGATGCTGCTGTAATGACCACATCCTGCAAACCTCTGTATGTGTGACTTGACTCTCACAAGTAGAATCTGTAACAGTGAAATTTTTTCTGTATTATATGTGCAAAATAATGGACTCGAATGAAGTCTAAAATCAGATTAGCCTTAAGTATGCTTAAAAGCCTGTTTATTTCTCAGTGCAAAGAGCTAAACATGAACTTTGTGGGTTGCTGTGTAAATAATTACTGAGTTAGCTGGTCAAGAAGCAAATACCTCACTGATTTCAAAAAGCCATTTTATTTAAAAGACTGTGATTAAGTACTACTTGATTTTGCTGCTGAAAATTATTATTACATGGAGTCAGACTATATGACTATTAAAATCCCTTTAACATTTATGAGTGTTAATAGCTGATTGGGTGTTATTTTGTCTTCTGTGGTGGGTTGTTTTTGTTTTTCTCCCACAGGCATTTCTAGTTTGCCTAATCTTCTGTTTGTTGTCATGAATTTTATCACTTGGTTAACATAATTTTAACAAGAGTAATAGAGGAAGAAAATGGTGAATTTAAAATACTTTTAAAGTATTTCAGGGTATATTTAGTAGATGAAGTCAGCAGGAGTTAATTTATTTGTTTATACTATTAAGGAGTGCGTTCAAGCTGCCTCTGAACCAGAGCAGTTAACGTTAAGAACTTGGAGGGAACAGTTTAGATCCTACCAGACCAGAGGAGGACCGAAGGAAGTAAAGTCTAGTGTGAGTAACTAGAATATTCAGGCAGGTACCAGGGTAAAATTTGGGAACACTTGGTTTCTGTGCCACAACAGCAGAGTAAATTGTGAAGAATAATCAGCACAGATTTGGTGAGCGCAAATAGCATCAAACAGATCTAGTTTCTTCTGATCAAAAGGCTAGCAGGACAGATAAACAGGAAGAAGGAGATGTGTTTTGAGTTAGGAAACTTACTGAAATTTCGTAGACAGAGTTGAATTTTCTAGTCTGTAGACTGAATAAACCTCTCATGTTCTCCTCAATCCAGTTCTGTTCAGCAGCTTCCTCGCAAGTCAGCTGGCATGATGAGGGGCATGTGTTCAATCCGGTACTGACAAGCTGAGAGGCCTCTTGGAGGACAGGAACAGAATGCAAGGTGTTCTTAGAAAGGGTGGAGAAATGGCCTGAAGTCAAGAAAATTAAATTAAGTACAGTACTACTGTTAGGAGGGAGAACGGAGTAGCTGCATGCAAAATGAAGAGTCACAAGATAAATAGAAATCAGGATTTGATTAAATGGTTAAAAATATGGTGCTGTAGAGGTGCCAGTGTGTGTTAGTAGGATTGTTCTATGTAAGTTAATGGTGGTATTAATATTATGTATTTCTGTAGATTTAGAAAGAAAATGCAATATGCAACTATATGAATGCAGTAAAGCATCCTTGGAATGGAGTATTTTGCCCAATGGTCTGGGCACTGCTCTTGAGGGGGAAAGTTATAGGAACCATGTTTGCTTGGTCTGGGAAACGGTAGGGAAATGTGGATGTAATAGTAGTCTCACGGTGTGTTTAAGAAAAAAAAAAAAAAAAAAAAGGAGGGGGGTGTCCTTCAAAGAAGACAGTAACATTTTTTGGTGCCCCTTGGAACTATGACAAGGAGTAATGGAGAAAAATAGGGAAAATGTCTGATTATAACTGTAGTTAAGCATTGCGAAAGGCTGCAGTGTCCTTCATTTGGGACTATATTAGACAAACATCTCTGGGGTGGTCAAAACATAATTAATCTTCTCTCGGGCCGTGGGCAAGGCTTCCTGACAGCCCTTCCAGCCCTACATTTCTGTGATTTTGCCACAAGTATTTGAAGATCTAACATGACTGTATTACCGCGTATCTGAAACCTTGCAGTATGTTGACTAAAAATAGCTATATATCCTTCTGCATTAGAATTTGTAAGCACAGTTTTCCTAGCCTGCAGCAACGTAGACCAAAGCATTCTTCACAAGCAGCAATATTAAACTACTCTGTATAGCACACAAAGATGTATTAAAACAAATACAGTGTATCATTGTCTGTCTGGACCAGGCATTGAAGAAAAAGGGAGCGCCCTAGGCGAGATAGCCCTTCTTCAATCCCACTCAGTCCAAAAAAGACCTAAGAGGAGAAACTGCCTCTTGCCCACAAATACATTTGAAACTTTTCTAAATGGAATCTCTATCAGAAACCTGAAACGAACGCAGAGCCGTAAAAAGGCTTTTCCAAGAGCGACCTCCTGAAAGTCACAGCATATTAGAGAAATTTAAAAAGACGCTGAACCTGAGTTTAGGCCCCTACATCTTGGGGTCTGAAAATTCATGACCTCTTTTTGGTGGAAAGAGGGAGGAGGAGGTATTTCTGTACCAGGCTCCCTTTTCACAAGCTTCAACTCTAATTCGTGATTGTAATGCTTGTCAGATTTCAAAATATGATCTGAACGGTCCATCGGGTTACAGCCTGAGATAGATCAATATATTAATTTAATAGTATAGCTTAGTAAGGAGAGAACCCCAATATTGTAGCAGAGACAAAATCAGTTCACGGGGAGCACCTTATACAGGCATGAGCTCTCTGTGTGGAAAAGAAATGGGTTTATTGCTGATTTTTTTTCCTTAGTGTTTGTCTTAAATGTGCTGAAACCAGACAATACCCATAAAATAATCTTTGCAAAGCATTTCAGTCTCCCAGCAAAACACAAAACAAGATCACCTTCTAAAACAGAACAACAATTTCCTATAAAGTCCTTATCCACATGGAAGTGAAATTTGGCTCCTAGCCAGAATGGCAGCATAAAGCCTTTTTTACACTTGAAACCATTCAGAAATGAGTTAAGTGGAGCCAAAGGATAGTCATGGTGTTCTGCTGTTCCTGTTTGTTTGAGCATGAGCTGCTCACTAAAATGTACACAAGTTCCCATGTGCCAAAGAAGTCAGATACTCTTTTACATCAGTGGTCACTTGGTGTTTATGGTATTTCCCTGTGGTTTTATTATTGACAAACATTTGAGTAGAAACAGTAGTTCATACTTCAGTTATGTAATGTTTCTCCTTAAAATTCATCATCACAGTGGTTTGCTTTTAAAATAGCACAAGTTTACACACATGTTTCTCCTGTGTTCTTTTCTTCTCTGTGTTCAGCTGCTGTTCTAATCCTACAGTTCCTGCAGCTTTAAGAAACATTTTCATCTTAAATAATAACTTATGGTAGGGAAATGGCATTCTCATTCCCTTTAGATGTTAATATTCCCATTGGAAGAAGAGGTTCACGTGTTCTGGTATTCAGGATAATTGAGTTCAACACTAACAATTTGAAGTTGGAACTTAGAGCCAGACTCCTCCATAATTTATGGAGATTTAGAATTGAGTAAATCCTGGAAAAAGGTTTGTCAGGTGAAGAGTCTTTGTCTCAAGTGGCAGGAATCTGGCAGTTAAAGATGGTGGCCTGCTGAATTAGTGCTGTGAAATCTGCAAGAGACCAAAAAGACTGGCTTCTCTCCTCCATCCCACTCAAGATTCGGCTAGAGGAGCCGAATGCCCAGAAGAGGCAGTAAATGGGATAACCCAGAGCAGTCCTTCAGTAGCTTCTCATAGGATTTTCTGGAAATTAACAGTTATTTCTGTGTATGGGATCACAAGAGGGGGTACTGGTTTGCCAAGGTCTTACTGGCTCAAAAGAATGCTGTTTTATGCCTTCTTGCTCTGGATGTAAGGAATTGAGTCCTGTATCTGCAATTGTGCCATGATGATACAATAAGATATAAATTGTGATATGCAAATATTTCTTAGCAGCTTTGGTGTCGATTTAAAAATCTGCAAGCTTTTTTTTTTTTATTTGAAGAATCCTATGTAAATCAAGCGTATCTGATTTTTTCCACTTAGTCTTACAAAAAAAAAAAACAAACAAAAAAACCTTGGGATTTGGGGTGGGTTTTTTGTGGTTGTTTTTAGCTCAGCAAGCTTTACTTTGCTTATACTCTTAAGCAGTTTTGGTTACAGCAACACCGTTATCCATCTAGCTTGGATACAGGAAAAGAACTTATTGCAGAACTTTTATCAGTTACTCATCTTTTATCAGTAGAACTAACTATTTAAAACAAAATGCAATTGAGTACTTAATGAAAATAAACTTATGTACAATTTGTACTGTCTAAATAGTTAAGTACACCACGTGGGCAGTTGGAGTATTTAGAAAATTTAGTAGAGCTACTCTAAATTAAGGCTAGTACAGTGAACTGAGAAACCAGTAGGCTAACCCAAAGAAGTGAGAGTTCTAGGGTTTTTTTGAAAAGGCAAACAATGTTGATATACGTCATGTGGAGTTTGGCTAATCAGAGATGAAGTATAGTAGTCAAAATTCAAGTAGCATTTAACAAGCGTAAGAAAGCACGCAAGTCCTTTAGCATTTGCTTTATTCTGTTCTTCATGTAGAAAATGTCAAGTGCCACTTGAAATGGAGATAAAGTTTGAAACACCCAAACAATGTTCAGTTTTCTCCTAACTGTAAATTAGCTAGTGGAGAATTATAGTATTTTGGATTCCAGAAAAGTCTGTATCTTCTGGGTATCATGCCTACAAATTTCTCTGAATTCCTTCATTTTGTCTTTAAGGGTATGCTCTTTCAAGAGTATTTTAGATTTTTACACTTACATTTCTTAAAGGAAACAAATGGTTGCAACCTCTTGAATGAAGAATAATCCATGTGTGGTAAAAAGATGGAGATTCGGTTTAAAAATAAACTATTTCAAATGTTTCTTGATTTCATCATCTGTTTTATTAAGATTTGAGGGAATAACATCTGTAACCACACATTTCACATTGATCAAGAATTTCTGGAGCTGTTTGGGTGCGTATGTGGGTTGTGTAGTTACAAGTGGTTTGTGCTGCCTTGAGGGGATTTGGACAAGAACAGATTTGTCCAGAAGCTGACAGTGCACTTGTACTGTTTTGCTGAAGTTTGGTGCCTTCAGAAATCCCAAGTGCTGGAGAGCAGGAGGAGTCTGAAGTAAGGAAGACTTACCTGTGGTGGAAGACGATCAGGTTAGAGAATATTTGGGCAAACTGGATGTACATAAGTCCATGGGCCCTGGTAGGATGCACCCATGACTGCTGGGGGAGCTGGCTGATGTCGTTGCAAGGCCTCTCTCAGGAACCTCCAGAGGTGCCTTCCAACCTTGAACAGTCGGATTCCGCGGTGCTGTCGTCGAGCAGAGTTGCAGGCAGAACACCTGTACTGCTCAAGCTGAGGTTGTGATTGTGCTAAAATTAACTAAGAAACAACAAAAAATTCCCACCTGAGATACAGTTTATTTAAAACATGGTCTGGTTTACCTAAATCACAACTAGGGACTATGGGAATTTCTGGCAGCTCAAATACCATTCAGTGCAAAAAGCAGTGTTTTCAGTTTCTGGGGGAAACAACAGCCTGTATAGATCTCATCCCTTTACTATAGAGTACCTACAAAATATTGGTAAGATTATATTGAATTTTGTTATTTCTGTCTATCTAGAACAGCATGCTAACCTTTTCCCTAACTGTACTGTGGCATACCGCAGATGGGAAATAGCGATGTCCTTTCTCTTGCTTTTTCCATTTTAAGAAGTGAGGCAAAATTAAATGCCATTTCTACCGTATATCTCTCGAGCCAGTCATCTGTATCACGCTGCTTTTTTCCCTCCCCTCCAATGTACAGCGTTAGCCACCTACACATTATAGCAAATGTAATGTGGACAGATATACACCTCCCCAGCTTTACCTAGGGTAGATAAGCAGTTGGAACGAAGGCGCATGGTGGAGGAGTCAGCACAAGCTGTGCCACATCCCTCCCAGACCGTGTACTTACTTGGGAGGCAGAGCATCCAGTCCATGTTGTCATGTTTACTGCTGCTGCTTGCTGATCTCGTTAGCTAAGCTAATTAAATTACAGGTAGCACAATTACACCTATGCTTGTTACAGTTTTACCCTTGGGCATGTCCATAGACTGATTTTTCTCAGAAGTCATGGAAGCACTTGAAAACATCATCTACATTGACTTGCCGTGAACCTTCAGTTCCTGAGGGTCTCAGTTGCTGTTGAATTGTGAGTTTACGGACAGATATTAGTAGGGAGGAGAAAAGCAGGAAAATTAAAATGTGTGGCTATGTATTTATAGAAAGAGGAAGGCAGTAAAATTAAATGTGATGGTTCATATTTCTGTAGAGGCTAACAAGTATATTCAGTGTCTTAAAAAGCTAAATAAATAAATAAATCAACCAGACTGTGTTCTACGAACCGTAGCAGAGATAAATATGGATCTCGGGGCTGCAGGGTTAGCAGCAACAATAGGAAAATTCATGCCGCTACTCTAAGGCTAACTTCTTGAGGGTTGTCTTCATCTCTTCCCTGGCATGCATCGGGGAATGCAGATCCCCCTGTGTTTGTTAGATGACAGTGTTTTCATTTATTTGCATTTATAATTAAACTTCTGTTCCTTAGTATTTCTCTGAAGGTCAGCAAAATAGCAGTCTTTCAATGCATTTCTGTGGAGGTTGGCTACGCTTACTTTACAGAACTTGGACAGAATCAGATTAATTTATAACTCTTCTTTTTCACTTGTCTTCTGGCTCGTGTTTTCTAAATTTCAGATGATAACGGGTGTATGCAATATCCTGCACCTTCTTGTTCCTTAGAAAATCTTTCAAATGTTGATCAACAGATTTTTCATTGTACAGAGAAAACTTCATTCTGTTATGTTAACTTTGCTAGAAAGTAGGATGGCTTGTGAGAGAATAAATTGTTCAGCTTAAAGGGCGAGAATGGATTTTCAGAAGATTCCTCTTATATGAGTGTTTACCTAAGCTAATGTAATCAATTTTTTTAGCAATGTAGATAAACTGGTTCAAATCCACTGCATTAATACTTTTTATATCACTTTGACTCACTTAAGTCTGGGTTTTTTTAATTCATTGATTAAAGCACAAATAAACTGCCAAGAAATTAAATCAGTGGAAAAGTTAGAACCTGAACAAATGAAATGTTCACCAAGAAGCTGTCAGAGGTGAAAATCACGGGCCCCAGGCCATTAGTGCTGGGGCTTCTGGAGAGGCAGAGAAGGTATATCTCTCTTTTCCAAGTGTAGGAAGTGAGATCAGAGTTAGGCTACCCCGGAGGAAGGTTAGAGAGCTCTGATGTGAAAAAATGTTTGAGATTTACTGATCTAAAGAGGCAGATCGGTTTGGGATTTTTCCTACCTCTGCATGTAAAAAATAGCCTGTAGTGACTTTTGCTGTCAAGTGCTTACTTTCTCTGGACTGTATCCTACTGCCTGCCTTCCATCGTGTTTACCAAATTGTGCCTCTAATTTATCAGTACTTCGAAGTAGAGGCTTGTCAGCTGTTTGATCCAGTCCTCCTGCTACAAACAACTGTGATAACATTCTTTATTACTCATAATAGTAAACAATGGATTCGTGGAAATTAAGAAGTTGGTAGAAACAGCCACAGCAAGGAGTGAACTTGATTTAATAAATGAACAACCAGAGTACCTAAATAGATCAGACTGGCTCAAAGGTTCGAGACATTTCTTTCCCCTAAGGCAGTAATTTCTAAGTGAAGAAAGCAAGCAAAATCAAATAAACTGTGACCAGAGCAGAATAGAAACAATGACCATCAATGATGCCCGTAATACAGAAAAGTCAGCAACAAAAGGAGAGGTGAGATAATAAAAAGAAGCAGAGGAAAAGATGGTAAGATGGTGAAGGCTACCAGCTCATTACAGTTGCTGTTGCTGCAGTGTCTGCACTTGTCAAATTTACCACGCGTGCACGCGGCACTGGAGCACCGAGAGGCCTGTGTTGCTGTTCTCAGTGCACGTACACACACTCATACATACGTGAGTCTTCTGAAAGTCTGGAGGCTCAGGAGGATGTCAGAAATGGGAAGGACAGCAGAGAAAACGGGGGGGGCGGGGGGGGAGTATAGCTTGAGAGAAGCTGTTCCGTCGTTGGATTTGGCTCTGTTGCTCACAAGAAGGAAACACATTGATCTTCCTAGAAACGCTCCCTGGCAGATTCAGGTTTGGATGAGTTTCTAAGGCACGGTAGGCTTTTGTCGGCAGTGATGAGATCTTCCAGAGAGGCTGGTGATTAGGATAAGATTGCTGTTGTTCAGAGTTAGCTGTCAAAATTATAGAATTACAGGGGAAAAATTAATAAGAATTATTTGGTTTAGTTTCATGGATGCTAAATCCCTCAACCAAGACACAAGCAAATAAAACCTCAATACATTATCACTATGTTTTCTCTGTGAATAAAACCATGTGATACAGAATCATAAGTAATTAAGGAGAATGCACATCAGCGAAGGGGAAAATAGAAACACGTCTTAGGATAAGAGGCAGAAGGAAAATCCAGTGAGGAACAAGTCCCTTATCTCAATACAAGGTTTAGAGTTAGGGCTTTCTGTCAGAGCCTCTAGTGGTTCTGAATTTTTAGTAACAACTGGTGAAGTCGTTGGCAAGTTGCGTGATGTGAAGACACCCCTGAAAGAGTAGGGTCCAGACTCCTTGGTCACAGATCTTACATTCACAGTGGCAAACACTGCGACCTGTCCTGCGTGTTCTTTCATTGCCAATGCTTTATCTGCACCCTACGTTACTGTGCAACTGTTCTCATTCCTGTGCTTTGGCTATTTCCATAGTGGTGTTTTACACGGGATTTTTTCCTCTCTGGTAGATTTTCAGTCAGATAATCCGTCATCATGGAAGGGGACATCCCAGCTTTGGGAAAGCGAGTGCCTGAAAGGATGTGGAATTGATTGCTTTTGGCAGTGCTGTAGCCACTTCTAAGCTCTAATTTATACCAGGCAGACATAGAATGCCATCTGGTCATGCCAAAGCCATTTGAAAGGAAGCAGAGAGATACACATTTGAGCTGGCCATCTGTCCTCATGTCTGTAACATCATAGAGGGAGGTATTGGCATGTCTGAGGCCAATAGCTGAGGCTTTGTTGTTTTTCTC
Organism: Aviceda cuculoides; assembly: GCA_035590195.1. Classification (NCBI taxonomy): domain Eukaryota; kingdom Metazoa; phylum Chordata; class Aves; order Accipitriformes; family Accipitridae; genus Aviceda; species Aviceda cuculoides. The sequence continues at coordinate 10,926,004 of JAVJGG010000007.1, forward strand.
AGAGAGTAGGGAAGTTGGATCTGGCACAGCCCTCTGGTAGTAGAGGTCCTTGGATTTTTTTCAAACTTGATTGCATAACATAGAAGGGGAAGAACGCCAGCTAGTGTCTGCATCCTTGCTTTCTCACTCATTCACTTACATTTCCTGGCAAGAGTGTGTGTTTGGGGGTGGGGGGGATACTGGGTAGTGGGTAGATATATCCAGTTCTGAAATCACTTTGTTAGAAGTAGTTGCCTTCTGGCTTTGGGCACAGAAGTAACACAGCATTAACAGTTCAAAGAAGTGAAGATAGTTTTTTCTTTTCTTTGTGGTTTTGTTTGTTTGGTTGGTTTGGGGTTTTGTTGGTTTGGGGGGTTGGGTTTTTTTTTGGGGGGGGGGAAAGTGGTTTGGGGTTGGTTTGTGTGCTTTTTTTTTTGGTTGGGGGGGGTGGTGTGGGGGTTTTTTGTG
>JAVJGG010000007.1:10926506-10958076 GCA_035590195.1 Aviceda cuculoides
TGGCTGCTTACTTCAGAGCTTTGGTGCTCACATGTCACACCAAGCACTTAGAAGAAGTGATTAGGAGTTTGATGGATGAACCCCTCCATTTATTTCTTTAAAAAAAAAGTTTCCCACCTCACAGCTGGGACCATATGAATTGCCCAAATGCAGATAAACAGATGAATTATTTACTAAAAAGATAACACTACTAATTATGTAATTAAGACTGTAACATTGTTACTAATCTTTCTTGAGCACTTTGTCTGTTGAAGTTACTGACCTGTTGACTGGTTACTGGAAGTTAAGGGTGAAAAGGCTGGGGGTTTATAAACTCCTAAAAATTACTAGCAGTTGGGGCGGGGAGAGATTTTTGCTCTTCTGGGTTTTTTTTGTTTGTTTTTTAATGGCAGATCAGGGAATCTAGATGTGAGGCTAATACTAAAAGGTAGATAAAGTTTGTGAGGTAGTGGCAAATGCAATGGAAAATGGGGCAGATGAAGGCAATGCATCTTTTTCTGACGCTTCTTTTCATAAATGTTATTGACAGGCTACTGGATATACATGGATATTAATTATCCATGAATATTATTTCTGTAACGCATCTCTCTCCTTCTCTGTCTCTGTTCTTTTTAAAAATGAACTTTTGTTCCTGTTGAGCTAAGTAGATACTTTCCACACGAAAGGTGGTATCTTGTCTTCTCTTGTAACCATTCATGCAAATTAATGCAAGTGCAAGTTAAATGTTGAAGGAGAATAGTTTTCTGGCAATTTCGTAGAGGTGGAATAATTTGTACGCTGAGCTGGAGTTTACTGTCTACGGTTCTGTGAATTCCCATTTTGGTCGTTACAGGTGCATTAAATGTGGTGTTGCTGGGCAGAAACAAAGACTGGGAATCTCTATACAAGTGGACAACAAACATAAGGCTGTACCATTTATAACTGAAAGTAGAATATCTACCTGAAACTTCCTTCAAAGGGAGGGAAATACTGTTGAAGTCACTTTTAAACAGAAATTTTAAATAAAAGATAACAAAACCAGAGTTAGCAAAATATTGAATTGTTGAAATTTGCTTGTTGGGGCACAGAAGGTAACAGGCTGGGATATACTGTAGCAGAGTTACAAAATTAATCCATTCCTTTTAGTACGTGAGAAGAGTAGAACAATTCTGCTATCTCTGTTAATTGCATTTATCACTAAGTGAGTCCTTGAGCCACAGACACCAGAGACTGGAAGAGTATCCTGAAGAACCATAGTTGTACTTTTTCCCTGCTGTATGCTGCTTCGGGCCTCAGCTTCTCATCGTGGCTGGGCATGCAGTACTGAGCCTGAGGGAGCTTTGGGCTGACCTGGGATGGCACTTCTTATTTACACCCCTGATTCAAGGAAAAACGCATGTTCAGAGGTTTAAACCTGTGCTTGTAATGCCTTCTAAAGTTTCAAGTCTTGCAGTAGAAGATGGAATCCCATTCCCACAGGATGTGTTAATTAAGTATGCTTAAGTCTTGTCTGGTGTTAGAACTCCAGCAGGAGCTCCTCATATGATTTCAGGGTTCTTTCCAGCAGTCAGCGGGTAGGCCAGGAAGACTGCTAACACTTCTGACAATAGAAACTGTTTAATTTGCATGGAGGTTCATTCTAATCGGAGACATTAGGGTAGTGAATTACTTCTGCTCATGAGAAGGTTCTGAGAGGTAATACTTTAAAACTAATAATATCTCTTGTGAGATCGAACTGCTTGCACGTTGCTGCATGCACAACTATAGACATGTCTGCCACCACTCTGATTTCCAATAACGTGACCTCTCTACATGTGATTGAGAAATGCTTAAGTGTAAACCATCATGTGGGTAAATTGTTTGATCAGACTTTGAAGAGTTTCAGATCCCATCAAGTTCTGGGAATGTCTGTACCCTCAGTGGGATCAATGATGCAGGAAATAAAGATGCACCTAAGTCTCCTTTTGGTCCCCCCCGTTTTTATTTTAATCTGCAAATACTCATCATGCAAATGCTTCTTTATGGGAAGAGATTCTTATTAGGGGTGTTGTATTGTGTAATTAAAAAAATGATAAAATATTCCCAAACTCCTTGGCTTTTATGTTTGGTTGCATACAGTACTACTAGTAAAACAGTGCTAATTTCATAGCCCATTTAACTACAACACACAGCGTGCAAATTCTGTATGTAATCCTTATACAACCCTCGTAGTTTGGGAAGTACTAATACAATTCTAGGACATCCCCACCTCCCAATAGGTGGCTCTGACTGCTAGGCTGGAGGATTAGGTTCCCTTTTGCCTGAGACCCTGTTGTCTGGTGGCCCGACAGCCACAGGAACAGCTTCCTGAAATCCAGCAAAGGGTTCTCCAGAGCCGTAGAGGCTGAGAACTTTCCAAAGCCTCTCCTGCTGGGAATGGGGTGGAGAGCACATCTCCAGCTTCCTGCATAGTGCTCTCGCCAGGAGATTGGTATGTAAAAGATGAGCCTGTTGTACTCCTGTTGTATTTCTGCCCTGAACTCCAGTGCATTAAATGTGTTAGCTTTGCCGGTAGCATACCTAGCAAACTGAGCTTGTTAACAGCTCTAGGGTTATGGATGCTTAAGTTTGGATTCAGTCAACTGTGAGCAGCGGATATGTACCTGGGCAGTTCTGTGCCTGCTGACACCACCTGATGACACATGTTTACGTGCATGTTGCATCTAACCAGGCTCAGGTGGGGTTTTTCTGAATAGTTTTCCAGGCTTGGTATTTTTAACAGCGGAATGCTTTCTTTGATCTTGTGTTTGATGCTGCATCAGCGAAGTAAATGTGAGTTCTATCAGTGGCTTAGGAGCTGAATCAAACCTGTAGAGAGAAATTAATCCTGGTAATATTAATATTGATGCATGGATCTACTAAACACTACTTTTTTAGTGAATAAGAGTGCCTTAAACTCTTGCCCTTAACTCTGAATTGCAGTCCTCTCTAATTTAGCAGGGGGAAAATGTGGTGCATGTTTTTGGAAGGGTGTGAGAATGGGAAAGGAGGGGGACACCACATTTGAATGCGAGAGCCTTTTTGATTTTTGTCTATATACAGAAAGTAGAAACAGAAAGAAAATAAATGATAAGACAGAGAATTCTGAACGCTGTACTTGTGGAGAGCAGGAGACCGTCCTTCTTGCCTTTTGGAAAGCAAACCTTGGGAAATACAAAGTGCAGATCACAGCAGTTGTTCCCAGTGTGCTGTTTGGTATGCAGTGAATCCAGCGAGCAAGGCCCTAAGCAGCAATCTTTGGAATCTATTATATTTGTTCCACACAGTCACTCTAAACCTATTTAATCTCCTTCATCACTGCTTCTGACATCTGCATCTTATGCACCGAGTAGACAACTGAAGAAGGAGATTTATAAGGCAGCTCTCCCAATTAATTCTTAGAAGGCCAGCTTTTACACTTTAGGAAGGGCAGTGTTTCGTTTTACTTTATTTTTTACTTTTACCTTCTTCTGTCTTCTCCCATACTGGATTACACTACCACCAACCCAGCAATACTTTTTGATTTTATTAACTAACCAAAAATTAAGTGGCGATTATCAATACCACCTTCTTGGGGATTACCTTGTACAGCAACATAGTCCCCCTTCTCCATGTGGTACATGGAAATGCCAGGAGCAGAAAATTGGTGGGGGACTGTGGCTTTCGTGTTTATTCAAAGGCTTTTTTTTAACCAGGCGTTTAATAGCAGATTGGTCTTTTTTCGGAGTTCTTTTGAGGGCACAGAGGGCACAGAAGCTGTAGCAGAAATCTTGAATGCAGCAGAAGGAGCAGCTTGTTTCACACAGTAGTGCTGGCATTAGTAAATAGGTATTGGCATGGTGACTGGGTGAGGAACTCTGGATTGGGAAGTAAATCAGCAGCTTTTTCTGTGTTTTATTTTCTCTTTCTTAAAAGGCCAGTGCTAAGGAAAGGGAGACTGAGAACATGGTAAACTTGCTGTGGAACTTTTAAAAGCATTCAGTATTGATCTGACACACCGAAGTTACTAAAACCCCTACCTGAAGTCGAAGAGGGGAGTTAATCCAACGTTTTGTGCTTTAAAAAGTCCTACCGCTGGAGAATAGTCTTTCATCAAGTAAGCAAGACTTGAAGGCAGTCAGATTCCCAGCAACAGTGGCAGTTTGCCCCCTTATTAAGGTGTGAGCTGAATTTGCAGGAAAGATCATTATCACGTCAGACTACAAATCTGCTGTCGCAGCGATGTCAAAGGTCCGTCTGTCCCTACTGTTACTCTGGCATTGCTGGGAGACGTTGCTGTGGCGTGCCATGGCCTTGCTGCTTTGCACGTGCTTTCGCAGGGAATGGCTAGTTCACTGGAGACAGATGGAAGCTGGTAGCGATACTGGTAGAGAACTATGTATCTTTTCCCTCAAGACTTTTCACAGTTCAGACATCGAATGTACGGAAAACTAATAGCCTAAAAATGTTATTTGAAGGCTAAACAAAATTAACCCAAAGCATAAGGGGCCTTGGAAGAAATTTTCTAGAGAGAAGCAAAATTGTGCTGAGCTCTTACTAGTGAGTAAGAACTGCTAATGTAACAGTTCAAGCCACTTAGACTCAATTATCTTAATTGTATATTGTGAAAAGCAGTATTTCATCAGTTTAATAATGATTATAAATGATGAAGTTGCTCTAAAACTGTATTTTGTTTCAAAGGTACATGCTATTTGGGCTTCGTCAGCTGATATTGCACACTAATCTGGAGAGTAAGGAGTTCAGTAGGCAGATCCTGTTAAGTTAATCAGTAATTCCCAGTTGGTTTTTCTTACTAACCTCCTGACTTTTAACATGCATGCTTCACAATTCAAAAATAGAAATGTGTCTCTTGAAAGATCTGGGGGAGATCAAATAGTATCTCCATCACAGGCTTTGCGGACCTATAATTTAAATACATTTCTAAAGTGCAAAAACTTGCCTGATTGCTGTTCTGTGGAATTCCTTCTCAACAGAGAGCTATTAGTATTTTGGAGGTTTCTGACTGTAACAAATGAAATACCATCTGCTAAAAGAATTGTGGCGATACTGTCCTCTTCAGTGCATTCCTTCTGGTTATTGTGGGCAAAATAAAGTGAATATTCAGAGAAAACAATGAGACAAGAACTAGTGTCATCCTGATTTTATTGCTTATATTCTGGCCACAGTGCTAGGCTCCACATAGGCCTGGGAACCCATTGCGTTATATATATATATATATATACACCCATTGTGTATAAATTTGGTGTTGCCAGGTTGAGTAGAATTCCTAGCAGAGAGGAGTTATATGACCTCATCGAGGCAATCAGGGCTGTGATAGTTGCGTTTCTTCTTTTCAGATATGTTCATTTTTATTTTTATCATATGAAAGAAATGGAGAGAGGGATGAGAAATGCAGAAGGGGATGAATGACAGCTGAGAATCCGTGAAAAAGGAAGGATGGGAAAGTGGGTTACTGGCACAGCGAAGATGATGCTATGAGGAAAGAAGCCAGAGAGCAGTCTAGGTACCGCACCACGAATGGTGTTAAAGAGTTTGCAGGAGTTTAAGGGATAGTGTCAGCTCTGCTAGCGAGCTCTGGGGTAGTACCTGCCATGCTGGCCCTGGAGATCTGTTACAGTTCTGAGATCCTAGAACCAAAGACTAGGAGAGAACATGAAATTACAAGCAGCTGAGAAAATGCACAAGAACACAAATTATAAAGATCAGTCTTCAGCTCTGTGAGAACAGTGAACATCTGCCAGATGCTTTGTTAATGCTGGTGCTGCTCTGTTATTTTTTTAGCACTGTTTTCGTTTAGGACAGTCCTCTTCTGTTTGCCCTAGCTCATCAGGTGAAGAAGGGAGGCTGATGGGAATTGTGTCTTCAGAGGAACCTTCCCTCTGGTGGAATGAAATCTGAAGGCACGTGCAGGTCCCCGCTGATCTCTATTAGTTTTGTTTATGCTATTGTTCCAGACAGTAAACTAAAATTATTGTGTCTTTTGTTGACTGGCTTCTCTTCTGTGAAACCACACAGTGAATTATTTCTGTTACCTAAGTTTCTTTTAATGAAAAAATTTAAAAGCCTTTCGTTCTTTCACTCCCCCTAATATGAGAATCAAAAACGCTAGTAATGCAGGGAGTGATAACAAATTATAAAGGTAGATACATAAAATATTGCTTTCATTTTCCTGAGTCCTCTAAAATTAATGGTTTTAAGGGTAAAATAAACATTGTACCATACAAAGTTTTCTGCATAGATAAGGGAATGAAGTGCTTTCATTGCACAGCTACAGTGCTGCTGTGTACCTGAGAGCCTTGCTTTCTCCACTTTGCATCTCTCAGGTTCTGTCACTGTCACTATATTGAAGATGCTGAGAGTCAGCCTTATCTTTTCCTGCTTGGAGAACAAGTGCTTCGATTCCATCCTCAGGTTTTCCAGGAAGTAGCTGAATCTTTGCAGTAGATTTCTCCAGTTAAAGAACCTACTGAGGTGTGCATGGTGGAGCTCAAGAGGTGGGTTTTTTCTGTATGCTGTGATGATCTTCCGCAAAGGGAAATGGGTTTTATTCACTAGTGTTTTCATTTCTGGTTGATAGCTGAAAAAGCTACTTTAGAGGTTTGTAATCAAATCAAACGGATGTTTATATAGAGGAGAGACTTAAGTTCAGAGCAATATTGGCTCGTATCCACTTCTACTGTTCAAGGAGTTCAATCCTGGGCAAAAAAAAAAAGCCTTTGTAATAAAGTTATCTTCTGTTTGGTTGACTTGTATCATATGATTTTCTCTCAGCACAAAATAAAAATGAAATGAGCCCACATACAGGTATGAATACAAACATTGCAAGGCATCTAAGCTAAAAGAATTTGAGTTATTTTTTTATAAATGAATATGTGAATGTAATCAATTCAACTGATTTAATCATTCCCTTTTTGCTGCCAGGGAAAATAAATTTCTAGTGTACAATAGGTCAAGGATCTGGTAGGGAACAGAATGTGCAGTTCATAAATCTGTACAAACATGCAGAGAGCACAGCTACAGATGTAAAATGCAATAGTGGATCCAACTTTTCCTTGAAAATGACATTTTAATAAATTGTGACTTCTTTCAGAGGATGGGCTGTTAGATTACACTAGATTAATTCCTATGCGATTCTACCTGTGTAGGAAAAAAAAAAAAAAGAATGTGTTCAACCAGCTGACACACTTTATTAACAGGCCACTATTCTAGTCTACTCAGTTGACATAATGACACTGCTCAATCACACAGATTAAAATAAACAACAGTTTAATAACACTCAGGGATTAAGTTGGCAAAGTCAGACCCTCAAAAGTTGAAGTGCAGGATCACAGTTTTGAACTTCTGAACTTAATCTGGCACTTCTGTGGGTAAAATTTACCAAACCCTTATTTATATCTCCCTATATAAATGTATACACATTTTCTCCTTATGATTCTTCTTTTAGGCAGTCTACAGGGTAGACAGCTACTGGTGACTGAGTGGCAATTCAGTAATTTTTTAATGTTCAGTGTCAGGTACACAGTTCTGTTTACTAGGCAACATCCTAATATCACACTTGATTACAGATTTATTACTATTCTCATGAGCTTTTCTTGGAGTTCATTATCGTAGCATCTGAGTGTTACACAAATGTTAACAGGTTTATCTTCACAACTCATTCTGAGTGGTGGTATTATTATAGACTCCTCTGAGAATTTCTTTGCTAGTCTTTAATTATTTTCCACTGAATATTTGCAATTGGCAGCTTCAGACACTGCAATTCAGTCAAAATTGGGCAGCTATTTCTTGGATTTCAGTAAGCATCTCCCTAATTCCCGGACATCACTATTGCCAGTAATCCAGCAGTAATCAGTAATCCAGTGCACATTGCAAAATATGAATGCTAGAAGGCTCATCAACTAAGCACTTGTAAGTTTGCTTGGTTTTAATTGTTAAACTTAGGCATTTTCTCTGGCTTTGTTCTTGGAAAAAGCAAGGTTTTTGTTTTTGTTTTTGTTTTCTTAAACTTTCTAAACCAGTTTTTCCTGTGGACTGTAACCCAAGGTGTTTAAAGCCTGCAAAATGTTAAGCAATTGATAATGGGATTTAGGAAAAGTGTGCCAGAGAAAACCGACCATAAATTATACTGCTTATAAACATCATGCAGCTCCGTAGCTTCAGTTTGTTATAACCCAATTGTTAAAATAAATCATGATTTATTAGTATGATGCAAAGTATGTCGAAACTCTATTAGGACACTATATACTAATTCTAATAAATGTTTCTAAGCCAACTGCCCAGTGTTAAGTCAGAGACTTTAATTAGTCAAAGAGTTTGTCCAGAATGCTGGCAGGAGCCCATTCTGTTTCCACCAGCCCTCCCATTGCTCTCGCCGGACATGCTGACATCTGGTCTCCAAAGGCTACTTCCTTTCTCTCTGTACTGCAACTAGGTCATCTCATCGCAGCAATACGGGAAGCGAAAGGTAGAAAAGACAGAAAAGGAAAGAGAAGTAGCAAAGAAACTGGAAAAGGTCTGTTCAGATTCGTAGAACTGACATAATCTGTCAATGGGAGATCTAAAAGTAACTGTCTTGAAGAAACAGGTTGTAACACAGACTTTTAAAAAGCTACACACTCCACAGCAAGAATGAAATCTTTGTGAGAACAAAGTAGGAAATTATGCATGAAGGACTAAGTTATTTCCATGCTGATGAATCCTTTCCTTTCTCGTGTATGGAATGGAGAACTTATTTTAAAAGATACAAATTACTAGTGTACTATGTGAATCAATAGCAAGAGCCAAATGTAAAGGTTTTGAAAGGATTCTGTGATAGTGGATTTTAGCACATATTCTGCATACGTTTTTATGTGCCTTTACACTTCGTTACTGATGCAAAACATAATTCCCCTTAGATGTCACCTTGGAGGTGCTGAAATGGCTGTGAAAATCCCTAGGCACCAGTTAGCAGAATTAATGCATGTAAAAGGTAACATATCATGACATTACATGATGCCAGTCAGCTAGCCTCAGCTTTTTGTCTTGTAAAGCTCTTGACATACCCTTCTCTTCTGAGCATGTTTTATTTTATTTCTGCTTAAGTGATTTTTGCTTTTATGGGCTAATACAATATTTTTATTTTCAGAAGCTGTCCTAAAGTATCAAACTCATAATTGTATCTCCTCTGTATGTGTGGCCTTTGGGCATGCTGATGACCTTTGGGGGCAGAGCTTAAATGTAACTTTTATATGAGCGTGCAACAGTTTTATGGGGTCTTAATTGGGTATGAAGAGGTGAGACATTTTATGGATATGTACAGTTAAAGAAAAGATGATTGCACTTCTCAGCTGTGCTTGAAAGGGTCTGAGGTATGTCAGGAAATGAGGTCTCAGGGGGTAGTTTACATGAAAGCTGCGAGAAGGAATAACTTTTAAAAGCTGCGGGGATTCCTCTGCCAAAGCTGCAGACGCGGGGAAGGGCAGCAGGCACAAAGTCTTCCCTGGTGCTGCATTACCAGCCCCAGAGCACTGGGTAGAAATGCTGTCGTTGCTTGCAATGTTACCTCTACAGAGATCTCTCATAAGTTCAGAATAGGGAACTTCATCCTTAACATCATCCTGCATTGGTAAAAAATCACAAAGAATAATGCTTATAAAACCAGGAACACCAGAACAGCATTACCTCTAAAGCTGCTTTTTCTGTATGTATGTTTCCTTGTCCTTCTCTTTCACTGTACGTTTTGCTAACGCTCTCCTGTTCCACTTCCTGCAACTACTCTGTTAAATAAACGTCCTAGATACCTTCACATTTACTGAGGAAATTCCTCTGTTCACTCTTTTCTCATTGTAATGTTCATTGGGATATCATTATCTTAATCAAATGAGCCTGAATACTTGTTACATCTAATTTCTAATAGTAGCATGTAAAATATTAGATTTTCAAAAAACCATCACAGTAGCAACTTCTTCCTAATTTACAGATTCTTATAAATTAAAAAATGTTTATGCAACAAGAAGATTCAAATGATCCTTGTGCAAAAGGTTCATCTGCTTGAAGGAGAGTGAATATGACTTAGAGGTGTTGGTGTTCCCGCCCATCGTTGTCCCAAATAGCATAATTAAGTGAGTTTAATAAAGGTCTATGGGATGAGCTGAACGTGGCAAAGATAAAACTCTGTTAATGTTTCAGAAAATCTACAGAGGTTTTTGATAAATTTAAAACTGATTTGGAGTTACTGAATAACTGAAAGGGAAGGAAATTTGGTTAAAAGAAAAATGAAGTTCATATTTCTTACGCAGTTGTGTGTCTTGGACATGTGTTCATCATGTGAGGGAGAAGAATACTTAGAAGGCATGGTGGTGGATAACTGATAGCATAGTGCAGACAGGTGCAAAGGGATGAATCTTGGCCAAGACTTCTAATCTTGAAGTCAGTAAAAGTTTGTCCCTTCACATCAGCATGACTTTGTCCAGAACACTCAGGAACACTCAGTGCTTAACTTCTCTGGCCATTTATCTACAAAACCAGATGGTCTGTGTTGGTTTGTTTGGTTTGGTTTTTTTTCGGGGGGGGGGGAGGGGGGGAGACATCCCCCAAATACCTTGGTATAGACTTTGGTCTCCCCAGCAGTATCTTCTAGTCTAAGTGTAACAGGGTTCCCTTGAAACGCGTGGCTCTGTGGCGTTCGGTGTGCTGTGGGGGTGAGGAGACAGTCCTTTCTGGCAGGGTCCGTGGCTGGCTGAGCCCACGCGCGTGCCAGGGTGTCGGGGCAGGCGGTGAGTCTGCTCCTTTCCAGCAGCTGCTGAGAGCGAGGAGAGCCAAAAGGGCTCGCGACTGGAAAGCGCAAGTCCTCTGCGGTTTTGATCAGAGCTGTGAAGCCCATGGTGTCGGGTTCTGGGCCAGTTGCCGGGGAGATGATACCTCAGCGCATCGCTGGGTAGAGGCGGAAGAAGGGAGGGCAGAAAGATGTTCTTCGTACACGCGTTCGGGCAGACGGAGGCTACGAGGGCAAGTGCGTGCTGCTGGGTGGCGGGTTCGAGCAGGGATGGCCTTCGAAGAGGAACGTGGGATGCTGATGGCCTGAATATCTGTCCGTACCCGTTCCTTAACTTTAGCCCCATGTCTCTCCTCCCTCATTTGACTACGAGGAGGTGGCAGATAAGGACACGGGTGAGGCAGCACCAGGAATACTCCAGAGCCTAAGTGGGTTTTGTGCCTAAGGCTCCCCTGTGTGCTGTTCAGCGTAACCATAGGTAGGGCGCTCCGAATGTGTCTTAATAGCCTGCACGTAGGTCTCTGGACACGGGTATTTTGGGCAACTATTGATGTGTCCTAAAAATCAGTATAAAATAGCCACATGTGACAGAAAATATTCTTGAAAAACCTAAGATAAGTTTGAATGCAACTCATCGAGCAATTATAGCATTGTAGTCTAGTTTTGTAAACCTTGGGACATTTTAAACCATACTACAATGACAAGAACGATGTTAATTAGCGCTCTCGGAGCTCCAGGTTACTGTTACTTTAATAGAATAGTAATGTTATGGATAGGGACCAGAAATTATATTTATTCGTGAGGACTGAGAAGAAAATCCATACTTGTAAAGTCTGCGGGAGTACAGGGAAGTACACTGACTTATTTAAAGTCAATGAAATCTGATGTGCAGATGCTTTTACTAATTTGGCATTCTGCTTATTGAGTTTCATCAAACCATGACACAAAGGAAGTTCTTTTTATCTCTGCTGTTCCTGGGCTCTACTGTGAGGTTTGTGCAACACGCTTCTTCCATTGTAATTTTTTTAATTATTCTTATTTAATTTTTCTCTTGATTTTGTTACCAGCAACTGTCAAATGAAAGAGGTAGAAGATCTCAGGTTTTGGGACAAGGCTGCTCAGATTGATACAGATCTTCTCTAGCTCTTTTCCTTTGTCAGATACTTTGTTCTTTTGAACATTACTGGCTTCAGGCGTGAGAATCTGCCAGTTTTATTTTCTCCACAAAGCCAAATCCTTATTGCGTATTTTAATTCAAAAAGAGTCCTGTTGACACTTAAATAATGTTTGTGCCAGAGACAAGTTAATTAAAAAATGTATTTAAAAAGATACTTAGGTGACTAAGTTGTGATCATGACAGCTTCCTATAAGCCACTGAAGTACACCAGCATCTAAATGCCTTCAGTGAGAGAGTGTGATCTTTTAGATTATCCAAAATGCTGCTTCTACTTGTGACACCCTGATGCTTTCTACATAAAATGGTTTCTATTTTGAGGAATACATAGTGAATAGCAGAGCTCTAGATCTCAGCGAGCAGATGCCCACCCTGCCAGCATAGTTCTAGGCAGCTGAATATTTGATAATATAGGTGGACTATGAGGGAGAAAACTGAGGACGAGGAGGGGATTTAGAGCAGTAGCTTATCTAGGAAATTGCCATAAATGGTTATGGATCTTTGGAGATCTCTTCAAATCTTAAATCAATAGATGTTGATACCATTTTAATCACAAGGAGAATTCTCTGCACATGCCAGAAATACCAGCTGTCTACAACTAGCTGCCAACCTGTCCGCCCCGACCCCTGACAGCTCTAACAGCACAATGACAATTTCCAATACCACATCTGCAGTCCACTGACATTTGGAAGCAAAGTAAAGTTGCTTGTGCTGAATATCAAATTAAGGGATATCACACAGAATATGAAACAGTTGTTTCAGAAGGAAATTTAGAGAATTTGTTTTAAATAGAAGGAAAAAGAAATAAATATCCTGCTGGGGGGAAAAAAGTACTACTGTTTCTGTCCATTCTTCAGATTTTTCCCAAAGATCCACTATGCTGTGACATAAACTCTTGAGTCTGTCTGGATTGAGCGTGTTTGTTCTAGCTAGGTTCTGCTCTTTACTTCAGAAAAGAAACATTTAAATTATTTGTGACTATGCACTTGGGTATATACTCCATTTCTATTATCAGTCACTTCCCTCTCCCTTTCTTCCCATTAGCGTGCCTTCTTTCAGAGTGGACTGTAAGCTCTTCGTATATAGTTTGCACAGTGCTTTGGAGGCCCTGATTCTGACTGGTGCTGTTCAGAGAGAGCTAGCACAATTGCAAATAAATTACAGCTACCAAATACCTGAACTACTTTTGCTTGCTGTAGTTTGCAAATCTCAGAGCGAAAACCTGCAGCTTTGTATGGAGTTACAATTGCAGTAAGCCAAGCGGATTTTCAGGTTCTTCAGTGAAGTAGCTTTTATATCACTAATGGCAATTACTGTCTTAAAAGTAGTAATGTTGCAACCTCAGCTTTTGTGCCTAGCAATTTAAGAAAATACTTCTTTGTTTTGTTTTGGTTTTAGGTATATGGCAGTTTTCATCCCCCACATCTTAGAATATTTGTAAACATGAGTTATTAAACTTCACAGCACCGCAGGAGGTAAGCAAGTTTTTCTGTTTTAATGGTTAATTCTCTTGTGACTGAAGCAGCTGATGTCCATATGGGTATTGTGTTTCATCTTAGCCCTATTGTTTCTTTCTCAGTGTATCATTCAGTTCCGAGTCAGTGCTCGATTGGCAGTTGTTTTTTCCAGCACCATCATCACGTACCAGATGAGGCCTGAGATGTTTAAAAATATAGACAGCTTTGGTAATCTTTAGGTTAGAATTTCTCTTATATGTGAGTTAACAGTTTCAGTGTTTGATTTAATTTGAGATTTGCAAAGCTTTGCTGATACAAAAAGATAACAGCCAATTATTCAAACTAGTTTTAGCAACTTCTTTAGTGCAGAAATCCTGCTAAGCAGGCCCCTAGTGCATTTATCACAAATGGCATATTTTTGGATTTTTAATATTGCTCTGTTGTCACTAAGTTGATTGCATAAATAGCCCATCCTAACATTTTGAAAACATTCTTCTGTGTCCTGTTTTGAACACTTTCTGCTTTAAAAATGTTGTTTAAATTTTAGCAACTTGTGTAAATTCCAGCCTTATTTTTATGCAAAATAAGTCAATACTGGATTGATTAGATAAATGATGAATAAAACGTGAGTTTTAATTTTTTGGGTTTTTCAAAATTGAGCTCCAAAGTTGTGTTTCTCAGTTTTGGCACAAAGGCAACTTGGCAACAAGGTTTTGTGTATTTTTGATTTCAGTGTTTTGCTGAGAAAGGAAATAAAAAGCAGAGTAGAAAATGAAAGACTTCTTTTTAAAACATTCGGTATTTGTCACTAGAAGTCTTTTTGTGAACTAAGTTGGTTAACATACATTATTTTTACTCACAGTATTTAATGGAAGGACCCTCTATCCCTGTTGACTTTATTGTAATGTCTCACTTTGATTAAGCAAGACTAGCCTAAAAAGGTTGTTCCTAGTTCACCTACTGCAGTACTAGCAGCTGCAACATAAAAGCCTCTCCATTTCCCACAAAAGTTCCCATTCTAGAGTCTTGTAGCCTAATTTTGATCTGTCATTAATCAGGCATAATCTACCTCCTCCACTGTTACTGGATTTAATCTGTAACTATACAGCCTTTCCATCTGTTTCATCATTTTCCAAAAATATTAAGAGTCTTTAGAAATATTTCTAACTGTTAATCTGTTTATCTTTCCACACCTTACACAGCAGTTCCTGCTCTTACTGGCAAGGGAAAAAACCTAGCACTTTCTTTAAAAAACAAACAAACAAAAAAACCCCCGAAAAACAAACAAAAAACCCCCACCAACCCGTGGTAAGAACCATGCAGTCTGTTTTTTGGTATTTGAATCAGTAATTTTATCTATTCTCTATTCTAAATGCTATCTTGCTAGCTCATTGGCTCACCAATAATTAATTTTTCACTTATTCATCATTACAAATCAACAAATATAGTTAGGATGTCTGTTCAGCATTGTACCTGCTGATGACCACAATCAACTCATGATCCAATAGCACACTCACTGTCATTCAGAGCCTGAAGAAATGTGCTGCTTTGAGGTGTTTATCTGAGTATTATCAGCTGTACAGGTGTGAAATACTAGGTTCTGCAATGAAACCAAAATTCTTTTTGCATCATTGTCTTCCTTAAAGCCCTTTTTAATTCTTTTTTTGCTCGACTCTTTGTATTTAGTAGGATTCATACGTGCTTGGTTTGGTCTGTATGACACTATGTAAAATTAATCTTGTAAAATTAAGTGCATTGTTTTAAATGGTATACATTAAGGAGCATTTAGCTGATGTGCTGGGAATGGTCTGATAAAATAAAACATCAGCTTCTGGAACGCTTTCTTACTTTAGCTTTCTTAAACACAGTAGTTTAGTTTTCCTGCTACAGACTAGAGCTGGTCCTTACACAGATTTTTGTAAGTCAAAGAATGCATCCGTTCCTCCCGGTGAGACAACTGCCCGTTTGGGACTTCTGTACCTACAGCCAGAGTTCAGGCTGTATCCCAGAGAGTGCAAGGCACAGGTGATCTCATGAAGCTCACGCTTCAGAAGGAGTATGCTGCAGCTGAAGAGGAAGAATAAAAGCTATAATCTTGCTGTGCAACAAAGTGCTGTTTTAGTTTTCTCCCCAGGAGGAGACCCTTCAAGACATTATGTAGTTCTTCACCTCTTCAGCAGGATACTGCTGACTGACAGATCACACCAAGATTATATGAAGCTTAATTAGTACATGTTCTAACTCCAAGGAGACATACTACCATCCTTTACACAAAGACTTGTAGTGGAGTCAGGAAGTGGAGTTACCGACTCTACTACTGTTACTACTTTTTAAAAAGCAAAACCTTGCTATTGATTCTTGATTTAGTTCACATTTATGATCTCAGCCTCATTTAAAAAAAAAAAAGACAACCAGTGGATCTAAAAACCATCAGAATGGGGACAGTTCCAAATAATCACTTTATAAACGATGGTCCTTTCTAACTGAAACTATTGAA
This sequence comes from Aviceda cuculoides, assembly GCA_035590195.1. Classification (NCBI taxonomy): domain Eukaryota; kingdom Metazoa; phylum Chordata; class Aves; order Accipitriformes; family Accipitridae; genus Aviceda; species Aviceda cuculoides. The sequence goes on from JAVJGG010000007.1 coordinate 10,942,385, forward strand.
TTTATATGTCCTTTTTTTTGTCTCCCAGAGTGTATTTGTTGCTCTTTATTCCACTGGTTAAACATCACTGTATTTACATGGATGTCATGTACATATTTATCATGTCATTGAACTTAACATGACTTTACAGATCCATCAATGCTCCAGGTGCCAAAGCAACATAATATTTCATAAATCCTATCAAAGTATTCTCAACGCACAGTATTAAACGATGTGCATCTTCCACATCATATGCAATCCAACAAATTAATGTCATGTACATAGCAAAGTTTCATTGCCTTTTATTCAGGTCAAAAAAACCCAACAGTTTTTTTTTTCTATATTCAAGCGTTTGAATTTTACCCAATAGGCATCCCTATGGGGGGGAAGAGAGGTTCAGCCCATTGACTGATCCCAGAAGTCCGCGATGTCCTCCTGACTTGTCTACAATGGTATCTTCCCTAACATTCCTCCTCTTAAGCCATTTTAAACTATTTTCTTATTTTTAGGTGGAGCTTGAGTGACTCTAGTCATACATACCTTTGTCATGATTGGTCTAAAATCTTCTCGCTTTACTTTTAAAGGTATAAGCTAGAGAAATTCCTAGTACCTGCTCAGTGAGAGGTGATCTCACCTTGAAGGTGGGTAGCCTTTGGAGTGGAGGTGTGTTTTGGTATTATAATGAGCAAAGTTCACCCAGAGGACATGATTTTGACAGAAAATTAATAATTGCTGGTTCAGGGCTGACTCGGGGTAACAACTATGTGGTTTGTCAGTTCCGTCGTATCATCTCATCCAGTTCTCATCCCTGCGGTGATATGACAGAGCCTGGCTGCAGTGTTTCCACGCCGCTCCACCCTCCGTGTTGTTTCTCTTAGCGTCAGCATACCAAGCTCCATGGTGTTGCTGACATCTAAGGTTGCAGGTTATGTTGCTTAGGGAATTATCAGGGAACAGATTCCTTGCATATCCACCGCATTCCACCCTGAAGGTTTACCTTCCCGTAAGAGGTGGACATATCAATAAGTCACCTCCAGCAATTATTCTACAGTTCCTACTTAAAACAGCATAATTAGTGAAAATGTCCCAACAAGCAGGAAACCCAGGTTTTGATAGCAATATTGAGCTTATTATAGTCGTGGCTTCTAAATCTTCTCTAAAGATCTCAGAGTGCATTTATAACCAATAAGCATGTTAACAATGTGTTCTGAGCTTTTACTTCTCCTTGGAGGAGTTCGGGAGAAGCATGCAAATAGATTTTTAAAAGCTATGAAAATTAGAAATAGACTTCTAGAAACAGCAGAAAATAAAAGTTAAGAGAATCATTATGCAAGAAATACTTGCAACTGCTTGTGCAAAATTGAAAATTTTAAATAGAGAAGACAGTTTTACTGTTGTGGAGGGGGGTTAGCTTTTTAACATGAAGTTTGTGACCTGAAGAGGGTGTAACTCAGAACAGTCTACAATATAATGAAAGGGTTGACATTGTCACAACAGAGGCATTAGTCCATCAGAAATGTAAGACTGGAAGGATGTAGGTGTGGTACAGTATGTTTTATTAAAGCATCTAAGTGAGGGGCCAGTCTACTGAAAGCAAAATCTGTTGTAACTGTAGGACCAGCAAGTACCCAATTTAAATACAACCTATTTTTCAGTTCTCTCTGTATGTATGTGACTAAGTCATGGTAATCCTTGGATAACCTTACCTCTGTGTTCCCTCTTCTTTCTTGGTGATCTTCTGGGTATTCTCATAGTTTGGGTATAGATCAGTATACATTTTCAAGTCTTTTCTGAAGCATGTCTAAGAGTCATTAAAAATGAACATCATTTAATTGTGAGGATACAACGCAAACATACTTTTTGATGGACATGCTGTTTGGAGACTCTAGAGGCTATTCTGTTTTGAATTTGTAAGCAGTAATAGGAATATTCGTTGCTTAAATGACAAAGCTGAGTGGTTAGTTTTTAAAATCTGAATAAGTCTCTGGCTTTATTTTTAATCAGTCTTGGTAACTTGTTTTGTCACAACATCTTTTCAAGCATTTAATGGAAATATCCATCAGAAAGATACCAGAATATTTCCATTCCTTGCTTTTCTTGCACATGGGTTTCTTTTTCCATGTACTAACCTGTTCCCTCCTCCAGTTTGGCAATACACCAAACTACCTTGCTGAAACTCTCCTGCTTTTCTAGACCAGTGGCCACTGCAGAAGCAAAGCTCTGCTCACCCACGCTCTAAGCTTGTGTAGGGAGTCTCAATACAACCCAGACAGATTAGGCAATCTGTAATCCGCTTGCAGACATTCAAGTGTCATGCTGGAATTGCTGTTTATATAAAGCATGTACAGTTCCAGTATAGTCTCTTCAGGTTATATTTCAGGTTTATTTTCCACTAAGTTTGTATGTCCTATACAGAGCAGCTTGGACTGAGAGCGTGTATGCATACGTGGCGTAGAGGCAACTCCCTGAGTTCAGCAGAGAGGCTCTCTGACTTTCTCTGTCTTTCTCTCATTCTGAAACTGGAGTATAACCCAATAGCCTTGGGCCACATTCTGACATCTCTTAAGGATATTTCAAGATTAAGCCTTCCCTTGCCATAATGAAAGAGATTTTTCATCTGAAGATGCCTTTTGGGTGAGTTAATGCAATGCATCTATTTAACCATTCAAATTTACTTGGTGGTTGGCACTAAGGTTCTAGTTATTGACCTGCTTTTGTTGGTACTCTTAGTGTAGCACTTGCATTACTTTTTAATGTTACTATTTTGTTAATATTAATGGCATTAATGAATGAAATTGTAATAACATTATTACCGCTTACTGTTGGTAAATCCAACATGATTTTGAATTGTACTAGTTTAAGGAGGATCAAAACTACATCCGGTGTCATTGATTTTAGAATGCCATGCAAAATTACAGCCCTACATGTTTATATGAATGTTTTGTTTTATCAAAGAGAATAAACTAGATCATTATCTGAATCAAATAATTTTTCATCTGCTTCCCTCCCATGGAATTTCAGTGATTTACACCACTGAAATTCTTTCAGAGCCAGACCAGTAATAAATAAAACTGCACAGAACATATTCTTAAGTGTAGAATGTAATAGAAGGGTAAGGTGACCTAGCAACTCTGTCATCTCTCATTTTTATGATTCCTTGGGAAAAAAAAATAATCTTTTGAGCTGAGTAAGTTCATTGTAGCAAAACTACTATGAAAGATTCCCATGGGACACTTGCGTAACTGACCATTAGGACAAAACTGGCACAGTCAGGAGAATACAGCAGATACATTTTTCTGTTCTCATTATTATCTTTGTCCCAAGTGTAGGACAGGGTTATATAATCGCAGCTAGAATCTGTCTCGCATTATAATGCACTGATCTGCGACTGAGGATCTTGCCAAGATGCGAAGATGGCATTCAAATTAACTCAGTCTTGGGACAAATTGGAAACTGCCTGTACAGAAAACAGCTGAAAGTGGGCCCGTCTACAATAATGGTAGACTTTCTAGAAATGTTGCAGACTACACAAAATTCTCAGCTAGCAGCTTCATAACTGTTGTTATAAAAGCATAAGATAAATGGTATAAAAGCTAGTTTGGGCTATGGCATTTCCTCATGTCATTGTTCAAAGGTATTGTAGTGATTCTTCACTGTACTACTGCGTTAGGAAGTTTCATCTCTCAAAGAAATGTCTGTGTTGAATTGAAGATTATTGGTACTGATGTGTCTCAATAGTAGTACAGTTTTTCTCGGGGAATAAAATCTTCACTATTGGAAACCAAAGTGAAGATTATGTTTATTTCTAGTGCAAACACAACCGCTTTTAACTCCTCCTGTAATTTATGATGAGGTTCTGTCTTGGTGGTGTCAGTCCAGAAGACGTTTGAACCGATTTGTGACCACGCTTGCGTCAATGGGAGTAAAAACAACTGGAATCTTACTAACTGTGTGTGACCTGAAATCTTACTGAAGTCAGTGGAAAGGTTTCTGTTAATTACAGTAGATGCTGGAGCAGAAGATCCTTGGCCTGGTCCTTTGAAGGCCTAGGTATTCTGATTCCCTCTCTCCCTAAGGATCCTCACCAGAATTGTTCAGCACTGTGGATAACTGAGTTCCTTTCTAGAAAGGCCTTTTAGTGACAGTGATTTTGACAGGTCATTTAAAAAGTCATTTAAGCTCTGCTTGAACAATGTGAAATGATAGGTTGAAATGTAAGCCATGGGGCAGTGCAGCAAAAGGAACTGCAACACAGGTTGCTGGAGTAGCTCCCCTAGCCACCAGACTATTTTGTGTATCATTTTAAAAATTATTTTTTCTGTACCTTGTTAACAGTTAATCTGTATTATTATGTAGAGAGACTGGTGAAATAAATAAAAGACCTGACAGCTCTCCTTTGTATGTTCCCCAAAATGAGCTCTGAAATAACACTTTAAACAGGGCAAAATAATTTTAAAAAGTGTTTTTCAAGGTATGTCATTATTTCATCTTTTTTATCATTTATTTTATCATTTTTATTTTTATATGCCATAGAATGCCATATCTCGAATCACTACATTTCAGTTACAGATACCAATCCACCCATGACCAAGCCATTCCTGCAACTGAAATAATTTCTCATTATTCTCTCTGTTTTGACGGACAAGTACATATAATTACAGCGTGTGACTACAGGTGCAGAGCTTTTCTATAACTGTTTAAAAAGCACTGTATCCAAATTACCAAAGACTCCTGAACAAGCAGGTTTCCTGTTTGTTTAAAAAATAAAATAGGCTAAAATTAGAGGCATCAGTAGGGAATGATAAATATTCATTAACCTGGGTGCTGTTGCAGTCAAATGGTATTGATTTTTGTTGTTAAGGATTGCATTCTATATCTGTTTCACTGTGACACTGAGATCAGTATGTTATTTGCCTAGGGATGCCCTATGCTTTTTCTCTGCTGAGGCGAAGCGGGGTGATGACATCAGGTATTTCCAAAACACAGAGAATTCAAGCCGGAAGCAGTGTAAAACTACTGTAAAACTGGCATTTGCAGACTGCTTTGATCTGTCTTCTATCCTGTTTAGCATTCCAAGAGCCTGGATGTTACTCTGTGTAACAGCAGGTTGTATCCAACACAAGGAAGTGATACGGAACGTGATACCGTATCCCAGCTGCGCTTGCCTGTGCTGTTATAGCAGGAGACTGCCTACGAGCCTTTGTTTGTCCCTCTCTAGCCGCAGTAAGTTCACCTTCACTTTTGGAAGAACACTAAATTGCCTTATTCCTGTTGTACCCCAGCAGGACGTGCCACACTGAGCTGCAGTGGCCACACTGCAGTTAGTGACTTGACAGAGAGTACGCACATGGCTGAGGAAGGAACAGCCAAAAGCATTTATTAAGAGAATACTGGAGACAAAGTTTTGTCTTTCAGGGAGTTCTTTGCGATCAAATTTCATTACCTGGTTACTTGTCCTGTTGCTCACAATTCAATTGCAGCTCTGTACTATAGATTATGTCCTCTGAGACGTCCAATTGAGTTCACGTAAAGTGCATTTGTGCACTGTTTAAAACTTAACACAGAGCCAATGAGATATTCTTAACTGTCAGTAAGTATTTATGGTTCCACTTGAAAATGTTGCCATTGTCAAAGTTTTCTTTTCTTCTTTAAAGGAATGAATCCGTTTATATGCTTGGAGTTATTTAAATACAGTCCTACATTTGTATGCATCAATATCCTGTTCCAAGTGTTGGGAGTTAAAATGTAAAAGTGGAGTACAACAATGAAAAGGATGAATTATAGGTTTGTTTTTAAATGTTCAAATGCTGTGTCTCCAAAATATATGCCAGGGCCTCTAAAATTGCTACAAGTATTTGATTTTGACTCTGAAAACAAACACATTTATAAACTTCAGTGATGGGTAATAAACACTCTTGTATGTTATTGATAAACTTCTGTACTACTTTTGCTACTTTTGACATCCAGTACCTACCGTTCGTATTTCAGAACATATAGAGGTCATGCTGATATAAGGTTTATTTGTAGGATTAATTTTTGAGGCGTTTGTTATTGTAGTGATATATATATGCTATAGTGCAAAGATTGTTATTTTCCTGTACAATATTTAGCTGAAAGTAACATGAAAGCTAAATCATACTTGTCAGCAAAACCAACATAATTTAGTATGAGGATAACTGTGCTAATAAGTGCTCATCTAGTACAGCGGTTGATGTACATATTATGAGCAAACATACCTACCATGCTCTGTTTTTCAAGATGTATAGCTTTTTTCTAGTCACATTTTCTATTATATTGGTAGGCTAGTAATACGAATTTTATATTTGAGTTTTGTTATTAAACTATGATGGTGTAAGAAGGTATATCAATTAATGTGGAATTCAACTGAGAAATATGATGATTAAATGGTCAGCAGCAGGTGATTATTAGGAAAAGTAGTAAAGCCCACAATGGGAGCCACATCCAATAGCAACTTTCTGGCACAGAAACAAACTTGAAAATATTGCTGAGGTTTCCAAGCACAATTTAGTTTGGCCTTTAATTAAGCACTGATCTCTATAAGGTAACTAAATTGCCTTATCCCTAGGGTGGTCACTTAAGATAGGTGGCATTGCTTGTGTAAGGTATTTGCACTATAGAGGCTTAAGAAAAGTATGCAAAGAATAACTCTTTCCTCTTTTCTTCCTTTTCATCAGCTGCTAAGCCATAACTTTTCAGAAGTAGTTACACTTCTTTTGCGTGGATACTCACCAGTGCATGTGTATTTACTTGTCTGGAAAAGTCTCATTGTGCTTTTGTTGCACTGAAGTCAATTAGAACTAATAGTAAGTGATTATGTGGAACATTTGGAAGCTGAAAGATAGCACAGCCCTTATATGTCCTTTGTGTCCATTTATCATTCTCTTATTTGTACTCCCCTCTTCTCTTTTATGTAATTACTTCATCCTTTTTATGTCACTCCTTTCTAAAATCACTCAGAGATCGAACCCCGCTTGCTGCATTTGCCAGTCAGTTCCACTTGCTGGTTTTCTACTGTACACATGGAAGTTTCTCCTCAGTTCCCTTAGTAAATAGTCCTTTGTATACCCAGTTCATAGTGTCTTGTTTCAGGACAAGCCCTCTTAGCTAGAAGACCACCTAGGATGTGTATGTCTGTGTATATTTACTAAGCAACCCTTGGCAGCTGTGTTGAGGTGTAAAATCCAACAGTGACCCTGAAGCTGGGTTTATATGCATCTCACCTGGTACATTTGAGGGTGGGGCATGGTCGGGTTGGAGAAGCGATGGAGAAAAAAAGTAGGAAGGAGACTTTGAATGGGAGAGGAGGAGAAGAGACTTAAGAAACTCTGAGAGACGAGGCAGGAGAAAGCTACTAAAAATATGTAAGAAATGTTTAGACTTAGGTGGAAAGGATCTACGAACTGAAGCCGGTCTCATGCAGGAGGGCTTTGTGAGTCAGGGCGCTAGTGAAGAACAAAGACTGAGAAGAGATGAAGTGAGACTTAGGAGTTGGAAGGAGGAGAGGTGCCTGGCCTAGACTTTAGTTTCAGTCATTTGAAGTTTGCCTTTGGATGCTAATAGAGTGGGATTGGGGCCCATATTTGGGTCTCTAAGTCTTGTGGCCCACTGTGAAGAAGAGAGATTGAAGTGAACTGGTGGGTTACTCTTGTTTTCCTGAATGCATTTGGTTTGCTGGACTTTCTCGTTATGCTAATGGTTTAAGCAGTGACAGGAAACATTCCTAAAGAATGCATCTTATTCACCTCTGCTGTTAAACTGACAAAAAACCTCTCAGCCTGGTTTAGACCTGGGCTGGCTAACACCCTTTCAAGCATGGTTCAGGCATGCATTAGTAACTTTTGCCTCTTCGGATGTAGCCTCCCACTTGTTGGTACAATGAAGTATTTAACCAAATGAACAGAAGCTCTTCCATGCTAATTGGCCTCAGTGGCTGAAATGTCTCCTGGGAATGCGTAACATACTGCTACAGACCTTAGCTTCTGTTTCTCAGCAAGGCAAGTGGCAGAAAGTGTAATTCATAAAAAGAGGTAAGGGTGGAGGAACAGTTAATTCTCCAAACTGCAGTGAATAAAAGGTGCATCAGCATGTTAGTTACCCTTTTGTATTTGGTGGTGAACACAAGCATAATGATATCCCTTGAACTGGCAAAAGCGGCGCAGATGTGAACAGTTGCCTGGAGTTGTGGTAATGCGTATGACATCCAGTTATACACTGACCCAGTGAGAGAATGCAAAGAGGGAAACCGCATCACTTTTCAGTGGGAGAGGAGGTATGGCCAGTCTAAGAGAGGGAGATGGAGAAAGAAGCTAGGGCAAATAATGTCAGCAACTCTAAGGCAGCAGGGAAAGAGAGCTGTCTGGATTCTATCCATAGGAAACAAAGACAGACAGAAGGTGTTTTTGCCTACACTGTCAACAGATGTTAATGAGAAAAGTCTATGGTTTGAAGCCTTAACGCTGACTTTTCAATGCTAATGCAAGCTAATAAATTGGAAGCACTTATAGACTGGAGTATTCTCATGCTGTCGTATGTTTTTATTTTGAGCCGAGGGTTTCTTCTCGTATCAAAGAGCAAATGGAGCAACCTCGCCTCCACTTGCACTGCGCTGTGTGTATTGTGAGTATGTGTATGTGAACAAAATGTGTGGAAATGCTGAAAGGGAGAGGTGGAGAAGCATCCATGTATTGTCAAGATGATGGGAGTCACCAATCTGAGTCAGGGTAGTCGAGGAAAAATGACTCTCACAGAGACATAACCTGTTCAGCTGAGCTTTTGTCCAGGTTATCTCCATATCAGTGAAAGCTTTGCCAGCCAGTGTCCCGACCACGAGGGACTCTCTGAAGGGCTCAGATAGTGGAAGAAACGGGGTGGTGTGTTCTGTTGATTGCTGGTTGGTTATGGGATTTTCTGTTAACTCGGAAGTGCTAAAAAGGACCAGGCCAGAAAGGGAGCCCATGACAGCAAACTGCTGCCCAGATCTTCTGCAAGGACTATTGCACAATGTCAGGGGAAGGACATGCTAAGGAGGAAGTCACTTTTTGAATGAGCAAATCTGGATGTTTTGATTTTCTTACATCTCTTGTAGGAAACTGTCTCAGTTCCAGTCAACAAACACCAAATTCCTTCTATAAAATAAAAACAGAAGAGAGCTTAGTCCTGCACTAGTGCTATGAAGCATCTGCTTTCAGTTAGATGCAAAATTTTGCTTGGAAACATCCTGCTGGAGATGAACACTAAACTCACTCATTTAATAAATCAATGCCAAAACCAATCTGAAGAGATCTTAGTTGATAATTGGCTTGACAAGATTTCTCCTCCGGAATATTTGAGAACCGTTAGGGACTGTTGATTCCCTTCCCGGTATCAACTGTTGAGTCCTTTGCAGCTGAGGTGGTGCCCAGCAGCGCTGGCAGATGCAGACGTGTGTCTGATTCAGTGACTGAGGAGGTGTGTGTGCCTGATCGACACCTGCACACCGATGAGGCTTGGTTTGGCTACCTCTGGGCACCAAAGGTAAGCAGCGTTCAGTGGGCTGCGCAGTGCTCACGGACTTGTGCAGCCTAACTTTCCACGTTCTGCATATGGAAATGATTACCCTAACAAAGAATTAAAGCTAACATATCGCAGAAAGGCTATGTCAAAACGAGCCTTTAGCAGACTAAAGGGATACTTCTGCCTTTGGGTATTCTTCTGATTGAGAAAACCAGAGCTTTTTAAATCCAGACCAGTTAAGATTTACATTGTGAAAATCTGGACTCTCAATCTTTTTTTTATTCTTTGAATTTGCAAAGGGTGTAATTTATCTTGTGTAAGGGCTTTCCTGATAATATAACATGAGACGGTTTTGTCCTACCTTTATCCACAGGGTTGCAGTTTACCTACAGTGCTCGTCAAAAAGATGCATGCTCAGTGCAGAGTTACCAGCTTGCACTCAAACATGTCAGCCCCTGCCCTGCTCCTCCCTCTCCCGGCACTTGGTGTTTTGCTTTTATTTCCATTTGGATTCAAAGTAGTGCCTGCTTTGGATTTCTTCCTTGTTTCAGCTGTTTTCAGGAAGCAATAACAAAATGTTGTGTGATCAAGTGTATTTTTTTAGCTGGATAAAATGAGCTGGCATGCTTGAAACCAACAGAAAGCCTTAGTGTTCTGTAAAACATCTTTCTTTTTTTCGAACATGCTTATACAAATTGTATGACTAGTGCAATGTAATCTGTAAGGTCAGTTAGTTGGGATGGATATACTTCAGGATTCCCCCCCCCCCTTTCTTTTTTTTTTTTCCCCCCTAAATTCCACCCTACCCCCTCCCCAGAAAACTTGACACCCAGGGTAGCACACTAGAAAACCCTAGAGAGACATTTCTTAGCTGGTATTCAGCAGCAGCAATACCAGTATAGGTACCACTTTATGCAGTTATGTTTCATCACTTCATTTTCATCTGAATCAGTTCATGATATTAAGACATTAAATTGAAAGATTTTAGCAATTTTGAAATAGGGGAGTCTTTCAAACAATGATGGGGATGAACAGGAGCCCTAAATGTGGAATTCTATGGAGAAAATACCTTGAAATATCCAGGATCTGTAGTTTGCTGATAAAATACATCATTTGAATACTGAAGGAAACCTCTTTTCAGCTTCTACTAGAGTTTTTTAAAGGCAGAAAAGTCATGAGAGAAAAAACCTCTGCTGATTCTCCTCCTCAAAATGTGGAAGAAGGAAAGTAAACATTCAGTTAAGGGGGTTCACTTCACTTATGTCACACAATCTTCTTTACTAAATATCATCCTTTACATTTTGTGCAATTAGCCAACTCAGTTTCCTCAAATAAATGCAATGTTAAGAACAACATGCTCATTAGAGATAGTATTTCCTGGTTAAGGAAGTGGTTTCGGGGTTTTTTTTGTAGCAGCAGTGTATTTTTTGGTATCACTGATAGCATTTAACATTTTAAAAGGCATTTGAGATTTTAGCTGGTAGGTTATGTTCAGTGAGGGAATACTGGAAAAATATTTATGAACTGGAGCTGTGCCGCTCTGCGGGAAATGAAGATGTGTCCATTAGCTGATGGCACAGGAGGTGGTTTGTGCTGGCGGGAAAGTACCCAGTACTGTGGTGAGTACTGTGCTGTCGGAGTCATGTAGCCCAGAGCATCTACTACTTTGTATCTCTCTTGTTGTGCAGTGTAGTATCCTACTTCATTACAAGTAGCAGGCATAATAAAAAAAAAAAAGTTTGTTTTGCTTTACATCGATGTTGGCTTATCTAGCAAATCAACTGCTGATTTGGCAAATTCTTTTGAGCTTGATTGTGTAGCGCATTCATTTTTCATGGAATGGTCCCTTGCTGAAATGGCTTCTGATGACACATTGTGAAGTTACAGAAAATACAAGTTTTGGTGCCATTTTCTCAGCAAGACTTACTCACAGTAGCAGAACACTTGTGCACATAGTTCTGCCAGACCCATCTTCTGTAAAACTGAATGTTGGGCTGTATTTATAGAACTGCTTTTAAGCGAGAGAATTACAATCATCTACTTTTCAAATGTGTGTGGGTAGCAGGCTGCAGAATCCAAACAGAAGCTTCATTTCTGTAGAGAGAAAATCAATGACATGTTGAAATTTACAGCAAGCCTATCCCCAGGGATTCAAATTCTGACAAACAAGCACCCTGAGCTTATGAACTTATCAAGTCTCACTTCAAATTATTTTGAAAGACAATTTCAAATTTTACTATTTAGTTCCCAAAGGATAATACCAATTTCACACATTCTCAGAGAAAGGAGCAAGGGCTTGAAGTACTGACTACAGTGGTCGGATTGCTAGCAGAGGTAGAGCAATAAGGAAATAATAGTAATACAGTCAGCCATTTGGCCCTATGTTTCTTGAAACAGACTGGGCAAAAAAAGAAGGTTGATGCTGACAACCTGCGTGAAGAACTTTTCTAGGAAGAAAAAAAAAAAAAAAGGCAAACTTCTCAACAGACTGTATTTGGTGGGTATTGCCATTGCTGTAACAGTGAGTCACAGCAAACTATTGCCAAGTACCTAAGCAGAAATAAATCAACAAAGATCTACCAGTTTCTGTGTCCTAGGTATGGTCTCAAGTAACCACTCAGCAGCTTCAGCAGAAATTTCTGCTTGTTTTGTATCTATTATTTAGAACAGCAGAATAGGAAAAGTTGCCAGTCATCAGTGCAGAAGGCAAAGAAAGGCCTTTTCCCTGCAATTAATAATAGTCGTCTTGGTCATGTTGCACTTCGAAAGTCTGAAAGCTGAAAGAATTTTAACAGAGTTCTAAAACAGCAGAAAATATTTAATCTCAGTTTCCTCTTCTGCCATTACTGATCTGTTGCATTCTTGATCTCACTTGTTGGCAAAAATATGATGGTAATGTTAGCAATGACATTCACAAGCAGGAGTATTTCTGTGAGAAATGTTGTCATTTGCATGCTGTTTAAGTAGATGGCTGCTTCATTTATAAATAACCTTCACTTTTAACTGTAATTTTTAAGGTAAAATAGTTTGCAAACTGTCTGGTTCCTTCTGTCAACTCTGCTTAACTGATACGTTAATACATTGAATGTCAGCGCACTTTAAAAATACCTTTGAAGTTTGTAATGTCAGAGCCTACATGTCACCAGTTTCCTGGACGTGTGGAGGCAAGGGCAGACTGACTGTATGGGGAGTTAGTGGATTTTGTATTTGACCAGTACCTAACCAGTATCTTCAGAAAGTGAGATGATGCAGTGTCTAGAGTTTTTTTTGCCTTATAGAAATGTTAATTAAAAGTTTGAATTAGGCCTGGAAAACTTTCAAAGCAGACTGAAATCAGATGGAAAACATGATTAGTCATTATGGATCATACAGTCATTCTGTTTTATCTAGTGTACAGCCTATTAAAGTTGACAAAATCCTCATAAAATTGTTTGAGAAATGTCATCAGAACTTAATTCAAAAATATTGAGATTAAGTGTCATAAGTTACTTTTCTAAATTATAATAATGAGTTTCTTAGAACCCAGGGCGATATGTCAGGTGTAGTCAGGCTGTAGAGAGGAAACTATATTAGTTCTTTGTGGTTTATATAATGTGTATGTCTGTGCAACACAAAATTACATTAACCTTTCAGATTTATGCATTGCGTTGCGAATACAGGTCTAATTAGCTTTCCACTATCACCCCTAGGTTTGTTTCAAAATTACTGATTTCCAAGTTTTCCTCTCTTGAATATCCTTATTTTGGATTTTCATTCTCCAGCTATTAGCTTGCACTTATTCTAGTCTGAATCTTATATTCCCAGAGGAACTCTTGCCTATTTTTTTGCTAACCTAATAATGTGGGGTTTTGATCCGCATTAGTATTTCAGTTTCATTGTAACTTAATATTATGAGCAGATTTGTTGAAATGGTATTGCTGCTTATTTCCAGCTACCTAGTGACAAAATTAATCACAACTAGATATGTTGGCAGTTCCAAATACTGTGTCCTGTCTTGCTCCTGACCTGGTATTCAGCCACAATCTGTGTTTATAACCTTCAACCTGTTTTTAATCCAAACCTGTGCTAACAATTTTTTTGTAATTAAAATTCCTTATTTTACTTTGAATATATGAAAGCTTTCCCTCCAACATGCAGTTCTGATTTTATATCAAAGCAAACCATGAAATCTCAAAGTGGTATAAATGCTAAAGCAAAAAATCTTGATTATACAGCCTTTTTTGAAAGCTTTTTACATTAAGATAGGATTTGACTGCCCAAATGGCATGTATTGTATCTATATCTGAGCTTGTCATCTACATTCCCTTTATAGTAAATGGAGAAAAATAAGCATTTTTAGCCTGTAGTTAATAGCATTCTAAAGAGAGGTCTCAGTCTGTAAAGCAGAATCATGCTCAAGAAATGCCCGTGTCTGTGTCTCTCCACTAATTAAACAGAGCTCAGATACACACTTCACAGACAGCTAATGTTAAGCGAGATGAATTCTGTCTTTGATACCACAGGCGTGTATTTCTTTATTAGATTAGGTTTCTAAGCTCTTGCATTAACTTCAGTAACATTTTACATGTGAATCTAAGGCATTATGATCCCTTATTGTAAAATTTTATAAGGTACTTCATTGTCCTTTAATTTGAAGCACTCTAGTATAAAAAGCTAGTAGTATTAAATGCAGTTTTCCCATACTTGGTCACCTTCAGGTTTTTATGAAGCTCTGTTCCTAGGATGTTGGAAAAAATACTTGTAACAGAAGGTATTTTTTGTAGTATTCCGAATTTGTACTGTATCAGTAAGAAGGACCTTTGCCCAGCAGGTTTCTTGTCCATGCTTTCACCTGCTGCAACAACTCCAACTCCTTGCTAAGAGGTTCGGAGTGTCAAAGCTCTCTCAGGAGGCTGGAAAGGTTAAGAGCATTGATAGAACTACTGCTGTGGAAATTATCATCCCACAAGTATCATAGAAGTTAGTATTGGTGCTACAGTAGACAAAGTCAACTCTTTAATTTTGATAGCAGAAAAATAACTTTCTCGTACCCTTAACTTAGGTTTGTAAAAGATCTGTCACTTAGACGTTATACTAGATTCCTCTGTTAACTCTCTGAAACAGAGACATAGGTTTTTCTGTGTGCACCAATGATAAGGTTTACCAGAAAAGATCACATGTATTGCAACTCCATTTTCACATTAAAATCTTAATTTTAATCTACCAAAGTTCATACACACAACGGGTGCTTTTCAATAGCAGCAGCTTTGGGACTTTGTGTTAATCATTTAGGGTCAAGTTCTGCTGCTTTTCATTAAGCCTTGCTAAGAAGTTGTTCCACCGGGGAAAAGGAGTAAGTAACAAGGTTTTTAAAAGTGCTCTCTTCACCTGAATGCACTTGACTCTGGTTCTTACACCAGATGGAATAAACAACTGATTGGTGTGGTGGTTTCCCCAACAGGGTAGCCTCCATAATTCAGCAAGCCTTTTTGTAGAGACTGACTGCCTTCAGCAGTTAGCTCCAGGACAAATGTGGAGAAATCTATAAAGGCATGTTAGGGCACTCAGTTCACCCAGAAGATACCTAACATAAGTAGGGCAGGATAACAAATATGGGTGCAAACACTGGGGGTAAGTATCCTGATAGCTCTGCCTATGAACTGCATATATTGATTTTTTTTTTTCCTTTGAAATTTTACTATTTTAGGTTTTTTTTGTCCCTTGCTTTGTGATTGTTTTAACAAATTTGTAATTTCAAGGTCTTATGGTTGCATGTTCTGACTGAGTTGCATGCTGGGTTCGTATCTCATGCACTTGGAAACAGCTTGGCTTCAGCCTAATGCAGGTGAAAAATGGAGACAAAAGGGGGCTGGGGGTGTAGATGATTTTCCCCACAGAATGCAATGCTTGTGTTTCAGCTGTATTTATTAAATATATTACAAGAATTAATTTGCTCCTCTTTATAACATATATGAAAATACAGGTTGCTAGTTACATATGGAGAATATTAGGTTTGACTTTTTTGTTTGTGGTGGGTTGACCCTTGCTAGATGCCAGGTGCCCACAAAAGCTGCTCTCTCTCTCCCCTCCTCAGCTGCACAGGGGAGAGAAAAGAGATAAGGACAGGGAGGGATCACTCACCAGTTACCATCAAGGGCAAAACAGACTCAGCTTGGGGAAATTAGTTTAATTTGTTACCAATCAAATCAGAGCAGGATAAT
>JAVJGG010000007.1:10958677-10990702 GCA_035590195.1 Aviceda cuculoides
CTCCTTTCTCACTGACCTTGGGGTCTGCAGGGTTGTTTCTCTTACATGTTCTCACTCCTCTCTCCGGCTGCAGTTTCCCTTGCACAGATCCCCCCTCCACCCCCTTCTTAAATCAGTTATCCCAGAGGCACTACTGCTATTGCTGGTGCGCTCGGCCTTGGCCAGAGGCGGGTCCTTCTCGGAGCTGTCTGACACTGGCTCTGTCAGACTTCAGGGAAACTTCCAGCAGCTTCTGACAGAAGCCACCTCTGTAAAACCCCCTGCTGCCAAAACCTTGCCATGCAAACCTAATACATTGGCATAACATAGAAAGCTGGAATAAAGAATCTGTCATTAATGTGAAACCCTTACTTCTTTGACCCACTTGCACTGTTTAGCGGTGTTAGTCTATAAAGAGAAGTTTTCAGTGGTATTGAACCTTTCTACATCTCTTTATTATAGTTGTTGCAGCCTTTGGAGAACAGCAGGGAACAGTCTCAAATGGTTTATGCTGTGCTGCCTGTACTCCTCCGTGTGACAGACCACTGCAATCTGCTTTCTAGGCATCAGGGTTTGGTCAGAACTTGGGGGAGCCCTGACCAGCTCTCTGAGAGGTCCCTGACCTGTTTTGCAACATGAGCATTCAGCAAATTAGAATCTTGTCCTAGAGGATTACTGTATCTAAATATCACTTAGCCATATCTAACTGCAAGTAGAAAAGAGAATTATATCTTTCCATTTATTAGAAAGTCTATCCTTGTGTTTTATGCACAATGATAAAAAAAAACCCCAAACCTAGACACAAGGAGTTGAATGCTTAGTCATTTTAGCTTCCTTTTCATGGATTTGCAAACAGATGGTAGATAGACAAAAAGAATTAACAAAGCCTATGGCTGATTAAGAGGGCTATAGCACATAACTACAAGCATTAAAAAAAAAAAAATATCAAAAGAAACAGAAAAAAGAGTTTGGAAAATAACCTGGAATTTTCACTTTTCAGTTGTCCAAAGCTGATGAAGTTCTTCAGGCAACATCAGAATATGGTCTGTTTGTGCCCTGGCTCAGGATGTGCTGGGGAGCTCCAGTGATGTTGGTGGAATTTCCCTGACGAACACTGAGCCTGTGACTTTGAGTACATTAGAGGGTTAAGATGTAGACTGCAATGAGGGTAGACCCTGGTAGCTTTAAGGCTATGAAGAGTCTTCTGTAATACCGTCTTGTCATGATACATGGAGTCGTTCATTCCGAGGCAGGACAGGAGGTCAGAGCTGCAGGGAGCTATTCAATCAGCTTGTCCGTGTCGGAGGTCCTGGAAACGGAGGGAGACAAATGTGCAGCTGAGGCGGCCACACAGGAGAGCAGAATACAAGGGGCAGCAGTCAGACTGCTTTTGTATCTGTGTAAGATTATAAAAAGCTTTGCACCGAGCCTGCCTGCTTGTAACTGCTCTGAGAAACATGAAAGAGATTGTTCACCATGCTTTCTCATTTTCAACAGCATTATTTTATCTGGTGTTCTTTCTATGCGTTCTTGAGGAGTAATTTTGGAACATATTCCCTTGAAACCAACAAAACTTGTGCTTTTTTTTTTTATTTCCTTCCTAATATTTAATGGCGTCATTACACTGGCATTAAGTCTGGTGCCCTTTAGTGCCTTTTATTTGAAGAAAACCCTGTGCTGAAAGTGCAAGAAGCATTCATTGTTTCCTTTTCCTCGTTCCAGATGGACATATGCGTGCTTGTCTTTTGATTACGTGGTAAAGGGGTAGTGTGGCGCATACAGTTGCGGGACAGTGAAGACTCTCTATAGCTAAAATAAAACTTAGCAGCCAAGTCCAAACGATTAATGCCTGGCTCTGCTGTAGGCTGATCCAAACAAGATGGCAAATCTCTGCTTGCCTCAAAGTATGGATTGATTGTATCTCCGAGACCATTTATCCCTTGCTTTTGCCTAAGGGAAGCGTTCCGAGCACTGCATTCTTTCTATCTCCGTACACACGCTCTCCCCTCAATTACTATCCGCTTGCTCTGGGCACTTCCATTACATGAGCTTTGCCACTTAGCACACCTCTTTGTGAGCCTGTTGGACTCACTGAGCTGGCAGGAAGGTAAAATAAGGCGGGGGAAAGAGGTGTTGGGGGAAGTAATTTTCCTGGGACTTTTTTCTTGCGGTCTTAGCAAATAGAACCAACTCAGCAAGGGATCTGACAAACTCTAAAGCTGGTGCAAGGGTAAGGAGGTGGGCTGTAAGGAGCAGGGTGGGATCATATAGCGTAGGGTCAAGGAGCAAAAGCAAGGAAGGCAGCAGGAGGCGGGGGGGGAGCGAGAGTACTTTCTTGGTGGAAGCTTAAATGTAGTGTCAGACTGTATTTGTACCCTCTGCTGCCCTGTTTGTCACTGGGGGCTGTACATAACTTGCAGGGTTAGTGCCTCAGTGAATGAGTTTTCCAAGTCAATGTAGGTTCAATGGAATAAAATGACTTAAGAACACATATATATTTAAAATAAATCACCCTTATAGAATTGCTGGCCTGAACAATTTGAAGCCAGGATTTCAGTTAGCGCATAAACCACTGTTTTGCACTTTTAAGACCAGAAGAGACCATGTTTTTCCCTGTATTTAAATGCTAGTTATGTTTACTACAGCATCAACAGTGTTCCCTTGCTTCTCATAAAGGAGAAGTAGCAAGCTTCAGGTAAAAGGAAAATACCATAGCTGTGTAAAAATCAGATCTTTGCTAGCATCCTGTGGAGGACAGTTCTTTTTCGACAACCTTTTCAGAATCGTTTGATTATCGAGCAGTGTGTGTAGCTGTTGACAAAAGCTGTTCCCGAGCAAAGGGCCATGACTTTTTTGAGGAACAAAAGAGGCACCACTTCCTGTCATAATATATGCCCTTGAGTTTTTTATGCTCTTAGAAGTATGAATTTATGAAGATAAATCCTTAGCCAGTGTAAAGGTACATGGCTCCAGTGAGCTTAGACAAAGCTGACTTGTGATATTTTATCCTTGGGTAAAATTATGTGTTGTGGTTGAGCCAATTGCATTGTTCATTATTGCTGAAAAGAGCATTTCTGCTCCCAGTCCACAGGCCTACTCCCTTTCTTGTGCTGGCTCTGGTGGCGGTTACTCTCTGCTGAGCCACTTCAGCTGGCTAGAACTGGGGGGGAAAAAAAAAATACTCAGCTGTAGAGTGTAACTTTATCCTGGGCTGGAAGTGTTTCCTGCATAACCGAGGTCATGGTGTTAGTGTGAAATACCCCACTCAACTGAGGAAAAAACCCTAATAGCATTAATTTGGAAAAACCCCACCAACCCAAAACCCAGTGTTGCTCGCAGTCTAAAGCCAACCCAATGCAGTCAGAGATGTGGAACCAGTACAGAAGTGACTATGTCAGATAATAGCAGTCTGGTTTAGTTCTGTAACATTAGGTCAGAATCACTTTAATGACACAGTTGCTTTTATATTTTATTAGACATCTGGGAATTTAGTTTCCTAAAAGATTGCTGGTGATGTTGAGTTTGGGGGAGGAAGTAGTCTAATTTAATATGTAAGTTTCTTTAATATCAAAGCACTGTATGCCTTGAACATGAAGACTTATATAAGAAGATCTAAACTTAAAATAGTTCACTCAATGTCTTTGTCTTATTTAGTAAGGATTAAAGAAGATTTTTCCATTTATGTATGGTAGAACTGTGTAATAAGAGCTAATGATATAGTCAACAGAAAGTAATTTCATTCCTGCTACATAAAGTTTGAAATTTATGGAGCTTCTGTCAGTTTGATTCAAGCTTATCTCCTCCTCTAAATAAGGCTTCTTATGTATTGGAAGTGGAAACCGGGAACTGGGATATGTTGAGTATTTCCTAATGATTGTTTAAAATCATTACCTGAATGAGTTATTGTTATTACTTTAATCAGGCTAGAATTTTAAAAAAACAAACAACAATAACAAAAAACCAAACACCCCCCTGCCCCCAAACTCTAGTGGAAATTAGGAGAATTTGACCCCATGTAAAATTTAAAATTCCATAAAATTACAGGACATCTGGATGTCTTGTTGTAACTGCAATACAAGTCTTTCACTACATGTAGGTAAACCCTAAAGAATGTGTCTAGCTTTGCCATTCATTTTGAACAAAAAATCACAAATTAGAAGTTCCCTTTGACAAAAGAAATTAGTAAGTAGTTCCTGCTGGCGCAAGACTTGTAGCACTTTCTGCTTGACTGCTGAGCCATATAGAAAGTTTTCTAGAAGAAGTTTACAGTTTAACCATTGGACTTATGTAAAATAATTAATAATTTAGTGGAACTGAAAAAGTATTTCTGGGATAATAACTGGATGATGGACAATGTGTACTGTCTGCTCTCTTTTTAGGAACTGAGAAAGGAAATTGAAAGGTCAGCTGCTGTGGGTAGCAGACTTAGAATGCATGACGCTTCAAGGGTGGGCGTTCAGGTTAGTCGTACAAATACCCTATCACAGGTGACGATACAGAATAATCCGTATAGTTCTTTTGGATAACTGATGCATCGTTGAGAGGGTAAATCATTCACTGTGTGGGGCTTTTCATCTCCTGATAATCAGACTTCCCCAAAATCAGTATGTACTTGGTGGAGAAAGAATTTTAGGTTTTGCAGCCAAGTACAGGAGGCTGTGTTTCTTCCTCTAAGGAAAGTGTCAGAAGGGGGAGTGTAGTCTCTTTCAATTTATTAATATTCTTTCTAGCTGTTGCAACCATTATGTTAGTGACAGTCATTCTGTGGAAAAAGGATTTGATAGTGCTCTAATTTATCCCTCAGACTTGAAAAATAACATCTCTGTCTGCAAAAGGATCTTGTCCTATGTGCTGTGTGTACATGCACATGTGTGCATATACTCACGTGATTTGAAGCTGCACGTAGTCAGATTTTAAGTCCATTAGTTTACATTTGACTTGTGAAAGTGTGAAGTAGATACCATCTTTTTTCTGACAAAATCTCAGTTCATCCCTATCCGGTACTCTTTCTTTGATAAAAGTGCTACTACTCTTCAGACCATCACAAAAGACATTTTCTTAGACTCTACAGCAGATAATCAGAGGAATGAAACTCGCACAGTCCAGTAGTCTCTGCCATATGTGTGAAAAGGTTAATTCACAAAGGCTTTACATTTAAAGTGTTAGCTGCTGGAATGAGCCTCCCGGCCTTGGAGTAAGAGTTTGATCTAATGATTGAGTGGTCCCGGTTTCGAGATGCTTTTCTCCATCTTGTTGCAGACTTCTTCAGTTTCTGCTAAAGCCCTTTATTATTGGAGATGGGCCTGAAGGTTACAGTTCAGGCTGCCCGCCTGCTCCGAGGGCTGATCGGCAGAGGCCGTGGGGCTGGAAGCTTCGCCTGCTTCCTGCTCTTGGCAGCCGGCTCAGATGCCAACCCGTGTTTGCTGGTGGAGAATCTTTTGCTGCCTGTTTACATGAAAGAATTCAGCCAGAACTCGCTGGAAGTGATAATAAATCAGATTTATCAGCAAGACCTCTCTCTGTCCAGAGCACTTTTCCAGCATCACTGTTTTTCAGCTCCCAGCAACCATGCAAGCACCAGTTAACTTCAAAATTGTTTCCAGTCTTGAGCCCAAGGTTGTAGCTTTTATTACGTCCCTTAGCAGCAGCCTACTCAAAAACCTTCACAGAAAAATCTAACCCTCTTCTCCAACAAGGCTTGCAATTTCCTGCCAACTCACTGAACTATGAAGGCTCAGAGGAGAAATGGTTGAGGTTTTTACACTGTTAATTATGCAAATTAGGATCCACAAAACTTTATTTGGACTCTGTTCATTCATAAAAGGCCCAAGTTATCTGATTTATTTTAACTGCTAAAAAGCTACTATAAGCTGCCGGGGCTTTCAGCATCACTTTCATGGCCTGTTGGCAGGCCTCAGCAAAATGAATAGAATGACAGTGGAAAAGCATTTCATCTCTTGCAGTTGGAACCATGCTACCACCAACCCGCCTCATCCCTGGAGCGCAGCTATTACGGTATGTCTAGAAATGCAAGTAAAACCGTGTGCTGGTGTGACTAACTGGAATTACTGAGCTAAGAGCAAGTTGGTTCTGCTGTGCCAAAGATTTTCAGTCTTTGGTCTCAGGAACCCTAGAGAGCCATAGTAACTTTGGTAAACCGTGTGGTTCACGGCTCCTGGTGCTGATGCTCTGTGGTTCAGGAAACGGTTCTCTGCCGTGGGAAGTTGTTGGTTGTGGTCGTCTCGAGGCTACTGAAACAAGCTGAAAAGGTTGGAGAATTGCTGCAGCAAGCACTTGCAACATTTTTCATTTCTCCACTGTCTTCGGAGGTTATTCCTTACACATACAACTGCAGCATTCCTCCTTTGCTGCTATTTTGTAAAATCTGCCTTTGAGAAGTGTGTTTTCTGCTTGGAGCTCTCTGCCAGCAGAGCGTGGCAATGAGCTCCAAGTGGAGATTCTGCAAGAAGAATCATTATGAGTTGGCACCTGCAATATTTTCTATGTCAATTCAGTGAAATAACTGCTTTAAGTGGAGAAATCAATCATTAACAAGCTACATTAAAAATGTCAGGTTAGTACTGGACAAATACATTGTAACGCTCTTGCTTATCTTTTTTATTGTTTCAATAATGTATGTAATTTTCTGTTGGACTGGAAATATATGTGGAGTTTAATGGTGTAGGCAGTCTTGATTTCATGACAGTATAAGCCACCGTTTTTATTACATTTAATGGCTTCATAAATTAACTGATTAAATTGTTCAGTAGATTTAGACTTGGTATATAAAGTAGCCTATTCTAATCTGAATTTTAATTGAATGTGTATCAGTTGTCCTTCATATCTTTCACATAAGAACTTAATGTTATTTGGTACCTATTTTTTTTTCAAGTAAAATGAGCATAATTAAGAAATTCTTAATTAGCTGAAGCATATTTTTGGTTTCATTTTAATTCCTCACAGAATTGTCTTTATTATCTGTTAAGGGAATTGCTCCCAAACCGTTAGCATTTATCATGTTGGAAAACCCATTTTAATTGTACAAACTCTGAAGGTAGACATACACAAGGAGAGTGTCTGCTGAGTTAATACAGTGATATATACAGAACCTCTGGCTTGTCTAGTAACTACAGAAGGTATTGTGAGTCAACAGTGGTGTCCTTTATGGGTAGTGTTAGACATGAGTTTTAATGGATGTCTGAAAATGAAAGAGTAATAAATGAAAATAGCTTGAAACCAGAATTGTTCTTGAAACCAAGTTCCACTTTAAGCCACTGTTCACATTGTTTTCTTCTGTGAATATTCCTAAAAAAAAGTTTTTGTAGGTACAAGCAGAAGGTGGCATCCAGGCTGCACCAAAGGATGTCCAGAGCCTATTTGCTAAGAGTGGGTGTTGTCAGAGGAGTTGGTTGCCTTTAAGAAAATCCATCTTTTGTGTTTCGTAGTACTGCTGCGATACCTTCATCTTTGGAGTTTAAATTGCCGTCTTTGCTGAACCAAAATAATGTTTCGTTTCTCTTACTTCCGTTGTGATCAAAGGCAACTTGTATGTTCTTAGTCCTTCACCTTCCATTTAGGCACAGGCTTGCTGGCCATGGCTTCTGCAGATACGGGTCTTCAGATCCAAAAAAGCAGCTCCGTAGTCAGTTCTGTTATGTAAGGTACTTGGTATTGTCTGCCGTGATTCACGTATCCTTACTGCGGAGTTCATCTGAAGTTATGTATTGCCTTCAACCCTCCAGCCGCCCTCTCCCTCCAGCAGTTGGCAGTGCTCTCAGTGGAACGGACCTGGCTCGGCCGGAGGGCGGCCTCCTGGCCCCAGCTCAAATCTCTGCTCTCCCCTGGGTCAGTCCTGCCCTTGTCGGTCGTAGGAATCCTGCTCGGGGCACTCACCGGGTGGCTGTTCGCTGTGAGGGTCTCCCTTTAACGAGCTCGGCACAGCACGGTGAGGGAGGACGAAGGTCCGGCTCAGCACCCAGAAGCCCACAGTGTTCTAAAAACTCCAGTGCCGCCGAGCAGCGTGGCTTGCCCGCTTCCGGAGCAAACTAAGGGAGATGTCAGAGGAGCTTGCAGGCAAAGGCCTGGAAGTCTAGTGGCTTTGTTATAAAATCTGTCTTTCAGGGGAGACTGGTTTGAAACAGATATAATGTTACTATTTTGCAGCTGGACTTAATAGTCTTGGGGAACTTCGCGGCACCATCTGCGTTTGAATGAATAAAATAAGTTTCTCTCATAACTGTGAGCTCTGATGTGAGCTGATTTTTCAAGGGGCTAGTGGCCAGCTTGTATTTTTAATGCTCTTACGAATGGTAATGCCTGCATGCTAGAGAAGTATCTAAAGAAGGCAGACTTGGATGACAGAAATCCAAAAATGTTAAGGTTTTTTCCATTATTTTTCAGTTTAAAGTTGTCTATTGGGGGTGGTATTTAAATGTTTTTTACATGGGCAATGTTTTTCTGAAAAGAAAACAGATGAAAATTTTATGTAGGTGAAAACCAGTAGCATGAAATCTTGTATATATAATAAGAGGTACAGAAAAAATATACCTCTTTACCCTTAGATTATATGAAACATTATTAATTATTTTAATTAACTAGTTAGTTAACCACTTCCAATGGGAAGGTGCTGTAGAAATACAAGCTGTTTATTGGTAGTTGTTTTGATACACGAGTACCAATGAGTATTTCCTACATTCAAGGCTAATTACTTCAAAAGATACATTTAATTAAAAGAAACAACTGTGCAATTTGTCAGTATAGATTCTTCTCACTGCCAGTTGTTAGTGAAGAGTTTCTGCTTCAGCGAAGTACTGCGGTGCCAAAAGATTCGTTGCAAGTATGTAGCTTAGCAATACAGTTACAATTCTCCTGAAAGACAGTTGCAGAAATTTAAAATAGCACTCCTCCAAAGTTCTGATAATGAAAGAATGAGCAGACATCCCAGAAAGAGTTGGCAAGTTTCTTGCGAGTATCCTTGCAAGTGAGAGAGCTCCTTCATTAAAAAAAAAGCCTAAGTTTGCCAAGTAGATGAGTTAAGAGGCATTACCTTGCCAGCAGTTTTTCAGATGTGTAAGTTAAGCAGGAAATAGATGAATATTAACTCTGTATTTACTGAACTGATTTCTTTCTTTTCTTCGGCTCCTTAGGGCCATAACTGGCAAAGTTTAGCGCACTAAATTGAGATGCATGAAAGCATTGGCTGGAAATGGTGCTCACTGGAGTACGTGTCGTGTTTTGACAGGGGAGGCTTTTGTTCCTACTGAACACAATGGGGAATGTGCAGGTTTAGGCCAACAATAATATTCTACACTCTAAGGTTTGTGAAATTTTCATTTTACTTGTGTATTTTTCATCACTGGTTGGCTAATGTTACAGTTCATCTAAGTAACATGTAACATTCCCTCTTCTTCCAGAGCTGTAATATAAGCTAAAAAAAAAATTAAAAAATTTAGTGTATAGCTACTGTTGCTTATTGGAAGTGGATGAAGTGCAGAAAAGGGAAGCTGTAGACCGAGACACACCATTTAATAGCTGAATGGGGATTCAAAGAAGCACGGGTGTTTGAAGATTAATTTCCTCCAGTAGGAGGAAATAAAAAAGGAAGAAAATTAGTGAAGGATACCCAACCTTGTCTTCAATACAAAATTAGAGCAAATATAAGGATTCTTTTTCAGATGTTTGTAGCAGTATTTCCTCAGGAGAAAGCTCAAGTGGGAAGATAGGAACTATTAAAACCTAAATTCATGACTCAATTTCCATGATTATACTAAAGCAAATGAAATTGTCAAACGTAATTACCTTTAAATTTTGAACATAAGAATGATTTTGCATGGAAAGAACATCGTAATGTCATTTCATTATGTATAATTAACACAATTAGAAGAACTAGGGAGGCAGAAGTACATGTGGTTTAAGAGTGAAGATAGCAGAGAAAAATACAAAATGAGATCTATGAGAGACTCATGGAAAAAACATACCCATCTCAGAGTAACCAGTTTGGGTATTGTGAAGATTAGAGAATGTCTCACGTGGCTTTAAGGGAAGGTACGTATCCGTGACACCATTTCAGGAAAGCATAAATCATCATCTCGAAAGGTTCGCTGTCCTTTGATATACTGCTAAAATGTTTTTGAGGGTAGATTTTCAAAGGTGATACTGACCTTAGCATCTAAGTTTCAAGGAGCTTTGTGGCCTCTGACACACCTCTTATCCCTTCATGAAACCGAGGAAGCTAGCCCATAGAAGACAGTGATTACAGTAAAGGTCAGAAATTACTCTCTCACTTCTCACGGAGAATTATCATTAAAGAGTTGTCAAAATCTCAGTTATTCCTGGAGTTCTGTGTAATGGCAGCCAAAACTCTGAGTAAAGGAATAAAGAATAAATAGGTAATCGAAGATAAATTCCTTGCCTCAAGCTAAATTTTTCTGAAAGAATCCTACACTTTACTGTGAACTTTAGCTTTTCCTTCTGCCCCTCAAAATTCTCATGTACTGTTAAAGCTGCCTAATTGGGCTAGCCTGAGAACAGTTGCTTATCCATGCCAGCCACTTTTTCATATTTAAATCTTTATTTTTCTTTGTGTTCTATCTTATCACTGCTTTTTATGTGTGATTTTATGTAGATTACAGTAATTACAGAGAAATATTGAACCAGATCTCCTACAGGTTGGAGATATGAGGTCTTGAAAACACCTACTTCTGATGTGTTTCTCAGCAGGATCCATTTCATTATTATGAAATTATCGCAAGAAACCAGAGCTTTTTGCCTATGACTGCAGACAATAATGTGATGAACGCTCTGATAAAAGAACAGTAGAGAGCTAAATCTGGTAAAGCGAAATATGCAGCTGTGAAAAGCAAAAGTTGTGGCACAGTAAATAGGATAATGTCTCTGAGCTTTGAATATCTTCAGTTAGAAGAATAACTTGCTCTGTGCCAAATATAGGACGAAGTGAAGAATCAGATTAAACCTAAGAACATCAGAGTGCTTGGGGTGCCAAAAGGTGCACAGGGAGATAATTCATTTTTGGATTGCTTGATTTGAAAGATACTTCATCTTCATATCAGAAACTTTGCTTTATGTAATGAAAAATCACACCATTTTCAAAGCAGAAAAATAGGAAGGAGACGCAGGTGCTGTTTAGTCCGAGATATAAAAGATATGGAAGGACATTTAGATTGATGAGAAAGCAAAACAAGCTTTTATCCAAGAGGAGATTTTTTTCCTTATCTAGTTTTCAAGCCTCCAGTCACACGTGAAGGGTTCATTTTGATTTCTCCATTAAAAACAAAAAGACAGACAGATGTAGTGGTAGAATAAAATAAGTAATAGAGAGGAGAATTTGTAGTCTGTCTTCATGTGCATTTTCATTGTATATAAACTCAGGTGAAGATGAACTGAACTATACTTGCATTTAGATTCTTGCCGGGAGCAAAGCCACTTCATATTTCTGGAGAGGCAGCATAAGGCAAAAAAATGCTGGGTTTAAATCCAACCAAATTTTATTAATTTTTTTTTTTTTTTTTTTTTTTTTTTTTTCTCCAACTAATAAAACATCAAAGGCAATGCTGGTACTAGTTACATTTTCTTTGAAAACTGAAGGTGGGGTTTCTTTTGGTTGGTTGGTTGATTTTTCAGGTCCTAATAGCACTGTGACAGAAGGGATTTTTCTTCAAAATTCATACTTAATGTTTGCCTTTAATCTGATGTTGATAGTGTTCTTTCATTTGCTCTTCATCCATGTAATAGGCTATTTAATAGTTAAGCATTTACCTGTTGCACTTTTCCCCTATAAAAAGCTGTAAATCCTGTGGTGGTAGAATCTGATTCCAAATAACTGTCTTGATTTTTGAAACAACAAAAAGCAGATTTTAGAAAGAACAAATGAACTTTTCATCCAGCAGTATTATTAGTTGTTTTATCAGTAAAACATTTACTTTTGCGCCAGTCCTCCAAACGATTTGTTTATGATTTGACTTTTAAAAGCTTGGCAGTCCTTTTGTCTTCAGTAAGATTACGTCTTTTTCTCATCACCCATTTCTTTGCTATTTGGAGGTTTAATATTTTAAAGGCAAGAATAAAGAGTTGGAATTGTTATTGACATCCAGTAGTTTCTATGCTTCCATGAGGAAAAAAGGTTATTGTAATTAAACATTAATATTACAAATGTTTATGCATATATATATATATAATTTTTCTCCCCTGAATAGTCTTCCTTGGCACTTTTTTCCTTAGTAAAGCAACTCGTCTATGTGACCATTTGGAAGTTTGAAGGTCTAAGACTTGCATGACCAAGTCTGCTTAATCCAATTCCAGTTAGACTGATAAAATATGGATTGAATTCATCACTGCTCTTTGTGAAATGAAGCAAACTTTTTCATCTGTTTGATCATTCAAGAACATTTAGCATTGGGGTTTGTGTTCAACTACCATACTTCAGACTTCCAGCTTTGATTCCTAGTTTAGGACTTCAGTCTCCCACGACTCATATAGGTGCAAAAGGGCGGAGGGGGGAAAGAGAGAGTATGATGAAAGGAATACGTGGAGGGACAAGAGGACAGTTCTATGTATCAGAAGAGAATAGGTCTCCAGAGAGCGATTCAGTGCATCTAAATTAGGCTGTCACATCTCTTAGAAGGCTATTCTCACTTTCAAACACTTTTTTTTAATCTGCCGTCTTTCATGTCCTTTTCAGCCTACAGTCCTCCTCTGCTCAAACTGTGGGCTTTTCAGAGAATAAGAGTGGAGTTGTTCTAGCTGGTGGGTTTTGTCTTTGGAGCATCCTGAAATATCATTTCACAAATCTTTTGCCTCATGCAAGTCTGTTTTAGAAGAGTGCAGACTCTTCAAGCCTCTTCCTAGTGGTGCTTCTGGCAGGAGAACTGGTAAAAACTTAGGGAAGCTCAGGTGCCATTGCCTGCATCTCCTACTAGTAACAAATGAGGATAGAGAGCATTTCATTACATGTGAAACTATTACTAAATTACTAATCTAGTATATATTTAATTAACTGGAAAATATATGTGTGTTGTCAGTGGCACAATGTGTTATATATGTGTTTGAGTGTATAAATATACAGATGTATGCATGCATACATGTATAAAGCCACGGATAAATGCCAAGCTAGATTTCATTTCTTGTGGTAATACCAGACTGTTACTCCTCGCTTGCTCTTCAAATAAATGATGTTTATTTATATGTGCTATCTAAGTATCAAGTAGGAGAAGCCCAGTCTGTGTATTGTCCCTGCAGAAATACTTCCTTCTAGTGAATTCTCCCAAAGCTTCCTAATTTATTTTCCACATCTGTCTCAGGTTATATTAATGCCACGCAGGTACTTAAAATCTAGCTTGGCAGTTCAGAGTCTGAATGTATGTCTTCACTGCCAACTCAAGTCCACGTAGCCGTTCCCAAGCTTAGCTGTACGCCAGCCAGCTCAGCTGGTGGAAGGGCTGCTGGTGCAGCACAGGGCTTGGTATGGTCCGTGGAAACTCTTCCAGGACCTTAGGGAAATATGGGCAGGTAGTCCATGGATCGTGATTATACGTTGCTCTAATTAAACGATGATTCAGAGTGACCTCGGTATATGCTCCCTGATATGCAAATATAAGGGAAAAAGCAAGGATGCAAAAATAACATTTTCTTTGTATCTCACCAAATTGCAAATGACTGTGATCATAGGGACTATGTAGCGGGCAAGCATTATGATGGAAACAAAACAGAAAAGGAAAGATAGTAAATCCGATACTATGTACCACACTTTTCCCTAGGTATTTAGGGAAAAGAGAGAAGTAGTGCCAAAAAAAATTTGGAGTTCAAGGCATAGGCTTTTAATGGCCTCAAATACTATTTAAAAAATGCAGCCAAACACCTGATTTGATTTTTATGTATGCAACGTTTATTCATTTGTCTGTATGAAAAATAGAGTAGACATACTTTGCTTAAGGAATACATTGCCCCATAAATGACTGTGTGAGCATCTCATCCACTGTTTCCCAGTGGATAGGTTTTCAGCTGGATTAAGTCTAATTTCATGTCATCTTTTGCCCCCTCAAAACAAAAATAACAGGCACTTTCCTGCCTAGTTCTTTTGTAAACTGGATCGTACTTTTGACAACTCTCCAGTTCGGTGGCTTTTTGGCAATGGAGCAGACGATCACTGTGATCTTCAAGCTGAACGTAATGGTCGTATCTTGTGATTCAGAAGTTGACAGTCCCGTGTAGCAGTTTAGAGTGAATCTGAGCATTTGAATTTGAATTCATGTTAACACTTGAACCTTCTTATTATTAAGTCCAGCGCTTTGCTTCGTTTTATTTATGCAAATTGAATGTTGGAAGTTGTAAAGAAATAAGAAAAAGCAAGCCAGAGAAGATTATTACATGATGGTATAAATCCATGCTATGTCTGCTTCTTGAGCTTTGTATGCAGTTCTGGTCCCGTTATTTCCTAGAAATAATATAAGTTTGAAAAATATTCAGAGGTGGATTGCAGAGATGATCAGACATATGGAACAGCTTTTAAGCCACGTGAGTAAGTACACCATCACTCTTCAGCCTGGAAAAAGAGGCTGAGGGAAGACCGTGAGTAGCATAGAGAGGGGGTGAAAAGGCAATGAGTGTTCTTTGGTTCTTCCTCTACAAGAGCTTGAAGGACCACAAATGAGACTAGCAGCTAAAGTGGTTCCTCACAGGCCAAATAATGAAGGTTTATTTTCAGAAAGTGATGAATTTATGGAAGAGAACTGTATACAGGGCTTCAAGTACAAACGCCAGTTAAGTCCGTGATGTAATTTGCTCAAGTCTAGAAAAAAATTTAAAGAAATATCACTGCATACCAGCCATCATCTTAATATTCTTCACCAAGCGTTCATTGCTAGTACTTGCTGGAGACCTTGGATCTAGTTGGTAGGGCTGTTCTTGCCCTTTTTCAATGAAAAGCACTGTAGAATGTTATTAAGGACAGGACCAAAAGGAAGTAGACTTACCTAGATACAGAATTTATAAACCTGGTTATCACATTTTTATCTAAACCTGTTTAAATGGAAAAAGAACTGGAGTCCCCAACTGGTTGTTGTTCTTTACATCTTAAAGATTCTAAGTCAAATTTCCTAGAATTTGAAGAGATCAGGATTTCAGTAGTTTAAGAGTTTCGATGGTCAGGGAGGTGGGGTTTCCTTCTGTCTAATAAGATGTGTGAGCTGTTTCTTAACCTGCCATTTTAGACTTCATCTGGTAAACCAGAATGAATTCTCCTGATTTCCATTCGTAGGCACTTTGCAGTTTGTGTCTTGAATGTCTCCATCAGTCTTTTATCCATCCCTGCTACTATATTTTAACATATATCTGTTAAGGCTTTGATGTATGTTTTGGTCTAAGTATGTATTTGTTAAAAGGTGACCTTTTGATTTGATTGTTTGGCCGACTTCAGTGCTAATAAGCTGAAGGATGAGGTGTCTAATGAATCCTGTGTATAGAAATAATGATAGATGGCTTATTTGGAATTCTACAGACACAGCATGGCCGAGCATGCTGAGGAGTCCCTGGAACTGAACCAGTCCTACAGTGGGAAGCTTTATTGATTACACAGAGACAGGGCACATTTTAATCATTTTTACAACACTGTACTGCCTAAGGTACTAAAATCCATTAAACGAGGATTATAAACTTTGTTTTAAACTGGATCCTAAATTGTTTCTTGATGTACAGTCAACAGCAACTCTGTGAGATCAATCACAGTTACTAAGGCATATTAAAATCAGCTTGTTTAATTTTAATGCTCATACGCCTGACCCTCTGTGAGGCAGCTAAATTGCTTTTCTCCCAGACAGGAGTTTCATTTCACTTCGTGGTAGATTTTTGCCTTGTACGCTAACCAGCATTTTCTTTCCTTTCTCCCTCCTTCCTCCTGGCCCAGGATTCTCATTTCTCTTCAGATAATTTTCTCTTTTTTGCCTTCTATCTTCATTAGCAGAAGCTGCAGCCTTGCCAATGAGTCAACTTTAATAAAGTAGGTGGATAGTTTGAATTATTAGTTGATGTAAAGCTACAGACCTGGAGCTCTTTTCAGGAGTCTCTGTTAACCTATGAGTGATTATGTTTGTGGACTGCTAATCAGATCATAAAAACTGCTGGCTCTCTTGATGGGTGTCTTGTGAACAGGTACATTTATTTTAAACTTGTATTATATTTTCTGCTTAGCTGCATGCATTTTAGCATCCTGTGCTCTGTTTTTTCTTAGGGGAATTCTTTAAAGCTATTTAGTAATTTTATTTCTGTTTTTGCATCTTGTGTCATCCTGTGATTTAATGGTGAAAGATCCCTGTTCAGTTTGTATCAATTTATTTCCTTCCTCCAGTATCTGAAGTTAATCACAGACTTTAGCATCAGAAAAGGGGGAGTAACGCACCTGAGTCTTAATCTCACACATAATGTATTAAATGTTACTGTTGCCCTAATCTTATTTGGGCAGATTTGGGTAGAACGGGCTTATAAATACCTACTTGTTGCCCAGCATGGACACAACGAGATGCTGCTCTATTCTGAAGAGTATTGGGTGCTTTCGAATTGCCAGTCAATTTTGAGGATTTTCTGTGTCCTTCAAGAGGCAGCTGAAGTCTCTATTTCTGGTCAATACTTTTAGGCTGATAGTAAATGCAGGGGAATAAAAATAAAATCACTGTCTTTCATTTATTGAAAGGTAGCACTTTTTTGAAAGAGAACAGGTAGATGCAAGAGACAGGTGAGCAAAACCAGAATAGTGGATCTTTTTTGGAAAAAGAGCAATGGTTCCAGCACCCCAGTTTTACAGCTACTGAATTTGGATAAGGCATTACAGTAATGGCATGTTAAGACAATAAGGGGAAGAGATTAGGATGATTTGGGCATGTTATCTGTGATTCTTGATGCAAAGGGAGTCAGTGGTATGGGAGAAAAGATGCATGTCTGAAAATTTAATACAATATGAAGTTGAAGAAGTAGAATAAGTATTTCATTTACGGTAGAAAAAGAAATGGAAACCTAAGTGGTATATAAAATAATGTAAAATTATCAAGCACAATTACAGAAGTACACAGCACCAAGTAATTCTGTATCTATAGATTTTACTACAACTGTTACCCTAATGATAGCCTTAGACCCTTTAGATTTTAGAGCACTCTGTGGATTTTCCCATAGCTTCACTCCTATTAACGAATGGGTTTTTTTCATATGGATGATTCCCATAATTTCATGAGTTTAGTTCAGATGTGACTTCCCTGTTTCTGCTTTATTTCTCATTTTTTCATGTACATTCTGTGCTACTTTTGCAGCAGATTTTAAAATGCAAGCTGCTATCTTCCAGCAGGTGTGGGGGGCAGAAGGACAGCATACACTGCTGTCTTGCTGTGGTAATGGAAAGCTTCATAAAGCAGGGAGCTCTTCAGAACTCACTTTTCTTTTTTTCTTGGCTACATATAAGAATTTGCACTACTTTGGATTTTGGGGGTTTTCTAAGCCAATAAGAAATGTTGGAAATAGGAAAAGCATTCTGTAAATACAGCTCTCTCGCAGCTGTCTCGAGAGATCTTCTGGAGGCCACAGTCCACTGAGCTTCAGTTATTTATATACAGCCCATCCTCTGCAGCTGGCTTGCCTCCTCCTCTGTCAAGGGTTGTGTGAGAGCAGACAAAGCCCAAAGTCCTGTCCTGTGGCCTCCTGTCTCCTTCAAAAGCTTGGTAAAGCCACGCTTGGCGGTTAGATGTTTCTGTGCTGAACTCCTGGAGGTACATGTCACTTAGCAGCGCTGAGTGTGCCTTAGTTTATCGTCTCCTCACTTGGCGTGCCTGCTGAACACTTTCTTCTACTACATGCGTCTTCAAATACAAAGAGGGTTTGCAAAATTCAGCAAGAGCTTAAAGGAGAACATACCATTTGCAGAGGCGGTTCTGTGAGGGTTTATCGGCTTTGGGATGCACTGCCTCGTTGATCTTAAGTAGCTTGAATTTGGTAATATGTTTTTGGAATAAACAAACAGCTACTACCTAGTGTGACTTTGTTCTTAATTATCTGGAAGGGCAAAATTTTAAGATAGAGGTCTATTGAGGTGAACTTGCCCTCTAAATAAAGCACAAATTCTCTTCTTTGAAAAAGGCCTGACACATTACTAGTTTTATTTGGGTAGATCTCTCCACAGAACTGCCAGATAGTAAAACAAATACATGATTTAACTGTTTTCCTCTGACTGGGCCAAATTCAGGAAAAGATGTTTTGCTGTAAGAAGGGGGCGAGATTTGCTTCTATGTGCATATAATCTGGGAGAGTCATTATTATGAATAATGGGCCATCTGAATCAGAAGAGCCCCATGGCTCACATATATCAACCAGCTACCATAGTGATGGACATTGTATAATAATTTCACTAAAATAGAACTCTAGGATATTCTCCCTAGTTTTTATTATAAGTCCCAGGCAAACACTCCCAGAAATGAATCCTCTAGGCAATGTTAAATGTAACTCAACCTTGACTTGCAGGAATTTGTCTTCGGAATGGAAAAATTGTTTGTCTCCATGTCCAATTAATTCTTGACTTTCATTTGAAACTGCCAGCAAGTTTGCCAGCCCAGTTTTGATGGGTTTTACTTATGTGATATAAATCCTTGTCGGCTGAGAATTAGTCTCGTATATATTGGAAGGTGATTTTTTTTATTCACTGGCAACCTGGATCAAAATGTACACAAGAGACCTGAAAATGAAAGAATCTGTCTCACCTCATGAGCCACAGAGCCAATCACTCTCTTTGGATAGCTTTCGACCCAGCATGTCCTGTACAGGCAGCAGATAAACCAGTGAAACATTGATTATTAACAGCAAACAAAATAGATATATTATCATCTTCCTGCCTAAAACCCCTGTTAGAAAATAAGTTTCCTGAATTCCTCAGACTTACTTTATGTGAGGGAAAATTTTCATTTTCTGTACTTGCAAGATCTCTCGATTTATTCTCAAAATGAGAAACAGTAATGACTATAATGTTGATCAAACACTTAAGACGTATTGCAGAGTGTTTGAGAGTTATTGCAAGTTTCCTTTGCAAATTCTACTTGGATTCATTCCAACATTTGGAATAGGCCTGTGGTTTTTTGCTGTTATCAATTTTAATGTTACGCTCCAATAAAGATTTCCCACTCATAATCTTTCTTTTACCACAGAGGAAGACAGCAATGCTGTCATTCTGACTCTCAGTACATGGACATCAATCCGAGCTAGATTATTTTGCCCTTGTCTGAAACTCATGCTGAGTTCCCAACTGTCCGATGATTTAGTCGAGCATATCATAACCCGGGTTCTTGTGAGCTTCAACCTCCTGGTTCAGTTGGTGCTTTGGCAACTTGCTGATCTTCTGCAGCAGCCTGGGGCATTTGCTTTGACAAAGTGCCTGGGAAAGGTTATATGTGTTCAGCAAGAATAAACAGTGATTCAAGAAGGTACCTTTTCTTAGAGATATTGTTATTAAAAAAAAAAAATATTTCATGACCTGCACTCTTCAAAAGCACTGTTCCATTCTTGCAGTATGTTTACACTCTTCAAGCTAAAACATAGTTACGTGCATTCTGACTCAGTGTATATATACCCTGATGTGATGTGCCACTGTCCACCAGGAGAAACCTGAGTGTTAACACTGTGGAATAAATCGGGACCAAATCCATTAAAGTCCCTGGAAATCGGTATTGTTAGGAATGCGTGTTGGTCATGTTTAAGGATATATTTGAGTCAAAAATGGATTTCATGCTTTGTTTGTTTGTGACAGAAATAGGTTCTTGTCCAAGAAGTTTCCCACCCCAACCCTTGCTTGTGAGCTCTATTAATGAGTAACTTCAGTATCATTATATCTACTCAGTGCTTTGACTTTGCCGGAAAATATTGATCTGTAGCATGATCTGTCCAAGGGCAACAGCATCGTTAATTGCTAAGTGATCTGCAAAACAATTAGAGGCCTCCTGGCTGTTGTACAAAGAGACGAATGGAGCTGTCTGCCTAATCAGGTACAGTTGTATCTACCTCTGGACCCACCGGTGTTGTTCAGAAACGTCTTCAACACCTGTCACTCTCCTGCTTCCCACAATAACATATGCCATGCTCTGCTCTCTGGGCCTCCTGCTCAAAAGCCTTTGAGGAGAATTTTCTGGAGCGGGCGGCATGTGCGGAGTTTTTAAGGAATTTTTTATCCCGTATCTGCATTCTCAGATTTGGTTTTTGAGAGACAGGCAGAATTAAGCTAAAGATTATAAGCATACAAGAAGCTGTAATTCACATTTTCATTGACGGCATGAAGGCAGGACAAATATATTAAAAATTAACTCAGAGCCTGGATGCAGTGAATTTAGCACTGAAGGAAATGAACAAGTTTGATGATTTTCTAGGCTGTGTTGTTCAGCACCTAGTGCAATGGGAGTCCGGCCTTAAATTGGGTCTTTGAGGCCTAAATGGTAAATGGTAAGACTGCATTTATCAGTGTCATATTTCTATATGAAGGAAGCCAATTAGGAAGGAAGTACACAATTAGTATCAGTCCCCTTGAAGTTAGATGGCACAAATGTTGCAGAAGTGTCCTCTGCTTAAAATGCTCGTATTGAGCTCCAGGTGGTTACTGGAAAAAACAGAGCAGCGACGGTCAGGTGTATTCTGTCAGACAGGTAACAGGGAACTAAATTTGTGACGCGGCGGAGTGGCTCTGGTACGACGTGTTCCTATGAACGCACTCATGTTTTCCTAACTATTCCTGTTGTATGTTTCCAGAGTCTTTGAAGGATTTAGTCTACTGTTTGGGGGAGGGTGAGTGAACCGTATTTTCTTCAAGACAAATTGTATTTTTAGTAGTGTCTTACAGTGTTTAAAAAATAAACATAAGCACTGCATGCCACACATTGATGCTGTGTGTGTGTG
Organism: Aviceda cuculoides; assembly: GCA_035590195.1. NCBI lineage: Eukaryota > Metazoa > Chordata > Aves > Accipitriformes > Accipitridae > Aviceda > Aviceda cuculoides. The sequence goes on from JAVJGG010000007.1 coordinate 10,979,579, forward strand.
ATACTTAGTTTAGTGCCTCTGGACAATTCGCTACTGAGGGTTAGATGCTAACTGTTGACTTTCTTCACATTCTTTGTTTACATAGGTCAGTGTTTTAAAGCTTTTTTTGGGTATCTGGCAATGAGATTTGTTAGCAAAATTCCTGCGGCGGTCACTCTGTTATTCCAGCTAGAACTTGAAGTTGCTTTCAGTTTAAACGGTACACAGATTTTAAGACATTTTCCTCTATACGGTATTGGTTTAGCACAAAACCAATGAGAAATATACCCAGTGGGTAACTTCCAGTATTCTTATTGCTATCCCTGGCCTAATTTTAGTCAGTAGACTTCTACAGAAAAGCTGTTATTTCTTTTAGTACAGGCCTTGCTACATACAGTACAAGGGCCAGAAGATGAGCACAAGCAGGAAAGCTCATGCTTGAGAACAGAAGTGTGTAGGCTGCTGCTTTATATGTGATTTAGTGCCTGCTTCTTTTAAGGTGTGGTTAATCTTTCTAAATTAGCAGCAGATCCAGTGACCATCCCTCCAGTCCCTCAGAAGGAAAAGGGATGAGGGAGTCCCTGCAGTGAGCCAGTGAGTGCAATCCCCATTATCCGGTGTCTCCGGGCAGCGCACTGAGGAAGAGCCGAGAGGATTTATCTGGCAGATAGAGGGTTGGAGGGGAAAGTGATCCTTTTGAAACAACCAGAAAAGCAACCTGCTTTTTGTTCCTTTAAGAAGCAGTTCCTAACAAAAATTGAACTTTTCTATAAAGGTAGCTGTGTGGTTTCTGTTCTTATTTTGTCTTTTAAGCATCAGCATTCTACACGTGGACACAGCAATACTATTTTTACAAAAAAGATCCCTATTGCAGTCGAATGGTTTTGTGATGCTTTCATTGACATCACATCAGGGGTTAGGTGGTGCAACAGAATAATAAACTGGCTTTCCCTTTCTGCAGACAGGTGTTCAGATACACTGTAGAGCACATGTGAAAATGAGTCTGGCAGTCCTGTCCCTACTGCTCTGTTTTAGAGCCCAAAAAGGGGAAGAAGAACATGAAAAATAGTTAATTCTTGGCAAGCTCCCAATTTGATTTTCATCCATGTGTTCTGCTGCCCTCCATGCAAATAAAACCAAACACAAATCATAATGCAGGTCACAAGAAAGGTAACAGAAAGTCTGAAGCAATAGCCTAAACAGTGACGTTCAAATTTTCTAACAGCACTGCCCTGCAAAGAGTAGGTGTTTATAGCAGGGGATTTCTGGTCTTTATTCATACATGATTTTAGTTTCCACAGTTACTAGGATGCTTAGGGTGGGAGAAGACTCGCACAACTCAGCTATGCTTTTCCTAGCACTCCCCTTGTGTTGCTGGCAGTTGGATTGTGGAGCTGCAACTCTGCTACTTCACTTCAATAAGCAAAAAGCTTTCTTGGGAAACTGGCATTGTACTGACTTAGTTATACATAACAGAAGAATTTTCCTGGAGTATAAGGTGTAAGAATGGAGGATTTGGGCCTATAAATGTTTTATACAATGAAAATCATTTCCTCTTTTCCTGAAGAAAATGTTTGGATTTTTTCTGAAGAATCCGCAAGTAGTTATGGTCAGAATCTTACAGTCAGAATATTCTAGTTGAGGTGGGGCATGATAGTGCTGCCTTAGGGATTCCCCGTAGGTCAGGCTCTGTATCCAGCCTGTACCTCATGCAGCGCACCGTAAATAATCTCTCTCCCTTCTGTCTAGCAAAAGTGTCGTGGGTGCCTGTCCCGACAGTCCACAGCAATGTTTGCTCTTGAGAGCCCGACCCAGAAATGCAAGAGGGTTTCTGTAAAGCTCTGTGTCGTCACATCTTAGTTTAAAAAAATCAGCCTTTTGTGAAAACCAGAAAACTACATGTTTTCAGTAAAAACTAGCCTTTTTTCCGCACAAAAGCCTACGTGCTCTTCCCAGGGCACATTCGTCCCAGCAAACAATTTGAAAGACACAACCTTTGAGCTTTTCCTCTGGACTTTGCAGTGACTTGCCTGTCGCTGGTGCAGTCAGAAAGGGCTAGGTTCTGGCACCCCTATTGATGCTCAGTGGTCTTTTCCTATTTAAGTAAGCCTGTGGTAGTCAGCTGGGCTGGCTGTAGATTACAGTGGAGTTTATTCAAAAGCTGGGGAATTAAAACTCGGCAGTGAGTGTATCATGCAGTCATGCTTAAACTGAACGTGAGCGGTGCCTCTGAAGCTGTCTGAGACTTGTTTAGGGTTGTGTGCAGCAGCATTTAGTAAACAAAATGAATTGTGCTGCCTTTGTGTGTTACTAGCCAACAAAGCTGAAAGAAGAACTTGATTAAAAACAGAATTACTCGGTCAGTTCAAGCATTTTGCATCTGTGGATACATGTGGCTGAAAGAAGGTCACAGGAGGAGAAGAACAAGAGTTCCGACTTTGAACAAGAGTTTTGACTTAAATGTACGTGCTGGACTCAAATACCAAAATAAAAAAATGCATGTAGTTGTAATCTTTTTTCAGGATGGCTCCTTTTAATTCAACTGCATGTTGTTCTGCTTAGGGTAGAACTGACTCATCTGACACAGGAAAAGTCCTTCCTTTCCATCCCTTTACTTTGTTTACCAGCTCCCTGCTCCAAATAAGTCCTTTGATCAGACAAGTGTCATCCTCCTCTTCATTTCTATTTGCTAAACTGAATTAATAGCAGCTAAAAGTGTATTTTTTTCCTCAAAGAAAACGTTGTTAACTCTTTCTCTGCTGTCACCTTCGACATCTACCTGATCAGCCAAACACAGAAATTGCAAGCAGTTCCCTGTGTTTTTTCGGTACCTAATCCCCAGCTGTTCCATGTCTACCAGCTGCTGAAACAACAAGCATTCATCATCAAGATGTCCCTAATTCAGTCATACGTTGTCAGTAAAATATCAGTACATCAGCTTTGAAAAGTGCCGGTAATTTAGAGAGAATACTAAAATTAAATCACGTTTGAGGTAAAATAAATAAGGTTGGCTATTGCAACGATTACTCCTTTCTGTATGAAATGCTGCAGCACCTTCCTTTGGACTGCTGAAGATTCTCTGGTTTGCCTTACCAGAGGAGAGCAAATGTCCAAGAAAAAACCGTCCTTCGGGTTCTGAGGATTCCTGCAGGGTCTGTGCCAGGGCAAGGGCCGCCCTTGGGCCAGGACAGTGCTTGAGGTGTGTAGGACCCCGCAGGAGTACTCCCCTGCTTTTGGTAGGAGAAGTGATTGCAGAATTCTAAGAAGTGCTTTCCCCATGGTGGTGGTTGTTGCCCAGTGGACAATAAATGTATGTTGCCAGCCCGTGCATTTTTTTTTTTCAAACAGAGAACTTGAGGATTATAAAAAGCAAAACAAAAAAACCCCTCTGCTGTGGACATCGCTTTTTTTGTTTGTTTTGGTTTGTGTGTTTTGTTTTCTAGTTGCATGGCTACTAAATAATAAATGTATTATTTAGTGAATGTATATTTTCCTGTAGAAGGGTTACAATACTGGCATGGATAAAAGAATTAAAGGAAATGGAGTCTTCTGAATTTTAAGAAAGAAAGAAAACTCTGCCAGTATAAATTATTTTTAAAAATCTCAAACTTTTGCATCTCTCTTACACAGATACTCTTTTTTTAAAGATTTGAAAAACATACAGTGTAAAAAAAGTCTTTCCTCAAAACTTTCACATTTCTGAGTTCCAACCACTATCTCATAAATTTTAGGCTTCTGTGTAAGGTTTATAGTGCAGCACTTGGATGCCGTATTGTAAATTAAATTTAAAAATTAGATTTAATGTAAAAATTAATCTTTTCAATTAAAACTCTATTGAAATATCCATTTCTGTAATGCCACCTACAGTATTTGTGCATTTATACTTCTGTTTACAAATGAAAGACAACTACTATGAATAACAAAAAAGTGTAATGATAGGCAGTTTTAGCTTTTCATTGTCCTGTCCTGTAATTATTTACTCAGGAAAAAATTCTGCTGGTTGATAGTGCTTATAATCTCTCAACTGAGGAAGATTCACAATAACTTTTGTATTCTTCAGAACACAATGTCTGTCCTATACCGAAGTTTACCTGAGTCAAGTAGCTAAAAGTCAATCAAGTACTTCAGACTGATCCTTTTCTTTCCTCACACTCATCCACTTTAACCAAGAAGCCTACTATAAATTTGAGAGTCAAGCATCTGATTTTAAATTTCTTTTATTTCTCAAACCTGTTGTGTGGAAAAAAAAAAAAAATTCTAAAACCTTAAACTGTTTAGCCGTTGCAAACATACATTGGAAATGCTGGCCAGAGCAGTAGTGTATCCTTAATGTTGGCTACTTCTGCTTTCAGGTTTTCTTGTAAACATATTTAATCTGCTAAAATAGAAGGAAAAGACAGTATATTCTAGCATCCATTCTGATTGCAACATCAAGCTTTAGGCAAAAAGTGTGCTGTTTCCAAGGCCCGGTGTAGCTGCAGTTGTTGCAGAGGAATTGAGGACTGAGTTGTGAGAACTTCAGGTCAGGTATGGAAATGCAAGTCCTTCTGCCATTTGTTTAGAGGAAATCCAGAGTGGTTCCGATGGGATTGTGCTACATTTATTCTTTGTGTGGCAAAGTACCTGAAGCACATTAGGTACTGTGGAAAGGCAGATTTGCAGTTAGAAATCTGAGAGTATTAAAATTCTGTATCCAGATCTAAACTTCAAAATAGTCTCACTTTAGCTAATTTGCTAAGAGAAAAACAGTTTCTGGACGTTCTGTATCACAAAATAGCACTATCATATTTATAGTCAGCATTTCCAGAAATAAGACATTCAGCAGCATCTTCACAGGCAGGTAAGAAAAGCCTATTCCTGTTTACATGATTCTGGTAATGAACCATGAAGGAAGGTGCTTTGAAGCCATCTGTCAAGTAGCTTACTGGTTTGGGTAATGGAAAGTGATTTAATACATCTTAGAAAAGAAAGGTCGAATCACGTGCTGTAATTCTTAACCTAGTGGCTTCCTGTGCAGAATTGGGAGGCAGCAGTTTCTTGAGGAAAATAAGGAAAGATGGATGCGCTCTGTGTATGTCCAAGAAGTGCAAATGGAGCTCCTGCCCTGTGGTACTAGTTGAATGTATTAACAAACACAAATCTTTGCTAGCAAAGAACTTAAAGGTTAATTTATTTACAGCATTTGCTGTCTCCTGCAAACAGATGTTCATTCTCTAGTAATTGCAAGGCTTTAATACACATTTTTTGTAAAAGTGAATTTCACCCAGATTAATTTCACTTTGTGAAAAAGTTTTCTTTTCCCCCTTTTCCAGTAGTAACCCCTCTGTTGTCGATAACTATATTCATTGAAAGCTTTGCATATCCAAACTTGAAAACATCATGCAAGAAGTTTGCATCATTTTCCACTACCATATAATGTATTTTCATTTTCACGGTATAGACCAGAGCTTCTCCCACTCCTTGCAGACCTCCAGAGATTATAATTGTGACGGGGGGAAATATGTCCCTGCCTGGGGGATGCAGTTATATCAGCCATCCCAGGAAAGAAAGGATGATTTAACTGCCAGTAAAGATGTCAGACAAGTCCAATGAAGTGCAGGATTGTTAGCAAGGGAGCTGGGTATCATACCTACCCGTCAATGGACTAGTAACCCCGAGCTGCCTCCATGTGTGAGGTTACACAACGGAGGGAAAATAAGTCTCTCCAAATTGTTCTGTCTCAGTCTAAGTAATCATCCTAGGAAAACAAAATAATCCACATTTTTAGGAGATTTCCTTCTTCCCTAGCCAGAGTAACAGAGAGTAAGAAGACTGGTAAAGTCAGCCCAGTATGGGATAAGATTCTATGAAGCTTTCATTATTTATTTTTTTCCCAGACAAAGACTGACTGTGCAACTTCTCATCTACAGTATAGTCTGTCCTGTACCCGGCTCTCCTGTACTATTTTAGGTGACTCTGCCAGTGTACAACACTATACACGGGGATTTCAGAGAGGGAAACCTGAGCACGCTTGTTCCCATGCTTACAAACACTGTGAACAATCTTCATAAGATACAGAAAGGAAACTAACTACTATTTCTGTTTCATACCTGAAAGTCTTTACAGTGTAGAGCTTGCTTCTGTTTCCCTAGTGAACCAAGTTTGTATAAGGAAGAATCTCAATGCGCTCTCATTTTTGAGAGAGCAGAAATTGGCTGTTGTAGGTTAGTGCTATTATTCTTCCCGTCATTACTAATGCTCGGGAGCTTCTTGAACTCAGGCTTGAGCATATATGCTTAAAAGGGGAACAGAAATGTGTAGCAAGGACATCTTCCCTTTCTGGTTCTAACTTCATAATTTCAATCCTGGGAAAAGATGGGCAACACATACAATTTACCTGCCAGCACCTGTCACAAAAAAGGCTTATGCTGGGGGGTTGACTACAATAGCCCAAATCTCGTGTTGAAGAAGTTAACCAAAGTTAAGAAAACTTAACCAAAGCAGTGCTGGTGGTAATGCCGTCTAGATTGTGATGTACACAGCGATGTATCGCTGGAGCGTTAGAAGACAGCGAAAGGGAAGCTTGCTCCCTTCAGTCCTCCCATCCCGTATTGCCCTGTTCTCTGAAAATCCGTCAGCGACCCAAACGGAGAATTATAGACAGAATGGATCATCTCTACGTTACTTCATCTACCTTGTTAGGTCTAATTGCCAGCACAAATATCTTGGTCCGCTGAATTTCTAATGCCCAGTCCTCTTTTCTTTACAAATTACTCTGTGTGTGGCATTAGCAGGTGAAGTTTGGACCAAACCCGTGTTGTCCTCCTCTCTACACACAGGGATTCTGACATTTTGTGGGCTTTCATCCACTTTCCAACTTTTGAGCTCATAACTGGGATAAACCTGCTGGAATCTATTTAGCTTCCGTCTTTAAAAAAGTAGGTCTTTTCTACCTAAAAAGATTAGGGTGAAAAATAAACATCCATCAAAGATTGTGGGTCTTGTAGGCACTATGAAAGATCAGTGCCACCAAAGTAGCTGATTTCCTAAGCCAGTTTACTGATTTCATGATTAAATTAAACCTGAAGGATTTGTCAAGTTTTTCCTTTATAACTGCCTTTATGAAACAGCTGTCCTGTTACATTCTGTTTTCTTGAGGCACATTACTTGACCTCAGCCTGGTGATTTTGTCAACGGTACCCTTTTGGGGGAAGGTGAAAAGCTGGAGTGACTTTCTGTGTCACCATTCCTCCATGGAATTTCTTCCCTATCATTTAATCCTTGACATCCAGATCACGCCACAATTAACCAGAGTACATGTAATTAGCATATATCTAAGTGTACATAAGTACTAAAGCCTATGTGGCTCCTGGTTTTTCTTTTCCTTAACATAATTAGTACTTCAGAAGAAAAGACTTGGTGCTTCTTTATGTAGGACAAAAAAAGAATAATTTAAACCAACTAAACCATCTTTGTTTCTTCCATCTTTTTGCAGAAAACAGCTGAAGAGTTTAAAACTAACTTTAAAAATTATATCTAAGACAACTTATATGCCAAGCTTCAGCCAGAAATACTTTTTGCAGCCAAATAATCAAACCCTCTGGAAGAGCATTTATAATGGAATTGCTGATGCAGCCTTTATTATAGGGATATGAATAGCTATAATGAAGGCTTCAGCTGATGTTCTGGCAAGCCTACTGCTAAAAATTATTCTGAATTTATCTGGCATTCAGAAAATGCTTGAAGTGGCCAAAATGTTTACACCTTCATTATCATTTTGACAATATCTTTTTTATCCCAAAGGAAGTCAGTGATGAACAAATTCAAGCGGCGTGTAAGACTTGTGCATATTTAGCATCTGTTACGCATTCTTTTGGCAGCATTGTTTTATATGAGAAAACCAGGGCCGAGGGCTCAACCACCAACTTAGAAGCAGTTGTGTTGAATCAAACATCATCGCCTGTTGTGTCATTTTAAAGTATATTAGTGAACTGCATTATGTTTTTTGTGATGATTTGATTTTGGTTTATAATTGGGAAACTTCTGGGGCTGATCAAGGGTGTTAAATTCAGAGTGGTAGTATTTTGGAGTTCCATGTCTTTTCTTTGGTTCTTTCATACCACTCCTTTGCACAGTTTTGAAATACCATTCACTCTTTTATTTTCAGAAAAGTCATACAAAGCTTCGTTAATCATGGGCTCATTACAGATATGGCATTTTGCTGTGCGTGCACGACTTTAGAGTCCCAGAGCAGATCCAGGTATATACCTGATGATAAAAATTAATGGTTATCTTTTAGTGTATCATAACATAGGATGTATATGTGCAGTTGCATCTTGTAGGAGCCTCATCTCTTTTATCAGCTTTCTTTTTTCTACTAGTATATTTTCAGACGTTAAAATAGGGCCATTTCCTCTACTTCTGACGGTTTGGCTACTTGTGAGATTGCACTGATTAATCAAGTTTGGGTGCTAAATCGATTTTATTAAGCTCCTGTTCAGGGAGCCATCAAGTGAATTAAACCTGTCCTGTATTGGCTTCTCTTAAGTTGAGAAGGACTTGACTTATACTACATCAATATAAATCAAATTTTAAATTATTCGAATGGGTGTACAGAAGTGTTTGCACCAGTATAATGAAATAAATTTTAAAACACAGTTTAGACAAGTTCAATATGATGTAGTTCAGACTTCTGGCTGCATTTTCTAAGGATTTAAATGTTGATGACGGCAGAAGAACCAGAATGTCTTTACGAAAAACCTTCCATGTGAAATTTCTGAAAAAATACATATTTTTTTAAGAAACAGCAGTTTTCCTTCATGGAATTTGCATACAGCAAATGCTAGAATTTATATTGCAAAATTTCTGTACCATTTTAGAGATGTCGAAAGAGGTGGCATAGCATCATTTTGAAAGAATTTTGAAATGAAATTAATGTTTTTGTTAAGTGTCAACTGTAAATACTGTTTTGTGTCACTTGTCACTGAAAAATATGATTCTGTAAAATTTGTGAATTCTTCGTCTCCCTTTTTACTTTCAAAAGTCTGGAAAAGGAAATTGAGAATGGACCAATTATCACTTCCATTGGAAGGCTTTAAATTGGATTTGATTTGGGGAGCTTTGCTACCAACTAAATATGCTGATACACTGGTTTTAACAAAACCTCAGTCTCAGTGCAGCTGGGGCATCAGCCCAGGAGGAGGGAGTCTCTTGTTTATTTCTGCTTGTCATCAGATTCAAAGCAGAAGGGTTTTTTTATACCAAGCCATTCTGAACGAGACAGAAAGATATATGAAGTTTGTGTTGCGCAATGCCTGTATTGAAGGAGAAATCTTGGTACATCTTCACACCTTCATGAATTAAAAAGCCTAATGTTTCAATCAGAAAAAAAAAGTTTTCGTGAAAGCATTTGAAAAGTTTGACTCTAGGAATGAAGCATAAAAGTATATTCTGAAATGAGGGAAGTTGCTCTGAAATGGAGTTCCTCTTTCTTGCTGTATTCTGGCCACCAAGTCCTATTCAGCTCTGGAGTTTTCTTCAGTTGTGCAGATTGCACTTATTCAACACCAATTGCTTGATTTACTGCGTTACTACTGCCGTTTCCATTCTTATCACCACTTTGCCTCCTTCCCTCTTCAAGCAGTTGGATGTCTTTGCTCTGAAGTTTATGACTATACATGAGAGAACTGGAAATTACTAGCTGCATTGTGTAATCCTAATCTTTTCTTCAGGGACACACATTGCTTAGAGAAGGAATCTCTTGTATTGAACAACAATAAAAAACAAAAATTGGCTCTTAATGATGGTACTTGGCACAGTTACAGCTCATTGCAAGCTTAACTGATAGTGGGTCCTTTCTCAGTGTGAGATTTAATTTTCTTTTAGGTAGCTAGCTGTGCTTGGTGTCAGTACATATAAACTGCCTTGTCAGCAGTTGGTTGCATGCTGAGATGGGAAAGTGCCCCATGGGAAGGAAGAAGAAAACCACTTCTTAGCGTCCTATCAGCTATGGGACTCTGCAGCGCTGTCATCGTGTCAAGGTTGAGCTCATACATTATACATATTGAGCTATGGGATATCTTGTAATTTGAAGCAAATTCAAATTTGCTGAGGTACGCTGGGAGAATGGAAGAGGCAATACTAAGCACTGTCATATTAATAAGCCACCAAAACTACATGGGATTAGTCAAAACACCTGTGACACAACCCAACCCATAAAATAGCTGAAAGCAAACCAGCATCTGTCTGCTTTCCATATATATATATGTATGTACATATATATATGTTGAGTGATTAACTACAGTGCAGTACAGATTTCCATGAAATTCAATGGAGAACAGAAAAATTATATGAGATAACTGTAGTCAAAGCAGAAGCCACCTGAAGAAGCTTTTTCTTACAAAAAATATATGATGATTTATTTAGTGTGTGACAGTGTAAGCCTGTTACAAGCTTGGAATGAAACAAGCCAAAAAAAATAATGGAGTGACCAGAAGAAAACAAAAGGGTTGTATTGAGGCTGTCAGCTAGAGCAAATGCTCAATTTGTAATCCTTGGGTACCTGGCATCTCTCAGGATCATGTGCTTTGAAACTACTTGAACAAGTCCAAAATCACATACGCATTTTTTTCAAGGGATCATAAGGTAACAGATCAATAGTTATCTTCATTGGTCCAAACTTTTCAAAATTGCCATTTGGAATAAAAGGTCAGCTTGAGGTCTATAAATATAACTCATGGAAACTATATGTTCTCAATTTATGAGAGAGTTGTGAATTTCCGGTTTTTATTAACTAGCCTTTTCTGCTCCTAAAATTCTGTCTTTTGGAAATGTCCTGGTGTCAGCTGGGATAGAGTTAATTTTCTTTCTAGTAGCTGGTATAGTGTAATGGTTTGGGTTCAGTACGAGAAGAACGTTGATAACACCCTGATGTTTTCAGTTGTTGCTAAGTAGGGTTTATACCAAGTCAAGGATTTTTCAGCTTCTGATGCCCAGCCAGCGAGAAGACTGGAGGGGCACAAGGAGTCGGGAGGGGACACAGCCAGGGCACCTGACCCAAACTGGCCAAAGGGGTATTCCATACCATTGTGCCTGGTATGTAAACTGGGGGAGTTGGCCTGGGGGGATCGCTGCTCGGGAACTAACCGGGCATCAGTCAGCGAGTGG
>JAVJGG010000007.1:10996041-11049219 GCA_035590195.1 Aviceda cuculoides
GTTTGGGTTTTTTTTGTTTGTTTGTTTCCCCTTCTGGAACAAGCTCTTTGCTTTCTGCTGCAGCATTGGCAGTTACCGTTCCTTAGCATTTCCCCATCCCCAGGACTTCTCATTCATTGCCTGGTTGCAGTGGTAATTAGCTGGTCAGCCTCACTAGCAACTTGCTAGCACATCCGAGAGTTAAATCCCAGTCTCCTGGCCTGTAGTTGTGTTTCTTACCCTGGCAACAATCATGTTAACAGTCAGTTTTCTGTTTTATTAAATTATAGCTATTCCAAAATAAGAAAAATGTTTTGAGACCCTGACCTGAACGTTTAATAGTAAAGTATGTTACATTTACATTTCATTTAACACCTACTGGCGATATCTTGCTGCACCATATAGATCTTTCAGCTTCTGCCTTGCTCATAAAATACAAAAATTACGTTGTATTAAACACTGTGTAGAAACTTACACAGAATTATAACCACGCGTAAGGGTGTCTATCAATGGTACTTCATGCTGAGGACAAATCTTCATACGGAGGACAAACCTTTGCATCTTTAGAGTGCTTAGCCCTGTGAGCAGGTCGTATTTATTAAATGGAAAGTCATTTAGTCTCTCACAGTAATACAACATATGAAACAAGCAGAACTTCAAAGCATGCGTGTGTGTGCATGCATTTTTATGTCTGTGGATATCAACTGTAGTGAGCCGAGCCGCTGATTTGCGTAGGGAACGGCAGGCTGAATTCCTGTGGGTTTGAGCCCGGGCGATCCTTTCTCTTTGGGACACTGTTTTGCATTGGTTGGTGGTGGCCAGCAAACTTGTTATCCTCAAGACCAACTCTGGTCTCTTCCTGCAAAGGTGAAAGCAATTTTGTAACATTCTGTTTGTAAGAACAGGAGAAAAGGCCTTGTGGGAAGAACTTCAGCAGTTTGTTGGTCTTAAAACCTTCTCTTTTTGAAGGTTGGCATATCTTTGGCCATGAGGTTCAATACCCTTTTGTTAATACTTCTCTTTCATAGTGGAAAGAAATTGCAACACACTGAAAAAAACTCTTAGCAATAGGTTTCTAGGGAAAAATATACACATATATACTCTTATGTAATATATTGGGGGGATGTATATATATGAAATTGTTTATATTATAAACGCATATATGTGCATGCTATATATTTAACTGTGCTTGTGGACTAAGCAGTAATAGGTGTTACCAAAGGGATAAGTCAGGTAAAGCAAATTCTGGAATATTTTATTAAGAATCAGTCACCTGAGAATTGTAAGTCAGTATTACAAGGATATTCTGTTTTTCTTCACAGTAAATGTAACTTAGCTACCATGATGAAGAAATCGGTAGTGCCTTACACTACTTGCATGGGGTTTTTTTTAGCACACCTAAGGCAAAGTTCATTAATTATGACACAAAATTACCTTTGTGTAACTTCAAAGACAGCCTATGTTATAAAAAATGTTTAATATATGAACATAATGCTGTGTCTTATTAATAGTATGCTCAGTAAAAGAGGAAAAAAAAAAGTTTTAGACTGCATATATATGTATGTATTTACACCCGATACTGTGCTTTTATAATAGTAAGCATCAAACCCGCTCACCCCCTCATGACAAATGCACTTCTTGAAGTGACTTCTTTTTCCTCTATTAAATAGACAAAACTGAGGAGTGGCTCCTTACCTGCAAAGCACACATCACTAAGTAATCTAGGTAGCCCTTCCTGCAAGCTTCATGCAAGCATTGGTAATATTGAGACCCCCTCACCTTGGCCTTCTGCTGCCAAGAGTGAAAACATTGCCAAGTATGACATTGAGCCTAGGATACTAAGACCTGTTTGCTTTTATTTATTTGTAGTCTATATCAAAAGAATAACACGTGACTTTCCTTTTCACTCTGGTAGATTCAGAATTACATTCTCTGGTTACACCACCCTGAGCCGTTATCTGTCTAGTAGAGAAATTTGGGCCCTAGAGACTAAACTTCATTCAATAATACATATGCCTTGTCAGAGTTTCCCCCCTGCAGGGCAGGTGAAGTGCTAAGACTCTAATCACACTAGGGATTGTCACAGGGATGTGGAACCTTCTCTGCATTCGCAGGGCGTGAAAAACAGACCAGCACCTTTCATGCCTGACAGCACATGCGTGTAGTCCATCGTAGCATACCACTTTTTTTGTTAATTGTGTAGGCTCAATCTTATGAAACCTTGGGTATCTTGTATAAATGACCAGAATTCCATCCTTTTCTCCTTTGTAGGGAATACAAGAAGTATCTCCTATGCCTCTTAGCAGTCTGCATTAGAAGTAGAATAGATTCTGATGTCTGTGTTTCTTGATCTATCTGTTAAGATGTAGCCATTAACAGGGGAAAAAATAATTTTAATTCTGCCTTAACTGTAGCTTGCAATTATTTTGTGTTATAGATTATGTCTTACTGTAAGTTGGAATTATGTTTATTATCATTGGAAATGATGTCAGTATTGAGACGGAAGAATACAGTACAATATTTAGAAAGAAATCTTTGATAGTTGCGTTGGCTTGAGCTTCATTAGGGACCAATTGATGTTCAGTTCTTTCACAAGTTTTCTCTTGTGTTCAACCAGTACAAACATGAATGCTAAATATGGATCTACAAGAGGTTATAATGCTCTGATTTAGTTTACCTAAGGAATTCACTATTTTTCAAATGTACCTTTTAGGTTTGAGCCTTTTCTAAGTAGTTTCAAGAAGTTCCAGTTGTGTTTCACTAAAATTTCATTTCGTAGTAGTTCTTTGGAATACCCCACCGAAATCTTTCACTCAAAAGGAGTTGGTAAAATTGTCAGTGGAAGATAGCTATGTAATTTTTACTTTAGCTCTCCAGGTATGGAGACTTTGGTATTAAGAACGTAAATCAAAATGACTTGGCAGAAGCAGTATGGAGAGTAGCAAGCAACTGTCAGAAGACAGACTCCAGCATTTTGCATGGATCTGAACAAGGAAGCCTCCGAAGGACTAGGTCTCTCTAGGAGTACTCTGGGGGATCCATGTGCATGGCACCTGCATGAGGAGCATAGTTGGATGAAGCTTCATTACTCAAGTTCCCCCTAGCATGTATTTGTTTTTCTAGTGTGAGTCAGAAATGTCTCCCTAGAACGAGCACAGAGATTTGAAGAAGCCGAAGGGGGAAAAGAGCTAATGGTTCGCTTTTTTGAAATGGAGGAATATTATCTTAAAGTGGAGGGCTTCCTTTTCCCGCAATGAAACCTGTTCCAGCAGGATCCCCAGAAGTGGACAGGAACCCAGCTCAGTGCTGTGCTGCTTGCGCAGAAGGGGAACCGTACTGTCTTGTAGCGGCTTAGCTATTCGTTGTGGAGCTGGAGCTGTATTCTCTCTTCTGTCTCTGCCCCCAGTGCCAGATGCGGGAGGTCTGGGAGAGGAGCTGGTGCTGTACAATGTACAATGCTACATGGGGACCATTAGTAGGGGAGTGTGACCGTCTTCTCTGAGGAAGGCAACTCAACCCTGTCTCGTGGGATCCTCCCTGAGGACAGCCGTGATTCGTGGAAGTTCTAGTCTGCCTGTTGGTGTGAATATGGTAAGATGAGTTGTAAATAAGTGCTAGATGTTGTGGTGTTGTTCCCTCTGGAAGTATCCTCAGGGGTTAGAGGTATGGGGCTCTGCCGTGTCCGTTCAGTGGGTGAGGAGGACCTTTCCCAAGCTGCTTTCCCATGCCTGTGACCGGCTCTAAGTCTTTGGTACAAGCAGCGTGTGAGGGCCTGGAGAATCTCTGGTATGGCAAGAAGATACAAACCATGCTAGGCTGCCTTGTTGGGATTATATTGACATGCTCAGATGTGGCAGGTTGTTTAGTGGTCTGTGACCCCTTTGGAAAGTCCTAGAAAGGCCTGGTGCTCCTGGCCTTCTGGCAGTGCAGGAGGTCAAGGAATTTGGCCTTGAGGGTACTGTCAGAGGCGTCAGTGCAGGACAGTACAGACAATGCCAGAGACAATAGGGGACTTACTGGGAAAGGAGATGCTACTCACTGAGAGCAAGAGTAGGAAAAAGTGGCTCATAGCAAATTCTCCTGCATAATGAAAGAATGTACCTGAAAAAGTCAACAGAAATCTAATGGAAATGAAACCAGGAAACAGTACAGAGCGTACAAGTCAAAAGGCATTTGCAGAAAAGTGTAGTAGCTAGATATGAAGCCATCAAACCGAATATCACCCCTCTGAGCACAGTATGCTTCCCATATTGAACTACACCGCTCCCACTTAAGAATCTGACTTGAAACAAACTTCACAAACAAAAATTGCAACGCAATGAAACCAAACAATCAGAATATGTTCAAGAAGTAGAAGGGTATCTCTCTCCCCTAGGAAAAGTAGCTAATGATATCAAATATGGTGAAAAAAATCTTGCAGAACATAGTTCAAAAAGGTGATTGGAGAGAAAACCCCCTCTTTAGTGATGTAAGGATGTAAATAAAATAGTGTCTAAAAAAGCCATTTTCTTGATTGCTATTAAAATGTTCCTGCAGCAGCCTTTAGAATAAGGAAATAATAGAAGCAACAAACTGTTCTGCAGTTGTGCCCACAGAGAGAGAGGCCTTTCAACAGTTATGCCAACAGACTGCTCTTTTTTTTCATTCTCTTTTCAGCGTGAAGTAGAGTCTGAGGGTTTTAGACTCATTTCCCTTAAAAAATATTCATCCCATCCAAAATGCAAGTGTGGGGTTACACCTAAGATGCTTATGTGTGTATTATATTGTCCATCTGCTCATGCTTCACTCTTGCACTGGGAGAACAGCTCATGTCTGAAGGCACGTTCTCCAAGCAATTAGTTATCCACCATATTTTTGTAAATGTACTGTCCTACTTGTTTTAATTGAACTACATATATTTGGTAATACGCTGTTCTATATACCTTTCACTCCCACCTACGGTTGTGTAACAAATTGGTCCAGCTCCTTTGAAACCTGGGGAGAGGAATGTACATGGCTAATAAGTTCCGTGATGTATGAGAGCAGCTCTGTGCTGGTCTGGCTTACTGAGTATCTAGGCTGCACAGACCTTTTGCTGATAAATGAGCAGCATTTCTAAGAATGAGGACAGGCAGGAGATGCTAAATAAGTACTAATAGGCTACAGAAAGTATTGTACTCAGCAGAGATATTTTTTTTCTGTAATTCCAGATAGCAAACTGGAAATTAGTCATGCTAATCTAATACATTTTTTGTGACTGTCTTGACATTGTCCATTTAAATATTCAGGTAGCTGCTTCTTCCACATATTCACGTGCAAGTAAATTGTGCTAGATTAGCTCTAGTCAATTAAGTGGTGTGTTGTCAACTGCAGTTAAAACAAATGGCGTGGGCTACTTCATCACCAAGTGGCCTGCACTCATTATACAAAACCTGGCATTTATAAACAGCTTTTCGGTGAGATTGTCTTCGGCTTGCTAGTGACTAAGGTAAGAGGTTACATCCCGGCAGCTGTTGTATTCTTTATCTGCTGAGGCACCTTTGGCATCTCATGCTCATTCAGTTTAAACAAACAAACCAACCAACCTGCATCTGGATACTAGAAACTGCCATTTTACTTTCTGGCGACAAGTCTGCAGGGCTGATGTCACTTGTTTATCTGGCAAACGTGAGGTCGATAAACTCGCAGGGAATGCAGAGCTCACAACGTTGCACTTCCTAGGGAGGATTAGCTGAAATGAAATGTCTGACAGCTCTGTGTCAGCTTTTCACATTACAAACTGAAGCATTATTTCTTTTCCTTCACAGTCTCTGAAGGAAATGAGAGAGATGTTAAACTGCCAGTCACTTAAATCTTGGCCATTCATTAAGCAAGAAATGCTATATCAAGTCAGTAATTTTGTCCGCCAGGAATAACCTACACCATTAGCAATTACTTAGGAACATGTCAGCCATTACTGCCTTCAGCTGTCTAGCTTGAAGATCAAGTCTAATCATTAGACCTACCATCTTTACCCCAAAACCTTCCGATGTGTAACATTTCTTAAGCTAGTATCTGCTAAGATTTCACAATGTAGACTGATATGAAAGGGACAAAACCTTCCAGAAAAGTTTTGTTGCTCTTTGCCGTTCGCATCATCTTGATGAGAATATATGGCTAGATATTTATTGTACACTTCTTTACTGCTCCAGTGCTTGCATGTTCAGAACAGATGTTCCAGGGAACGCAAGGGGAACCGAGGCTTTCCTAGAAGCCATGAGACAATATAAACAAGAATTTTGCTAAACTTAGCATGAGGTCTTCCCTCTCTCCTGTAAAAATTCAAAACATTGATGTAAAACTAAAGTTAATAAACACTGCAGATATAAATAAGTTTTAATTATATTTTGCTATTTCACATGGATGACTATGATTGTAAGATACATTTCTGGGCCATAGCTGACTCTCTTCCACTCGTGAAAATATATTCCCATGTTGCACAGTCAGTGGCCTTGCTGTACCAACACATTGTGTTTTCCTGCCAGTTGTTGGCTTGGAATACTGTGTGCTTTGGCAGAAATAACAGCCCTGCAGTATTTGGAATGGAACAGTGAGCATGAAACTGTACGTAACTTCCTCCCACAATAGGAATGACCCTTCCTTCCTCCAGATGTGCTTCTACAAATACTGAGTTGAAGTAAATTATTCCCTTTCACACTCACAGATGCCAGTTTAAGCTCAGTCCTTGCTAGTTGAGGTAACTGGAAGAAATAATCATAGTAAGATGATATGCTTCTGTCTTTTAAATGAAGATAAAATAGTATCTCTTAGCTGTGACACAAACAAAATGCACTAAGCTTTTCTTTTAGGCAGGGGGATTTATTTTACTTATTTTGAAGTGGAAGATGGTAGGTGGTAGCCAGCCCTATCTTTTTCTACAAGTTTCTGCTGATGCTCTTTTTAAAAAACAAAAGAATAAAAGTCCCTTAGGAGATGCAGAGTAAGACAACAAACATTTCCTCTCTCTCTGCCTTGGTTCTTTTTTTTTTTTTTTGGTTGGTTTTTTTTTTGATAACTGCTGATATAAAAATCTGTCACATCCTGTTTATTTTGATGTGCAAGACTCCACGGTGCCTTGCCTGGTGCTGTTCTGCTTCAACAATGTGTAGAAGTTGTACTATAGTATCAGGACACAAATACAAGACATATTGTCGTTCACATAGTTTAGGTCTTTAACCCTGGAAGGGGGACCCTTGTTTACCATGTTGTAGTCTCACTTGAAGTCTCCTCCACTCTTTGTTCTCCATCTCTGCAGTAGCTTTTCAGTGTCTTGGTCCCTGGGACACTTAAACTCCAGGAAATGTTAGAAGAGAACCAGGTGCTTGTTCGCTGTGTTGTTCTTCGGTTTATTCATAAGTCTGTAGTATTTCGGCATCACATTTTATCACAGAATCACAGAATGGTTTGGGTCAGAAGGGACCGTTAAAGGTCACCTCGTCCACCCCCCCTGCAGCGAGCAGGGACATCTTCCGCTAGGTCCGGATCCTCCGAGCCCCCTCCAGCCTGGCCCTGAGCGGTTCCAGGGATGGGGCATCTACAGCCTCTCTTACAAGGATGTACATCCACACCAACAGAAGTGATTTCAGGATGGGAGCAATAAACAGCAGCTGCTTTCACAGGGCCTAAATGAAAAGGGAAACAAATGGAAGCAGCACCTTCCTGTGCCCGGATAAAGGGAGAGACAACTAGATCCCCTTGCTGAAGGCTTGGCTGAATTTTTCTTCTTGAAGTCATAGTGCTTCTGCCTTGTGTTTGGGTCACAGCAGGTTACTACATCTGCATCTGACTGAAACACAATGGGCCGCTGTAATTCAAAACTCACGAGGATAATGGGGCGGTACTGTCTCAGTATTTTCAAATGTGAAAAGGACATAAGAAATACACCAAAACCTCTTACGATTTGGGTTGGTTTGTGTGGAATTGCAGCTTATCATATGTAGGAATCATTTAAGATTGTCAGTTTAAAAGTAATGATAATACTGGTACAAAGTTAAACTTCTGAAGAACTCCCATGCTTTTTCTTTTTTTTTTAAGGAGTCTCTGCATATTTTAGCTGTGAATAAATCTTAAATTAATTCTATAATAGATGATGGAAAAGCACTTTAGAACATGAAAGAACATTCCACAGTTGCTAGAAATTATTTCTTAGAAAATAAATTGCACCATATTTTATCAGAAAAATTAGATTATTTGCCCCTTCCCAGTTTTGGTGACGTTTTCCAACTAAGGTGGTTTCTGTGTTTATCCTGGAGATATCATTAATCTGACAATTTTTTTTTTTTCCCCCTGGTAATTAGCCCATCACCACTCCTTTTTTTTCTTCTCTTTTATGTTTATTTCACATCATGCTTTCTTAATATCCCCAGACTTGCAGTCTGCTAACTTGTATATCTTTGGGCAAATCATTTGGCCTCTTTTTCGGTAATCTCCATCTGCTGAGTGGGGACACTGCTTCGCTGTCTCCCTGGGGTTGCATTTAAATGGCCTGACGTTCATAAAATCCTTTCAATACCTCCTGTCCAAAATTCAAAAAGGAAAATCATTACACAGAGAGCTGTGGATACTAACTGCACTTTAAAGAAATTGCAAGCAACCTCTTTTTGTCTTCCGTTTACTTTGTTTTTCTTAAATGTTGAACCAGGAAAAACAGGGAAAAAAGCTTGTACTCCTATTTGATGTTTTTTTACTGTTGAATTAAAACTTCAAAGACAAAATTAAAATAAAAACATACATCGTTTAGCTATCTGACCTTTTATCTTTGACTGAGTTCTTGAAGTCATTCCTGAACTATAGACTTTTCATACATACTTGTGACATTAGCCAAGCGTCACATGAAAGGACAGGCTGTTCTCATAACATGGGGATATCTACATTAGTGGAAGCCTTTACCTAAGTTAAAAGAAACACCTGAATACCCTGTGGCCATGTCATTCTGTAATTATCTGTTTTAGACAATTCGACCTTGCTTTGATAAATAAAAGTACATAGGGGATACATGCTTCCCTGTAGGGGATCAAATAGAAAAAAGATTTATAGGTCACAAATGCTAATTACACAATGTAAATCCAATATTGAAAGATTCTCTGATACCATAAGAGTTCCAATCTACTAATATCACACAAAGTTTATGTTAATTAATGATGACCACTTGCAAAGATGGATCATGTGTTGTTGTGCTGATTCTGAGTGACAGTTTCCCATTTATAAAGGGGCATAGGAAAGACAAAGGTTGAATAACTCTTGGGGGTGACATCTAAGAAGACACTGAAAGAGCTGGGAATGCTGAGCTTTAGAGACTGGGTGTAAAGAAGAGGGGGAGGTGGGAGGAGAGGGGTGCAGTGGCAGTTTGTAAAAGGTACATAAAAGGCTGCTACAAGCAAAATGCGTATGTCATGTCGTAGGGAACAGAACAAGGACAGATGACCTAAAGCTGCAGGAGGAAAGATTTAGGGTAAACAATTGAAAGCCATTCCAGTAGTCCAGGTAATGAGGCACTGGAGTAGATTGCTTCGGATGGTTGCGTAGTTCCCTCCAGATATTTGCATGTACATTCAGGAATGACGTTGCTGTTATTCATTTCTTACGGCAAGGGAATAGCTTAGATGACTTCTTGAGGTCTCTTCTAATACTAATTTTCTTTCAGTCTATCAATGATCTTCATAGTATCTTTATTTAGGCCCCAAACATAAAATAATTCTTTACTTATCTAGAGGCTTAGGATCCCCTAATAGTAGATATGATGACACTGGTGGTATCTTAGAGGAGTTGTTACTATGATCCTATGAATGTACTAAATGCCTCCGTCTGACTTCTTTGACAAAGTAGTAGAAAGGTTCCAATTCCACTTTGTAGCTGTGAACGTACATCTGAAGCAAATGGCACAGAAAGCTGTAATCAAGTGCAGCTTTTGTGGCAGAAATTCTTAGATGTTTAGATTGCTATAACTTTAAAGTACTCCTGAATAAATATTACCAGCAAAGATCACCTTTCCAAGATTTCTCACTTCTGTTAACCTGTCAATGCGAAACAACACACACTAGATCTATATCGGGACAAAAATTTGTACAAGAATTCTAATATTTGTTGTTACAAGAGAATGAGAGCAATGTGATGCAAGACGTTATATATCTTTTTTTTCATATGTATACGGCTTATCCCTTTCTGTGAAAATTATATTTGCATCTCTGGTCGTATGTACATAAGGTAAAGCCTACTTGTACATACAAAAGCATTTAAGAAAAATATACTTTTCAGCATTCATATTAAATGAACTGGAAATAGCCAACCCCTTACTAGTAACGTAATGAAAATTGGCAATGTAGTACTACAGCAAGTAGTTGCTCTCTGCTTAGCGGGAGGGCTCGAAAGCAGTTGGAAATGGTTTTACCAGTCCAGCATTTTTGGACACTTAGCTACTGTGACTTGCTTCTTTTGGCTTCTTCGTTGCTCATACTGCTTGTCACATATGCCAAAAGTAAAATAGAGGAAACCTGTCTGTCTTTCCTTCTATGTCAAGCAAGTCACACCTGAATTCTAAACCTTTTACTTTTGTTCTTTTCCCCCCAAACTGAGCTCGAACTCCTTGGACTCAGTGCCAATTTTCATCTTTATTTTCTGTGATTTGCCTCCCACATTTTCAGTAAGTGTTGTATCTGTCACCTAAATTTCTACAATGTCCTCAGGTGTGAAACACATTCTGCTCTGTGTACCAAGTGGTTACCAATTAATTTCTGTGTCCTCTTAAAACACACTTTTACAAGAAACTCTCCAACAGTGATGCACTTTAGGAAAGAATCTATAATATGCATAAATATGTGTATTTGTCAGTGAATGTTTTTCTGCACACTGCAATTCTAGTACCCAAGTTCAATCTTCTGTAGCTCTTTTTTTGCAAAAATTGATTTTACACAAGATGAGGTTTTGGTACCCTTATTTGCACAAAAGATCCTGTAATATTATTAATAACGACTTTAATCTACAATTTTAAAAATCTGCTTTTCTGCACCTTCCTGTTCAGCATGCTGTTTTCTGCTGTCTCCAGGAGGTTTATAGCTGTGACTTGCAGTTTTCCAAAACTACTCTCCGTTTATAGACTACTAGCCACTTCAGATGTATATGTGAGATCAGAGAACAAGTTGAAGATACTCCTGTTCATCAGATATCAATGTGTCAATGACATTCTCATTCATTTTAATTTCTAAGTATTTTAAAGCTCAGGGATAAATGGTTTGAATCCATTAAAGCTCTCTTACAGGTTTAAAATATGTGAGTTGTCTGACTGTGGCAAAACAAACACTTGAAGAAAAAGCCTGATTAAAGGACAGGTAGAACGAGTGGGAAAAGCCACGAAAACTGAGCTGGCCCCGGTTTCGGTCATTTTCCCTGAAGCTGGAGGAGATTTAGTCACTTGATTACTCAGGATCCTCCGAGCAGATCATGGAAGCTGCTTCCAGGCGTGATGGGTTCCCAGACAGACAGTGCCTGGAGCTGACAGCGGTCCCTGGTCTACACCCGCGGGCTGCTGCTGTAACCCCCGAGGGCTACAGAGTTAATGGACAGGTTCTGTGTAAAGAAAGATGCTGTTGCCATTACTGTTTCATGCTGTGGATTGTAGCTACCATGTCCGATCATTTGGAATGCGTGGTACTTTCCTGGGGGGAAAAAAAAAAAACATTGTAAAAGCTTTTTAGTGCTCTGTTCTGAAATGTTGGAAGTCTGGCATAGGTTTGGTGAGCCATGTTATATGGGCGCTCTCTACTAATGCAGTGAAGTCAACAGATTAAATTTGTCTTGCTGTTACTATTATAGGAATAACAATAATTACACATTTTTTCCTTTCATTAACTTTGTGATTTTGATAGATACGCTGCTTTTAGAAAGGCACAGACTAAATCTCTGAAGTCTATCTTCTGAAAAATCCCCCTCTCTGGGAAAAACTCTTCCAAAGGCCAAGGAAAAGCTTCAGCTTGCAGGTTTTTTTGAGTTGTTTTTCTTGTATTCTTTCTTAAGAAACTGACCTCTAATGAGCAGATCTGATTTCAAGCTTCTTCAGGATTGCATTGGGAAGAGTGCAATTTATAAGCTTTGGGGCAAAATTTGGGGGAATTTTGGTTTGTCTATGCAGAGTCTTCGGTGTGATGATTTCCCCTCACTCTTTAGGAAGTGTGCCAATTACAAGCTAATATAGAGTTTCTAAAATAAGGGCTGCAGGAGTAGACTGAATAAGGATTGAGAAGATGGATTTCTTTTTGCCTGTCTTGCAGCTGAAAATATTTTTTCTTGTTATTTTTTTCCTATGAAGTAGAGATTTTGAGGTGATGACAGCCTGGTTTTTTATGTGAACTTCTCTGTATAGCTTAGTTTTTCCTCCAGTCTACTCTCAGCCACGCAACCTCTGAAGAATAGGAATGAGGCAATAACAAGGAATGGGTAGTCAAATACTGATATAATTTATTTAAACACAAAAATCCGTAAGTGCTTTATTGTGATGACCATTAAATAGACAGAGGG
This sequence comes from Aviceda cuculoides, assembly GCA_035590195.1. NCBI lineage: Eukaryota > Metazoa > Chordata > Aves > Accipitriformes > Accipitridae > Aviceda > Aviceda cuculoides. The sequence continues at coordinate 11,008,549 of JAVJGG010000007.1, forward strand.
CTTTAAAACATGGGAAAGCAGAATAAGTAGCTAGTTGATTAATGACTGAAATGATTATTTAATTTAGGTATAATAAAATAATTTAAAACCCAGGTGAGGTCTTATTAGCATGTATTTTACGATGCCTAACTTTTTTTAGCAATATAGTGTTCTTTCAGCAGCTCCCAACTCCTCTGCGCTTCCTCTGTGCTCTCATGGTATGTGTCTCAAGCCAGAGCACGGCCGTAAATTGCCGTTGCACTTGCTGTCTTCTGGAGAGGAGATAGTGCTGATGCCTTTCACTTTAGGACAAACCCAAACTTTTCTTTGCATTTATCATCATCCTTAGTTCATTTCATTGAAGTGAGCTATGCAAAGCTTTTCTTCACCACTGATTTTATCTTTCCGCTTTCTCATTGTATTTCTTTGAACTGATTTTGGTAAACTCCAGTATCTAGATTACGTGCAACCCCAGTAACAAAGATTCATTTGGGGAAAAATAGTTTATTTTACTTCACTGACAGAGGGTATCTTTGAAAATAAAAATGGGATCTAGGCTGTTAGGTTTCTTCTTTTTTTTTTTTTTTCCTTTCTTTTTTCTGTATTTTTTTCCCTCTCTTTCTTTCCCCAGAAGAGACATAGCAGGCTTTTAAAAAGTATATCTGGAAGCAGAATAAATGGCACAGATTTGGTTTATGTTCGCTAAGGAAAAAGTTTATCAGAATGTTCTGTTGATCTCTGTAGATTCATTTTGTGGAGAAAGGCTGCCAGAATGTCAGTCAAAGCTTAAGGCAAAGCCTACAGCAATCCTGATGCATTAAAATTAAAAAAATAAATAGCTAACCCTTTCAAGCTCAGATTCACTGCCCATTGAATTATTAGAAAGACTTTTTTTTATTATTCTTCAGGGGATATTGTTGTGCTGGATCTGGCTGCAATGGAGTTAACTTTCTTTGCAGCAGTGCCTACAGTGCTGTGTTTCAGATTTGTGAGGAAACCCGTGCGAATAACCCGCCGATGCTTTGGCTGGGGCCGAACAGTGCTTGGGCAGCATCAAGGCTTTCTCTTCGTCTCACTGCCTCCCCCACCAGCACTAAGGAGGCTGGGGGTGGGCAAGAGGCTGGAAGGGGACACAGCCAGGACAGCCGACCCAAACTGGCCAAAGGGGTATTCCGTACAATACCATGTCATGCTCAGCAATAAAACTGGGGTGCTGGAGGAAGAAGGTGGGAAGGGGTCGTCTTCCAAGGTAGCTGTTGCTCAGAGACTGCCTGGACATCGCTCTGCATGTGGGTGTTGGTGAGTGATTGCCTTTGCATCACTTGGTTTTTCCCTCTCCACTTACTAAACTGTCTTTATCGTGACCCGTGAGTTTTGCTTTGGCTTTTGCTGTTGTCTCCCTGTCCTGCTGCAGGGGAAGCGAGCACTTGGCTGTGTGGGTACTTAACTGCTGGCCGGGCTCAACCCACCGTAGCTGGGCAGAGGCCGAAGTTTCTCGCTCGTGTTGTCAGTGCCAAGGAGTATTTGTAAATGGTGTCTGTACCAGGGTTCCTTTTTGAATGTTGACCACTACTCTTGGTGCTGACACGGCTCCACGCAAGGGGAAGTAAAGTAGCCACCGTCCATGTGGCCACAGACGTTTCTAACGTAAGAGAGCAAACGGAGCTGGAGGTGGAACCACTCTCAGCTGTGGAGCTTCAGTTTCCTAAAGGCAGGCTTGCTGAGCGTTACTCCTCTTTTGGGGCTGATGTCTGAGAATTCTGTGGTACAATTCAGTGTCTCTGAGAAAATGTTATACCTTTGGAATAGAAAGCGAGCGTACTCCCACCTCCAGTTTATTCTCTGTCCTGTGAGAGAAAACTGGGGAACAATTGTGTATTCAGATCCATACAGATTCTTCAAACGTCTGTGACAGACCATACATTAACATGCCACATAAGCATTTTCCCAGTAATAATGTGGAAATAATTACTTTTCATTGGTGGGATGACTGCACCCACTTTCCCTTTGGAATGACAATTGTGATGTGCTATTTGAAGCAGTATCACAGGCCCTATATCAGACCCATGGGCCTTTTCCCGCCCTAGAATTTATGCTGTAGGGAAAGAAAATACGTATGATGGACGTGCTCATTCACTCACTACTCTTGCAGCTTCTCTTTTTTTCATGATGCCTGGTTCATCAAGACCTTATTACCTTGTGTTGCTGACATACAGTCAGTCCCTTGCTGAAGAGAACTTGGGTTGCCACAGACAGCTCCGAGGAGTAGGGAATGGAGGCCATGCCTCTCGTAGCATAACAACAAGGTCATGTCCAATTCACTTGGTCACGCTGTCCGCCCGAAGAAACACACCGGCTTCGGTGTGATGTGTCTGTGGTCTGTTGATCATTATCTGCTCCTCAAGTCAGAAGCAGAATCCCCTAATGTTTAGATTTAGTTGAAGTGGTGTGAAAAATTGATGGCACCAGCAAAATCAAGTCTCTAGTAAAAATTGCAGGGTTCTCAACAAACATTTGCCGGTGTTTTCTTTTTCACAAATCAAAAGGTTTCCCAGATAATGAGAGTGGAATTTTATCTCTCTCATATTTTTTCATGGCATATGCTAATTGTTTTCTAGCCAACTCTGCTAATAATCAGTATGCCAGGAGCTTCTTACAAATAGTTGTGTCAACCAGTAGCAGACTATCATGAGCCTATCTCCCTAGACTGATGAACAAAGGCAAAAAGAGTATTTTTCTTGCTGTTGATACTGGATTTTAAGTGGAAGAGTTTACTTCTGATTTGGAATTTATTTCAAACCTTTCAGCTTCAAGGGAGACCAGATTTACACGCCTGTTAAGGCAGAGGTTTATCTGATAAAACATGAGTAAGGATCTGCACAGCTTGGTCCCCAAGTACCCAAGTGATTGCCCTGTCAATTACCAGTTCCCAAGCTTAGATGACCATTCTGTTTCTGGGTGATCTGGGCTCCTAATGTTTCTCGCTTGCGTGTCCTTTCTTGCTGCAATCCAGACAAAGCCAGGAATCTGCTTGTGCCCCTTTACTCAGCACCTCGTTGCACAAGAGGGTGCACTCACTCGTCTCCGTTTGCTGTCTACTTGCTGATATATTGACCTTATTTTTAAATTAATTTCAGCTACTGACCCAGGCCATTTTTTCCTCCAATTTCTTGGGAATTCCAGCTGATTAATGAAGAAATATTTATCTGATTTCTAAACACTTCTTCATTTTTTGCAAAAATAAATGGGGATGGGGGTGGGGTGTTTAATTGCATTAAATTACTTGAGATGGAAAAGCTTACTTCAATTTAGTAAATTACTCTGTGGATAATGATAAGGAGGATCAACCTGTTCTACTCGTGTTCTGACTTTCTGATGGCATCAGCAATAAAAAGCACAGAGGACCTATTTTAATCATTAAAATTGCAAAGGCATGTCAGAATACTCAAGTGAAACAGGTCTTCTGCGTAGATGGCATATTTATGTAAGTACTTTCAAAGTAAAAATGCTTTTCATGGTTGTGTCATTAAAACAACAAGACATGAGGAGTGCAGCAACAAAGTTTTCAATCTTAATTATAACTTAGCTCAATTACTGGTACAATGTAACTTGTATTTCTAGTTTTCTGCCTATAAAATTAAATTATCTTTGTTGATATAAAAGTATAGTACCCATCTGTCAGGTAGATGAGTTAAAAGCAGTAAGAACTTCGGATTCTCTTCATTTTTCTGTATTTGTAACTATGCATATCTGAGCAGTGAACTACCGTAGAGTTTTTTTGATATTAATTTAATTTCTCAAGCATTAACTTAATTCTCCCAGGACTGAATTAACCCAACGTTGCTGTCTAGGTTGTGGTCTGATTAATTATTAACCAAATAGAATTAATAAAATGTACATATTTGTATAGTGGTATAAGACATTTTGCAGTCCCATGTCAGTACTTGTAACCTAAGTGCACGTGCACAGGTTTTCCCCCTTCTAGAGCAGGTCTCCGGTGCAGTAGAGAGCAGCGGTGAACACGTACGCGATGAGAACAAAGCTGAGCGCACCCAAGTTATCGTGAAGTTTAGTTATTTGGTTTTAAAGGTCTGTGGGGGAATTAAGATTCAATCCCAGTAGACGTTTGCATCAGGCCTGAAAAATGTCACTGGGCTCATTGAATTCAGTAATGAACGCTTGGTTGTGATAGGAACCAGAAGTGAAAAATCCAGCCTGGAAGCCAAACGGAAGGTGGCAGGGAGGAGGCAGATCACGTTGCATGACCCCATCTCCTTCCAACTCTGTCATGCATTGCAAGGACCATGGCTTTAGTATCTCAAATCTGGTTTGGGCCATGGCTGAATTCATATGGCTGTGCTAATAAACATCGAGTGAATTCAGATTTATTGCTCATGAATAAACCGCTTCTGGAGCCTTTTGTTAAGAGAGGAAAGTGATAACCAGTATCTGGGCAAAATGGGAGTAGGACTGACAGGACACATAACAGATACGTTCATCTAGTGAAACCTTGTTGACAAACCTCAGGGGGGCTGTAGCCACACCTTTTCAAGCAGGCTGATACCTGCGGTCCCAGGTCTTGACCAGGAAGCAGAAAGAGACCAAAAATTAAATAAGTGAGAGAGAAAACTCTGTCAAAAACATACAATTCAGAAAACAGCTGAAAGAAGTATAGCTGAAAATTCAGGAAGAGAGCTTGAGCCAGTTTTACCCTTAATGTCCTCTATAATGAATAGCTCATTGTGAGTTTAATGCGTTGCCTGCGTTGGGTTATTTTAAGCAGATCTGTGTCTTCATAGTTCATACATGTATTTATGACACTGAAAGTAGTGACAGAGCATTGGTGGGTATAGATTTCCAGCTGCCTGAATCTCAGCGGATTATAATGAGAAAGGGGCAGTGCAAAAACACTTGGTTGCCCTTAGCTTTGTAAGTAAACTAAAAAAAACCATTTCCCTAAGAATTCTAAATCTTGATTTGTAAAACAGAAAACAAAAAGGAGCAAAAATCCAGAGAGGTGAGGTTTTGTTTATAATTTCTCTTGCTGTTAAAACATTCTCCAGGTAGCATTAATGTAGAGGCAAGTTCATTCTTTAGCATCAAGCTCAGACAGATGCTGAATATCTGGAGTAACAGGAATCTCCGTTATGTGTTGCAGAGCTGAAGTACTCCAAGATTACCCAGTTTAGCTGAAGAGCCACTGAGAAAGATTTCAGCATCTTGGACTTGAAAAATATTTCAGCGAAAATAACCAAATGAGCCAAATTTAAACTCTGGGCTATTATTTATTATTGCTGTATCTATTGTAGACAGTTTACAGTGTTCAAGCAGCAGAATAGTAATGTGCTGGCTTTCCCATATGTGATTAGTTGAGTGAACAGACAACTGATTGGAATTAGCAAAACACTTTATTTAGGGAAGAAGTTCTTTGTGAACTCCAGTGATCCCATGTTTGATTACAGAACAATGTAATTAATCTCCCATAGAAAAACGATCTCTTTCATTCCAGCAAGGCTCTAGAGTGCGCTTGACAGCATCCATGTGCCAACAGAAGTATCACACATGCACTTGCTCACTGATTTTAGAAAAGCAAATACGGATTAAACGTGGTAGAATCAAGCCAGCAATGAGCAGGCTTCCAGAGGAGGTAACTCGTGTGAGAAAAAGTATGACTCTGTCTACAGGTGGGATCTGGAGTGTCCTCAGGGGCTGTCTGTCCAGACCAGGGACCTGGGCAAAGCGTACCACAGTTCTTTGCTAGCTCGCTTGCCTAATTATCTTCCAGGGTAAGCCTTGGCACAGGGGACAGAGAGGAAAAGGACGATGCTCATGTATCCTGAAGCAAAGTCAGGTTATGGCCAGAGCACCCTCACAGTCTTGGAAGACCAGTGTTTAAATATATTAGAAAATAACAGCGTTGACAAAGTAATTATCAAACAAAAAGGCTAGTGAGCCCTCTCTCTGCAAGGGCATTAGGGACCCAGCAGACCATCCCCATGACTTTTTGTTGATTTAACTATATATTAGGCTGAGGAAGTTACATTACATCAGTGTGTTATTTTGTTTAGGTTTGTTTTCAAAGATGAGAAAAGCTGTAATAATAGCTCTGGGTAGCAGTGGATGGAAAAATAACTTTTTTTAACCTGCATCTGGTGGCTAGAGTCTATTCACTGGCCTCTCATGTATCCCCAAATAGACACACTGACTGTCCGGGCACTGTCACTATCAAATAGTGTTACATTTCAACAAACATAAAGAGAATAATTTGTGCTGTTTCTGTGGGATTCCAGTCAACTTAGAAACATGATCTTGTTCACACACAAGACTTCAAATGAAGGCTTGTGTACTGCCTGTGTCTAGCATTTATAAAACTTTTAGGTGCAACGGTGTATTTTTCTGGACTTCCAGAACATACGTCTTCCAAATCTAGTCAGCAGTATCACCTAAACAAAACCATTTATTTCTAGGTACAGCTTAGTTCTGTCGTCAGTTACTCAGAAAAGCAATGTAAGCTGTCCAGAATTTAAGAGAAACATTTTTCCTTTACACTATCACATAGAGAAGTCAAGAGACCAGAATCCAGTTTGGTATGTAAGTAACCCCTTCGGCTTCTCCCCTGTCCTCTGCACAGTGGGATGAAATAGCAGGAGCGTCAGGGGAATTCAGTGGGGAGCTTTCCCATCCCCCTCAGCAAATCAGCTGGTGCAGTCGGCACCCCTTCAAAAAATGAGAGAAGGGCTGGGCTTCTCTGCTCCATCTTGAGAAGGCGCCATCGAACCAGCTACGCGTCAAAAGCCATACGGGCGGGTTTGCGCTGTAAACCCTGTGGCTCGGGATACGTTATGCCCTTGTGTACCATCAGTTGAACGTGCTTTATCCCACCACCTGCTTGCAGGTATGGAGTTTTCATACCATCCTATTCCAGTATTTTGTATTGCTGTTTAGGCTAGTGGGGAGAGAAAGGTTTGTTTTATTTTTTAGTTTTATTTGAATTTAATCTTTTTTCAATGGATTTCCTTCATCAGTCTTTAAACGAAAGTTTTAATCCATCTTCTAGAGGCATTTTGAGTAAATGTGGGGACAAAGAGTGGTTGATTACCTCTTCCCAGACAGGTTTTGACAATTCACATAGCTGATTCTTTTCTCATCTAATTCCTTCACACGCTTTTGCAATGGTCTTTGGAATTGTTTCCTTGATACCGTTTGTGGCTATCCTTAATATTAAATATTGCCAGGGAGCTTTTTTGAGATTTTTCCATAACTTTGTTTTCAGAAGTCAGTCCCTGGAATAGCTGTGCTTTTGTGATTAAATTCTCTATCTTGATTCGTGACATAAAGCCTTCTCTCTTGTTTCTCCATATCCTGGTTACTTGCGTAGCACCAAAGAGAATTTCACACACTAACTCAATCCATTGTTTTCTAAGGTTTAGTGAATTTCAATTATTTTCAGTGAAAGCTTTTCTTTGCTCTGTAATTAAAAAAGAGGCAAAAGCCTTTCTTGTAGTTGACAGTTATTCTTAGAAAGAATTAATGTTTGCTGTATTATTTCAACAGCGTTTCCAGTTTGTTTGTTGGTAAGTTTTGTTACTAGTTTTGGTATGTGGGAACCAAAACTGGGATCCTCTGCAGGCACTAAGCCAGGAGAGCGGAGCAGTGGGGAGGTGAACAATGGATAAGCAGGTAACTATAGAACTAGTTTCTCCCCTTTCTCACCCAATGTGCATCCACCACTAGCCTAGAAGAGGAACACATTCTGTCAGCAGTGCGTTCACTGTCCAATGTTTCAGGCATTTTCTCTAATTTTATAGTGCAAATGTGGGATTCACATAGTCCAGAGGGCTTTCACCAGGTTTCTACAGGACCTCAGTGGTGTCTCCAAGCATAATGTGTTTCTCTCCTGTGGCAGAAATGCTCTTGATTCTGAATTGGAGATACTTATCATTAGGTAAAGTTCTCGAAAGGTGGTATACTCCTTTAGGAGCCATGGCCTCGCTAATGTGAGAGTTCTGCTGCAAAGCTGAAATGGAGGTGTCCTGCTTTCATATTATTCAACAAGAGGCTGACTTAAGGTCTTGTCACATCTTGGTTAATTGTTAATTGTAGCAAGTAATGTTCATCAACGATCTCCAATAAAGCATCTCCTCAGGTGCCTTTTCCCAGTCTCACTGCTTGCTGCCCCAGTGCCTGCAAGAGGTTTGCAAGATCTGTTCTTTCCTTTGGCAGTAATCAATACCGTGAGATGTGTGTGTGAAGGTGGGGAACAACGTGATTAGCTTGGCTGTTTTGCTGCGCTTAGGCTGTCAAAGGGGCATTCCTTCCTGACACCTTCAGTTTGCACTAATAATTAGAAATGCTGTAGTCCTAAAAAGCTCTAGAAATATAATTAAACTCAAACATAATACTTACCGGGGCAGAAATTGGCAGTGGTATTTTCTGTTCCCTAGGATATATCCAAAGCAATAAAAATGAGCCCTTGTTTATAGACAGATGGGAAGCTTGCCGTGTAGGACAGAGGAATGCGTGTGGCTGTTCATACCTTCGTCTTACCAAGAGGGACCGAAAGAGAAACACTGTTCGAGTGAAGGTGTTCAATCAGCTTTTATCTTCTTGGTGGAAGATGCAGTTTATCTGTCTGAGGGATAATTGGAAACCAGATGACAAAATGAGCTAATTTTATAAAAAGGCTGAGGAAGAAAGATTTTAGTCTGCAGCTATGCCTAATTCTGTCCTGTTCACAGTAAAAATAACGACGCCTGTCCTTTGACATGGCCATTTTAGCATTTATGTTGCAAATGACTGGCACAGCAACTTGATAGAAAAAGACATAAAGATTCTTCTTGTATTGCAGCCATTTCGATCAGGAGATAAAAATGACCAAATTGTGAAAGTAGTAATATCTGGGTCATTGAATCAATTTTGCGCCAATTTATGACTGCGCAGGGAAATGAAAATGGAAAACAGACAAATAGTCTTTAAGTCCTGTTAACAGATTACATCCATCACTCACCCTCAGCTTTTCATTTTTAGGGATATGAATACCATGAGCACTGCACACAACTCTCAGCTCATAAATCAGTTTTGAAACAAAAATCTTTTGAGGTCTACAGGGAATATTTACAGAACTGCTGTATAAACCAGCAGTACAGATGTGCAAAAAGCAGATGAAGATTAAATGTTATATCTATAACCTTAGACTTCGGAGAGTTTTAGGAAGGATGTTATCATTTTCATGGGCTGACAAAGGCAGAAACGCCATTTGGTCTCTCCCTTGTTCGTTCTTAAGATTTCCGAGATTGTTATGTGCTACTAAATTTCATCAAGGAGCAGAAGTGCCAATCTACCAAATTAACTGAACCTGCTCATGAGAAGCAGCGATTTGTATTTTATTAGAAAAGCTGTATGCATGGTGGATAGCAGTTTCAGTATCCTTCTTAGTTGCAGAGAAATTCAAGCTGATAGAAGCTCAATAGATTCTGCTCTCCGCCTGTTCAGCTGTTAAAGGAAAGAACATGTCAAATCATCCGCTGATAGTATAACGTGTTGCCAAGACCAAGATATTTTGAGTTAACATTTACTTATATACAGTATAGAAATGTCAGACTTAAAGCGTGGTACCATGTTCCCTTATTAATTTGTTTTTTTTGTTTGTTTGTTGAGATATTGCTTCCACAGGCCCTGTGAATGGTGTTCCTGCTAGAAATGTAAAGCAAAAGCTTGTTGCTGTATTTTTTCTACAGGCTTCAGTTTGTTAATCTGCTAGGTGCCTTGGCTGCTACTCTACTTGAGCAATATCATCTTGGACTGGGACTGTAATTGGAGACATACAGGGTGTTTCATGAAATTATGTTGGCAATTTTAGTAGCTTTGCTCTGTAAACGGTCACTGAACGAAGTGCTGACCAGTGCTAGGCAGCTCTGTGCCACTGGAGGGTTTGTCTTTTCCAAGTGTCCTCAAAACATTCAGGCATAAAGAGTTTTGCTGAACTGTGGAGTTAATTTCTGCCTATTTATAAGATTTCCTGGGGAACATGTAGTATTTTTTGCTCGTTTCTGATCTCACTTGTTGAGTAATGCCTTTAGCTCAAGCTGTCTGCATTCCTATAAATAACTGTATTCTGGCTGTGGCAGAGGTGATCGCTGATTATGAACAAGGGCAGATGCGGTAACGCTGACCTATACACAGATGTTTCATTGTTTGTCTTGAGTGGGATTTTAGGAAAAAAAAAATTTGTTTTCTCAGTTGTTTCTATATCAACAAATAAAATAGTCCCCCAAAATATTAGGCATGTACGAAATAACAGTATCTGACTGTGTTATGCAAGAGCAGCATACCAGTTCATGACTCGTAGCTTATTTCGTGTACTGAAGGGAACTCGGCTGGAGGCCGGTGAGGGTGCAGGGATTTGTATTTTCATCCTGTTGGACTTCCATAAACAGAGTCCAGCTACTTGCTTCCAGTCTATAGGTAATTTGCACGTATAGATTTCTTGCAGTTTTGCCCACAGGAGAAGAGTCCGATCAGCGGAACTAAGGCCACCTTGCTGCCAGAGTGACAGTGTTTTGGTAAGACTGCACCTAGCACAAAATTGGCGTGTGTGTGGGTGGTAGGTTCAATGAGATCTAGTCCTGCTTTCTGTGGGATATTCTGAGGTTTGCTAAAGACATATCTTTACACCTTCCTGCTTCTTGATTCCTTGGAGAGTAAACAGGTTGGTTTTACTTCTGTTGCTGACCGACTTTTTTGAAGGTCGGAGTAGATTTTAAATAAGCCAGTGGAGAAACCCCTTCTTTTTCTGTCACAGACAGACATCATTCTGTCCCGGTAGAACTTTTGGAAGGGAGCTGATGTGTAACCCAAAAGGGGAGCTGGAGCTAGGGATCTGTGCCAGGGCGATGGAAGCGCGGCAGATGAGAGCTCTCTGGAAAGAGTCAAGTAAGGAGGGAGAAATGCAGACTGGCTGGCCGCCTTGGGCCGGAGGCAGTGAGGAAGGAATTGCTAGGAGAATTTTGATACAGTCCTGACAAAGATTTCTGACAGCCTAACAGTCCTTTGAGAGCTACAGCCCCCGTTTGCTGTTTGAAAAGCCAAAGGACACCTGCAGGGAGGAAGGGAGAAGAAAGTGTGGGAGTCCCGCAGTTGCTTCCCGAGCCGTTCTGTCTGGAAATGACGTAACGTCACCTGGCTCGCACAAGTACCACACACACTGAGAAAGAAGCTGCAGGGCTGGAGCGCACTCGTTCTTGCTGGTTGTATGCTATTCAGGGGTCAGTGAGCCTGCAGTTGTAGGAAATTAATCAGCTGTAGTAGCTGTAGGGCCTCAGGCTCAGTGATGGTAATTTCAGGCCTGGGACCTCCCATGGGGCCAGTGAGTTTCAATGCTTGGGACTCCCCACAAACGCAGGAGTAGCCGCCTTCATAAACGCTCCGTGGCCAAAGGTTTAAGTCTCTCTTTACTGCAAAGAGCAAGACCTTTTGCAGCATGAGGTTGAAAACCTGAGTACTTCCTTTCATTTCCTGGTACTTTGAGGTTTTCCATGTATGGAAATTCTGCAGGCGTGAAGCACTGCTCTTGTTTTGTAAAGGTAATGTCTGGCCTAAAGGCAGAAAGGAAGAAGCTTGTAGTGTAATGCCCGGTTGTTTTCATTTCTTGCCACATCTGAATTCTCATAATCTTGCAATCATAACTCAGATTATCTGTAAATTACAAACGCTTGAATAATTGATCAAAAGGGAGTGTAAATTATACATATTTACAGGTAGATCAAGTGAGGTAAGAGTCCCCTTTTCCCCGTTTCCCCTTCAAACTCTGATCCTCCACTTAGCGCATAGTCTGCTGCTTCTGTCTCTGTGTACTTGATCCCCCTTTCTGCACCTCTGCCACCAACTCTGATTTTGTGGGGGTTATCAAGAAATGATTCTCAAGGAACCGATTTAGGAAAGCAGGTTATCTGAACGTTAAAATATCAACCAGTTCACTGTCTGTGAGTCTGTAACTGGTGTATCCTAAAGCAGATCTGTTATTCTGCTCAAAGCTTAGTCCAGCAGAAACACAGTGTGTTATTTTACAGTCCAAATGCAACACCTGAAGAATAGCGCTCTCATAGGTAACTCTCAGGTACCTCTGAACACAGATCTGAACTACCGATGTATTTCAATACTCAAATCATCACTTAGCGTATCTCAACGGCAGGCAGGTGGGTTTTTTACTGTTCTCTGAGGGTTATAACAGAAATACTGTCTTCACGAAGCAGTACCTAAAGGAACAATGTTAGCGTGTCACAGAAATTACTTTACCGTGATACATCAAAGAATCATGTGCTGAAGTTGTACGCATGCAAGCTATTAGCGCTTCCTCCCCTCCACTTAGCCAGCTGTTTGTCTTTTGAAAGGCTGGAGACTCTTCATTTTATTTTCCACAAATTTCCTTGTGGAACAAACATTATAAATAATATCTGTAATATGAAGCGTTGGGAATAAAAAGAGATTATATTTGTGCTTAATTTTTTTCCTCCTTCCCATCCATGTCATGTTCCACATTTGCATATGAAATTCATCCCCCACCCTTTCCCATGAGCCTCGTTCGTGTCCTGCTGTGCCCTCCCACACAACTTGGCCGATACTAAAAGACCTTTAAATCTGTCTTCGAAAATGTATTTTGGGAACTATGTTTTAGACAATGTTTCTGTTTAAATGAGTTTTTCCTGGTTCCCAAATGTTAAAGAAATGTAAGACAGAGAAGCTAGGAGAAGAGCAGACCCTGATACCACTGAAGTATGTCTTTTCTGCAAGCAGGCTGCTAGAAATAATATTCCCTGGTCTGAGTTGATGAACATGAAGCTTTAAGTCATGATATATGTATTTATGTATGTATGTATATTTGCATTCAGTTCCAAGGAGCAGAAGGGTAAGGAAAGAATGCGTCAGGACCAACATGTGTTCCCTATACACACTAGGAAGAAGCAGCTGTTGCTGAGATCTCTAAACCCTTACCCTCTCTGCTGTAGCTGGACCTTGGCTGAGATTACCCGTGACTTGTTTATTCTCGCAAGGAATTAAAAGTAGGGCATTGGAGTATCTTACTCGCTATTATTTGTAGCGAAGTTACACATTCAGTCCCAAATGAAATTGGGGACCAATTTTACTAATCATGGTACAGATTTGTAAACTCAGTCCTGTTTCTCTAAATAAAAGTGGGAAGCTGCTCTATAGGTGGTTTTCGTAATTGCCCCAAAAGACATTGCTGAAAGCCACAAATAGTTCTTGTCTCATCGTTCTCAGACAAATGCTCTCACCACTAGAACAGGCTGTAATACAAGCATATTTTAGCACTCTAGTACAGTGATGCCAATCCCTGTGATTAGAACTAATTTTTTTTAAATTTGTGATTGTTGCAGTATTTGACATTTTTCTTCCAGTGTCAATTTCTGTACTCAAGCAGATGAATAAAGAATCTCAACTTCCTTTAGAAACAAGTTTCAAGCCCTCATGGTTGCAGAAAATTGCTTGAAAACAGGGTTCATTGATTGCTTTATCAGTTGGTTTTGAAGACCAGAATGTTTGCATTCTTTCTTTTTTTTCATCTTTTTTGACAGCTGTCACTAATAATCACTAAATATTACTCAACTTTCTCAACTGATTTATGACTATGCGGTCATTTGTTATGGCTATGCTGCAGGAAAAAAGCCTGTAAGGGGAAACAAGCATGTATTTTCTGCATAGTTATTGGATGCGCCTCTATTAAAAGGTAGGAATGCTGAGACACACTTATTGTGCATCCCAGCTGCAGTAAGACATTTCTGATGGTCCATCACAACCACCATACCATCTGCTTTTTCCAGGCTATTTATTCCATCCTTGTCTAACCTCTTTCCTTTCTGCTTTAAAAGCAAGGACGTTTTCTCAAACCTGTTGCCATTCACTAAATTCTTTTTTAAACCCATTCAGGAAAAATTTATCTGGACTCCATCTTGTTAAATATTCTGTCACTGGAGCAGCTATGGCTTCTGAAGGAAGAAAATCTTGCTATTGATTAGAGTGCTGACAGTGTGAGCAATGGACTATCCACACTGGAAGTGCCTCTTGCCCTCTCATCGGTTAGTCACCAACTTGCATAGGCTGCTTAAGTTTTTCCCTGATTTTGAGTGTGTGAGTTATCATCATGATCTACATGGAAATATCCACATGTAAAAATGAGGCTAATCCTTGACTACCTTCTTGAATCAGCACTTGAAGAATGAGACACTCCTTCATCCTATCTGTAGTATTTTGTAATTGTGTTTAGGAAAGTTTTTTATTGATTTTAGAAAGAGGTATGGATTTCATACTTGTAAAAACATACATCTTTTCAAACCTCATTGAGCCCTTGCCTTCCTTGATGGTGGCGACGGGTTCATTTTGCAGCACATTCTATCAGTTTTACATTTTTAGCTTTTAAACATCCTCCTTGATCTTATGTTATAAGAAGGCCTATAAAAATGCACAGCTTATCTGCACAGTACTTTGTAGCCTGGTATCACAGCTTCCCTAAGATGTATCCTCTTTAATCAGAACAGCACTGATCTCCTCTTCCTGCTGCTCATTATTATTGTCGTTTGTGTTACATTATAGTGAGCGTTGCACAAACAGAACATAGCGACCAGCCCCATAACTTGTTAATTGTCCTTCATATGGAAATGTCTGTGTTCCTTTAATCATTTAAATCGATCCTTTTAGAGTCTCCTGTCCCATGCCCCCCAAAACATGATGTGTGTGTCTTACCAATGACAAGAAGTGAACAAAATGGTTTTGCAAAAAAGTGTACTGCTGATTTACATTACAAAACTGCAGAACTATTTTCCTAGCCTATTTCTTAACCATTCTTGGAGTGTTTTGAAAGGAAAGGCTTTAGGGTCCTAAGACACCTACGTGCTCTTACCAACCGTCCTGTGAGAAATTTGCTTTTAGAACTGCTGTGGCACAGACACAGGAGGTTTTCATGACGCTGTCCCTAACGGCATTCTCTTATCTTTCTTGGCTGATCAGCTCATTTAAATGCACAGAAAGTGCAAATAGTTTTAAGTTACAATTACTGCTTATATATTAATTTGCTTTTACTAACAGCCAGTTCCATTTGTTGTCATGCTTCTCTTTTACCTAGCTTTCTTGGGCTCCTCAGTGTCCTTGTAGACATGTTTGTTTTCTACATTATATAATATCACCACATTAGTGTCATGCCTGTTTTCCAGATGGCCATTAAATATATTAAAAACTTGTAGTCTAAAGCCAATATAAAACCTTACGACTCTCTTTAAACGTACACAGTTTACTACTTATTTCCACTATATTTTTCCTCTTCTGGGCTAGAGCTAAACGTCTTGTCCATGTTGCTTAGGATTTCTAAGTGCATTTTATCATGCTGACTTTGACTTAGTAGTACAAGGCTGTACAGTTTTCTACCTAGTGTGGTCAAAGTTACTGGAAATGGTAAATCTGTTGCTCATATTTCAGTGAGGAAATAAGAGCAACAGGCCTCTGTGAGATATCCTTCATTCCTGCAGCTGATTCCATTCTTGTTCCCAAAGAGCCTGGTTCCCCTTATACCTGAGGACAGAGCATATCATGTTGAGGAAGGGGCTTGGGGGCTAGGTTTTCCCTCCCAGACTGCAACAAAGATACTATTTGAAGGAATTTTATGCACTGTCTTGATCATTTAATTGTTACCTTTTTTTTCCCCCAAAGAATGCAATGTAATTGCAATATTTAGTGAGTGTTGCAAGTGCCTCTGCTCATGAACAAATTCAGTAGCTGAGAGCTTTGACTTAAACGCTGGAACTGAGTCCCGTCTTCATTTGGAAGAACTGAAGACCAGGCTTTCCGTGGTTTGCGATTCAGGGATATCCCTGGTACATATTTGTGTTCTGTTAATGCTGTTCCCCGCCTTCTTAGCTGCGGGACTTTTGCTCAGGAGAGAATCTGTTCTCGTTCAGGAGAGGCAGAGACCCTTTCCACTGTCTCTGCGCAGCTGCCAGTGCACCCGAAAGCCCCTGACGAGCACTGGGAGGTGCTGGGCAGGTCTCGGGGAAGCTTCACGGCATCGTGGTGTTCCCAGGTCCGGAGCCAACTGCTGGATCAAAGCAGAGATGTGTGGCCGTGTGTCTCAAATGAAGAACCAGCACACTGCGGGACCTGTGCTTGCTTCAGACGTATCTCACGTATAAAGCATAACCTTGCATAAATGTGTGTATGCTCGCTCTCCCCGCCCGCTCTCTTGCTCTCTAATAGTTTTCCCTGAGATTCTTGAACAACAGAGCAGATGGAAACCTTATTTAAATTTAGAAACCGTGAATACCACATGCTGAGCTCAATGGAGCAATTCAAGTTGGTTTCCCTTAAATGAATTTTTTTTAAAATGCTGGATTCCATTTAGAATTTTTAAAATACCATAAACACGTGATATAAAGCATTTGAAGATACCTGTATTCCTTACCACATAATGCCTCACTTGTATATAAGTGTGAAAATGTGTCCTAAACAGATCAAATTTCACGGCTAGTCCTCCTAAAGGACATTAACACTCCATTATTTATTAGAGCCATTATAAAAGGAACTCCTGCACTGTCCCTAAAGAGAGAAAATCTGTCATGGTTCCCGGGAAAGAGAAGCAAGGATTATCCTTGAAAGCAATCAAAGGAGAGAATAGTTTTTACCAACTTGTCAGTGGAGTTGCCATGGGCACCAGCCAGGAGCCTAGGTTTAAATGTCAGATTTCCCTTCCACTACTGTCTATTCTTTTGCTTTCCTTTATTTTTGCATTCATTCCATTATTTTCTTTTTTTTTTTCCTTTTTATAACAATTTCTCTACCCACATCCCTTTTTTCCTAACACACAGCTTTGTTCGCTTCTTTTTACGCCTATGCTCAGACATCATGCCAATCCCAGGTAAAGAAATCCGTTGCGGGGTTTTTGTTTTGTTTTGTTTTTAAATTAAGACAAACAATATGTTCTTGGATACTCGTTTGAAAGTCATTAGCATATTAAATTTTGTCCAGTAAATAAAAACCAAACAAAAACGCATTAAGAGACTGACACAGTTAGGGAAGAAACAGCAGCAGAGAGTCAGCAGCAGCTCCCCTTCAGCATTATTGCTCCTGGTTGTTCAGAGACATGTGGTACATTTCATTATTTGCTAAAATATTACACAGAGGGGGATGGGGAGAAGGAAAAGAGCAGAAGGAAAAAGCTCACATCTGTGGTAACGTCTCTGCAGGGGGAAAAAAAAAAAAAGGCAAATCCTACCATTTGTGGAAGGTATTCATGTGTTGCCGGCTGGCTAAACTACACATCAATTGAATTAATGTATCCGTTAAATCTAGATAAAAGCTCAGAAGAAGCAGTTTAGAAAACACTTTTTTCTTTTCTGTTCTCTTTTTTCCCCCCCTTAATTCCTCTAAGCTGTCACAGGACATCTGGTTTGGTTTGGTTTTGTCTGCTGGGTTTTGTTTTGCCTTGTGTGTCTTCACTGTCAAAACCCCAAACAAGCCCAGCTGCCTTAAAAAAAAAAATAAAAAAAAAATCCATTTGTGTTTTGCTTACTTGTTAATAGCGTTAGCATGTAAATGAACACATCCAGGCTATAAAGTGAGCAATGGGTGAGCGGGTGGGAAGTTCACACCTCCTTCGGTGCGATTGTTTCAGGCTGGCTGGCTGCAGGCTCAGCAGGGCCAGAAGAGTACAGCCCTTGCGTAAATGGAGGCAATAGTTGCAAAAAGAAAATGGAATTTTTTTAAGAACTGAATAATGCTGTCATTGACTGGGTGACTGTAACCTCCATTTGGTCACTGAGCTTGTTCTGGAGAACGAAGATAAAAGTGTAGTGCTAGCAAATTTTCACCTGTGGGTCCTGGTTGTAATCTCAGAGTTTATTTTCACGCTGTGTGCTTCACTGTGGCTGTGGAGAATGTGATAAATTAGTGTTTGCGGTTTTGAAACCCATTTCTGATCTGTCTTCCTAGGATCCTGCCCTGCCTTTAAGAAACTCTGAGCGTGTTTCCATGTGAACTATTGACACATAATTAATGATGGGTTGCTACTGACTTGAAAACTGGGTTGTTAATAGAGGTAACAGGATGCAGATTTTCAGGATGCATATTTTTAATCCAAACTGAAGTTCCCACAGTGGTTTTGAATTAAGTGATTTCTTATTCACTCTTGTGAATCATTTCTATGTCCTTGGTGGACATAGCACCAATGGTGCTGGGTGGTAGAAAGATGCACAATGATGAAGTTCAGACGACTGCGTTACAAACCCAGAAATCACTGTTTAGAGGCCAAGACACCGTGAGTCCTCTAGGCCTCCGGTGTTCCGTGTCGCATACGATCCTAAGGGCTGTTACCTTCAGAGCATCCAGCCCTCGAAACAGATACTTCAGGAACCTTCCTGTGCAGCAGGGAGGAGGGTGTGAAAGTTCAGTGCCTACAGCAAATCATCTCGAAGATTAGGAGGTGGCGTCAGTGACATTCATTGAAGAGCACGAAGATTCTTATTTGCTAAAGGCTGTGAGGTGGTAGCGCGACGTAACCAGTTCCTTTGATTTGGGTTTCGTTGGGGTGCAACTTGCAGGGACTGCGAGCCACATGCCGGTGTGGCATGCTGAGTGTTCCTACTTTGCCGGGTAGGTCGGTCCTTGCCGTGGGGTTTCGGTGACTGATTTATGCTCTGCCCCAAAGAACCTCAGCAGCCTTCGGGGGTGTTGGGGAACAGCAATGTCCTGCGTCCTCTCAGCTGGGCAGTAACGGGTTCAGTGGTGCTGAGGGTTGAAGACCTCGAAGCAGCTCCTGGAAGCTCAGTTACAAGCAGAAATGGCAGCTCCTTCCTCTAAAGCTTTAGCATTCAGCCATTACGGAGAGTTTGAAAAAGAAGTAGTAATATCGAGGGATCCTTTGGAGAAAGACTAAACAAACAGAGCACAAGCATTTAAAGAGAAAAAGGAATAGTCTATTCTCAGTGGGTACTGTGGATGTAAATAGAATGGGATGACAAATAAAGGACCACAAACTGCAAAAGGAGCAAATGAAAATTAAGCATTAAGAAGTTCTCTCAGGTAGTAAATGTTAGTTGCTGAAATAGATTGCCTAGGGAGGCTGTGAAATGTTTATCAGAAGTTTAAAGAAAAAAAATAGGAGGCAATGTCAAGAATGTCTTGGGTATCATTGCTAAAGAAAAGTGCTAAATATTAACTGTCCTATCATGGCACACTGGGAAGGACTGGAGCCCTTCTAGCCTGAGTTTCCATGAAGATCCACCGTTTCAAATAGGTGAGGAGAAGTCTGGCTTAATGACAGCAGTGGCCTGTCTACTTCTATTTAGAACCAGAAATTACTGATGACCCTCATTCATGAAACCTCCACTCTTAAGCAAGCCCCGGAGTCAGGTTAATAACAACTCAGAAACCTTGACTAATTTAGTGGGAAAACTTTACTTTAAGATTTTATACAAGCGTGCATCACCACAGTAATTTAAAATCTTGTATGTAAAATTATAGCAACCCTTTTCCTGGCATCTCTAAAACATCTTTGAGAGTGGAGATTCTGGGTACGCTAGACTTTGGTACTATGTCTTTATTTAATAATTTTTTTAAAAAACATGTCAGGGAATGTGTTTCTTTCAGAAAAAAATAATTTATCCTGCTCAGTAGGATAACTGAATGATTCATTCTGGTATTTTATTTGCAGTCTAAACCTAAAGTAATCTTCATCCTCCAATGTGAAACAAATAGTCTTGCCTTTTTATCCCTGTCCATTCAAAAAATCTGTTTTCATGTCTTACTGCATAATATCTTACATTGCATTTCCATTGAAGTATAATCTTACTCTGAAATAAAATATATTAAAATACAAATCCAAAGAAAATACTTAGAGCTCTTTTGCCCAAGATTTTCTGTTTCTTTACACATAAAGTAAAATCAAACTCTGTACGTCATTCACGTGTGTCATGCCAGTGAAATCCACGTGAACTGCATTCTGCTGGGGCACCAGCCTTGTAATGGAGAGATCCCAGCCCTCCTAAGCGAGATATACAAAGAAGGAGAACAGTAAGTGATTGTGACCATAACTTCCAAGATTTTCAAGTCAGAAACCTCTTTTTTTCTTGTCTGTAAATGAAGGTGTATTTCTTTGACTCTGCATACGTAATAAATAATGATGGCAGTTATATAAAATCAGGCATGCTATTTTTCATTTACAGTTAAAAAGTGTTATTCTCTTTCTCTTCATGCCCTCCCAGTGTCATTTTGGAAACACTTTGCTATGGAGCAAATGGCAATGGAAGTGTGGCCACCTTGGCCTTCAGCCACGGGGGAGTGTAGAAACAGGAAATCAGATTACTGGATAGAAACTAAAGTTGACGTATGAACATAGATTAGTATTTACAAGATGAAGCTTATTACCTTGTTATTAGCAGCTGTCAAAACCAAGAATTCGTATCCTGGTCCCACACTTACAAGAAACAACTCGACAGGTGAATCAATGTGAAAACTAGGGAGTTACCTTGAAGCATCAGTGAAGGTGTATGTCTGATACATGTGATTAATCTTAAACTGTTACTGTGCAGTTCCATTTGCTTTGGTAGAAGTTGGGAAAATAACTGCTAAAATTGGCTTGAAATAGAAAGCTGCATCAGCAAACCACCTTTTCAGGGACATTACAAAGCCACTGTTTCCAGCGGCTGTCATTGATACCGTAGGATCACTGGAAGCCCTACACAGTGTTTAGGCTCTGCAAAATGTGCTTCCTGTTCTGCTTTGATTTATTATGTGGCAGTGTGAAAAATTTTAGCAGGGTTTGTCCTCATAGAAATGATAATTGACAGCAGAAAGCTTCTCACCTGAGGTGCCCGTCCTGGGCAATCTCAGACGTAGCACATGTGAAATGGCTTATTCTGTGAAGTGCTAGCTGATACCAAGTGCAAATCAGAAATAGCATAAAATACAGGGTAGCTATTCCATGACAGCATGACTGCCCGCAGACTTCCTTGCCTAGCTAACAGATACCAATATTCAGATAGAAAGTAGGAATAAGTAGGAGAGGGAACAATTCCAACTCCGTGCTCAGCTGGGGAGGAGGGAAAGTGGAAGGAGGAAAGGCTGTCAGACTTAGCTGGTTACCGGCGAACGGCTTCGGCAGTTCTGGCGTCGTTCCTGCCTGGTGTGGCAGCTGTGTGTGATCCAAGAGGTAAGCGCGTACCTCCTCGCATCTCGGACCGCGTCAGGCTGCCCGGAGCGTGCTGCGGTGTCATTACGGCCTGGGCGTCCTTCCCTGGCCAAATGGGAAGCGCAGCGTGCCAGCGGCTTGCCCGGACCTAGAGCAAGGTGTCGCTGAGGTGTGTGCCCAGCGGTGGGAGTTGTGGAACGAGCCGTTCCCGCTCTCTGACGGCACCTAGCTGGGTCGTACAGCTGTAAGTGTTGCAATACAGTTTGACGCTATAAATGTCTTAATGTCGGGACTGTGAACTTCCCGAGGTACCTGTTCTGTTACGTGTTTGATGGCACGCAAGTAGTTTCTTTTTAATGACTGAAGACAAGCTTCCAGAAAGCCAGGTCCCAGTAAAAGTGAGCAGGTGAAGTCATGCTAGCATGCTAATTGGAACGTAGGAATTGTCCTGTTACAGGGGTCCACACACCTTGGTGTCCCCTTTCCACCAGTGGACATAGCAGGACAGTTTCTTAAAATTGTTTCAGCCCTGACCTAACGGCCACTCCCAAAACTTGCTAAAATGGATGTGGTTTCTGTGTGGTTAGGAACACTTAAAGGTTTCCATGGACTTCTCAAGTTTCCCCTGGGGTCCCATTTAAACTTTAGCGTTCACAATAGCCTTACTCCTCATATGGAAAGATTTCTGTTTAGATGGAGAGCTATTCATGCAAAAGGATTTATGCTATTAACTAACTGTGAAAATACAAAGCAAAATACTGGTCTCTGTCTGAAAAAGGGAGACCATCTGAAAATGTAGACAAAACTCTCTAATAGGGGCCTTCATGGTAACATCTATCATCCTTAGCATTTTAAATGTGTTTCATCATGTTGGGTTCACAGTTTAGCATCTCTGCCCATCAGAGGATGGTGTCAACATGCTATAGGTAAAACATTTGTGCATGTGCTATAGAAATTACCAGAAAATTTAATAGACTTTGTGTGGCAACAGTTCCCCTTCTTATGATGCCAGTGTTACAGATATGAAAAGTACAGAAATGAGAGCAAAGAAAAGAAATCTAAACTAATGGGGGAAAGGGGGAGAATGGAACCACTGCAAGATTTGTCTTTCTCAAAACTGCCTGATTGCTTTTCCGATCTATACTGTTTTTTCCTGTTGACAAGCAAAGCTTGGGAGTAGTAAGTGCTGCATGAATTAAATCCCTCAGACTTGACTGACTGGATACCATGTACTGGATCTTCAAACCAATCTGGGTTCTATCAGTGTGCCGCTATTGATTTCTGTGCTTTGACAGAAAATAGCTGAGAGACAAATGATGGCAGGGGGAGGAGCGGGAATCCTACAGACATTTTTTTCTGTTGCTATAGCTAGTGGCTAACGTAACCCCAGATTTCCCCTATCTAAAATACCGCTGAGTGTGTGAGCATGGTTTTGTACTCATCAGTTAATAAATTTTAAACATTTCTCTGTTGATGCTGCACACTGTTCTTTTGTGTCTCTTTAGGAAAGGAGTATTGACAGCAAACCAGGCCGGTAGTTATTCTTGTCCACCTACAGCATGTCTGTTCCAAAGCATCATCAACTTCTCCCTTTGCGGTACAGCCATTCTGTGTCAGAGATACCAGGCGTGAACTCAGATGAGAATGTAAATCCGTCCCATTGAAATGGAAATTGTCAAAGATGTCGCACGGGTCTTTCACCAGTCGCTGTTTATTTCACCCTGTGTTTTTAATTCTCAGACAAGGACTAGCTTTGAAAAGTTCCAAAAAGCATTCTATTTTCTTTCCCTCCTCCTTTTTTTCTGGTTTTTGTCTCTTCCATTTTACTTTGTGCAAGAAAGATCAAATCCTGTCCCTGGCTGGACCTAGGAGGAGAACTGAGGCCAAAAACACCCAAGAGTTGGCTTGCACGAGGAGTAGCAGGGACTCCTGATGGAGTACTGCGGCCTACTTGTTTTTTCTGAAGAACTGTATAATAGAGTAGCAAATGTTGAATATTCTGTAGAGCGCACTACCAATTGCTCCTGGGCACAGCGCTGTGGTAGGACTGGGGCATGGGAGGTTTCAGCTGAGGTTTTGGTCTTTGCCTTGTGCCGCGCTCGGGTAAGGCACGGTACCTTTCTGCCTTGTCATTCAGCTCTTCACTTTATTAACCCTCTGGGGCGGGCTGCTTCTCCTGTGCTTGCCTAGGACCTGGAATAAAGTTTTCGTGAGAGATCTCTAGAAGCCGCTGTAATTCAGATCATCAGTGCTCAAAAGGGAGTTATGTGTGAATGAACGTGCCAGGCAGGTACCTTAATGACGTTCAGCACCTTCCGCATGCAGGCAGGAGGACAAATAGGTTTTACACCACGCTGCAGTCTCCTCTCAGGTTTCTAGATTTCCTTTGGATTTCTTCCTTTTGAATACTTCATTTTTATTATGATTAAATCATAACATACTGTTAAAGGACTTCTCCGTGCAGAAGTGAGATCCAGTTGGGTTCATCACTATTAATATCTGTAGCATATTGCACCTGAGTGGTATCAGAGCAAAAGCCTCGGGATGTACTGCTACATATATTGCACTTCCTCAGTAACTCAGTATTTATGATAAGAAATTATGAAAATCAATTTGTGGCTACTGTTTAAAAATACTTTTCCAAGTGGCTTCTACTTTAAAGTTGTCTGCATATTCACTTTCAGAATTTTGGGGTATGCTTCATTAAAGAAAATATTTTTTTCTTTTAAATGTTCTCAGAATGAGACAAGTTCACTATTTCAGCCCAGGTAACAGGTGCTTTTTGTTTGGAGAGTTACGGACTCCTGTGTATCAGTCCTTAGACAACTTGATGCACACTGACTTAACATTTTCAATATGAATCTCTCTTTATTTTAATGTCGTCTTAAAAATAATGGGGATTTCTTCAGCCTCTACAAGTTATTGTGGTAGCTGTCTTAGGTTGGAGGAGTGAATTCACTGAATTAAGAAAATTTCTCCACCTTCAAGAGCAAAGTGACAAAAAGGAGTTCTCAGCATCTCTGCTTCCAGTGAAGAAAACATGCAAATAGAAACAAAGATGTTTCTACTTACAGAGCAACTGTTCCTAAGACATGATTAAAAATGTTCAAATTTCCAGTAATGTATGTATAACACATTCCTGTCATCTGCAGCGTATTGATGGGAAACCTTAAAGAGCAGATGCTCTGTGGGACTTTTAAACTGAAGTCCAATCTATATAGGAGACAGAACTTAGAACGAGACATAATGTAGTTGTGAGACAAGACATCACAGGCAATTTCCTGAAAGAAAAAGTGAGATTTAATCGCTTTGGGCTACTTCTGCAGCTACTGCTGAGGCATGTTAGTTGCTCTTGTCAGAGAGGGAGATGCTTGTCAAGATTGTAAGCAAACTGAATTGCTGCCAACTCACAGACAACAGATGATTCTCATAGACCATTTGTTTTATTTCTGCACATTTCGTCTTGTGCTTTGCTGTTTTTCTAAAATCCATGGCCTTTTATGTTGTGACAACAGGGCATTAGCAATTATTGCTGTTAAAGTGCTCCACACATAAGCAAAGCCCCCTCTCTGCCACGTTAGTCATCAGAACTCAGTTCGGTTATTATCTTTTATCAGTTCTACAAGTTCTAATTCTAACAGCTTTAATTACATCAGGAAAGTAATTTTGCAGTTTTTGATTGCTAAAAGTAATTTTTCAGCTACACGGAGTAGCCAGTCTCGTGTTTCATTAAGTTGGATTTGACTCTCCCTGAAAGACTTCCAAGACTTTGGAACAAGGCATTTAATGGTGTAGAGGTGGGTGACCGCTGCTTCCTAACTGCCAGGCGCAGAGATGAGGGGAATGTAATCCATATTATCTCAAGTTTCGTATTTTCTGCAGCTCACATAAAATATTAGCCCCAATTAGCATTCTTGTTGCCGGTCTCAGCTAACATTCTGTTGCAGCAGTGTGAAGGAAAAGCGATACCCGGCAGATAATCAGCTAGGTAATTACTCAGGTAATTACTAGGCAGTCATTCCTAGTCCGAAGGCAAGACATGGACTGTCTAAGCAGCAGCTCTTGGACCATTCTGCCAACCTCCGTGCTGCGTAGTGGCTGCCACTCCTCAACAGCATTCACCCAGTTTTCCTCATGCTCTCCTCTCCTGTTGGGATTATTTGCAGCCTGCAGTCTCCATCTTGATTTCTAGGTTGAGCGCACAGATTGTAACTCAGGGCAAATTTGGCAGAAGGACTACAGGAGGTAAGGCAAGGAGAGACAGATGGGTGAAAATGACATTGACCCAGTTGCCTTGTCTGAACTAGATGGAAAATTATATCTTTGTCCCATCACTCTCCACATATCAAACAAATAAATTTAGTATTCCTATATTGGTTCTGCAGCACCATTTCCACGGCCCAGGGACGAGTGTTTCTGAAGCGAATGCTACCCTGTATAATAATTTGAAGCAAGCCTCTCTGTCACCAGCTTTTCTTTTCTCTCCTAATACCTCCAGCCAAGCATCTTCCCCAGCTCAGACCCTTGCCGCTGGCTTACAGCACCAGCTAAAAGGCCCAGCAAAGCCAGTTAACATGGATTCCACACTGTGCCTTGCATCATCTGATGTCGATGTGCCTCGCTAGCAAGGCGTACGTCACTGCTTGGGAACCAGTGCTCTACTGTAGTCCAGGATGAAGAAGTCATGAGCGAATTCTCATTTTATTTGTATTGTCTGGTGAAGGAGGAAAGAAAGTAATAAATTGGTCCTAAAAAGTATAGCTTCATTGTAGGACATAACTCAGGGCAGTGACCTAACTGGAATCTCTTTCCAGGATAAACATCACAGATATCAGTATACTCCTAAAAGTGGGTAAAGGATCTCAATTTTTTTCTGAAACAGCACAGCTATTCTCAAGAGCAAGATCGTATTCCAGGTGATTAGCATCCTGCAGACCACTTAGTCTTATCTAGGGCCGTGTCATAAAGGACACTGAAAAAGTGAAAAATTTTAAGTTTCCATGTCAGCGAATGGGGAAAGGCATCACCAGTTCCAGTGCGTAACATGTGGGAAGAAGAAAAGATGGTCCAAAGGATTATGGCTAGAGAAGGGAGAGAGGGTGTGGGGGCTGGGGACCCCATTTACCAGAAAACATGAGATACCACATTTTCCTTTTAGATCAATAATTTCCATGAGAAACTCACTTCAGCGCTCAGAAATTTGTTCTCAGAAGCGTAAAGGTGCAATAAGAGTCTTTTCAAATGCAGAAACCAAAGCTCTCAAAAGCAGAGGGAAGTTAGTGTTGGTGGCAGAGGCACTGTCCAGTCTTTCGTTCCATCTAGTTGCAATCAACTTTTGAATTTTGGTGGGCTTGCTTGGCCAAGAAACCCCCTCTGTTGATTTCCATGAGATTTAGTCAGGCTATTGAATTGTCAGGGTATCTATAATTGAGAGGTAGTGTTTTGTGATCGAATCTTTTTTTCTTTCTTTTTTTTAACAAATAAAAAGCAAATAGCATTATAATAATTCACACTCAGAAGAGCATTTTCCCATTGCATTTATACAGTTTCATTAAGTTAGCACAATCCAAATTAAAATGTGAACAAGATACTTGTTTAATATATCAAAAGCAAATTAAGTCTGGATTTGAAAAGGTGTTAAAGTTTTTCCTTTCATAAAATAAAATTACTTCTAACTTGTCTCTGAAGTTCAAACTGAAATGAATTTATTGTTGAAATATAAACCAGTAGTTTAAATCCAAGCCTAATGCAATTAGCAAAGTGAGGAAACTTTGTAAGGTTCAAATGAATATTGCTGTTATGCTTACAAGCTGAGGAACAAATCAGCATAGCGGTACTGAAATTATTAGAGTTTCGATGGGTAACCCCTTTGAAGTTTATGACTGTGGGAAAGGGCAGGAATAGGGAAATAAATACACAAATATGCAGAAAATATTCATATTTTTAGTAAACTTACACAGGTAAATTTTGACACGTGTTTAAGGTGTGACATTAACATTTTGAGCACATTATCTGAGGTCCAGTATTGGGTGTAAATATGGACTAGCACTGCAAAGATGTCTTATTTGAGGGTTACAAATTCCCCCTCCCTGTGTTTGCATTCTTTTGTTTCTCTTCTTCATACCGTGGAGTGAATGAGTTTACTAAGCCTAATGTGCACACAATTGGCAAACATAATATGTAAGCATTTGTCTAAATTGCTGAAAACCAATTTTGAATTTGGGAATGTGACTATTTGTTCAAGAAGGTAATTCAGTTGTAATGAAAAACACCATACAGACCATCGAAACTAAATGACAAAATACAAACTGAAAATATCAGACGTCAAAACAAGCAGCCTGATTTAGAAAACGTTGACATTTGATAATGATGTCATTCTGTTGGGCAGCTGATTCTGAATTTAATCCTAAATTTTAGGCATCTGTTTTGGGAAAGATTTGTGCGCTCAGCCTCAGTTTTTCTTTTTGTAAAGTTGGAGTAGTACTGCTTCCTTTCCTTACAGAGATGGTAAGAGGATTACTTCTTTTCACACTGCTTTTAGTATGGAAAGTCCTATAAAAGCATTATCTGAAAATTTCAGACAGCTCTAGTGTTATCCTATTGCCCACTCGTAGAGGCAAGTAATGGATAATTGGGTTCTAACTTACCTTCATTATATAAGGGATTTCTCATTTAATTCTGTCAATAGAAAGATTAAGTGTCCTTGTTACTCCAGGAGGATAAAGTTGCAAAGGACAGGAGAGGTGAATAATAGTGAGTATAAAGCCATGGTTGTAAACCAATAGATCTGTTGAAATAAGAAGTTTCAGACTGTGAAATACCCTCTCTAACCTTTATGGTCATACTTCTAATTCAATACATGGAGACACGTTACTCTGTATCATGTGAAGCAGAATAAAGCGGCCCGTTAATTGCAGCAAAAGTTTACAAGCTGACTTCATATTTTCACACCTGTCATGTGAAGACAGATGATGAGACTCTCCTGTGAGTTAGGGCAGAGCTAGTGGAAGGGCAGTTGGAGCTCATCTTGACTTCCATGACCTCTTTGGGTTAATAATTATACTTACCGTACCTGTGCAAGTTTTTCTTTTTTTTTTTTTTGTGATAGCGCTGGCGTGTTTGCTGCGTGTACACAAGGCTTTTTCTACATTAGACTTGTATTTCAATAGAATCTGCTTTTTGTTTGCGACTGGCAAAGCCTTTTTTAGAAGTTTGGCCAAAGAAGAAGGGTAGAATTAAGTTTTCAGCCTGACACATGCATGTGCCAAGTTCATAATCATGTACTCAGAAGTGAGGCGCTGTTAACTCCTTTCGGTTGTCGCAGCCCGTGACACAACCGAACAGGCTTTCCCACTGGAAACTTTCTGATGGTGCTGGTAGCAGGCACTAGACCTAACTAATAATGTTTTCTGAAGACCCAAAGCTCGTTTATTCTCTACTGCTACCAGGCAGAATTTTGATACAGGGGAGCAGTTCTGCGACTCTCGTTGCTTTCTTTGTCTTCGTTTATCCAGGAAGCACATGGAAGAGTACTTAGCCAGCTTCCAGACAAAGTTGGTGGTTTCTGACTGTACCGTGTCTGTAGAAAACTACATCTGACAGTGTAAGAATGTTTTTGCCACAGCTGCATGGTATTTCTAAACCTTTCTCTGTATTTATCTGCAGGGACCTTACTGAAGTAATCCGCCCTTATGGCTACAAAGCTTAATTACTGTAATTCTGCTTTAATTTTGCTTCCACTGGAGTTTCTCTGCCTCATGCAGCTCTAGCGTAGCATTTATCGGCACACTTATTCCTTGGAATAAACTGATGTGGCGGGTTACCGTAGGGTGCTGTCTGCCTGCAGAGTGTCAGGTAGACTGTAACTTACCCTGTTCATTTTTAAAACCTGTAACAGAGAGACAATATTCTATTGCAAGGGCACCTTTCTGTGTCACCCCCCCTAAAAGCTCTCTTTGTTTTGATACTGCCCATATTTTTCAGGTTTCCACTGTCCTTTCTGTAGCAACCACTTTCCTGTTGCTGCTGGAATGTCAAAAAAGTTATATTCTTCTAGATATTTCTGTCTATTTTGAAATCACCGGAGGGACAAGTTTTCCCCGCTATACTAATTAAGGAGCACGCTATTTGGGTAGCGCTGAGGTTGATATTATCTGCATCTAGGTTTATAAATAGCATCTCTGTTTAGTTGTTCATCTTTCCTGATAAATATAAAGCTACCATACAGTCAGCACTTCAGGAACACCAGTAGCGGGCAACCAATATATGGCTCAAATACATGGTATTGGTAGCGTCTGCGTTAGAAAGGTCGTCAACGCTGGTCGTGCAAGGGAGTCGAGAGTTCGCAATTACCTCCATCTCTCCGCGAAGGAGGACCGAGCGTGCCCGCTGTCCTTACAGGCCGTGTCACGCAGTAGACGTGCCACGCAAGTGTCAGCGCTACGACCGCTGATTTCCCGGAGGGCAGGTCGGATGCCGACCCCCAGCCTCGTCCCACGTCCCCGCGTCGTGCCCGTAGCCCAGCAGAGCTGCCGAGGAGCGCGCACGGGCAGGGAGCCGCTTCTGGAGCGGAGCTTCCCTCAGCCCCTGGAAAAGCAGCTCTGCGCAGCCCCAGCTGCGCCTCTCTCGAGACCTTTTTTTTTCCTTCCTCCTTTCGGGGTCTTTACTTTGCAGCCACTCCACTGCATTGTTCACAAATGTAAAAAGAATCCCTCTCAGTCTCTGATGCGCAAACGAACTATATTTTTTCATGGCCTACTAGCAAACCCTTAAATAAATAGGACGTTGTATCGGTGATGAGAAAAGAAAGCATTTATGTAAAGAACGGCTTGCCAAACTTTATAATTTTCTTCTGCAATCAAGAGAAAATTAAAGCCTCTAGATTCTCCTAGCACAAATTTTAATGATTATTCTGTGCTATTATTTGATATGAATATTTTCAGTAAGACTGTGGGAAAAACATTGCTTGTAATCATCTCGTAATGTAAAAAGATTCAGATGGGTCAGGCAATGTCAAGAAGACTGGGAACAGATCAGTAGGCAGCAAAGGTCAGCAAGATAGAAAATACATAATTATGATGTGGCCTGTTTAATATCCATGGTTAGGGAAAAGTAGTCAGATTGCAAAATACTGGTCCTTTTTTTCTGATTTTACTGTAAATACGTTTTCCTGCAACCTTTGTATGTCTGTCTTAAAAACAGGAGTGGATTAGGAAGTAGCAGTGTGCTTACAGGGCAAGGACCTAGGTAACAGCCGTGAGAAAGTATATTAGAGAGTCAAGGGAAAGCACTGCAAACCCAGCTTCTGAATTGCAGCATTTTAATGATTTTCAGAGGCAAGGAAGCCCTTTCAAAAGTGTATAGATGATCCCCTAAAGGAGGTTTCCTTCGCTATAGCTCCCCAACAGAGATTATAATACAGAAAGGGAGAGTGTGGTTCAAAATCGTCAAGCGTTTCAGCGGCGTCCGTCAACAAAAGGCAATGACAGAATGAAAGGGAGGAATATGGATGACATCAGTTCCTGGGTTTCCACATAGAGAACAAGAGAATACATCTGCTTTAGGCTTTACGTTGCCATAAGGACATGGTTGCTTGAGCCTCGCCAGGGAGAAATGAGCGTATTTTATGCACCAGGTACAAGAGTGGACCAGTTCATGTTTTCCAGACTTCACAGTATTGAATTATACTGTTATTTTTCAGTTGTAAACTTTTCAAATTTATGAACCAGACCTGATTAAACTACTCTGTAAAGGAGATAAATGAGGTATTTTTCCAATTAAACAAAATTACTTCTTTAAGTCATTGTTTTAGAGATCAGTCATTCTCTTGGGGTGGATGGAGGGGGAGGATGCTCCATCATACAGAAATACTGAAAAAAGCTGCATTTTGGAGTAGGGGAAAAAGAACGTTAATAAACTTTGTAGGTGAGAGGTGCTATAAACACTACAGGAATAGAGACATAATAGAACAAAATAGTGCCTAGTGAGAAAAGTATATGCACTGGAAATGCAAAATGAGAATCAGCCTGAAAAAAATGCAGACAGACGTCTCCTGGGGAAATTAATCCTGAGCACATGCATTCAATGAGCAAGAGAAAATTGGGAAATGGTAATGATTAAAGAGACCCTGAGGTGAAGCTAGTCAACAAATTAGACAGTAGTCACAGTATGAGATGGATAAACAATGGTGCAATTTTAGGATACATCGTGTTCCAAATATGGTCATTTCCTGGTCAGAGAACTAGTAAAAAGTTTAGGCATTAGAGATGACCAGTGTCAGAAGCAAGTTGACACTGGATTTCTGTGGTGCATGGAAGCCCTTATTCTGGCTTACTGCACCGATGAGTTTCACTCCTGCTGATTGATGAAAATGGAGATTGATTTCTCATGGTGTGAAACACAACAGCAACTTTCCTAATTATTATTGTCAATCAAATCATTGTGATTTTCCTATGAGAAGAGAAATAATTGAGACAAATAGAGGCTTGAACCACTACATTGCTTTTAAATGTATTCAGCTTATACTTTAGTCTGGGAGGAGAGCAATCATTTCTCTTTGTCTTCGGATGGAAAACTTCCTCCTTCCTTCCCTCTTCACAATTTTTAGTAAAAAAAAAAATTTAGCGTGATAATCTAAAAATCATCTCAATAGTAAAGAATTGCAATCACCAGTATTATCATGTAAGACCAAGGCAGGCATGCACTGATTCAGTATAAAGGGCTGAATGCACAAATGCAAGATAGATCCCTTTATACCAATAAACTCCCAGTGGAGAAAAATCAGATTACAAACTGAGTTACTAAGAAACACTCAAATGTCGTCCCAGGGCTTTATTTTCAACCCTTCTTGTAACTGGGAAGTAGGTCCTGAGCCAAAGGCTGTTAAAATGCATTAGTTCAGGGAAGTACTGGAGCACATGCTTCATGTTAAACATCGAGCACCATGTTGGACTCAGGGGTGGTAATCTGCTGCATCGAGGGCTCATTCACGTAGTAACCACCCGTAGCCTCAGTGGGAAGGACCTTCTTAAGAAGCATCCAGGTAAAAGCAGACATCAACAACCTGCTCAGATAAAAATCTGCACCCCCAAACACCCAAAATGTATTTCCTTTCCTCAAGAAAAACTTTGCTTAGACATTGGCAGTCTCCTTCAGATGAAGTAAAAAGCAATTTAAATTTCATCCATGACTAGCATTTTCTTAAATTTACAAAATGCAGAAGAAATCCGTATGTAAACGTTTAATTTTTGCTTGCTGCTTTACCTGGGGCTATTACGGCCCAAATTATACTAGGGAGCCTGTTCCACTAAGCTTTGCAAAAGTGTTAGGCAGCAAGAAGTTCAAGACCAGTGCTCTGACTTTTGAGAGCCGTTTGCATATCTCTAACCTGTGCTCAGTTCTTGTCCTGCAGTGAAAAAGAGCCTGTATCCATCTCTAGTTTATGCTTTTTTTTTTTTTGCTTCACACTGGGGAAAAAAAGAGATGCCAAAGCAAATTTTGGTCCTAAGTACATTGATCTAAATCTCTGCCAAAAGAAGTAGAGTCCCTTTGGAAGAATATTTTTCCGTTGCCTTTTTCCCCATTTTGGATTCGTGCTTCCCTGCCATTTGTGTCACTCATCCCACCACATTTCTTGTGCCGCCTGTCACTCTCAGAAGGAGAACAGCAGCTTCCCATACAGTCTGACTGAGCAACGTGACAGTCAGTGGTTTTTTAATTAGAGAATACAGTTCATGGAAGAACCGTGAGCCACAGCTGATAAGTGAATGTAAAATACAGCCCTTGCTCTTTTAATCCTGCTTGCTTATTTTACATAAGAACAGAGTCTTTGTAAGTGCCAAACTGGAAGCTCATTATACAGCAGCAATAAAATTCAGCTTCTTGTTTTTGTGTTATTTTTGTTGGAGACATATCCCATATAGGGATCTCAACTCTAAAGAAGCCTTAATGCAAAAGAAAGAAACAATGGCATCAGGGACAAGCTTAATTGGCTTTTTCGGATGTTTAAAACATGAGGCCAGCACATTCATGTATGTAATGTACATGAGATGAGTTTCTGGTAAAGAACTAAATGAAGGATCTTACAGTGGCATACTGAATATGCGTGAGTTTCCAGGGTTTGCTTTTGGGCTGAGGCATTATGTTAGGGTAAATAGTGCCCAGTAGCTATTAAGAACAGTAGTACACGGAGCGCGATGCATCTGCAGTAGTGGTGGTGAGTTTCGCTCCGGTCTAACAAATCTGGCAAAAATCTCCTCAGGTGCACAGAAAAATCATTTGTTACCCTGGATTCAGGAAGATCTCCAGAAAGACTTACGCTTGGTCTGCAGAACACAGAACCTAGATTTCTTCTTGTCGGATGCAAAACCGATCAGGCGCGTGGAGAGCTCTGATCCCCTCAAGGGCAGTGAAAAATGGTCAAATCCTGCTCTCACGTACGCTGGGCTCAGTCAGCCCTTTGCAAGATGTTTGAGCCCCACGTCTTTCACACGGGCTTTGTCCTGGAAGGGCTGGGGGACGTTCATCAGCGCCCTTAGTCTCTTGCTGGCAGACACAGGAGAGGGGAATGGCAGTGGGATGTTGTCCCGAATGAAATAATTTGTCTGGTACCCAGTTGGTCCCCCAACAGCTTCCCCAGTATCTCCGTGTCACCGCAGAATCTTACTTGAACTACAACATTTCTTCTTGTTTTCTTGCCGTTTTTTTATATCCCGAGTACATTTCTGGAGCTTTATTGTACCCTGATCACTTCGTGTGTGTTGTTTTGCAGCTTATCTTGAGAAAGGCTTGTTTACAGTTGCAGAGTCGCCTCAGAATTTAAGCTACCACAGCTCTAACAAACATTAAGTTTATTTTCTGATGTTTACTTTTAATTTTTCTTGCTTTTCTGTATCAAGTTCCCTTAGTATAACTGTGTCTGAACACTGGGGGGGTTGACATTTGCTCACTGACACACAGAAATTCCAATTGACCTCAGTGAATTTTAGATCATACCTTCTATAGGGAAGAATCAGAGATGCAACAAAGATGGTTCAAATTGTAAGCTATTAAAGACATGCACTCTTGAATGGATTGAAACTATTTCTGTAAATTTGCACCGAACTCAGCAGATAGTTTTTCTAAAAATGAAAAGTCGAAACATACGGAAGCTTTGAAAACAAAACATGAAAAATGTTTTTCATTTCATAATTGTATCATGAGATTAATCTTGTTGTCACTTAAAAAAAATTGAAAATATAATAGCAGATTCAATTTGGTGAGAAAAAACCCCAAAGAATCATTTTGGGTCAATTCACAAATTCTCTCGTTTGTTTAGCCACTAAAAAATATCCTAAACCATAATTTATTCTCAAATACAGTTATTCTGCCTGCAGTGTGGGTGCAGAAGCATAACATTTTTTAAAATATGACCGTGCGCTATTTGAAGGCTTTGTGTTTTGAAGCAGACACATATATTCATTCTTTTTTCCATCAGGATAGTTCAATTAGATGCAGGAATACTTTTTAATAAGGTTACTTGCATAATTGGTTAACAGACCACATTTGCGAGTTTGTTTGATGAACGAGGAGACAACCTCGTTTCTTAAAGCAAGCTGCATCCTGGGTGCTTCCTAGCAGTACCTGACGGGCCAGGTTGAAGCTAGCAATACTGGACAAGGTCAAAAATCTATTTCCAGGGCCCTGGTCTGAAAACTGTTACAAATTCTGCGACAGTATGCTTTTATTGCACATTAGTTTTAATAGGATACTATTGGTTTGTGAATACCCTCTTCCCAGATGCTGCCTGCAATGTAGTTTTTATTGCATAGCAGTTTTAATGGGATTTTACTGCTTTATAAATACACTTTTCACCAGTCTTTCCTTGATACCGTGGTTGTACCAATATGCTTGCACGTTGCCGTTACTTCTGTCTTAAAATCAAGGTTAAAGCAATCACAGTAGGGCTTTGCAGCGTGAATGATAATTGAAAATGCATCTAGCGGGCTGCTCTTGATACTCTATAAACAAACTATGCCGAATCTTTATTCATTATTTATCACTTGTTCTTTGTGACATTTCTTCACGAGACGTATCTTTTTCCTTTCACAGAGCCGAGCCAAAGCATATGTCGGGCCAGATGCATACATTTACCTCTCTCCTTTTCTCCCCCCTTGAACCAGAACCTCTCGCTCTGCTCGGGTTCCGCCTGCGTGTTGACCCAGCGGGCGCAGCGCCAGCAGCCGCAGAGCCGTCGCGTCCCGCGCCCCGCTGCCGCCTGTGGTCCCGCTCCTCAGGCTGCTCCTCAGTCCACGTTCGGTCGTGTGCTTCTCGGTAAAGGGCCGGTTGTTCTCCACCCTCGAGCTGTCCTGGCTCGAGCTCAGCAGCATCTCTGCCCCCAGAAGTCCCTGAGGATACAGAAAGTTTTATGCAGATCTGACTCACGTCTACCTTTTATACCGGCTCGATCCTTAGCTAACAATGTGTTTGCTTGCTTTTCTCAGCAGGGATGAAGGCTAAAATTAAGCTATTAATTTTCTTTGGAGTTAGTTCAGAAGAATATAGCTAAATGCATTTTTGCCTATTCCCCCCCTTTTTTAACAAAAGAGATTATTGGAAACTACAGTCACTTTTTATTTCAGTGGATTTGGGGGGGAAAAAAAAAAAAAAGGCAAGCTGTTAAGCTTTTATTAAATGAAGACTGAAGTGAATCATGCCTCTCCGTACCTGTTTTGATCAGTTCCTTTTGATACCTATAGTTTCTGATATCCTATTCTGACACCTTTTTAGCTCCCAATCCCTCTTCCTTCTTTCCCTCAGTTTTTGTTTTAGAACATTGCTGCTTTGAATTTTTCTCTATCTAGCTTGTTCCTTTTAAGTTGAACCCCAGGTCTTCTATCTCCTGCATGTATTTGAGGGAGACAATTTAACATCATAACCCTTTTTTGGCTCGCAGCTGCAGCTCAGCTGCCCTGTTCTCCAGAAGGCAATTTACCTAATTGGATTTCCACCAAACTCTTTTCCTTGTGAATTCACCATATTTGCAGAGTGTACCACACAGAGGTTTTAAAATACTGGCACAGGATTATGGTACCCTAATGTTCTACCTGTGCCCTGGTATTCCAAGATGTATTAAAAAATTTCTATCAGTAAATAATTGCTGAGCCAAAATTTTAGGCTTCTGGGTAGAAATAATCTACATCTGACTAAAAAGCATTTATCCACCATCGTTGTGATTGAGCATCCTCTTTGCAACTGATAGACTGGAGGGTGCCTGTTTTCACATGACGCAGGTTACATCATCCTGGTTTTTTTCAAAGTTTAGAAAAAACATTTATGAAGTAATTCCAACTCTTCTGCATCTC
Organism: Aviceda cuculoides; assembly: GCA_035590195.1. Taxonomy (NCBI): domain Eukaryota; kingdom Metazoa; phylum Chordata; class Aves; order Accipitriformes; family Accipitridae; genus Aviceda; species Aviceda cuculoides. The sequence continues at coordinate 11,045,056 of JAVJGG010000007.1, forward strand.
TGTTAACAGTAGATATTTGGCTCTGGTCTTCACGGATTGGAGTCTTTATGTCTTTAGCAACCCATATGAAATTCCCGTACTTTTTAACCTATTATTTGTAGGGGTGTCTACCTATCCCTCATTTATTCCAGCCCAAACAACGGCCGGTGTCTAGTCCAGCGACTCCTCTGATCTCCTGCATCATCACCAAGTCACAGTACGCTTATCCCGGGTGGGTTGTGCTACCTTTTAGGTTAGAAAGACCCTTACCGAAGTCAGTGGAAAAATGCCTGCTGACTTGAATGAGGCCTGTGTTTAAAACTATTTTTTGGCAAACAAAACTGTTCTATTTTTACCTGCCTTAAAAAAAAAGATAAATGATCCTTCAGCAGAGAATTGTTTTCATATTCTTTTTTCTCTCTTCTTGATTGGATTTGATTGGGGGGGTGTAGCTTTGCAATTCTGTTGGGAGTAATGTCTCACCGTCCTTTGCTCTTTCTTACATAGTGAAGCATGCTGGTATAATTCAATAAGATTCTGCTATGTACATATCTTCTGACCTGCAAAGAAACTAATTTAATTCCAAATTAACTGCTCGCAAAAGTACTTTTTTTTTCTTCTTCATTTTAACGTATTGCAAAGCTACAAGTAACTGTAGTCCAATTTTAATGAGAATGATTGAAGGAAATACTATAGGTAAATGTCAGTGCATGTCAGCGTTAGGATTTAATGGATAAAAAAAAATGCCTCTTCCATTGAGTTGTGTATTTCCACCCTGCGTAAATAATTGTTTATTCGAACATATTTGTGTTAGGCCTAATAAGTTGTACAGTCTCCTGCAGATGAAATTCTTACAACGGTAAGAGTCTTATTTGCAGGATGTCTGGAAGGGATTCGGATTATTATGCAGTACTTGTGATATATAACATGTCCTGTTCATCCTGATGCTTCAAAAAGGGTTTTTCTTATTTCTGATGGTGAACATACCGCTAGTGACTAAAACTAGATGACCGCAAGACCAGATCTTGTGCAGAAGGTAAAAATTCTTTTTCCTTCTACCTTGTACACTGCTTACCTGTATAGTAGCTGGTGCAGAATCCCATGCTGTTACAAACCACTAGAAACGTTAATGTAACACATCTTAATTTCTGGGGTTGCGATTCTGACTTAGGGCCAGCTTTGGATATGGCAAGGTGGGCAGTTGCCCCAGGGCAGCAGGCTACTAGCGGCAGCAAAGAGCCATTCCGCCCACGCTGGAGGAGGCAGGAGACTTACCTGTTCGAGCAGCAGCTGTTGCCTGAGCAGCCAGACTCGGCGTTTCCTCTGCACAGTTACACAGCACCGTCCTGCTTCCTTCAGCAGTTTCTCTCTCCACTTGTCGAAGCCACCAACAAGGCAATGCAGAGGCAAGAACACAGCTGTTGCTGGGAGGAGAGGATGGGGCAGGGAAACGCTGTTACAGATTGCTGCTTGGAGGGAGGAATAGGAATGAGGAGAGGATCCCAGGAATAGGGATGCTTCAAAGTTCGACCGGTTTAGTGAGGAAGGAAAGCGATATTGCGATCCTGTCCGTATTCGTAAATTCTCTCCAGCTTCTCATTGCTCTTCAATACCCCACTGGTCTTCACCTTCGCCTCCTTAACCCAGAGTCCTCCAACTTTTGTGATCCTCCTGCTTCACCCCCTTCAGTTACTTTGTCCTTAATTTTGCTTGCACTGCTTGGAAGCATTAAAATTACTTCAGACAGGTTTCTTTGTGTGTCCTTGGTGTGTCTGTATTCATCTCTTCCCTGATATTTGCATTCTTCAGTAGAGACAGTCGGTTTTGTTCTGTGTTTGTCCAGCAGTTAACAAAGTGAAGGGGTTCAATGTCAAGGGCTTACAGGAAATAATTTTGGCAATAAATATTAGGATAAAGTGTTCAAATATTTCTACACCAAGATTTGTTGTTAACTCTAACCTTGTTATCCGTTTAAACACAAGCATTTCATCAACTTGTTACTTAAAGAAGGTTTGCCGTCGTGTTCAGTAGGGGTAAGGCAAAACGATTAAGGCATCCGCACCCATCTTCGTTTGAACGGTCACGTGTTCTGTTCCTCTGGTTTTCTGCAAAGTCCTCCGTGTATGCCTTGGTCTTGCAGCCTGTAGAAGGAACTTCCTGGCTTTGAGTAAAAAACACACAACCCTGACCATTTGCATAAATCACCAGCCTTTCACGTTTATCATCTTAACGAAGTTTGCAAATTTTATTCCTCTCTCTTCCCTCTTTACACATTCAGAGCAATTTAGAGACACCATCTCCACTCACTCTTAGAGGGAACCCATCCCAACGTGCTAACAACTTGGAAAGGTAGAATTTTATACTGTGCAACAAAGGAAATATCGCCGTGCACGTACTTATCACATGAATATAAGAACTGGTTTAAATTCTGTTTGTGGCATGAAAGTACATGGATATTGAACAAAAATAAAGTTGGTATTTCCTAAAGCTTTCTACATTGACCTCAACTCTGAATTGCATATCTAAGAATCAAAGTTCTAGCTGTCATCTGGTTCATATCTTAAGTAGAGTGCACGTCCCTGTGTCTATATTAAAAATAAAACCAAGAGAAATAGCTTTTTGACCTTCAGTTAGTTATTTTGAACTGGCTTAGAGAAAGCAGGAGTTATTTCACAGTCGCATTCCCACGTATACTATTTCCACAGATTTTCCCCCAAAAGAATGACATGAAATAAATTACTTTTAAGGAGATATATAGCTCCATGAACAAGAACAAAGGCTCTCTTAAGTATTCATCGTAAGACGACCATGGAACTTTGTAGTAATTTCCTTTCATTTTTTTGAAGTGGACTGTTCTTCAGGCTGCTCATCATGAGTATAGGTCCAGTATCAACCAGAAGAAAAGTGTGATTAACTTCAAATTATGTAAATAATGGAGGTCAAGAGAAGAATAATAAATCTCTTCATTTTTTTCAGAAAATTGAAATAAAAATAATCAAGACAGGAATTAAAACAAAAGAGATTCACTGAACTTTTCCCTTAAGTTTTTCAGAGGTAGAAGCAAATAGGATTTTGGGTTGGTTTTGGGGGGTTGGGGTTTGTTTTACTTTTTTTCTGAATGTAATTCAATCTGATTGTTTCTGCATACAGTGAATTGAAGAAAAAGCTTCATTAGCATCACGACATATACTTGTGCCTAAGTTCATAATTCTTTCAGGTTTGAAAAAAGAAAAAGACATGCTTTTTGGTCACAAGGATAGAAAACTAATTAAGTTTTCTTTGAAAATGACTGCAAGCTTCTCTGAAATGAGATATTTTTTTCCAGCTTTTGAATTATTTCCAGTTCCAGCATCATCTAAAAGTTACAGACCAAGAAGACTGAACCAAGCAGAGCAGAACATTCTTGTAAGAACATCTACTGTGCCTCAGAGAATTTGTTTGTATATCTGATGGTAACATATTTTGTACTTACTTGGGTCTCAGCACCACAGACTGCTTTTAAAGCAAAGCAACTCGTAAAACTCAGAAGCTGCCAAGGTCGGCTAGAGCCGTCAAGCTGGCACAACAGAAGCCCACCCAGTCATATCCGAGAGCAGAGAGGCTGTAGGGCTGCTCACATAAGACCAGTCTAAATTCAAGTATGAGTTAGAAACACTAGGTTTTGGTTTTTAATCATATCAGCTATCAGCAGGGTGAATGGCTTTGCGGCAAAAGATTTATACGTGGTGTATTCCTGTGCTCTGAAGCATAAATAAACTGCAGGAAGCACCATAGGTAATTTGCCTCTAAAAACACAATTAGAAAAAAGAAAAGTTTTGTGATTTTTCTAGGGCTCAACACCACAGTAATTATTACAGGAATATCGTCATTAAAATCAGTGAGAGTTTTGCTTCATTGAATAAGGTCTACAGGAGCAAGATAATAATATAAGAAATGATAAAGCATATATTAAAAGACAACTAATTTGTTCTCAAAGCAGTCAAGCAAGCCAAACGGTTATCTCACCAGTGACTTCTGAGAATGTAAAAAACCTGAGTTTAAGACATTTGTGACAGAATGCCCTCATGGCAGCAGCAAACGTAGAGTAAAATCCTTTGGTGTCACAGGATCACAGCATGGCTGAGGCTGGAAGGCCCCTCCGGAGGTCATCTGGTCCAGTCCCCCTGCTCAAGCAGGGTCCCCCAG
>JAVJGG010000007.1:11049414-11062027 GCA_035590195.1 Aviceda cuculoides
AGAGCCTGGCTCCATCCATCCGCTTTGCAGCCTCCCTGCAGGTATTTGTACACGTCGACGAGACCTGCCCTGAGCCTTCCCTTCTCCAGGCTGAACAGCCCCAGCTCTCGCAGCCGTTCCTCACAGCAGAGATGCTGCAGATGCTCCAGAGAGATGCTATGGTTTGCTTTAGGCATTCTGGGTTTGGTTTTTTTCTGCCTTTATATGAAGTCCAATTTGGCTTATCAGTAGGGAGCGGTGCAGAGGTGCAATATCTGCTGGGTCAGCATCGTTTCTACCCGTCTGGTAGAGGTAATGACTTAAATGCGGGGATGTGCATGTTAGATCCTTTACCGTTCTCTTAAATTCCTTTAGACTCCATTCATATACAGGTGTGTCTCAGATGAGGTAATTTGTGTGTCAAAGAACTGGAAAAAAAGGCAGCAAAGGTTAAGTTACCCTATTTATTGGCAGACCAAATGTGATAGATGAACGAGAACCGTAGCAGCGTTCCCGTCCAGCACATTTTTCTTCTAGCTCTTACAACTCTCAGGGGTCATTATGGATTCCCACACTTTAAGATTACTCACTTAAATCCCTTCACCCAGCCTATCCCAGCAGTACGGTCCAGTTTCCCTGAACAGATCCCGTATCACTGGATGCCTGCTATTCTGAACTTCGCTTACTCTTGTCGCTTTATGACCCTTTACATCTGTGTCCAGGCTTCATTTTTTTGAGTCCTATTGCCTTCATTTAAAAGAGGAACAGAAAATGTAGTAATATATCCTACTACTTGGAAAGCCTACAAAAGAAAACTGCTTTTTCTCATAGAGGTAAATGAAATTCAGCAGCAACATGGACGTAGGCTCTGCTCATTCTAAAAATAATCTCTTCCTGCATTTCTCCTGCTAGAGGAGATACTGAAAATGAACCTTTAAGACTGCACTTCAGTCTCATGGACTGACTGGAGTACAGGAAAGGTTTCATTATGCAGGAATATTTGAATAAGGCTTAATAGGTATTTTTCAGCCACTTGAAGCACCAGGTAGTCTTTTATTGTGCACTATATTGTACAAAAGCTAAAAAAGAATGAGAAAAGTTCTGGGAATTTAGCGTGGGGGGAGTTCACTTTTTGTCTGGAAGTGGTGGGTGACAGCAAAATGAAAACTTGATGAAAAAGATAATACTGAAGCACCTGATGGTTTTATTAGCTTGCATTAAGTGAGGTGCAAGTAACTATTATAAATGTTGGAGAAGTGTATATTATGGAGTGCGTGGAAGGGGCATTTTTGAAGACGCATTATACCGGTAATGCTGTGCTGTCTCATATCAAAGAAAAGGTCGTGTGTTTTTTGATGAAAAAAGTGTGAAGTTCCTTCATCTCATTCAAGAGAGGCAAATTGATGAGTCATGGAGCAGAAATAGTTGAGGAGGGATTTGAGGATGTATTCCAGGAAACGGGACCACTCTCCCAGAGCAGAAAAGCCCAGCTACTCCACAGTTGAGATTTTTTGGACATTTGTCTTGGCCTGATAGCCCCAAGAGTGGCTGTGTAGATTGATTTTGATGGGAACCACAGACCAAATAGAGAATATTATGTGTTGCCTGTTATAGAGGGAAAATGAGACAGTTTCAAAACAATGTGTCAAAAGGAAATGTTTTGCATTATAGGGAGAGCAGGCAAATGCCAGGCAGGTTTTCATGCTGGTTATTTCAGAAAGGTTCTGCCAGGTGTGTTTAGGAAACCATACAGGTATTCTTGCACAAACGGAACACTGAAGCTTTCTCTGCATACTTGCATTTCATTTGTGTCTGATACTTTGGATACTCTGGCTATTTCTCTGGAAAATACAGTGCATTTTTTATGGTAGAGGGTTCTACATCTTATTAGATAAATTTTTTTCTGAGGAAATAAAGGTAGATCAACATTGTGACACACTTCAGGCAGCTTTGGGATAAAAAAGGCTTTGAGCTAAAGTCAGTCAGTGAAATAAATTCTGAACAACAGATTACATAAGTGAAAGTTAGCAATAAAAGTATGCATGCGGATTACCGTAAGGTTGGTTGTATGTGCAATTTGATCTTAGTTCAATGTCAGTTTTCAAGGCTCTTGCCAACAGTTTTGGTTTGGAAGGGAAGAAATAGTATTGGGTGCTGTGACTTTAAAACCCCCTCATTGCAAGCGCAGGGGCCCTTCTGGTTTGTGTCCTTTACATTTTCCATCATGTCTACACATGTGAGACGCTTACTGTTACGCACAGTGAGTTGGAAGAGGGCATAGAATAAAGCTGAGTTCTTGCGTTGGCATTGAGCGCTGAACGGTCGCTGGACACCCACTGGAGAGCTCACACGTTTCAGTGAACCCGGGACTCCAGCTGATAGTCAGAGCACTTCTTCCTCTTGTACGCAATAAGAGTACAAGTGGCAGTTCAGAAAATGTATAATTACAAATAGCAGAAGAGGAGAGACCACTTCTGAAACCCTACTGCTTTTGGTCAGCAGTTGAAGAAATGTGTTAAACTGAACAGGCACTATAGTTTACATATCTATTTTGTCCACAACCGTTTGAGCATGAGGTGGCAGGAGGGTTAATGTATTTTAACTTCTCCCAGTTTTCCTGTAAGAATACTGCCTAAGCTGTCAATTTAATGCAGAGCTAACCGAGTGTTCAACACGGTGACAATTTCCCAGCTCCTGAGTAAGTATTGGATTTTTCTGTCCTTGGTTTCATAAAACAGTTTTAAAGACAAACCTCTCGGTAGCTGCCTGATTTCAAAACATAAAACTAATGTACTCTGTTTGTGAATGACTAGGGATATACAAATATTTCATATTCTATCTACCATATGAAAATTAACACTGCATTATACTAACTCTTGGCTTGATTTAAAAATTTGTATTGCTAGCTGTTATGTAAATTCAGATTTCTATTCTTCTATTCTTTCACCTGGTAGAAGGTGTACTGTAAATGGCACATCTAATTCCCAAAAAAAAGAAAAATGAAAAGCTTACAGGGACAACAACATCAACAAGCGAATGCTTCAAAATTCAATTAAGGCTGAAAGAAAAAATGTTGCACTAGGGACTGTCTGCTGCAAAATAGGGGGACGTTTTCTGTGCAGTAGTCATATAACTTCTTCGAAGAATACAGGAGTTGTCATCACACTCATTAGATTGTGTTGAGAATGCAGCCTCTCGATTATATGGAAAAATATTATTCTTTTGATTTAAAGGAGTGGGAAAAGGATGCGATTCATTATTTTTAAAGCAAAGGCCTATATAACTGGGTGTCTCAAGGGCATCATTACACTCATAGAACTTTTTGCTTCTAGCGCTGATATTTCAAGCTGGCTTGTGTCCACACCAGTTGGAAATCACTACCATCTGAGACCTGGTCCTACATTTCTTGGCACACAAAAAATCCTCTTAAGTCAGTGGTAGCTTTGTATGCAGAAGGAATTCATAATAAACCTCTCATAATTACTATTCAGTGGCTTTGGTGAAGTGAGAGTTCTCAGTTCAGTTCCCAGTGGATGCCTTTGGCAGGGAAAGGAACCAGCAGCACCGCAGCTAGTTTTGTCTGGTATCTGAGCTGGGACACAGTGAATGAACAGGTACCTACCCACTCGCTACTAGCTGTGACCCCGGTCACAGAGCATTTATTGCCTCTTGCAAATGAGGCTGTACAGGTTTGCCTCTCCATTGTCCCAGCAAGTAAGAAGTGAGAAATAAGAGAAGTTCATTTGTTGAGAATCTTATCTTTCACAATCATTGTATAAGTTTAAAAAAAATAGAAGACTGAGTGAAGTAAGAACAGAGACTGTAATTAAAAAACTTTACAAAAACATTTTTCCCTTTGGTGTAGAGCAACTCTTCAGTAGCCTCAGCCAGTCCATTTCAAAGGTAGGCAGATGTGTTAGCCTCCACACGAACCGTAAAGCACTGGTCAACACTGGCCAGTCCAACGGTGTCTTTTAAATGTCTTTCATAATGATTAATACTAACTCAGTGCAATGCTAGTATAGTATCCATATACTTCAGCTGTTTTTTTCCCGCCTTGCCAGACTGCAGCATGCCCTCTTGTCCTTTCCAGCGCCATTTGCAATTACAGCTTTACGTCACAGAGTTGATCCGCCGTCCGTCTGTGGCACTGTTCATATCATATACCTGGCTGCTTGGGTGTAGGTGGTTTTGACTTCTTGGGCTTGACCAAGGCAGTTCCTTGCCTTCCATCTGAGTACGATGAGTCGCTTCGTTTTGGGGAGCGCAATATGTGCAAAGGGCTGCAAGCCAGTATACCTTTCTGTAATGCAAGTACTGCTTGCTTCTAGCTGTTCCTTCTCTGGCTTTCCAATCTCTTTGCTTTATTCCTGGGCCAACACTGAATCTCTCATTTGCTTCTCTACTCAGTTCCTGACTGTTAAATATAAGTCTTGTGGGTAGACAGAGGATGGCTGGGTGTTTCTCATATGGATATGCGTATTCACACAATAATAACATCTCATTAGAAAATATTCATGGAAATTTCAAAACTACTGCAAAGTATTTTAATATGCCCGCCTGAGAACTAAGAGGTAGGGGACATTCTTCATTACTCTGCGAGTTCTAGAAGAAGAGTTCTAGAAATGCTCATGTAAAGACTGATTTATTAAAAACTGTGATGCAGCTTGTCTCACATGAATGCTGTCACTATGTTACCTTTGGAAGAAGGAGTTTGAAAATCTGTTTTGTTCAGTGTTTACATGGGTAGAGAGTAAGATACTGTGGGAGGAGACAAATCTGAGCTCGATCACTTCATATTGAAAGCTGAAGAAAAGGAAAGAAGGGGAAAAAATAGCTTGTCTGTTGTTAATTTACTGCTTTGGTGGTTTGAGCAATAGCTAATATACCTGTCCAATGCCTTCAGTACAAACTGTATTGGGCCTTTTCTAGTACCAAGTGAACACATATCAACAATTCATGCTTTTTCAACTACAGATTTTCCCTGGAAGAAAGCATCAATTATATACTATAGCTGTGCATATGACTCCTCACAAGATGCAAAGCCTAGGCTTTCTGTCAAATGTCAACAAAGTTACAGTCTTGCTCTGTGTGTGAATTGATGGACTTGTCTTTCAGAAGTGACTAAGAAGGCAGAGAGTATGGTGTATACAGTATGATGACAGAAGAAAAGAGGGAGAGGATTAATTCTTGTGTTTAAATAACATCATCAACATCTGGCAGAAATTGGGAAATGACATCTGTCATAGAACACAAGAGCAGAATCATTTGTGAGTAAGCGATACGACGGGAGCTGTATCTTGCAGCCGTGGCAGTCTGCTAGCAAGGGAACCTGCTTCAGTACTCCTCAGGGCCGTACTGGGCATGGTACAGCAGAGATCACCAAGTGGAAAATAGCAATAGCATGCTAAAATACAGTTGCAGAAGACACAAGATTGAGCACCAGAAATCTACAAAGATGGATTTTTCAGAAGAATGTGTCCCTGTCCAGCACAGTAATTCATCTTCATCTAATAAGATATAGAGCACAGTCAAGTGTGCATAAATCATTCCTTGTTTGTTCTGTTTGTACTGTACGTGGATGGGATTAGAGTACTTGGACACTGTTTATGTCAGAGAAGAAATACTGCAGTGTTAAGATAAGGAAAGAAGGAGAATGCTCCTGTGCTACAGGCAAAACATGCACCTCCACCAGTCTGCGGTCAGGAGCAAGCTTCAAATGGCAAATGTTGTCTGGAAGAGCTAAAATACTGTTTGTAGCCAAATCATTTAAAAACAATGCCCTGTACTAATTGAGAGGGTCTGGTAGGAGATAGCAGCCCTCAGTGAAAAATACCTGACACAAAACATACTGAGGTGGAAGCTCCTCAGTAGGAATCAGAGCTCTTTAGTTCTGCTGCTGGCTCTGGTGCTCACTCATTGTGAACCTGGGCCTTTTATTTAAACTCAGAATTTTTACAGCATTGCTACTGAGGTAAAGTTTGTCCTTCTTTCATCTAATAATAGCCTTGCTGAGATCAATATTATTGTACCTCTGTAGAATGTGTGTGGTTTTGTTTTAAACATGTACATCTCATTTATACCTGGCTTCTCTGGGGAAAGGAAAAGAGAGAAAGAAAAGGAAGAAAGGAGAAGAGGCGAACAGAAGGGGAGGGGGGAAGAATGAGAAAAGCGAGAAGAAAGGCAGGAAAAGGAAAGAAATGGGGGAAAAGGGGATTCTCCCCCTACTTTCTAAGGTTGTTGCCCATTTGGAGCCCTTTTGAACAGGAAACTCTGAGCTTCAAACCATGGGGACGGCGTGCTGGTAGAAGAGGAATAAAAGGGTGAAGGAACAATTCCTCAAAGAGGCAGAACGATTCAGAGAGACGAGGATGTAGCCGCTTTGCTGATGTCCCCTTCACTGGTAGGAGCACACGGTGGCTGCCTCACGTGCAGTTCATACCCGAGCTCTGCCCTACTCGCACCGGTAGCAAATGGCTCTGCCTAGCAGACCGAGAAATGCACGTGCTCCCCGATCACATTGCAGCAGCACAGGCCTGTCTTTGGCAATCCAGCCCTCCTGAAGTGCCTCTTGAAGAGAAGAGGCTCTGAGAATTAATCAGGCCTTTCGCTGTGGTGGGAGAGTAATACTTGAGGAAATAGAAGATTTGCAAGTAGCTCGCTACTTTTGTTTGCTTTCCTTCTTTATTCGATAGCAATTCATTTGTTTCCTGGAAGGGACAGCCTGCCTCCCGTGTGGCCGCAGCCCTTTCCACCCCCGTTTGCTGGGTCACGCAGAGCAGGACATCACCAAAGCCCAGCCTCACTCAGGCACAGAAGGCGGGGATGCAGCCCGCTGGAGCCCTGGGAAGAGGCATTCGCCCCCTGACTCAACCCATAGTTAATGTCCTTACTACCGTACTAGAATTATTTGTATCCTCATTGCGGTACTGCAAATCGTGTCGATTCCTCGCCCGGGAGCGTAAGACCGAGACAGTGCAAGAGAGGAGGGCAGCAGGCGGGTGCTGTAAATGAGTCCAGGCCTCTGAACCTGAAGTTACCCAGAGATTACTAGGCCTTACTGCTACAGAGGCTACTCCTGTGTGGACAGTCAAGCGTATACTTGATTTGTTTGCAGGATCAAGACTTTAAATACGATCCGGATGATTACAAATCGTGTCGGAAGACACAATGTAGTTATTACAGAATCGCAGTAGTGTTGTCATGCAACAGAGATACCAGTTGTGCTCCCCCTGCTGAATTGAAGGATGATAGAAGCATCGCTTACTGTTAGTATATCTATATAATCTCAGATGCGCGTGACACTTCACGGGCAAATGAGGGGTGAGCGCCGTATCCGGATTTTGCGTAAGTCAGCTTAGTTCTCTAGCTCCTTCTGTGCCCTGTCCCGTGGAGTACATGACCTAGGAGAAAGCACGATGCGCCAGGGGTGTGGCACATCTCGGGAAAATAAAATGCAATGGTAAGTCTGACATTTGGGGCTTTGCCAAAGCATCATTTTCTAGGCACAGGTCCTAGTAAAATTCCCAGGGAATTACACACCAAATTCATGGCATTATAAGGCATTAGGATTCACTGCTGTTATATGACCACCAGCTGCTAGCTTAAACCTACTACATTTTCTTCTCTAGAACAACACAAGCTGAAAGGGAGAATTAAACTCCTTGTGGCAGGCGCCACCTTTGTCATATATTTGCACAATATCTAGTGCAGTGGGACACTAACAACAATAGGAAATTTCAGCTTTTAATTTTAATCTTCAGTCTTTCTGGCTTAGCATTTACCTTTAAGGTGACTTAACTTTTTGCATGTAATTACAGTCTCTGGATCTTTGAAAAGAGCTGTTTCTCTTGAGTTTTCTGAGTGGAATAAAATACTCTTATTAGCCTGTAACCTTTTTTAAATCCCTCTCCCATATGGTATTCATGTGGCATCACATATTACAATATAGGATAATACCCTGGATAATATGTGCTATCATGAATATCCTTACTTGATGAACAGGGTAATTAAGATCTCTGCGCATGGTGCATGATTACATACGGGCAACCTATTGGCATAATCATTATGATTAAATAAAAATAATATATGACAAAAATAAGAGTTCTACCAGTATATCTGATATTTTAATCCATTTCATGTGTGAGGAGAACTGAAATATTAATAAGCAAGAAAATAAAGCATTCAAGTTAATTCTAGCAGGAAAAAAACCTCAACTTTTCCCTCTTTCTTCTCTTTACCTGTTGACTTCTGGGACAGATGACAATCTGATACATTTCCCCAGAGGCTAAAATCTTGCGTTCCAGAATACAAGCTTTCATTAAAAAATTATGACTTGGAAAGTGATGTTCATATTCATGTGAACAGAATGCAGGTGCTCTTTGCTAGTGCCTACAGACAGCCTGAAACATTCAATGTGACAAACAAAACCCCGCAGCTCTGTCAGCTGACGGCAACTTTAAACGTCAACGATGAGGATTTATTGTCACTGTTCTCATTGTTGTTGATCCCAGCACAATAAAAAATATAGGGTCACTGATCGATAGGATCCTTTTAAGTCATCAAGTCCAGTCTAGCACTCTGATGAATAACGTCCTGTAGTGGCTCAAGTTCCATCTCAAAGTTAGCTATGCTTTTTGCCCTCAGTGTTCACGGAATGAGTCTGCTTCACTCTGCTGATGTAAAAGCTGCTTCTAATTTCCAGCCTAACTCTGTACACAGGTTTTACCCAATCATTTTCATGCCCAAGATCTTTTGTCTTAAATACTTGTTAGCTACCATTGCGTATTTATCTCTCCCCCTCACGTGCAGCAGCTACGTAAGCTCTCAACCTTCACCTTGTCTGTGGTACGACAGGCTGCGTATTGCCCCGATCACGGTAACACCTCTTCTCTCCACCTCCTCGGCTTTGAATCACTTTCCCTGAACTTTAAACAGCCTTCCAGGTGAGGACTTATCACAGCCTTATGCAACAGCATCAACACTGTCAATATTTCCACCTCTTCTTTCCCTCTGCAAACGCCGCCTGTGTATTTTCTAGACGCATCACTTTGGCAGCTGACAGACATTCTCTAACTTTGACTGGTCCCCACGTCCTTTCTCACCTCAGTGATTTCCAGCTGATGAGCTCCCAGTTTATAGCAGACTTTCATGTCATGGATCCCGCAGTGTGTTACCTTGCATTCTGAATCTCTTCCCATTCCTGTGCAAACTCCTCTGTTTATTGCTCTTTGTTTGCTGCCTCCAAGGGCGCAGGGAAGCCAGGCTCTGCTGTAGGTGTTGCCTGTTCAAGGAGCAGAGAAGGCAGGAGGAATTTATTTGTATAGAAAAAAGGGAAGGGCATAAAGAAGTTGAAGGCAGTGCTGAAGGATGCTTCTTTTCTTTAAAAAAAAATTAGCTAAATTAGCCTTGTTGTCCAGAGTTACTTCAGCTGAGGGAAAGGAAAGATGAAATTATGGTGATTTTTCCAGCTGACTGTAAATGACATTCTGCTTTGGGAAGAGTTTGGAATATTGCTGTACTGAAAAGGTGGGTACAGCAATTTAATTTTTTTCCCCTTTGCAAATGAAAAGATTTTTTTAGAACTTTTCCTTTGTTATTAATGGGAAAAATGAGTTGGTTGTAGGGTAATAATGCAAGTTCTTCTTAGCCCAGAGTATGCTCTATTTTATTACATATCCTGAAATCAATTTTTAACAGAAGTTTTAATTACGTATTACTTCCTTAAAAAGGGCAAAGATGCGTTAGTGTCCATTGTGCTTATAGCAACTTGGTTTCTTTTTAATTCTCTTCCATCCCCATTAGCACTTTCCTGTAACCGATTTCAATATTACTAAGGAGCTTTCACTCAAATTGACATACATTCAAAACAGCTAACTAAAATTAATACATTCTGAATCTATGCTGCTATTTTTTTGAATATTTATTAACTTGAAACCTACGAACCTGATATAATGGGAAGGAAGAGTCTTTCCTGTCTTTTCATAAGCAAATTTCCTGGTAAATTGTGACAGAAAATACTCACTCCTCCTCGTTAATGAATCTGTCTTACACTTCACGTGGCATGTGACTTGAGCAGTCAACGACGGTTTTGCAGCTTAGAACAGAAATACCTAATGATTTTTTGAGCTCCTTCAATTCCAAAGCTGGCCATTTGATCATTGTACAAAGATGACAATTGTGTCGATACCCTGATTAAAATGGAACAAAACATATTTAGAACAATAGTTTATTCTAAGCCTAGAGATAAAAATGCCTTTCTGCTGCCAAGTAGTCATCACCCGCAGCATGTAATTAGCAACTCGCCTTCCACCGGTTTGAAAGATACTACTACAATGTATGGTGATAGTGGGATTTTTCAGGATAAGCTATGGAAAATGAAATAGAAACTGCTGAAAAGAAATGGTAAATGTATTTTCCATCTGAGAGCTAGCAACTTCTAGAGAAAATGCATAAGTGTGGCTGGTTTCCCATATTGTTCACTACACAATAATCTTTAAACACTTCACAAATGAAGGGTATTGTAATAACATGGGAAAAATGTAGTACAATTATAAACTTGAACAGTGGGGTGGTTTTTTTTCTTCTCTGAGACTGCCTCTTAGTTGATTATGTTTTTGACCACATGTTTCTTAAATCTTAGGCCACATTTTTTCTCTTCATTATATAAACTAAACTTGCAAAGAAAGCCTTTTCCAGTTGAACTAAGGGGAGAAATTCGGTCTTTGCATATTAACATCGAAGAGCATTCACTGGCTTCAGACCATGTCTGTTCTCGGACAGTGCGATATGGTCTCATAGCCTGAACTCAGGAACTTCTAATCATAACCTTCACTGAGTCACTGCCCTCATCTTTGGCAATTTCATGGAGTAATATTCTATGTCAGGTGTGTGGAGAGCAATACTAATATCAATACCCGCAACAAAAATACCCTTTAAGGACTCATTAATTAATATTTGCATGGTATTTAAAAGATAAATATATTAAGCATTGTTAATATAGTATGTGTATTAGATTTGTTTTAAAATCTAGTTTCTGATTAATCCAAAGAGCATTATGAATCTACAGTAACTTTGCCTTTTGGCTAGTAGTATTAGTAATAGCTTTAAAAAATTAAGCATGAAATGACTAATGACAGGCCAATGCCCAGAAGCTCCTTGTTTTCAAATGCCTACGTCACTGTAATGGCTCCCTGCAAGAAAATGTCAACAAAACTAATACAAATAGTAATTAGTGTTTGGTTAAAAGATGTATCTAATCTTTGAAATGGCAGGACTAGGTAAAATATTTCTGTATTAATTGAAAACTGTTGTTATTACACGTAACTCTCCAACCAATAACCTTTCCTTGGCTTGTGGAATGATGCCCAAGGTAATCAGTCTGTCTATCTTATAGACAGAAATTGTGGTGGGAGTTACAGTAATAACCACCATAACAAGAACACCTAAATTTTACACCGATTTCAGCAGGACTTGGAAGGAGTGTGAGTTTGTTTGCAGTACTTGGAACCATGCAATGGTTAGAAGTACTTCTTGCAGTGATAGCCTGAAAGATATAAGACCACAAGACAAGACAGGATTCAGTTCGATTGAGAAAGATAGAAAGATTGCTGATTATGCAAAAGGCGTAAGCACTATGTGAAGACTTGAATTTGAAGAATGATGTGAATGAGAAAGAGAGCATTCATGTGTCGAGGCCAGCAGAAAGAAAGGCAAGAAGCCGAGGCTATCACGAGGGAAGGTAGGCTACCTCTTTTTTAAGCCTACCTTTGTTGCAAGAAAACATATTTAAACATGCTCCAGATAGGAGAGGACTAAAAACCAAGCTGAACTGAAATGGAACTGTTGCTGGAAGTTCTTCAGCACATTTTTTCGTCTTTTTTCACTGTAGCATTCCAAGAGAAAGAGTGTAATCGGAGTTACCAGCTTGTGTGTAAATGTGCACACATAGTTATGTGTATGTACAAGTAGTCAGCAGTGCTGTCAGAACACAATGTAATTTATATAGATAGGAATTCATTAAGGTACAATTTTCAAAGTAATTAGCTTGAAAATAACCAATTTATCAGAAACAGAACAGATATTCAAAGTAAGGATTCAATGCCAGATGCTGAATGGCATTTCAGTGCCCAAGTTACTTGTTTTGGTAGGAAAGTAAAGGCTTGTGTGTACAAAGCATTTTATTTTCCCAAGTTTAATTAATTCATGCTGAAGTGACGTGTGTTCACATAAACTGAAGGCGCACATTAACGGGAAATCAGCGAAGTCAAATTTGAGTTGTGGTGCGTCTGTAGAGGGACCTGGACAGGCTGGAGAAATGGGCCAGCGGGAGCCTCAGGCAGTTCAACAAGGGGAAGTGCAGAGTCCTGCACCTGGGGAGAACAGCCCCAGGCACCAGGACGTGCTGGGGGCTGCCTGGCTGGGAAGCAGCTTTGCAGAAAAGGATCTGGGAGTCCTGGTGGACACCAAGTTGGGCACAAGTCAACAATGAGCCCTTGCAGGGAGGGCCAACAGCATCCTGGGCTGCGTTAGGAGGAGTGTTGCCAGCAGGTCGACGGAGATGATCCTTTCCCATCTACTCAGCACTGGTGAGGCCACACCTGGAGTGCGGGGTCCAGTTCTGGGCTCCCCAGTA
>JAVJGG010000007.1:11066475-11142595 GCA_035590195.1 Aviceda cuculoides
ATTCCCCCCCCCCTTTTTTTTTAACATATATGAGAGAATGTAAGCCCTTAAATATTCACACATTACCAGGTTTGTTATGTGATGCTAAAGAGTCTTGATGACTTCCCTTGACAGTTCATGTCTCGTATCACCATCTTTTCAAGTTGAAAATGTCTTCTTAATATGCAGGCGTAAGATCTCATTCTCAGCCTGGATTTAGCTTATCTGAGTTATCGCTGCTTGAATACGTCAGTCAGTAGAATAATGTTGTAAGTAGAGGTACTCAGTATTTGGAGATCAGTTTCATATTTTCATAATTGATTTAAAAATCCAAGCACTACTTTCCATCCCAGGTTTGGTTGTTTTCAAATGCACTTTGCTGTTTCCTACCATGTCATTTGTATATCCAAATATTTCCATTTTAGTAACACTAATGTAATGACTTCAGAATATGCTTCCTTTAAGGTCATATTTCATAGTGGCTGGCAAAAGCAGGCTTTTATGTTCCAAGCAATTAAATAGCATTCTAATCAGTGGAGATTTAAATGCCCATAGTAACGTGCTGAACAATACGTCTATTTTTTGTCTTTTCTTCATTTAAAACTCATCCTTCATTTAATATATCAGGAGTATGTCACTAGCGCTGTGGTAGCGGCCAGTTTGGTAAAGAACAGAACCAGGACAGAACCAGAATATAATCATGTGGATTATTAGAAGAGGAGAAAGAGATTTAAAGATTTGATCAGGTATATGTAACCAGACAAATGTAATATAGCTGGATAATATTGATGACTTGTCAATCTTGAACTAGCTCTGGGTTTTGGCAGTTCTTGATGAAGAGAGTTTTTGTTTACCCTTTAACAGTATTTTTTATGTCTGTGTGTATGACACAACTTTATTGTTTCTAATCAAGGGTCACAGTAAACAGTTGCCCTTGCACAGGCCTGAGGTAAGAGTAAACTACATTTTTTTTTTTACTGGGCTTTGAAAAATGTGATTTGAGAGCAATTTCTCATTTGCCTGTGGATATTTTAGCTCAGCCCATTGTTTTAATCTTCATAGTTTATAACACAACTGAATACAAGAATGTTTTCTGCAGTTTTAAGAATCTTATTGATATTCATGATACAACTTGAAGAGATTATTTTTTTTTTGAATTGTATGCAGTTTTATGTGTTTATCTTTTTGTGTGTACCTGGCTGGTTTCCTATTTGAGCATCTACTAATTACTGTATGACGATGGGAACTTGAAACTGATAGCATTTGAGGGATTTTTTTTTTTTTTTTTTTTGTTCCAGAAAATATAAATACCAGTTATGAAATCGAATGGTCAGAACCACATTTCTTTTCAACTAGAAAATAGTAGTTTCTGCTGCATGGAATAGCCAGTCATGCATAGCCCATGGAAAGGAGCGATGCGCACCACGAAAGTCGTAGCGCAAAAACTATACCACCGAGGGCACGGTGTTTGCAGGGTTGCCATGACGCTCACGGTGCAGAGACTGGCAGCGCTGCCCAGGAGTCTGAGCCCGGAGACTGGGTGCCAGGCTGACTGCAGAGACTTCTGGGGAGGCTGCTTTGGTATTTATTACATACATTTTACTGCCAGAAAACACAAAATCAAGATTTATGATTTCTTGTTCTTTATGTTCTCTTAGTGCATCTCATTAATAAGTTAAGTCCCCAGCCAGTGTTGTCTCATGTAAATATTTCCATTAGAGTTATTGTGCTGAAATGATTTATAGAAGCCAAGAATTTGGTCACTTATGCTTAGCAATGAAACAACAAACTAAAGCAAGCTGCAAAAGGTAGGAATTGAGCAGGCTTCTTATGGTGCAATTCCGCTCTTTTGCATTCATCATGGTATTTGTTCTCTCATCAGTACTCTCTTGTTAGTGAATTTGAAAAAAAAAAAAAAAAACCAAACCCAAAACAAAACCCCAAACAAACTCACAGTTGAAGATCTCTTTTGTGAGGCATCTGTTTCACGCTAGTTTTCTGAACATACCTGTAATTGTGACTACCCAGCAGTACTGCTTAGAATTGTAAATCTTCTGATTAATAAGGTGATACTTATTTCCTGTACCCACAAGATTTTCATGTGAACTAGTCCTGGGCTGCAGAAATCAATTCTACAGTAGATGAAAATGACATTGAGCCTTGCTGTATTCAGAATAAAATGCACAACTTATTTCTATGACTCAGCTTTCTTTTAGCAAGATCTTCTTCTCCTTAGTGAGTCCACAAGTTAAAAACAAAATTCTAAATATTGAAAGAGGCTAACATTCACATTAGGGAGGCGTTTTGATGCCTCATACTTGGGACAACACAGGTGAAAGGTTCTGGTCTGAATTTTCAGATGGTGGCATGAAAATGCAAAATTCTATAGGTCAAATGCAAATTCTTATAATATAACAAGGTTCCAGATAAAGAATGATGAGGCAGCTTTTATTGCTTCACATGGTGGAAGAATACCATGCAAATTATTTTATAGGTAAAACCTATTTCGGCATCACCTTTGTGGAACGTTGGATGCGTATAATGCCTGACATCTGTTTTCAAGTGCTTTGAGATATATGTGGCAGCACATCCTCCTTTCATTGAACTCCACGTGACTCCGTTGAAATCAATGAGCTAAGACTGCTTATGCTAGCTATGGGTCTTTTTTGTGGTTTTTCACTGAAACAATACTAACGAGTTTGAACTCTTGTGAAGAGTTTCTAGACTCCTTGATTTTTAAATTCTTTTTTTCTTTAAGGCTTTTTTGTATACATGGATTTTTTTTCGTATTGCAGTTCAAGCTCTCATGACTTCTTCATTCTTTTGTAAAGCATTGTATTCTTTTGTCGTGAAAGTAAGAGTCCGTAAGTACTGTCTTGTTCTGAAGTGCTGCTTCTAACAGCTTACCCACTGTTGATACATTCTGAATTACGGCCTTTGTCTGGTTTTACTTTTGGAAGGGATAGCGGACAAGGACCATTTTCCCTGAAGCCACGTCCAAAGTTGTGATGAAGGTCACTATGGTGGTCCCACAGTGTGTTGTGGGGGATGCTCCCCGAAGATCTCTGTACCACTGTCAAGTTTGGTGCATGAGGACTTACTTAGCATGGTGCTGTAAGATACCAGTGGTATATCTAGCAAGTACCGTTCCTCAGAGCAAAATCCTGCTGTTCATCTAGGAAGGCGACTGTACCTTGTCAGGGCTTGAAACTATTTTGATATTAATAAATGCACGTCTCTGGGTTTTTTATTTTTTTTCTTTCCCTGTTCTTTTGAACTCTTGGCACGCAAAACAGTCCTTAAGTAAGTGAAAATTACATAAGCATGAAGCTGATTGAAGAGAGCATGCATTTAAAACGTGTGCCTTACTCTGTCCCGTTGCCCGTCCTTCCTGTCCTCAGCGGTGAGGATGCCAAGTCTGGCTCCGTCCTGCTGGGTCTTGGAGAATTCCTCATTCCTCAGAGTCAAACCTCGCATCTGTCTTGGCATTTCCATCCACTCCTCCTCACAGCTGCACTCTGTAGCCCCAGGAGGTACCTGCAATTAGGAGCTAAGGGTAAAATGACAGAGTGGTTTTTTTGAAGAAAGTACAGGTTTCTGGGCTGGCTCCATATTTTCTGCTTCACGGAGTGGCATTAGGAACTGTGTCCTTGTTGCAAATGTTTCAAGGGCTCCTGCTGCCTACTTGAGCAGCCCTTGGGTTGCAACCCTTCTGTAATAACTCATTCAAACAACTCTGTCTAATCAGCCCTTTCTTGCCGTGAGCTTAGGTCGCTGTAAATTTCGCTGGCTCCAGGCAGGATTCTCACTTCCAGGTGACTGTCAGAAGCACAGGCTGGTAAGGAAAGAAACTTCTGAATGATGCTGCTGGGAACTTCCTCTCAGTAGGACTTTGGTGGTTTCTGTCATGAGAATAGGGGTGTTCTGGGGCTGTGTTCGAGGAGCTTAGAGCTAGGAGCAGCAGACAGGCACTGTGCTTGGGGGTGGCGTGGTGGTTGACTCTGTGTCATTCAAAGAAGTGATTTGTTGTACTTTTGTCAGCAAGAGTTCTGCTTCGCGGGCTTGCGTCTCATATAGAGGAGGCCCGAGCGCTGTGAGGTAAGCTGGCCAGGTCTGTGGTTGTTGAAGATAAGTAGGCGTACGGACGGCTTTTCTGCAGAAAGCAGTAAGTATTAATTTTAGCCAGTAAAATTATGAGTTTCTTGGCATTCAGGCAGCTGAATTGGAAATGCAAAAACGAAGAGAATCCTTTGTGTGTGTAATGAGAAATCATCTGTCTGGAAACATCTCTCTGGATTTACTCATTCAGTATGGAGCTCCTTCTTTGTCACCTGACTTCTTACCATATTAAATATCTCTTTGCTGCTATCTAAACCAATATTCTTGAAGCTAGTGTGACAAGGATCGGACATCTCAACACTAAAAAATGTTCTTTGAGTTCTAAAGGTACTTTCAGATTGTTGTTTGGTCTTTATACGTTCTTTAATTTCTTTTCGGATACATGCTTCTAGAAACTGAGAAACTGGGATTATGTTATATTTGTCTAACACTGATTAATGAGCCTGTATGCCTGGGTGAAAAGCAAGTCTCCTGTCTAAAAGCTATGTGCAAGTCTTTGGGCAGCTGCAGGTGAGGTTCAAGGCTGGGTGTAAGTCCAGCCAGATCAGAAAGGGTTAATACACTGGTATTTGGGAGTAGAAGACAAAGAGAGTAGAACATACCCAGAAAACAGGCTTATCTGGTGAGATGCAGGTTTAAGGGGAATCTTAATTATGAATGAGACAGCTTGCATACGCTTACTCTTGGTGCTTAATTTTGCTGTTTTGATAAATAGGATGCCATGTAGTTTCTCTCTTTCATCTTATCTCATTTTCCTACTCATTTATTTTGACTTTGTGCTCATCCTGTACCTGGCACTGGGAGGATCAATCTTTGGGATTTAATTAAAGTTGTGGAAATTACATAGGTGCTGTGAAGTACATCATATTTTTTAACTTCTTTGAAAACCCGGAGTGAAACGCCACCTGCTTTACACTGTAGTATGAGGAGCTCTCGTCAAGTGGTTAAGTGGCTGAAGTACATGACATGTTGTTTGGTTTTGTCTGTTGGTTGGTTGGTGTTTTGGTTTGGTTGTTTGTTTTTTTTTTTTTTTTGCAAGTCCTTTTTTTCCCCTTTATTAATATGTAATTAATATTTATATACTTCAATTTCTTTTGCATCAGAAGCTGACTGTATTTCTTCTGTTATCATCTGCTCCCTGAATCAGTACTGAAGGTTGTCAGCCATTCCTGGAATCAGAATTTCTAATGAAAACCTAGTAAACCTTAGAAAGTACAAAACATGGGATGGAGCTTGAGTAGATATCATTTGTTATCATGATCTCTAAATAAAATTTTAATTCTCTCTGTCAATTTGTACAGAAGAGTTCATATTTCTATCGGTTGTACTTCTGGAACTTCTTGGTATTACTTTTTAAGTCTTACTTTATTTTCTCAAAAAACCTGAGCATGGAAGGATTAAGCGCTCAGTTGGGAAATGACCGTGTTAACGTTAGGCACATAGCTCATCCTACTCCCATTTACAAATGGGAATGGATGTGTACTACATTGTGAAGTTACACTAGCGTGTTCTACATCTTAATAACCTTAGTATTTTTTCAAAATCTGCTGTTAACCTTCCTTTATAATTTATGGTACTTACTTAATTATTTTATGCTTGCCACATCATTCAGTTGTTTTACTAGAAACTTTTGACAGCAATTGTACTGTTAGCTTGAAAAATGACAGCTTTTCTTAGGTGCAAGTTAAAGCATGAGTATATCCTTGGGTGATCTGCCTCTTAAGTTAGCTTTTAATTTATTACTCTCTTCTCAAATTTAAGAGCTGGATTATTTTATGCTTTTTCTTAATACAAAGAAATACAAAGTGCTTCCAACAATTTGCAAAACAGTACACAGTCCAGTAAAATGCTATTTGTTTACTTCTAATGTTGCAGGAAAAAGTATGGTTTTGTTTTAAAAATACTCCTGTAATACATGTAATACAGAGTATATCAGTATGTATGTATACAACAGTTATAATGTGCATGTTTTTCTAAGAACTTCGTGGTTCTTCAAAAATTAGTATAAAACAGAATTTGTTTAATCACGTAGACTGATGTTTGCCCGGCTTCTTGGGGGTGGAAAGAGGAAGGTTGTAAGTTTTCTTTAATGTTTAGGTTGTCAGCAGTTGTCTACTTGGAGTTAACTTTTATCTTTGGG
The DNA here is from genome assembly GCA_035590195.1 of Aviceda cuculoides. Lineage (NCBI taxonomy): Eukaryota > Metazoa > Chordata > Aves > Accipitriformes > Accipitridae > Aviceda > Aviceda cuculoides. The sequence continues at coordinate 11,072,714 of JAVJGG010000007.1, forward strand.
TAAAAAATTTTCAGAGAAACAGTAAGTTCTTTGCTGCTGCGTCTTGCTTTTCAGTGCCATCTGTGTGTACCTTCTTTTACTTGATCCTCTGGGGTAAGGAGCCTGTGAGATTGAGACATGCAAATGCCCATGGCAAATAGTGGGAGCAGGAAGAAATAACGCTACTAATACAAAATTTCAAAAGAAATTATCGAAGTTTTGAGCTGTTGGCTCCCAAACCTCTGTTTGGCAGAGATTTCTTTGCTCACTATTAGTTGAAGTGTGATGATACTTCACAATTGTAATGCCTCAATTAAATCTCTGATTTTCTTTCCTTCTAGACTACACCTTCAGTAAAGCTTTGTGGAAGATCGATGCGTGTGCTGCAATGGTGACATAAATATTCCAGAGGACTGGAACAAGTTGTTGAGAATCTGTGTTTGTTTTTAATGCTGCTGTCGAGAACAATCTAAGGCAAGTAAACAACATGAGTTTTATCATGAAACTTCACAGACATTTTCAAAGAACAGTTATTTTGCTGGCCACTTTTTGTATGGTGAGCATAGTTATTTCTGCGTACTACTTGTATACTGGCTACAAACAGGAAAATGAACTTTCTGAAATCTCTTCAGAAGTGGAATGTGGTGATCCTCAACTGTTGCCATACAAGCTGATGGAGATGAAGACCATGAAGCCTATTGATCCCCAGAGGACAGATCTCGTAGTGCTGGTGTTTGTGGAAAGTCAGTACTCAACATTAGGCCAAGATATAGTAACCATTTTAGAATCTAGCAGATTTCAGTTTCACATTGAGATTGCACCTGGGAAGGGCGACCTCCCAGTGCTTATAGACAAAAATAAAGGCAAGTATGCTCTCATAGTATATGAAAACATTCTAAAGTATGTGAATATGGACTCTTGGAACAGAGGCCTTCTAGATAAGTACTGTATAGAATATGGTGTAGGTGTTATTGGATTTCACAAAGGCAATGAGAACAGCTTGCAGAGCTTTCAGTTGAAGGGCTTTCCTTTCCATGTCCACAGCAATCTGGGTATTAAGGACTGTTGCATTAACCCTCATTCCCCACTGCTCCATGTGACTAAATCTTCTAAGCTTGAGAAAGGTCCCTTGCTTGGAAATGACTGGGCGGTTTTCCAGATTAATCATACAGCTTATCAACCAGTGATATTTGCAAAAGTAAAGACACCAGAAAACCTTTCACCACCTGCTGCTATAAGTGCTCTCTATGCCACGGTAATTCATGACCTGGGGCTCCACGATGGGATTCAACGAGTCCTTTTCGGCAATAACTTGAATTTCTGGCTGCACAAGCTGATTTTCATAGATGCCATCTCTTTCCTGTCTGGAAAGAAGCTCAGACTGTCCTTGGATAGGTACATTCTGGTTGACATAGATGACATCTTCGTTGGGAAGGAGGGAACAAGAATGAACACCAACGATGTACAGGTAAAGTATATGCGCAAACTAATAGTCATTACAGCAAAGTGCCTTATTTTTTTTTTTAATCTTAAAGTGAATAGTTATTAATAGTTGGAACTCACGGAGGACACAGATCAGTAAGTACCAACACAAACTGTTTGAACCTTGAGAGAGAAGCCAGTCTGTCTGGCTTTGTGTACTCACTGATCCCAGGTGTAGCAGTTCCTTCAACCTGCAGGCTGGAGGAGAGTCTGTGCAGTGTCAGCTTGTACCTCTACTAGAAAAGAATGTAAGATAAGATGACTCCCTGGTTACTATCACTTGTTTGTCTGTCTCTCAGGTGACAGGCAAGTCCCTGCTGAGCTAAGTTCTATAAACGGGCTGGTGGGCACCTCTGAATTCCGTTCCCCTTACTATATATGGAAAATAGTCTCCCAAAAGAAATTAAAGACAACTAGTTGCTAAGTAACTGGTAAAGAGAAGTAAGTGAGAGCGGTAGTGTTTTCACACACAGCACAACCCACCCAACGCGCACAATTCTAAAGATAATTGCAGAGTGTTTAACTCTCTGGTCTGGTGATCAGCTTTGATCTAAGCACATACTTTCAGTATGGCATTTGAAAACAGCGTAAGACTTCAGGGCTGGACCCAAGAGCTATTCATATGTGATGTGCATGTTGCTAGTCTTACAAGCAGGAGGTAAATGTGGTGAGCAAAAGTAAATGTCAACATAAATTTTGAAGAATGGACCGTATTATTAGCTGTTTGACATAGGTTTCAGATGTCAGGAGTTAGTTGCAGCATTTCACCTTTCTTGTCTCTGTTTTATGGCTCTTGCTTGCAAGCAATTTTTGTGTTAATATTGGTCTTAAAAGCTTGTTCTGGTGCTAAATGACTTGACGATTTCCATTTTAACATTCTAATTTGTACATTCCTGAAGGTCGTTTTTCACTCTGTTGTGCTGTTCAGTGAGGTGGTAGTTACCGGTCAGTAGGAGTAACATCTTAATCTTATTTCTTGCTGTATGCCTCGCTTTCTTTTTGTGAAGTGTGTTGTTACAAAGTGGGTAGTTAGAGGCCACCTTGCACAACTGTATTTGGTCTAGAACCTAAAAATCTCTAAGATGCTGACTGTTGCCCTGTTTGTGCTAAAAATAAGGGAGACTGTTTTGTTAGAACTTTCATAATGGAAAGAGGAACTGGGAAAAGGAAAGGCAATGGCAGCACTGCGTGCAGTTGATGGTCATTTTTGTTTCATTTTTAACTGAGCTTGTGGGTTTTTCAGTGTTAATGTATTTGTCGAGCTGCAGTAACCCTGCATATATTGCTTCCTTAAACAAAAGGTTTGAACTTGTAGTTACAGTTTGATTTGCTTTAAAATTGCAGCATACACTCTTTTCCAAAACATTCTCTGCATGTGCAATTATAAATAAGATATACCTCCTATAAGTAGGTGTTTTCCTTATGCAAACAAATTGCATGGGAGAGAGCTGGAGTGAAGGTGAAGATAAATGGAGTTTCTGTGTAGAACGTGATGGCAGCATTTGAGTCAGGTGGGTGAGCATGCTTTGAGAATCTCCTAAGTGCAAACTGAAATTGCAGGAAATAAATAAGGTCTGACCCACATCAGTGGCAAAACTCCTGTTGTTCTGCAGAAGCAGCAGTTTCTGGTAACAAAGTATGTAAAATAAAGCCTGACTGAATCTCTCACTGTGGTGTGCAGTAGCAGTTTGCAACAGTATGTTTTGTATTGTTTCTCTTTGTGAGCGACACCTTAGGATTGTCATTTGAGGATAAGTTAGGGTGATTAATTGCCAGAATTACTTACCAGAAACAGGAGGCTATTGAGACAAATTTAATTACAGCAGATTCAGAAGGATAAACTGTGTTGTTTTGGGAGAGTAATTTGCAGTATGTCAGAATGTTATCTTCCCAAAATAAAACTGTCAAATTAAATAGAAATAATATCAAAGTGGAAATAACTTTTAAGTAGGATAATTTCATTTATACAGAGCTGTGTTCTGAAACAGTGGAATCTGAAAAAGTGTTCCCTTCTGATTCTTCATTTACTTAAAGTGTTCTATTAAACATGTTGTTAGGGCTGTCAGATGCAATGCATCTTCATTACTATTAATATCAAAGGAGTTATCCTCTGTGGCACAATGACATGTGGAAGGAATGAAATAAAATCAATTTGCAGTAGTTAAAAATCTGTTATTGTAAAGTATATTTGCAGATAAATGACATCCTATTAAAGAGAAGTGTTTTACTGAGTTCTGCTGCATTGACTGTGACAGAGAATTGTGCGCTGCAAGTGTGAAAATAGGTTGCTAAATGCAGACTTTGTATAATTTCAGTACTCAAGATTAGCTCATTTCTACTACGCTTACATTTTGAATACTACCAATGTAGAATTGGGCATAATGCTATTTTGTCTTTTAATTTTGTTTGACATGTCTCCTATTTAATATTTTCTGCATATACTTGCATCTGGCAGGACTGTGAGCTTGCTGAGAGAAAGGTGGATGTTTCTACATGTGCTCTGTGAATGCAAAGTAACCTAGAACACTTCAGAAAGCTCCCAACATCCAGAGAACCTCTAGGATCGGTTCTGCCCATTCCTCTGGATAGGACAGAGTTCAGAAACCGGAGGGTAATGCAGAACTGACAGCCAAAATAATCGCTCGTGGTTCACCGCCTAACTCAAGAAGGCAGCATTTGTCTGGGGGCTTCTGAGACGAAGGCTTCGCTCTGTTGAGTGCGTGGAGAACCTCGATCCGCTTTAGGACCGATTCACTAAGCCTCTAAAGTTCAGGCTCAAGTTAGGTGAGCAAGGGGAAAGCTGTGTCTGTACTGTTCTTCCTCGGCAAGAGTTAAAATAGATAGAGGGCCATCATAACAAAAGATATCCCGTGGGATTGCAGAAGTACAGGGAAGTTGTACGTTGCAATTCGCAGAATTGCCGAACGGCTGAGGTTGGAAGGCCCCTCTGGAGGTCACCTGGTGCCACCCCCTGCTCAAGCTGGGCCATGGCCAGGCACCTTTTGACTGTCTCCAAGGAGGGAGATCCTGACTGCATGCAAGATCAGGTTTTCAAGGGAATTTCTTCTGCAGACACCTAAATGAGATTCGCAAAGTGGCCAGAATGGTTAATATTTGGACGTCAGGCCAACTACCCTCTTCTTTAAAGTTTGTGAATTGGAGTTGAGCACATGCTTACGAAAATTGCTGTCACAAGGTTAAGTGGTAATTTTTTATCAGGATCATATGTACTGACCTCAGAAGAAGTCAAGTCAAAAGTAAACCCTCTAAAATGAGCATCTTCTGCACCTCTAAAGACGAGCCAAAGCGGTGGCACTTCAGCTTGAGTATCTGTAGTGTCAGGGAGGGACACAAGGGTAAAGAGCCCTTCTGAAAATCTTTTGACAGTTTATTAACCTAAATCCTGTAAAACTAATAAATGGTTTGTTTCATTAAACAACAGGTGAAGTTTATTCTGGTTTCACCACAACTTCTTCAATTAAAAAAAAAAAAGACCCAAACAACTTGAAACTGTACTTCAGATTTTTAGACTACCTGATTGTTACAGATTTGCCTGTCACTGTGTAAAATCTGGACTGATAGAACATAGTTCTTCAATGTAGCATGCTGTGTGGCTGTCACTGTGCATCAACAGTAACCATCCATCTTCATATTTATTTACTTTATCTTCCTCTGGTATAATAGAAATAATGGAAGAGAACATTTTCATAGTCTAATTGCCTCCCACTTTGAAAATAAGCTTGATAATGTCATCTCAACATTCATTTTTCAGTAACTTTTTTTCTCTCCTAATATCTGTCAGGCAGGAGGGACCATTATGCTGTGACAACGTTATATTTTATTTTCCTTGTGTCTTTTAGAAGACTAAGAGCCTGTGCAGAGCAAATGATTCATTTAAATGGGCATACAGAGAAAATCTATCTAGATATCCAAAGAGTAAGTTTATCTTAATAGACCGTGATTGTCCTGGCTGATGGTCTACTAATTTAATATCTTTTTTTTGTTACAGTTACTCTTTGTGAAATTTTTATGACTATACAGCATTGAGATTTTTCCAAGGGAAAAGCAGCTGATATTAGGGGGGAAAATTAAATATGATTTCTTTTTCTATTGACAGTTTGTGCAGTGCTGGTGGTCTAGGCAGTAAGTTGGTCTACCTTTTCCTTCATTCCTTCAATACACACTCTTTCTGTAGTTCCTTGAGAGTTGATCACATTTTCAAAATGAACAATTAGAACACTGTGAAATTATTTTTCCAAGTAATTAGCTGTGTGATCTCCTCTTGACTGTCTTGTCCTCTGTGCGCTTTTCAAAAAAGATGAATTGAAGTCAGGATGGGGATCTCTTCACTTTCTTCATGTAAGCCTAATCTTTTTCTGCACTTGCAATTACTCTTTTATAATTGTCAAGTAAAAAGCTTCATATTAACTATATCCATTATGGGGAGGGGAGTAATCTTATCTTTTTTTCTCATTCTGTTTTGTGAGCACTTAGGCAATGCATCTGTTAGCATATGTCCATTGACATGGGCAATACAAGCTTGGATCTGCAGTCTTGTGGTATTAGAATCATTGAAGAATTGGACAAGAGCTATCTTCTTTTTGCATCATCTGTGCCAAACAGCGTTCGGATAATGGAGAGGATTTAGCCAGGAGGAAGAAATTCATAGCATTTTAGTCTCCATCACTTGAACAGTCTGTCATCTTGCCCAGATTTTGAGGTTTATAATGTAGACAAATCAGAGCTAGTCCTCTAACTTTCCATAGTAGACAACATAGAAAAATAGCTCACCTTCGGGCAGGCACTGCTTAAGTGAATTGTACTTCAGAAGTATGTATTGTTCTGTTGTTCATAAAATGCTTCTAGAGCGAGTAAGAACAAATATAAACATTTGCGTTTGGTCAGATTTATCTTCTTCCATGTTCCAAAGCCAGTGCTGTCACTTTTTTGTTATTTCCTTAGTGCATTGGTGGACTAATCTTTTATTTAATATAATATAAGATAAATTTGTATAATAACAGATTTCTCCCCTAAAAGCTAATTGTCTGTTCTCTGTATTACAAATTTGTCCACATTAGTCAGCACTGCTTAAATTACTACAGTTGTTTAAAACCCGGTAAGTGTCTTTTCACCCTGTGTAGCATCTGTGGAAAGAAATCAGAACTTCCTATGGTAAAGACTACCACTTGGATATAAATTTAAAAAATAAGGTGACATACCTTTTCAGTTACTCTTGCGTAGGAATGACCTAAATATTTGCCTCAGAAGAGAAGCTTAGATGTATTTTGTGTTAAGGCAGAATGGCTAGAAGGTGCAGAAAGCCTGAACTGTCAAGACACAGGATGGTTCCTGTCACAGAAGGAAGTCTAATTCTGCAAGGTATTTGCTGCTTTATCTGTAAGATCATGTAGAAGGTTATCAGTAAAGAAATGATAGATGTGTCATCAAATGTCAGTTGCAGAACCACCAGAGATACTCACATGTATTTGGTTGCACTGAGCCATAAATCTTTCTGCTGGGGAGATTCAAAAACTCTTTAATCGCCTCTTTAAATGACATAAGGAATTAACTATGAAGAACTTTTGTTCTGCTAAATCATTTTACATTCCCAATCCATTAGCCATAGTACCTTTGTGCTGTTGTTCAGTGTGCTTACTGTGTATGTACTCTTTCTTAATTTGACCTGAATCTCCTAAGGTATTTTATATTGACTTGGATGAAATAATAAGTAAAAAGTATATTCTGTCCTTAAAAAGAGTCAAAGAAAAGAAATATTATTAATCGTGGTGTTTCTGTAGCTGTCTGATGGCCTAGGAAGACTGATTTAACTTCTTGAGCGTATTGTTTCAGATATAGCAGTGTGGAATATTATGCAGTGTGAGGCAGTAGAGAATTAGATATCAGAACTAAAATATAACTTTAAAACAAGTTATAAAAATTGTTTTATTTATTTTATGGGCTGCTATCAGCATATAGAATGCTTTACCCGTCAGTCATCCTAACATTTAACTTCTAAAAGTGATTTGGTTTATGTACCAACTTCTGTGAATTTTAATGGAGTAAGATTGATACAACTGCTGCTCAGTACAGCCCAGCTTTTGTTCTTAAAAGCAACGTACTGACGATTGAAACAGAAAGCTGGATGAAAGTCCTCGACCACAGGAGGGTGGCTGCGGAGGGGTGACGGGGATGCAGGAGAGCTGGCTCCGCCGTGGGTGCGACGCTGCTGGGACTGCCGGGGCAGCGCGGGGAATTCCACGCGTGCTTCCTCCTCCTGTTCTGCACCTGCGTGGAGCTAGATCCAGCCAAACCCCGTGGAACAAGCTTGGCCCCAAGATTAATTTTACAGCTTATGCGTGGTGCGTGAAGACAAAAACCTTGCACGGTAACGGTGCGTCTAATAATAGCCAGGTGCCACGTGGTATCTCTGTGCATTGCCAGGCAAATGGAGAGGAGGCTACCTTTTTGTGTGTGTGGAATGCTCCTGCTCTGTGCTTTCTGTCGATACACGTATAGGTATCGTATGTGGACAGGACCGAGGTTCAGAAATGTTTGCGCAGACATGCTGCCGAGCTCCCTGGGGCCGTGGGATGAGCATGGCCCCACGCGGGAAATCTGTAAAGAGAGCGTGGATGTCAGATGGCAGCGCTGGCCTGCTCCGCAAGAAGTCGTACTTGTGCCAAAATGGTAACTACGTTTACTCGTTCTTACTTGCTGGCTCAACTACCCACTTGGTTCATCTGTACAATACTTCTGAGGCACAGCAGCTGTAAAAAGGATGGTGTGTGTCTAAGCCATCTTGTTCTACTTTGGAAACGTGGAAGCGAACATTGATTGACCGACCGGTGGATGTTCTTTCTAGCAGAGTCGATTCCTGTTAGCAGTTTTAAGTGTGAGGAACTTATAGTTCAGTGCTGTGTCTGTTGAGAGGAAACCAATTTTCGGTCTTTGTTCCTGTTAGTTCAGTGATTTTCGTTAGTTCTGTGTTCGCTGAAATTCATGGCTTGGCTTGTATGTTTTGTTGATGGTATTTTGGAGTTGTTTTTCTGAAAGAAAAACAATTTTTGGAAAAATAAAGCAGTTGGATGTGGTAGTCCTTAGCTCCATCGAACGTAGGAGAGTCATCAGGTCCTAGACATAGAATTTTACAACTCCCTACCGACGTACTGCAGCCTTTGAGGCCTTTAGCAAAGCAGTGTAAGTTTTAGCGTTAAGAAGGATGATATTCTACATATCTGTTCTCCTACCTGTTTTTGCACCTGGGCCTAAAAGATGCCAAGTATTTTCTATTCCGAAGGAATCCTGCGGAAGTTCTGCACGTTCGCAAGTGCGCACAGCCTGCACTTCAGAAGCGTCTCGCGTGGGAGGCTTGGGTCAGGAGAGCCGTGCGGCCCCGCGCTCCCGCGTTTGTGTTTGTCGACTGCGGAGTGCAGGGTCCTCTGGAGCATTAAGACAAAAGATATCTCGGAAGGACAAGGCAGCTCACTAATCGTGAAGTTGTTTATAACCTTTTTTTTCTTTTTTTTTGCTTATTTTTGCAGTGCTGGAGTAACTGAATCGGGGGGGGTGTTGTTTGTTTTGTTTTGTTTTTCTTTTTTTATAATTTAAAAGCTGTGACACTATATGCTCTCATGCAAACATAAATCTTGAAACAGTGATTTTTTCAAGCACTGTGCCGTCTCCTCCCATTACAAATGCAGTGGCAGGGAACTAAGAGAAGAGAAATTAATCTCAGTTTGCAGCTTTTTTTATTGTCAAAGAGGCTGCAGAAACTGCTTCTTGGCATGGTAAATCCCAGGAGATCTTTGAGGGCAAGGAGAATGATTTGCTTCAAGCTCTTCCACCCCAGCCCCGGATTTGACTATTGGTTACACACTCCCTGGTCCTTGGTCTGTCTTGATGCTAGAACCAAAGTAGGGAAATCATGGCTTCTATGAATCCACTGTTGATTTCCCAAATAAGTAGATGTGCACTATGGATGCAGTCTTCTACATCTTTCCAGAAAATGACAGTGATTTTTTTTTTTTTTTCATTTTTTATATTCCCCACATTTCTCTGTAGTGGTGAATACTTTGCTATCTTTAGGCTTAATGGAACTCTCTTAACAATGGTGTGTCTGCCTGTGGTGTTCTGCTTCCTGTTCTTAGTGGCGTTTTGTGATGGAAGAGCTATTTTATTTCAACCTTAAGCAATTACACTCACCTGAGATCAAGTGGGCTAACTGAATGCTTTGTAACACTGTTTCTGCGTTTTCCCCTTGACTTAGTTCATTATGCAGAGATATCTTTACACTTGAGCATAAGGCTTCCCTTCCAAAGAAATCCACACAAATGCTTGAGTCCACCCAGTGTGCCAGCCTTCAGTGATCATTTTTGGTTCACAGCCATGTAGCATCTTCTGTCTTCCCCTGTCTACTTAGAAACTTACACTTTAAGAATGTACATGAATATTTTCATGGATGAGATAAAAATGCATGTGCTGCTGCACACTTTACTTTGAGTATTGACAACATAACCTAAGCTCGGCTCTGTTTGGGTTGATCCATCTGGCCGCGAAAGCAAAACCTGCCATTCCAAAATTTGACGTGAGTGCGATGTGCGTCAAGACATCTTGAAACCTTAGCGTGCACTGTAAGAGGTTCAAATCTACTGGATAATGTGTCTCCACTGAAAAAGCTCTTTCAGTGTTTCAAGATTAGTATTTGAAAAGCTGGCCGTTGATGCTCGCTGAGTAACACCCCCCTTCAGAGAGCCGGAGAAGGAAGCTGAGAGCAGCGCTTGCTGCCGTGGGTGTCACAGGTTAGTGCACCAGCCCTGCGGCTGGGTGCCAGCTCTGTCCGCGGCAGGCCCGGAGGCAGGATTAAGAAGAGGTACGTGCTGGAACGGCTTTCCAGCCTCCTGGCAGCGTGTCCCTCAGCTATCCTGCCAGTCCCTCTCGTTCCTTAGATTGCAAGTTGTCTTGGTCAGAGGCGCTTTCTGTTCTGTGCTTTTTGTTCGGAAAGCATTTGGATAATACAAATAATAGTAATGCAACTACAGTTTACCACAGAGCTGTACAGATTCATCACCGTACTAACGGCTGCTGCAAGATTTATTCTGGGCTTTTTCAGATGACAAGTTAGCCATCCGATACCCGCTGCGAAGGGAATTGAATAAAATTTTCACAACAACAAATAAAAACACACTGCAGACAGATCTAGAAATCAAAGCAATTATCTGTAAAACATGATACCAAAATTGGGCCTATCTCCTTCCTGATCTTCAGTCACGTCAAGAAGGCAGGGTCCGGCAAACAGAGAAAAATGAGGGTGAAAAGCGGGACTCTTATTTCATTAGTTTCTTTTACAATACAGCTGCATGGAAAGTGTCCTTTCTTCTTACCTGCTCAGTCTGGAAGAAGGCAGCGCAGCTACATGACGGATTCTTGATGATTATTCTTACAAAACAAAGTAAAAGAAAAGCAGCTGGTTGCCAGTGTGTATCTAATCCCTCATGGAATAACAATGCCCTATCTGTTTCCAATTCCAGTTTCTTTTTCTGTGCAAACTTCAACACTTCTACAAGGTAGAAGTGTTACTCCCTATTTAAAAATTATGTCTGACAGAGCATAAAAACCTTATGACCAATTTTTAAAAATATTTACTCTTTAGGCGATTCCTTCTGGTACTTTACAGTCCTGGAGATGAGTTAGTATTGCTCCTTAAAATGTAGTTTCATATCTGGAATAAATCATAAATTAAATACCATTTTATATTGCAAAAATTATGCTACAATGCATTTGAAAATACAAATAGCTGAGAGGACAAATAAAAAGTCAGTGACTGCAGAGTAAGGCTCCATGGATTCATTCCAGCCCAGGTCAGTAAATTCACGCGACAAAGGCCCTGCCGTGCCGTACAGAGGTAATGGGTTAGGTCTGGGAACACCAGTTGCATTTTTGTGGCGCTAATAAGCCACACAGCTCTGCCTGAAGCTCTGATTCACTTGCCCTTTCCATGTTAGCGCTCCTGGGAATAACCCAAGTGTCTCTGCTCCCATTTTAAAGCAAACTTGGACTAAAGATAACTCAGAGTTGCCTTTGATAGAACTCTAATGGAAATGGAAAGGAGGCTGAAAAATAATTCTGCATTTATGTAAGAAGTGTTTTTTTTATGGTGCAAACCATTTCTCTTATACTTTGTCCTTTCTCACTGCCTTTGCTACAGGTAATAGAAATGTTGAAAATGGTAATCCTGAAAATATCCTAAAAAGAAGATGAATACTAAAATATACCTGAATTTGTAGTGTAAGCTGGTTTGAAATTTAAGCTGACTGTGAAAAATATCATTTTACATCAGGAAAGTACTTCATCTTATTGACTGAGGAGGTTTCTAGAATATTGTGCTCAGTTCTGCACCACTTAATCAGAAACATTTAGAGGGTGCTTAGAGACACCAGAATACTCATGAAATGTCAGAGCAAAAAATGAAAAAATAAAGGCTGAAGAATTTGGTAAGTAATGATGACCAAAGCAGAAAGCAGTAGGCTGCAGATGTCTGCAGGGTATAAACAGTGAGGATGAATAAAAATATTTAATGTAAGGCACAGAGATATTTAAGTGTAGGCTGAATAGCCAATAGAAGTGGCAGATTAGAGGCTAGTATCCAAAAGGAAGTAAAAGGATTGTGTAAGTCTTTAAAAATTAGATTTGGCAAAAGGGTATGAAGTGTGCTATTGGAAGGAGTACAATATTGGCAGGGAATTTGTACTAAGATATATTCCCAGTCTCTTACAGTATAATCAAATGCAGAGCTCGGTTTGGGTTCCTGTGTGTTGGTCTGAGTCTGCAAGTGTAGAATGTGCCAGCTGAGATACTTGTCTACACAGATCTAGTTTCTGTAATCTTGTCTTTTAGAAATGCAAACACTCATGCAAAAACAGGAAAGGTATGTATTAACACTTCTAACAAAGTCATCCCCCATGTTTCTCTTATTAATGTCCTGTGTTTCGCTAAAGTCTTAGGGTTTTTTCTACTGAATTAAATCCCTTAGACTGGGTACTATGTAGGAGTCAATGAAACCCTTCAAATTTTTATTAGCTTGAAGTAAGTTCTTATCGTGTCTTTTCTGTGTTGACTACATATAATCATAAAAAATATGGCTTGAGAAAGAGTTGTGTCTGTTACTTTATGCAAGCTTGTCTTGCTTGCTTGCTCTTTTTCTGTCATTTCTTTGATACCAATGGTGATGTATGTAGCAGAGGAATTTCATGCAGCATCTTTAGAAGTACTGATAAAGAGAAGGGAAAAAAAAGAAAAAATCGTGACCCTTAGCTGGTGAGCAAGTTGAAGATTGAATTCCTAGCTGTTTCTGACATGGAGTTTTCCAGCAGAAAGAGAATATGAAAATTTTCTTGGTAAAAGATGGGGGTTTTTGTCAATAAAGGTCGAGCATAGAGAGAAGAGGAGCTTTTGGTATGCCTCAGCTCACCCCAAACATAGGGACAAAGATAGATGTTTTTAATCGGATACAGTATTAAGAGAAATATGGGAATCTTTTTGGCTCTATTAGGGGAGAAAAAAAACCCGAAGAAACATTTGTGAAAGGATTGTGTCATTGGTGTGTTGCCCAGCCCGTGGAGCAGTCAGTTTATTTAACATGCTGGGGATGTGGTAACTCCGTTGTGCTTTACTAAACAGGGAGAGCAACTGGCTCTGTTGTGGGTTTTATATAAACTAGAGGGTTTGAGTCTTCATTTATTTGCACTTTATTTATTCTCTAATATGTAAAACTAAGCAGTAACACAAATATTGTGCTTGTCTAGAAACTTTAGTCTTACTAGGGGAGAAAAAAAGTGTAAACTGAGAAGCAAACAAACCTCAAAGTGTTTCTCTTTGATTGGTACCAACATTTTAGACATAGCTTGTAATGTCCCATATTTCTTTCAAGTTACCTAAATTACAGCTTGTTATACCTTGGTCTGTGGACAGGAGTTTTCCTGTGATCATGTAACAGATTTATATTGTAATTGTAGCCACTTTTACTTGGTGATTGCTTTCTAAATGCTAAATGAAAAATATTGTAAAAACTTAAATGCTTTGAATTTTGTGTGCTCTAGAAAATAGATAAATACCACCCACTGTTGAGCTGCGATCATCTATATAATGATGTAGACAAAACTTTGAAGTCTTGTTTATTTGAAATTCTGCTGAGCAGGAAGCGCAGGCTCCAGGGCTTATGGGGACAGGTAAGTCTTAGTTTATCCAGGCTCAGGCATTGAGATCCAGAGAATACTGACACTGAAGAAGAAAAGTAAGACTGGAGTTTTTTCAAAAGGCCATATTCACAGACTGTTGGAGTTTGACGTATGCAACACTGACACACCGTTTTTATTTCATTTCCTAAAGAAATTGGGTATTTTTAATGTCCCTGTTTGCCTCTGTCAGTCCAGCAATTAAACTGAAAGAGGGTAGATTTTGGTTAGACATAAGGAATCTTTTACGATGAGGGTGGTGAGACACTGGCACAGGTTGCCCAGAGAGGCTGTGGCTGCCCCATCCCTGGAAGTGTTCAAGGCCAGGTTGGAGGGGGCTTTGGGCAACCTGGTCTAGTGAAAGATGTCCCTGCCCATGGCAGGGGGTTGGAACTAGATGATCTTTGAAGGTCGCTTCCAACCCAAACCATTCCCTGATTCTGTGATCAACCTAACGACGTTTGAACCTGCGGGCCGGTTTTGGTCCAGCGTGACAGATAGGGGCAGTTCCCAAAGCCAGTTAAATTCCTGCTGACATCTGGAGTTCAGCGTGGGATAAGGCATGTGCACAAAGCACCGCCTGCGCTGGAGCAGGGGTTTCAGAGCGCGCTCTGCGTTTATCCTCCGCTTTGATCTGCCCCTGGCTAGTCCCTGTGCCATGTCTCGGAGCTAGCGATAGCACCTACTGTCCCTTTTTCATCGAGACGGGGGTGTGGGGCAGAGCGGGGAAGGAAGGAGGTGTTTTGGGGACCGAATGGGGAGGGTAGGTCCTGGGCAGCGGTGTGGAAGGGAGTACAGGCTGCTGCATTGTGGGAGTAGCAATTTGGGAAACAAATCTATAGGAGACTAGGTTTTATGGAACAAATTCCTTGTTTTGTGTGCAAGCCATGGGAGTAAAGGTAGACCTACAATCTAAATTGCATCTCTAAAAACATTGGTATTTTGGACAGAGGAATGTAGCCATTGACGAACTCATTAGAGTGGAGCAGATGTAGTGACCCATCTGCCGCTTCCTGCGCGTTCAGGTGAGGCCACTGTGGTCTCTGCTGCGGAGAGATTAGGCCTATAATCTCTTCCAGCGTCGAAACTTCTAGACGTTTTCAGCGTTCAGTGGCCGTACGGAGCCACGTGCTGCCGACAGCGGGGTAGAAGGGCCCTAAGCAGCAGAGCCAGGCGCTGTGCGGTGGGTGAGGGAGCGCGGGCTTTGCTGCAGCAGGAGCTGGTGGCCAGCCCGTGCGGCGGAGGACTGCCTTCCTCGGAGAGCTGCCCTGGTCCTCCAGCCAAACTGCTTGCCGCGCCTCTTGGCCGTGGTGAAAGCCAAAGCTGGAGCTGGCATGTGAGGAAGCATTAAATGAGAAGCAAACGTGCTGTTGATAATGACTGTGGTACTAGGAGCTTGGCTAACACCTCTGTTCTTTCTGAGCTGGACGACTATAAAATATAGACGCTGCTAGACTGAATCGCCATGACGTTGTTTTAACTTCTATGACAAAACATTGTGCATCCTGCCAGACCAGAGCTGAAGCTGGAAAAGTGTGGCTTGTCTGATGAGGGGGTGCAGGAGTATAACTGCTTTGCATCTGAGGTTATTGTTTGAACCTGAATTTTTTGAGGCCTGACATTTACTGGTAGCTAGACAAGTGTCTACATGAAGCGGTGAGCAGCCCTGACAATTTAACTACTGCTGATGGGATGCAGTGGAGACAAGGCAGACTAAGCAGGCACAGCCAAGTGGCCCAGAAGTGAAGCGGAACAGGATCTGAACCACTCTGTCACCCCGAGAGACGGCCCGTCGTGCTCGGAGCTGAGGCAGCTGGGGGGGGGGGGGGTGACTTTGCGATACAGCTACCTGAATGCTTGCGTTGTGGCTAACAAACCGCAGTTTCCCACTGTACTGGGTCATAACAGTCACCGGATTGCAAGAACTTAACTGGATAAATATGAAGAGATTTTAAAGGCATTTTAGAGTCACTTTGGTTTTATTACTTTGAGTTTTGTTATACTCTGAGAACTTACCTCTTTATACTTGGTGTTTCATAAGCAGATGAAGCATGAGGCAAAAATACAAGAACCAACAAGTTTTCTATTGAATCCTGTCTGACCAAAATCCAGGGAAAAATATCATATGCAGCAGTAGGGTGTTTATTAGTTCTGTTTCAATTGGCCTGGGGTTCTTTTGACCTTTAATTAAAAGAAATGTGGGATTTTATTTCTGTTGACTGCAGAATAACGAGATCATTTAGCTTTTTAGTAATACTAACCTCTTTCATCAAAGTACAGTTTAATTGAGAGCTAATAATGCAGACTTTCATATAGAATCCTGAAAACAGCATGCTAATTACTTTACTTTATTAAATAGTATTGGCACTAAGCATTTAAAACCTTCAACTTACCTTGGCATAATTAGCTTATTCTCATTAGCTGCTATCTCAGCCTCCAAGAAGTGAGAAGCTGGTGAAGGAAGTTAGAAATATTTCTTAAAACTCTTGGTTGTACAAATTATTTACCTAGATGAAAGAGCCTAATTACTTGATAGTGTATAATTGGACCATCATCAAGATCACTATTGTACGTGATATAAAACAAACTCCAAAGGAAGACTCAGTAACATTAAAACAGGGTGTTCTAATAAAAAAACTTCTGCTTGAAATCATCCGAGTCAACGGTTTCCAAAGTGGCTGCTTACATTTTTAGTATCCTTTAGTGGACCTCAAATTCAGATACCTCGTTACAGCATCTGTGCACATAAAATAAAGTTGTGGCTCCTGAATTTTTTGAAATTGTGTCTTATATCGGACACTGAAAAACTGAGGTGCACGTAGTTGGGCTCCAGCCTGATGTCTCATCTTACTGACACTTGGAAGAGACGCTGGGTTCCCAGTTAATGGTGCTTATCGAACTAGTGAGTATGGGCCTTAATATTATAGGAAGTCAGGTAAGATCCTGAGGACGATGGATCTGACAAACAGTCCAAATTAACCCAAGTAATCAATGGGAGCTTTGCCTGTCCTGCACATGAGAGTTGGGCTTCAAGGCTTCCCTGTTTGATTATTTAAAAACACACTTGCTGCAGGTAGAATCTAGCCATCAGTAAAGGACAAGTAACTGAAACCAGGTACTTTGTTTCATCTCCAAGGAATTTTTGCACACATTTTCTGTTTTAAATGCTACTGTGTTACGTGGCCCTTTGTAAATAGGCATCCTGCTGGCATGTGGTACTTCTGAACTGTTATGTCTTTAGAAGGACTTGGTAGACTTATCAAAATCCATATTTTTAATTGAAAGAATAATTTGTTTCTTGAAGGTACTGTATCTTAATAAGCAGGTTCCCATCCCCCTGCCCCCTTTTAATTTTGTTGTACAAAGCAGCAGCAATAGTTGTCTTCAGCTCAAGTGGAATCTGATATTTTACAAACTTGAACATATGTACTGTCAGCAGTTTAGCTTTTCCTTCTCTGTTTCATCAGTCTTTCTATTTGTGCTGGATTGTGTCCTCTTGGACACCTTGCTTCCACCAGACTGCAGAGCAGTGTCCTTTCCCCACTTACATAGATTAGGGTCTATTTATAATTTATGGTCTCTGCCAGCTAAACACTTTGCAGAAAAAGCTGAAGATTTTCTTTGTTTTCTTCTCTTGCCTTCTCTGTAGTGTCAGCCCTGTTAAGTGAGTGCACAGTCAAAGAGAATTTAAGCATTCTTCTCCTTTTGTCTGAAGGATATTCAGACTGTTTTTCAGATACGCCCGGTATACCCAAAGCAATTATTCTTTCTCCTGCATAGATGAAATGTTTATGGTAATGGGTGTCAAAATGCTAATCTTGGAAATCCAGAAAGAATAGACACTGAATTTTAATGATGTTCCAAAATACATAATTCATACTGAGGGAAACATTTTTTCCTCAGAAGCAAAATGGTCTGTCTAATAAAATAATGATTCCCAGCCAGTTGGGACGGACCTTCATTGAGGGTATCCTGCGTTTCATCTTGCCCCGCTGCCTCCAGACACTCACGATCTTGCCCACTGCCTTCCCAGCCCCGACTGCTGCCACGGTTTCTTGAACGGCTGCCGTCACCATCTCGGCGCTTCTGGCTTCCAGGTCCCACTGCCGCTACGGCGTTTCTTGTGGATCTCCACTGCTCCTTCCCCAGGCAGTGTGTCCCCCCTCCTGCCTTTTCTGCCATCAGCCTCGGCAGTGCCGGGACAAACCTGGGACTGATGGTCAGGCACAGCTC
The DNA here is from genome assembly GCA_035590195.1 of Aviceda cuculoides. Lineage (NCBI taxonomy): Eukaryota > Metazoa > Chordata > Aves > Accipitriformes > Accipitridae > Aviceda > Aviceda cuculoides. The sequence goes on from JAVJGG010000007.1 coordinate 11,090,638, forward strand.
GTTAGCCTGGCCTCCGTTCTGTGCCACGTATTGCCTCTGGTGTTGGACGCTCTGCTAGTGCCTCTAAGTTTAGGGACTGATATATAAAACATAATAAAGCACAACCTCAAAATAGATCTGTGAAATTTAAAATACTCATGGTTGAACTCGGAAGAGAAGCACAGTGCTTTAAAAATCGTAATTTTTGTATGCATAATTAGTGCGAACTTCAGTCACACGTGTTTTGTTCCTCAATTCTCTTTTCCATTTCCTCCCCAACTCTCTTTTTTTTTCTTTTCTTTTTTTCCCCCTTACAAGCAAGAGAATTTGCAATGTGGGTAGAAACTTCAGAAAAGGTCAGGTTCTGCGGAAGGGAAAGTTTGAGGGAGGCAGGCGGTGTGCATATACCTGTGCAGGCAGCTTCAGCTGCAGGACTCTTTCTCAGAGCATGGACACGCTCAGGAAAGGCAAAAAGATGTCACAAAAAGTGCGAAGTAAAAGGACGTCATATTAGTTACAGCTCATTAAACCCTTACGTGAAGAACTCCACTCAAGTTAAAAGGGCTTTACTTCTGTTTCTTCCCTCTCTTGCAGGGGTTAAACTAAAGAGGTAATATGGTATAGAAAATTAAAGCTACTTCTGCATAAAAGCTCCCATAAAGGGCCTTCGTGTGCTTAACTTGTGTGCTTTCAGTTTACACTTTCTATTAATTTGTTTTACCTTTTCAGAAGGTCCTTGCCTTCATTAAAGACCCAGTACAGCATTAGAAGTTTTCCTCAAGAGAAAAGTAATTCCTAATTTAATGGCTCCTTTCATACTGTTGTTAGACACGAAATAGTAAAGCAAGCATTGAGAGATGAGATCTGCTTCCCAAAAAAAGGGAGAGGAGATAGGCTTTTTGAAAAATTATGAAGCTGAACTTTCTTGCTTGTGTTACCGACATGAAAGTATGTACTGATTTGAAGTTTAAGATATTAACGCTGCAGCATTGTGAGGCTATGTCTCTCTGCTTGCCAATTTAGTTAAAATCCATGTGATTATAAGTAAAATTAATAGTGTTTTTAACTATTTTGCTTTTCAAGTAGCTAAGTTCTTTAGCAGCTTTTGAGTAGGAAAATAGTCATAAATAATGTTGATATGACTACAGAAACTAATCATAGTTCCTTTTTGGTGAAGCAGAGTTCAACAAAGCATCTTGATTTATTTGTTTGATCAGCCAAGATGTTTGGGTCTGAGTATTTTTGTTGATGCTGAAGAAATTGCTACTGTCTGTTTATTGAAGGCAAGTTGACACTTGTGACTTCTCCGTGACAGACTATAAAGTGAAATCATGTAAAGAGATATTTGAGGACAGGAGGCAGGATGGTTTCCTGGCTATGGAAATGGGAAGCAAGTTAGGTATGAGTTTTATCCTTGGCTTTACTGCTGATTTACTTGAGCAAGAGCTTTTGACAGCCCATATTACCTGTCTGTGCCTCTATTTGTCCTATCTGTAACGTGAGAAAAATTAAATAAAACTGTTTCCTTTGTAAACAAAGCTGGTATTTCTGAAAGAAAAGTGATAAAAAAAGCTAAACATTATGGTCGTCAGGAAAGGAGGCGGCCATCTATACCAAGGCAGGACTTCTCATACATATCTATTGCATGGATATTTCAATTAAAGAACAATTCTTTGGTTCCTTCTGTTCCATTTGTGTTCTCAGAGTCCATTTTCTCCTAAATTCTCAGCCAGTTGAGATCCCATTGGAAATTACAGCAGCTTCCGTTTGCGGAGATGTTTAATCAGAAATGAAATAGAAATAACTTAAATGGGGCGATGCTGATTAATCATCTGAGAATGTGGCTTTATTTACAACATACATGATTTCTTATGTTCCTTTCATTATACTATAAACTTGTCAGATGCAAGGATTGAAAGAACTCTGTTGTTTTGCTGTTGGGATAACTTTTGTCTATGCCCTGGATTGTAACAGGGCCTTTTTCTGAGATTATTTTGGTCTGTTGGTGAAGAAGGGGGTCTTTCATCGTACACTGAATTCTCACATTTGGTTTCTGGCACAAGGAATTTCCTAAACTTAGTACGTGAGCTTAGGAAAAGTTGAAAAGAAAGTACTCGATTGCAGCCTTGTACATGAAAGTGATTATGTAGCCAGCAATTTATTTTCCTTATAGTACCAGTGGAAGTGTAACATATGTACTAAATAATTATTTATAAACATATGAAAGCTTTACTAAACAGTTTTTAAAATATAACCTTCAGTACTAGTGTATTTATATAACGTCTCATACAGATACCCAGAGGGGCTATTCATAAACCTATCCTAAAATACACAGAAAATATCACCAGCTTACCTTCAGCATATAAAACAGCATTTAGAAATGAAATTTCAGGCTTTTTGTCCCCCTACTTTTCTCTCTTTCTGTCTTTCTGATAGAAACTCACAGTAATAGGCCCTGCCATCTGCTACTATATATTTTTCGTGAGTTTTAACATTTTGTTTTTAGAACCTGAAAGATGAGTAAAATGTCAAGTCACCCAGAAAATAATCACAGACATGACAACTCAAATGTTATCTCAGCTTGTCTGTACCAAAAGTGGTTCACAGGAGGTCTGGGCCCTCCTCGTTGCAGATAGAGCAGGCGGAGCAGGTGAGCTCCTACGCCCTTGGTATTAGCCGATACATTTTTGAACACCACCACAAGGCTTTAACAGAAGATCTCCCACCGATTTTAATGAGTAACGTGGCCAAAAAACCAACAGCATCACTTTCAAAGTTGGTTCTGTAGAAGGTGAACTACAGATTTCCTTTAGAGTTTCGTGTTATTTGAGTGTTATCTGGAACGTGTTATTGTGACTGCTGGCCTAAAAAAGTGCAGCTGCGAGGCAGCCATTGAGGCAAGAAGGTGGTAACTGCACTAGCAAAATTAATTCCTTCTGAAGAAGTAAACTCTTCCGTTGCGTTACCACAGAAACGTCATAGGCTTGTTGCTGCCCTTCTCCCTCCTGCCGTTCTCAAGCCTGCGTTTGCGACTCCTGTCAGCCCTGTAGCTGCAGCGTGCCAGGGAGGTGCAGCAAAGGTCCCCTTCCAGGTCGTGTTCTTCTGGCGTTTCCAGCTGCTCTTTGTTTTTCCCATTCTGTTTTTCCATCATGCTGAGACTAGACTGGCGCCGACAAGCTGAGAAGCCGTTAGAAAGGTACGGGATAAGAGCTTCAGCTCGAAAAATGCTCGCAGTTCTCAACTTAATTTGGAGGGAAAGAACTGTGCAGCCCATTCATGCTGCCTTGCTGTCGAGCTGCGCTCGGGAACTCTTTCATTCCACAGCAGGTACTGTTAACATAAGAAGTGTATGGCCATATCATTTGCCTCCTACATTTTTAGCTGTGCGAGGTTAAAATTATTTCATTGAATAGGTTCCCAGCAGCTCAAGGATGGTTTTCATAATAAATCCTCTGCAGATTTGCTATCTTTCATTAGAATAAGAGGTCTTCTCCGTGATCTTTGCACTCACAGCCTGTGCAAAAGCCGTCATTACAGTGTTGCAAGATTTTTCTCTTAATATTCCACTTCAGAAGTCTCGAGCTTGTTTTCAGTTATCTCCATTCTGTGTTTCATTTTACTCATTCCTTTAGAAAATGTCTTGTTCACAGGACATTTTTTAGGCTTTCCAGTGGAAGAAGGTGATCTTTACCTTACTAGTACTGTTCGTTCAAACTGCCTATGCTGTTATTGCTGGAGCTACACTGCTGAAGAATACCGAGGCAAGTTAACTCCAGATCTGAGAGGACCTTAAGAAATAGGAGGCAGAAAAGTGATGGTTCTTTCACAGATTTAGTTTTGCGATTAATGTATATTTAGTGAATATGCTTAGGCGTAATGTTCTGGTCCGCTGAAGTGGTGAACAAGGCAAGTCCTACTGATGACTCAAAATTGAAACCACTCGTGTTTCGTCAGCCGTGTCAGCAAAACTCAAAGGTGCAGGCCCCCAGGACGGGGACAAATGACTGTCTCTCCTCTTGCTGCAGATCAGTTCCCCCAAGCACCAGCTTCCCTGAGCCAGCCAGAGCTACAAGCTCGGTGAGGCCTCAGATGCAGCAGAGCAGAGGACGGGAGAGCGGCGGCGTTCCTGCTTTGGGCAGTGCTGCGCTCGCTCTGTGAGGCCAGGCGAAAACGCTCGGCTCTGGAAAGGGAGTGTCAGGAAGGGCGAGCGCAGGGCACAGGCAGACGCACTGGCTGTGGTGTGTGGTCACCTCTTACTGGGAATGGGAGCTCCGCTGGGCCTGCTGTCTTGGGCCTCTCGTCAGGTTGGTGCACAGGGCAACCCCTGCTATTGTCACCTTTTTTGCTGGATTTTGTCACTGTAACGTTGTGGGTATGGTAGTGTAAGGCTTGACAGAGTTTGCAGGTGGAGATCATACTTTCGTTAGGACGATGTAGATGAGCCCTGGAAAAGACCTGAAGAACAGCCCAAAAGTTTCTCGGATAAGGTGGATGTCACCTCTGTTTGTAAAATGGCTCATATTTTAAGGAACTGTAATTTGACTATGCAATGCCTATATCTAAAGCTGGACTTGACTTCCATGCTAACATTCTGTTGTCATTGGCATTCCAGGTGAAAAAAATAATTGTACACAAATTATTTCTATCATGTCCAAAGAAACTGTCTCATATTTTTCAGGGCACCAAAATCACGTTGAATTTCAAGAGTGGGGAGCCTACTAGACCTTTAAACCTTTGAAAATCTCCAGTGATTTTAATCATTTTGTGCTTTTAAATACATTCCCCTTTCATAACGTGCTTAGAGTTACTGTTTTCTGACAACAGTAATGCTTTTAATCATTTATTAAAATAATCGTGTTATAATGTATGTTGACTTTGAAAACTCTTTGATGACCTTTAACATATAAATATTTCCTTTCTTTCAAAGGTACCGCATGAGTGCCTGTCTCCAAGTGTGTGTGTGTGTGTGTCTGCGCGCTGTAGCTGGCCATACGCTTCCGATGTGCTGTGTACAGGGTCACAAATCTCCAGAGAGTCCAATGTGTTCATGAATTATCAAGTGCTCAGCTGAAGGCAGGCTATTTGGAGGAATGTGCACACCGAGTCTCGTTTTAGAGGAGGCTTTTTGCTCTTCTGTTCTTGCTTTGCAAAGTTTTATTTTGCTTTGGGAAGCTAGGTTTCTTTGTTACACCTGGAAAACTAAAAGAACGAACAGCAGAGTGTAAGAGTTTGGGAGATAACTCCTGAAAGTAATATGTAAATCTTGGGAGTTACAAGTCAAGAAGAGCATACTGAAATCGATGAGTGAAGCTGTATCTGATGAATAATAGCTTTCCCCGTTCTTCCCGCACGCTGTTTTTTGTTGGTACTAATTTAGTGCAGGTACATGTATGCTGACAGCCAGTGTGCTAACTGTCTGAGAAATGAGTCACAATTTGGGGGAGTGTAGGATTAAGTTCTTTGATGTGGAATAGGCTTCATCCAGCTTCTTTCTGTCTTTCTGGATTTTTTTTTTTTTGATTGCCAGTAATTTTGAAACATGACTAAAATGCTGTGTATGTACTTGACCTGATCTAGAGAAACATAATTCTAATAGACACTGTTCACCCCGGTGAATGGAGCAGTGGTTGGGGGCACGAGAGATCTGAATTTCATTCCTAGCTGTGTCCCAAGTTTACTGGGTAATCAGTGGAAGATCTTTTCTCTAGTGTGTGCCTTTGTTTTGCTATCTCATGATTCAGGGAGTAAAACAGTATTCAATAGCTGGTCATCTTTATGAGGAAAACAATGGAGTTCACATGCTGTCTTTAAATGGTGATGAAAATATATGTTACATCTTTGTCATATATAAAGAGCTATTTTTAAATAGCAAAATCAATTGAAAAGACACTTACCTGTAAAAAAAAATTATATTGTTATATGAAATTTCTGTGCAAGGTGCGTTTTCTACAGAAATGTTTTTACAGTGGTTTTTTTTCTTTCAGGCCCTGCTTGACACTCAGAATCTTTTGAGAGCTCAGATTACAAATTTTACTTTCAACCTGGGATTTTCAGGGAAATTTTATCACACAGGTAAGAATGAAATACTAAAATCACTTTCATTTTGATGGTGGTTTTTGTAGTATGAGGAAAGTAGGAATGATGGAGACTAAGGGTCTGAGTAGAGAGAAGAGTTTCCTTCATAATAGGATGACTAAAAAAATCAAATTGTTCTTTCTTCCACGTTGCTTTGGGACATACATTTGTGTGATTGACCGAATCAAATTTTTCTCCTAAAGTAATTATACTGGATTGACCTTTTGTTAGTGCTGTAGTCTGTCTGGAAATAATCATGTAGGTAGAGTCTGTAAACACCTATTTGCAGCAACATTTCTATTTAAAAAAAAAAAGGGTGTGTGTGTGTGTGCATAATAGTCCAGTAAGTAGAGTAATGATGTGGAAGTAGGAGAGCCAGGCTGCAGTTTCTAAGAGAAAGACTAAGCCCTTCAGGAAAGTGTACTGTCAGACTGTTTCAAGTTTCCTGAATAAGAGGAATGTTCCTCCTCCTCCTGCAAAGAGGGACATGCAGAAATGGCAGTCGTAGGGCCAGGGGGAGACCTTGCAAGCAGCAGTCCAAGCTTGGGGTTAAGCTTTCTGTAGGGGTTATATGTGTTACATATGTGTCATTGGATAACAGTAAAATCCATCCTGAGGGTGGAATAAAAACCTTGCTGTTAAATAAACTCTTAAATAAACCTTATTGTTAATAAACTCTTACTGTTACTTTATAATTTCATTCAATTTGAGCTAGCTCAGATGCTCACTATAGAAACTCTCCCAGGAAATGGGGAGAGGGAGGCACATAGAATAGGTGAACTGGATTTTTCTCTGCATCCATTTCCTGAGCACACAGAGAATTTAGGTGGTAATTTTAGGTGGGCTGGAACATCTCGGAATAAGGCACCTGTAATTCGAGTAAGCTGCAGTGCCTGCATTAGGTGCCAAAGTGGAACAGATTTAATTCCTCCTCCCCTTTTATTAAAATTCAGTTCCTTTCAACCTGTTGTTGAGTGGTAAATTCCACCAGTCAAATGCAATTTTCTATTGCCTTCGCTGAGGGTTCTATTGAGCTACCACAGTTTATCCTTTTGGATAGTTTAATCTCTACTGTAGAATATAACAATGTATATTACCCATTAAAATAATATTATACTTAAACCACCGTAGAAATAGGGAGAAATAAAAGAAAAGGTATTAAATAGGATGTGATAAAGAAGAAAAGCTGCTCTCTACTGTCAAACAGAAAGAAGAAAACATGCATGCAAAGTAGGACAACATCAGGGCCTGGAAGAGCGAGACAAAAGACAACAAAAGATAATGTCACAGTTGAAGGATATTAATATGAAAAGAGGAAAGTGAAGCGACATGTTAGCTAAGACTAGGAACCAAAACCAGATTTATTGAAAACCAAAGAAAGATATGCAGAGCCTGAATACGCTCGACTGCTGTGCACGTTACATAGCAGAGGGATGAGCGTAACTCTTCTTGTGCTCAGTTGTACACTTTGTTCAGTGTTACTTGTCATATTAAGAAGAGAAGAGGCAGGGAAGGAAGTTTGTTATTTAGAGCTGCACAGCTGGAAAAGAAAGCAGCTGGAGCTGTGCAGTTCTTCCATAGGTCTCTTGGGCTCAGCAGACTTCAGCTAGACGTGGTAAATGTCCAGGTTTCACCCCTGCAATCCAGGTGTGACCTGCACAGTTCAGAGAGACTAGAGATGCCTTAACTTTTTCACATTCAGGACATCACTTGCTCCATCCGTTCCCATCTCTTCCTTCCCTTTCTTTTGCCTAAAATGGCCCAGCAAAACAGTCCTGACTGCCAAGTTTGTCACCGGTGTCTCAGCAGGCAGAGGTACTTTCCCAACCACTTCTTTTGCCTCAGTTGATAGTTCGGATGCTTTGGAGGGAACACGCACATGGGTTTCCTGGGTTTGGCTGAGTAGGATTTGGCAAAGGTATTGCATGTTTGTAGCGCAAACTGACCCAGCTACTGGCTGTAAAATGAATGAGTTGAGCCTGTCTCTGTTACAGCCCATCCCTTGCTGTGGCTTTCTTCCTTTCTTGATATGGTTTCTTCTCCCTGATCGGGCTATCATATGACCTTTAGGCACTCCTGTCACTTTCTTCGATAGCGTGTGAACATCACACAGGGCCCCACGGACTCGCATGGAGTCCAGAAATCTAAATGATCCTACAAATATTGACGCATCACTACATATGTCTGCCCACATTTTTCATTCACTGCTGTAGTTCCCTCAGAGGTAATGAGGAATAAAATCACAACAGCAAAGGTATGTCAGACAAGGTTTACTGAAAAAAAGAGGGAAAAGCAAAAGGCATATAGGGTTAGTGAGAGCATGGCCGTACGGATGCAGAAAGCATCAGAGCTGAACATTTGGCTAAAAGACTGAAAAAGGAGAACAGGTTTTGCAAAACACTGAGGGAGAGAAAGGATTTGTCAAGTTGTGTTGATGGTTGGCAGGAGTAGGAGCCATCAGTAAGGCGGGAAGCAGGCACACTCTGAAGGCGTGTTAAGCTGTAGGTTGTCCAAGTTCGGCTCATAGAGTCCTTGTATGGAGCCCATTAAGGGGTTATTTAAATTTGGCTGCCTTTGACAGGACTTTGTCATTAAAAGTGCACTGGGACGGGGATGAATGTCTGGGCTTGGGGCTGGAAGGGGTGTCCTGATCCGCCAGAGACCCTGACACTTGCCCTCCCTGAGGTGCTGTCAGATACCCAGGCTGAGTCTCTGTCAGTAGGTTATACAGAGCTGAGGCACGGGCCCGAGCACTGAGAGCAGGTTGTCGTTGCCCTTGGATTCCCAAATGGCCTCTGGAGTACTCGGGGTCCCGGCCAGCCCCCGCCGCCTGCGCCCGGGGGCAGAGGCAGGGGCCCGTCCCAGTGGGTAGCTGGGGTGCAGCTGGTTCTCTCAGAGGCCGGGGGAAGTTATGAGTGTCAAAGCGGCCAGCCGGTCTCGGGGCTGGAGGACAGGCCCCACCACTGGCTTATTTCCTGCTGTAACTGCAGCCCCAGAAGTGTGAGAGAATGGCAAGGCCGTACGCTGCTGCCCGAGCGAGTCCTCTTCATCAGCGCTGCGATTCAAAATGGCGGCAGGGCCTGTTCCACGCACCACATCCTTAGGAACGGGCGGGAGAGCATCTGAAAAGGCAGGCCTGGGGTCTGAGAAATGTCTCGGTGAGCTGCAGCCACTCTTTAAATCTCTTAGAAAAAAATAAAACGCAGATTTCTAGGAAGTCCTGAATAGGCCATGACCAGAAAGGTAAGAATTAGCGGGGAAGAGAAAATAATTGTATTATGCATAATATTTTGAAAAGGCTGCTGGAAAAAATACTTCCACATGTCATAGGTAACGAAAGGAAAAGAAGTTTGTCTGGGGAGTGAGTTTGGTTTGGATAAGGAATACCAGAGAAGAGTTGTCAACATTTTCACCTATACTCTGTATTAAACCATCTTGTGTACAATTTATCTGATTCCGTCCCTTAAGCTACTGATGTTACTGATACAGTATGTGCATGTGAGGACAGTGTTGTATCATGCATTCAAGATGCCATGAAAATGGGGCTCTCGGTCTTTTACTTGGCTATAATGACTTCAGGAAAAGGAATATGTACTTGGAAACATTTAAAGTCCTCAGTATTTTAAATGGTCAGATTTTATTATGCTGATTTCTTTCTTATATTTTCAAACATTTGTAAGAATATAATATGAGACTTTACTTCAGAGATTTTTGTTTTTTTTTTTTTTTTCAGGCGCTGAAGAGGAAGATGAAGGCGATGACCTATTGTTGAGGTCTGTGGATGAGTTTTGGTGGTTTCCCCATATGTGGAGTCACATGCAACCTCATCTCTTCCACAATGAGTCATCACTGGTGGAGCAGATGATCCTCAACAAAAAGTTTGCCTTAGTGAGTTATATTTTTGCATTTTATATTGGATTTAGGTATTCACAAACCATTATTCCTATTTTGTTGGAAAATCAGTCCTCGTAGAATTTGTTTTAATCTCAATGAATTGAAAAAAAAAGAAAGTTTTGATAAAGGGCTTTTTGCAATCACTCTACTTTGTGCTGTGAAAATCCTGTTTCTCTACAGTTTGGATTTCCTTCTCAATTGAAGTTCGATCTTTCTGTATTACTTTATGAAAAAATTTGAGTGGAAGAATTCTTTCAGAATGAAGAATTAATTATGTTCCCATCTTGGAAAGTCAATATAGATAAAAATTCTTCTATTTCTATATTTTCCTAAGTAAATTTTTGTCCAAATAACCCATTGTTTAGATTAGAAAAAAACAGTTTTCTGAAAGAATAAATACTCCCTTAAAATGTGTCAAATGACTTTATGAAAACACTGCATGTTAGGATTAATGAAGTGTGACACGTTTTCAAAGATGTTTTTCTCAGTGATACCTAGTAACATCTTATATATTCCATTTGGATCAACTTTATAAAAAATCGTTTTGAAAAGCATCGCCTTTACTAATTATTTAATCACAGCAAAGCTCTGAAAAACAAATGTTTCACTGGGAAAATAAGAAAAAATAAACCAGATCTTTAGGTCTGAGGATACTAGAGAAACAGACTTACCTTTTCTCTACAGTCAATTTCGTATAATAAAACCAAACCAAACTGCCATATATAATGCATTTTATTTGTCTGAAGAAATGGTCCACTGTAAAGATAGAAAGAAGTGTGATATCAGAATATCTCAGCAAACATAACTTGTTTGCTGAAATACGTTTACTCTTCCAACAGGCTAATTTTACTTCTCCCTTTTCAAAATACACTGGTTGCTCCTTAGCTGGCAGGTAATCACTTTGTTCCTTGAAAGAGCAGGGGGATTTGAAATACCAGAACAAAAAAGAGTGCACTATGGTCATGTGTCAGTGAGTATAGGACGAAGGTATAGACCTAGAATATCAAGCAATTAAAATTTGTATTTGAAAACTTTGCTTTTAAGTAAGGTATATGCATTCTTTCAACCAAAGATTTTACCAAGTTTGCTGTAAACTGTGGTTGTACTGAGTACAGGCTAGCTCAACTTTACTTTTTACTTTGAAGAAAGCATTTTAGTAGAAGTTAGAACCATGAAAATTTAAAAATGCTGTGTGCAAAATTCCCTTTTTTTCTATGATTCTGTGTACCATTGCAAGTTCCACTGGAAATGAAGTTAGTTCTTGTAGTTCTGGTGTGACCTAAGACACCCTCTGGGATTAGCCTACAGTATGTAACCATTGAAGTATATTATTAGAAGAATTCATATTCAACCTTGTTTTAGGTAACTTCAATTTCTATTTTCTTCACTACTTTCAATGCTCTTAATACTTATAGATACCTTATATTACATGTTTTTCATGTCTGAAGCAATGTGTAGATATCTAGACATGGAGCTACTCATTATGTGTCACTTGCGTAAAGCATTTAAATTAGTAACAAAGGTAAGTATCCTGATTTTTTGAAAGAGGCTGAAATTGCTGATGCCTCATGCATTTTCAAACTGAATGTGTATACTGTAGGTTAAATGCTCAATGTGGGAATTACAGTCACTAAGAAATAATGGAGACACTGACACTTTGAAGATGATAGGCTCATAATTAGAGTGAAAGATTTTAATTACATATTTATTACTGCATATTGTAAGACTTGAGGGAAAAACCCTTAAAAATCAGACATTTGTTTATAGCTGAATGAAGGAGATAAAATGAGACACCTAAAGAATGCAATTTCTTAAATGTTCCATAAAGATTTTTCTTTCTGATGTTTATGCACGCTTAAGGGAAGTAGAAAAGATAAAAGGAAGAGGAATTGAAATACCTGTGATGGAATTAAATAGTGTAAAGCTGTGTAACTGATGGTGTATCCAATCCTTACCTCCCCATGCAGTAAAACCAATAGGCCGGATCTTACTCATTCCTACGTTGGCAGATTACACACGGCGCACCCCGGGTGTAAACCAGCAGGTGATGCAGTCCCTGGGTGCAGCGGGGTTGCTGATGGGGTGTTCGGGTCTTACCCAGGAGCGGCACCCCCTTACAAGAATTCCAAAAGCTGCACCAGCCTCAGGATGGTAAAATCTTATGCCCAGTTATGTGTGCCACAAGTTGCTAAAGGAAATACTAATTTCACTAGTTTTTTAAATGTAAAAAAATTAGGCTTCTCGGCTATGGTTAAACCATACCTGTCTGTTACACATGCCATTACACCAGGTTCCAAGTAGCCCTTTAATGAGGAAAAAATAGCTTTCTTCCCTTACAGGCGTCACATCTTTAAAGTCTTATTTCTCCTGTTCTTCCAGAGCAGAAGCAAATGCTGCTTTTTGTGAGTTTGCTTTGTTTTGAGCTGTTACTGAAGTTAAATTAGAGCAGATACATCTAATATTGAATCCTGATTTTTTAAGCTTTTTAAGCCCAGTACATTAGCTTTCCTGCAGTAATCCAGTCTTTCTCCAGAAAAGATGATTTTACTAAGGTCATGCACCCATTTTTCTTTGAGAGAAGACTTAGAGAGTTTTTCATGTTCCTTAGTAACTTGTTTATTCAAAGGAAGAGACCCAAATGTCAACAACTCTTGCCTTTGCACAGGAAGTATGATTAGAAAATATGGTGAAGATGACCATACAAATACAAACAATATAAAAGAACTCTTAAACAGAATTCAAAGGCTGTGCAAAGGCATTTTTCCTAAGTCATTGCAACACAACAACATCTTATAGACATTGTATTCTGCTAATCAGACTATCAGAGCAATATCTGCTATATACTGTTCCTTTGAAAAGTAACCTGAAAGAAAGCAGAAAAGGTGTCAAAATTCGTTAGAGTATATTGGAAACCAGAAACTGGAAAGAAAATACATTGAATGTCAAGAGAAGGTACAAGGTCAGTATGTAAACAGCATAAATGACAGGAGTCTGCAAAAATAGAAGATGTACTACAAAAGGGGTTAGCCTACAACATCTGCCTATTATCCTCAGATTTTTAGTAGTGGTTGTCTTTTCTCTGTTTTTCAAAATGACGCTAAAATGGTTAAGCTGGTTTTTTAATATGGTTTTATGTTTCGAGTAGACTAGACTAGAGGGGAAACGCAGTGACTCTGTGAAATTCAGCTAACAATCCGAGTAATTGTGTAGGGACATGTAGTGGAAATCACACTTCAGTTATTGTAACTGACAAATGCTACCTGTTGTGTTGAATACATGCCAGTAATTTTCTCTGAATTCTTACTTTGTGAGCAAATTTCTTGCAAGAACTTGAAGGAGCGCAGCTTTCTGTTTAATGTAGATTGAAGAAATCAACGTAAAATACATCTATATCGCTCTTCCCTACATACTCATAAAAATATTTATTAAAAAGGCTTTTGTATTAAAATCCTGCATTTCATCTTCACCATGCTGCCTTCCATCTCCCTTACATAGCAGCATATTTTGATATCACTATTATTTGCATTTCAGACCTGTTCTTGATCTCTCACAAACAAAAGATTTGAGAAGTGCCAAAACATAAGTCTTAAATTTTTGAAAGCAGTCATTGTTGTGTTATGTTTTAGGAACATGGTATTCCAACTGATTTGGGCTATGCAGTGGCTCCACACCATTCTGGAGTCTATCCCGTACATGTTCAACTTTATGATGCCTGGAAAAAAGTCTGGAATATCAGAGTTACCAGCACGGAAGAATACCCACATCTGAAGCCTGCAAGGTATAGACGAGGCTTCATCCACAAAAATATCATGGTGAGTTGTATTTATGACGTCCATATTACAACCACGCTACCATTTTACGAACAATTTATTTTTAAGTGGAAATTCACATTGTGAGAAGCACATATTGCTATGCATAAGTAGCAAGATATATGTGACAGTGTCTTGTTAATTAAAATCAGTCTGTTGCTGATGATGTTACTGCTGATGAAGGTGGCCTCCAGGCACCCTGCTGTTAACAGTTAACAGGCTGTTAACTGTTCTAGCCCTACTGTTAGTACTGGTTCAGACATCTCAAGTAAAAAGTCAACTTTGCATCTTTTAACAGAATATTATGGGTTAGATTTCTAGCAGGTTTTAAATTAGCATGGTACCATTAACTGCAAAAGAGTTTTGCTAGTTTATGCCATCTGAGAATCTGGATCTTGGTGCATAAATATTTTTTTCTCCCATTTGAACAGTGCACAGTTGCCCTCATTTTGCTTCCTGGCATAGAGAGATGTGAACCGTGCTTTGCGCTGTGGCTTAACGCCACCGCTCAGCTTTGGGCCCAGGCAATCGGTCTGGATGCAGGGCAAACACTCAGAAGGTTGGAGGGAAGGAAAACACACACATACCACACCCCCCTCCAGCCTATGAAACTGCTCTGTTGAGGCAGCCACAAGTCAAATCACGCAATTTTTCTGTATTACATAATTCACAGCATTGTTCGCTGGCAGCAGTGTTTGCCAAAAGGGGTGATACACAACTGACATGGACGGCTAATTCCATCTGGTCACTGGGGCGTAGGCTATTTCTGATTCCCATATTGTCATTATTATCTGAGAAGTGTTTCAAAACTACTTTCCAAAATACTTGATGGTGTATTCGAGTAACTTTCTTTTGGAGCGTGTAGGAGAGCGGCGAATGGCAAAGATCCTAGTGTGTGTGCTGTGTTGTACCTCTGGCTGCAACAAGCAGTTTTGGAGGGTCAAGTGCCTTAATGCAAGACTGCCACTTTGTTTATAGCAGAATTCTGGTGGTGTCCTGGAGTCACCATGGATACCACTTTTCTAAGCATATAGAATATAATATAATAATATTTAAAAGTTTTGATCTCTTTTTGGGTAAAGCGAACTAAAACCATCTCCAGACATCCAGGAAAAAAATTGACACCATACAGCTTTGAGCTACAGTTTGTTCTTCTCAAAGCAATAGCTGCATGTAAAATAACGGGTTTGTGGATATGCTCAGGGGGCGTGAAGCATTTGAGGAAGACTGATTGACTCTCAGAATCTCCAAAAATCTCTTTCATAAATTTTTGTAAAAACATGTCATTTGAAGAGACATAATGAGATTTAACACAAGGACATTGGGGCCAAGAATCTATTTCCAAGAACAGTCGTATAAAACCACCTGTTTTGGGAGTCTCAAGCTTTCAGTTCTCCAGGGCAGATGCATTAATATTTTACATCTGCAGGCTTATAGTGATGAATACATTCAGTAATAAAATCGTTGTGTAAGACTTGCCAGAGCATTTCCCATCCAGTACAGCTTTATTCCCTGCCTCTGTGAAGAATTGTTCTCATATTTCATCAGTGAAATCCAAAGGTTTTTAAAAAGCACATGCAAGTTTATAGCAAATGTACAAATTCCATACATTTTCTGACAACACAGAATTTACGATCTGTGGTCACAGTATCCTGTACATTACAAAAAAGATGTTGAGAAATGAAACTACAAGAAATAAAGAGTATGTACAAAATCATGGTCTATGTCAAGTAAGGGATGTATGCTTTAAAAGTTTAAGCTATCATATAATAAATATTCTAAGCTGGACTAAAATGTCTGAGAACAATCCCAGTTTAAGGATTATACGTGAACATCAATACTCAGCTGTTGATTTTCCATAAAAAATAGACCTAATTGAAATACTCTCCAGTGAATTACTTTCTGAAGTTGACAGAAAATATTTTGAAGTTCTGCTGGAAAACTAACTGCATTTATTAGTTTTTCCTATTCAAAAGACTTGCTCTTTGCATATTTTTAAATAGTTTTGTTTATGCTAGTCTTTATTGCAACTGGTCTTACAAAACTAGTACAGTTGAATGAGAAGCAAATCTTTCTTATGATGTGAGTATTATCGGCAAAAGTCATCATGTATCAGTGTCGAATATTGGTGGTGATGTGATGCCTAAGCCAAAAAAAAACCAAACTCCAAAACTTTCAAATTCAAGTTTAAATTTACAACAAAGCCACTGTTCAAATAAAAAGTGGAACTGATTAATACAATATATACTGACAGTATTTCAGATTTTGTTTCAAATTATCTTAAAATTTTAGAACTCTTTGATGGCTAGGCTTCAAATACTTGGTTTTAGGATCAGGTGTTATGGACAAAATTAGTTTGAGGAGGTTGCTGAATTGTAACTCACTGATTGAGATCAATCTCCAGTTTCATACAAAAAGTGATGAATTTTTGGATGTTATGCTTTCACTGGTAATAAAAATGTTGTTTCTTTCAATAAGGACTATTTATTGATCTGCCAGTGTATTAATTCAACTGGAACATTATTGACTTCTGTCAAAGTTACCACAAAGGAAAAGGAACATTATCAATTATGTGTTACTTATCTGGCATTTATGGTCTCATTAAAAGTATAAACATCTTGGTTTTATGGATTTCTCTTGAATTTTTTTTTATTTTTTTTTTTTTAAATTAATTCAGGTGCTTCCTAGGCAAACTTGTGGCTTATTCACCCACACAATTTTCTATAAAGAGTATCCTGGAGGCCCAAAGGAACTAGACAAAAGTATTCAAGGAGGAGAGTTGTTCTTCACAGTGGTTCTCAATCCAGTAAGTACAGTGTAATTTTGAAATGCTTTTAAAAAATTAGTTAAAGGAGAAGTTACTGAATGCTTCAAGGCTAATCAGCCGGGTTTCCCAAATAGTAATGATTAGTCACAGTGAGCTTTTCTGCTTTTTCAGTTAATTTAAGATCTAATACTATGTATGTTCTGTTAATTGTGCAAAGATACTACTCTTTTTGACAACTGTTTTGTTAGTAATGCAGTAGTAGTAACCTTTCTTACTGTTCTTCACTTTTGCATGAAATAAGAACCCTGAGATTTAATTTTTTTAAAGAATTCCAGTGTTAAGAACTGATACTACTGTGATACAAGTACCTCAGGTGAAGTCCGTTTTCCTGCTCTGCCAAATTCATAATCAGAAATGTTGGGAAAGCTCATTGCTTTGAGAAAGTTGCAAGCAAGGAGTGCTCATGCTTAAATCTGGGTTGAGAGTTTTCAGTTGGTGATTCATGATAGCTTCAAAGAGAAGATCCAAGTAAACGAACCACTTAGTTAATACATCTGCTTAACCTTTCATTTATCTTTAATGGGAGAATGAACAGCAAACGAGGCTATGAAACTATGGAATACTGACAGAAGAGGACAGTATAGTACTTCAAAATGGCATGGGATTAGGTCAGTTGCATCAAAACTGACCTTTTAGACAAGATTTAGGTGAGTGCTTCATCTGAAGTCCGAATGAAACTTAGAAATAAAATTTACCTGTTTTATACAAATGGAATCACTAGGACTCATTTTTTCAGAATATCAAAGGGAACAGAACATATTTCCACTCAGATCCTGTGGAATAACAGCCTAAGTATTTTTGTGCCCCTTTTTAATCTTCCATAATTTAGTGAAAGTCCAAAGGAAAAAAGCTTCTGTCAGCTGCTTCAGTGATTTATATGCAGGTCTGTTTTTCAAGCCTCAGATTCTTTCAGGCTATAGTTTTGGTTCTTTGAGAGCAGTTACTGTGTTTGTTCTTCTTTTTCATGTTCACATAGCAGAATTAGGAAATAAAAACTTCACTTCCTCAGCACACACGTGGTCTCCCTTCTAGAGGATGGCAGTAGTCCCAGTCCTAACTTTGACGATACATATAATTTCAGGCACAGCATGTTAACAGAGGTGAGACCTGGAAAATTCCTTGGATGGAGGGTATTGATACCATAGCAATGCTTTGGCAATATATGGATTTTAACTTAGAGTTACTAGCTTAACAAATGAGACTTAGAGGGAGACATATAGTTACAACATTTTGAGTCAGGACAAACTGTATTCCATATTGAAACACAGCCACAACTTAGCCAAAAACTATTTTACTGTCTTACAGCAGTAGGGAAACAGCAAAATTTAGTATGGTTGCTCAAGGCATAAGCCTTTCAAATTAAAAGAATGAAGAGAATGAAGGGCAAGACAAGATAAGCAGTGAAACAATCATGATTATTGGTATTAATCATAGAAGTTTGATCATGCCTGCCTAACATCCTTGAGTGTGAGTACAGTAATGTCTTTTTATATACTACAGTTACATCTTCGATTTATGCATTGCAATGTAGACTGTGTGATCACCTAGTTCCTAGAAATATGATATCTCCAATACGGTACAGGCTAAAAGAATAGAAGTTAAATGGACTGTTTTCTAAATACAACTGTAAATCAATATCAGATCAAAATTTGCCCAAGACCAATTGTGGTAATTCTTTGAAGGAGTGCCTTTGAAAAGGTGATGCGTCTGGTTTAAAATACCTGCTTATAAACAGTTTCTAATGTTCTGAGCATTCGCCTGGCATGTAATCAATTTAAAGATTAGGGTTTACGTCTTTGGTTTTTTTTAAGTATGACATGTATTTATACCATAATTTGCAAGTCAGAGTTGGGCAAAGATTAGGCATTAAAATTAAAACTAAGTAGCTTTAAGAATTTGCCTAATTATGAAGTGTCGTTTTGTTAGAAGCGGCATTTTGGATTTTGTAAGCTTTCCTGTGTTTTTATTAAAATTGCTGGGATTTCTTGATGTGAAACATCCAGCTTTTTAGAGGATGCAAAAATTATGTTATGAGACATTTTCTAAATGTTATTTTTCACTGATGTAAAGCTACAAAGAAGTAGTATTACCTAGGAATCGTTACAGTGTCAGCTAAATAATATTCTCAACAATGAGTACATAAATTTTTAATTTCCAAAAATGGAAAATGTGGGTGTAAATGAAATGTAAATCTTAACAAAGGCCTTCATTACATTTCCCGTTTTTTTGGATGACTGATCTTAAGTGAATATAGTTTCTGAGGTGTCAGTTACTAGGCTGAGGCTTTAGAAACTGAGTACCCTACACTGAAATAAATGCCCCAAGAATAAAGCCCAAAATTTCTTTGTGGTTTGGCTGTGTAATGGTAGCTATCCACAAGAGAGGCTCTGCTTCCTTATAGTGTGCTAGATAAACCACAATCTGCAGAATAAACCACACAAAACCCACAGGACCATGTGCATCTGTAAGCTTTTGACATGAGAACCAGCATTATTGCCCTGTTCCCAGGGCACTGTACAGTCAGAAGTCCTGCAGGTAAGATAAGTATCGGGAAATCCTGCTCTACAAATGATCTCTGCTAGTTCTGTTTTATATAGGAACTAAGAGTTGGTTTGTTGGAGTCGCTGATCTTGTGGTTGGCAAGCTGTGGTATGCATTTATAACCCCACACTGCTGGTTCGATCGCGATAGGATGGCGGCTGTAAATGATCTTGACAGCTCTGCCCGTTGTGTTCATAAGGCATCTAGAATGCCGAAGTGCCACCGAGCTGAAAAAGAGTCTAAGTAGTAATATAACACGCTATCTACTCTTCCAGTAATTTTTTGTACGTCTGTCTTCTGTTAAAGATCTTGCTGACTTCAGTGGCCCTTAGGCAAGATTGCACTATGTCAGGATCTTGCACAAAATGTTTTACAGAAAAAAAAAAAAGAAAAAGGAAAAAAAAGAAAGGGAAAAAAAAAGCAGCCTTCAGAAACCCTGTATTATTAGTGTACTGGCATGATTTTCCCCACATTATCTGTTGAGTAATTGACCTAGGTGGAGGTTGTATGACTTGCACTAATTTAGCCAGGGAATTCTGTAGCAAAGCCACAAAGAAAACATGCGTTGTAGAAGTCTTTAGTGACGAGTATCTTATGCAGTCAGACAGCTCTCTGTTCTATTATTTCTCATTGTTACTGTTTTTCCTAGCACTGTACTGTCTTTCAAACATTTTAGCAAGCATTTCTCCGGATAAACTTGTTAGAATCTTAAGTGACTTCAGATTCATCTACCTCTGTCTGCAATATTCAGTGAAGTTCTTGGATTAATAAAACAAATTTCTGTGAAACATCTCTTGGAATGAAATTTTACCAGTGTCCTAAATATGTCTGGTAACTGATGAAGGAAGTGAGCAACTACATTTTGAGCTATATATAATGATGAAGTAGGTTTAGTAGGTACACTGCCATCAATGTATCATTTCTTCTCAGGTTTGCCAGTAAATCTCTTATCAATACTGACAAGACTCTATCAATGCTTCTGAACCACTCTGAAAACAATTAGACCGGAGAACCAAGCCAAACTAAACTTAGCTGAACTGAACACGCCTTTATGAAAACTGTTTGATTATTTCTTTCTCTCTGCCCCTGTATATTTTCCTCATCTGCAACTAGGAACGTACATACATATTGCTTCTTTATGAAAACATGTCTGTACGAGTTACTGGTCTGTGCCACAGCCATTGTTTCTGTAGGTAGTTGATGTGGAACATGTACGATAAAATAAGCTAAGTAAGAACTGAGACCAGAATAGTTCAAAAAGCACTGATATTAGAGAGTTTTCAGAGACCTAAGTTACAAATGAGCTTCTTCTAGTTTGCACATGTATTACAATGGATTTCAGTATAAAAACTTAACTGAGTAACTAAGGCTATCTATTGAAAAGTTATTTGTTTGATGTACAACAGTACTGTTCAGTCATTAACAGGAACATAACAAATCTGACTGTCTCGGTGAGTAGCTATACATGTTACGGTAATACACATACATAAAGGCTATACACCCTTCATCTTTCCAGGAAAAGTAAAAATTGTGGCTCAAAGGATTCTGCTAAGGACAGCACTGCATATTGCAGCATTTTCTGTAATGATGTGCATGTTCTCCCATAAGAGCAACTATTAGAGAATGAGCTGTTCGAGCAGCTGTTGTCAGATGAACACTTGAAATTCACTCGCCTGTCCCGTGATGGAGGCTACGGAGTAAGAGGCAAACATGTTGCGGAGCTCTTGTTCTCCTTGAGGCTGCATGGCCAGCAACCTACGTTGATGCAAGGGCTGTGTAGCTTACTCTGTGCTACACAGACAGTAGGAAAATGAGTTCACTGGTCACTGTTCTATGAAATAACTTGCTTATAGTTAAGCCAATTTAAAAAGGCTGTACTGCAAGCAGCGTGTTATGTCCCAGTAACAGAAGAGAAAGGTTCTTATCTGTGAGTTTGTATATTTGGATTACATGGAATGTACACGAATCAATGTTCTTAACATGTGGATCTGAACATTTTGCACAGCAAAGTCAGTGGAATTTTTCCCATTTCCTTCCCATTGTCATTCCCATTAGTGGGATAATACGTAGGTATACCCATGTTCCTTATTCTTTAAGGCATTGACATACTGTGGAAGGAATAGAGTGGGAAATAATGCAGAGTGTTGTATAATGAAGTTCTGGAAATCCATGGTACTCCGCAGACTCAGTCTTATGGGCAAACCTGGAAGCAGTTGACTGAAGAGGACTACGAAGGACTGAGAAAAACTCCCAATTTGAAGAGAAATAAAAAATGATCAACATCAATTATATTTGAAGAGAGATGACAGACAGATGCAACTCTGAAATTCCATGAAGAACCTAGACAATGAAATCCTGTTACCTGTCTTGAAACAGAAAACCAGAGGATAGCCAGTTAAATGAGGATGAGAATTTAAAGGAGAATTGTATAGGAATCTTCCTCCAAGGTAGTGTTTATGACATCAAGAACTTATCAAGATTTGAAATACAGAATTAAATTTGATTGGATATTCATGCCTGTAGTAGTTGGCAAGATATGGATTCCATATAAGCTTCCATGGTTTATGTAACCCTTGAAAGCAGGAAAGACTTTCACAGGGGATTGTTTTTCACACATCTCCCAGCTGTAGAGTATCCTGTACTTTCCTCATACGTATCTGATACTATCTGCTTCTGTAGACAGCATTGCTACACTAGGTAAACAGGCAGGACAGACCGACTAGTTCTATTCATTTTTTAATATGGAAAACCTTACTCTTTTTCTAAGTGCAAAGTTTCAATAATGAAAATAAAATCCATGAAGCAGATCAACAAAATGAAATAGAGTATGTCTCATGTGCTTCCTACCAGTTCTTTAGATTTTATTCCCAAAGATTATTCCAATTTGTTAATTTGTTTGGTTTAGTTTTCACTTGATGATTTGGAAGGTATGTTTTGATTCTAAAATCCAAGTAATCTAGTAAACCAAATTTTTCTTAATATAAGACTGCAGCTTGGACGAGAGGCATGGTCTGAAACAATATTGTACACGTCTCCTTTTCTGGTAGCATCAGTAAAAGTTAAGGTGTCTCAGTCTGACTTTGTAGAAGGCATACATAACCCAGTCCTAAAATATCCTTTGAACTATGGAAGGTACAGAGCAGGAGCTTTGCTGTCCTACGAGATGAATGTTTAATGGAAAACGGTTCATGAAAATCTTTTATAACTTTTCTGCCCCCGAGAAAAACAAACAGGACGGAATACAGTAATTGCATTACACGCACTTACATGCACTTCCGTACAAAGTACAATGTGTCTACAGATCTAAAGAAAAGGGTAAATGCCCTGTGGAGAGAAATTTGGTGACAGCCCAACAATGAAACTAATGTGTAGCCAGCTGTGTGTTCTCCGTATGGTTACAGCGGTACTGATCAAGAGGGAAGACTGTTAACGGTTTAGGCCCTGTGTCTGATTGATCTTAAAATAATGTAATCTTTGTATGCATTCAGTTCTAAGTATTATTTTTCTCTAATTTTTACCTCTCCCAAGTTACAGTGAGTAGAGCTGTTATTAAGCTAATTGACTTGCAGCAAGGGAGAAATTATCTCCTTTAGCACTGAAAATGAGAGGATTTATATGAGCATCAGCAGAACCTACTGTATCTTAATGTGACCCTGAACAAGATGAATAGTCAGGCTTTGGGACTACAGAGGAAGATACAAACCCGAAGGCAGTCAGGCTCAGATCTTCCCTTTCTGTCTGTCCCGCTTTGCACAACCTCCTGTTTAATCATGCTGAGTGTGAGAAGCAGGACAGATGACAGAAGTGTTGAGCCGCAGGCTGGTGTGGGGGGTTCGTTGCAGGCAGCCCACGGTAGTGCCTTCGGGAGCCCAGCCCGACCTCCTCGGTGGGCCGGTTCGGTTCAGGAGGCTTGGCCCACTTCATGGGCGAGTGAGAGGGGCAGCAGTTCCGCCTCTTCCCTGTCCTCTCGTGCCCATTTTGGGAACTCTTGGGAACTCCCACGATAGTCTGGGGAGTTGCCATGAACTGGGGCAGTGGAGGAAGTCGGTTTTGCCGAGCATTTTGGTTGACTGCAAAATACGAGTATTCCTTGCCTTTCTTCAAAACCCACCCATAAAAGCCAGACAGAGTCTGGTATTTTGTGGGGGGAATAGACAAAATATAAAAAATCGTAAATGAACAGGCAGGATTAGCCATCTCATTAGGGGTGATTCCTTGTAACAGTGTACAATAAATGCATTGAAATGGTGGGCAATAAGAAAACTTTATCCTTCTGTGATTCTTCGAAATTCTCAGATGGGAAGCCTTATCAAGTGGTTTACAGCTGTTAGTGAAGCTTGGACAGTACTGCCAATTGGGAAACTGAGACAAAGGGTAATGAGCAATTTACAGAGAAAGGCAAAAAAAAGTTTGTGCAACAGCTGAAAATAAACTCAGGTTTCCTGACTGTCAGATTATTAATTCAGAACTATACCAAATACGTAATTTTGTTTGATCTTATAAATCTTCCCTGGCTCCATTACATTTATAGTGGAGGCACTGCTGTGTAAATCAAATTCAACTAGCTGGCTTGCTGTCTTTGCAAGTGGACAGATCATGGCAGCTGTGAAACCAGCAGGACAGCTTCAGAACAAAAAAAGGGAGTTGCAAGCTGGAATCTCTCTGCGGTGGAATTGAACACAGCTTTTCTGGTAGCATACAGGTCTAAAAGGAGTATCTTTCAACTATTAAAAATACATATTCAAGCATAGACTGCGATCTAATTCATTATTCTATCACTTTGTTAGTCTAATGGAGCAAAACCAGCTGTTACTGAGTCTCTAAATACCTGAAACAAAACTGTTCTGAATAACACGGAGACAATATCAGAACTGCAAACAGAGGATGCACAATGCCAAATTAATTGGAATATAGGCGTTCTGAGAGTTAGACGTACTCTTGTGGCCTGTAAACATTTGTTCAGTAGCTAGAATAGGAGCAATATACTAAATTGGTAATGCATCTGCTTCTAGTGCCTAGCAGAGATCACATAATTAATTGTCAATCATAATTTAACTTCATTTTAAAGTGTTGTGCTTAACTTCATTGAGTTGGGAGGCCTTGATGCTGCCTTTTAATGTTGTTGCACAGATTGGAGGGTTACACAGTGCCCACGACAACAGTACCTTGATGACTGGCTTAACAGTATGAATTTATTCACGTTGAATTGCCTGTAATAGATTTATACATGGCAAAAAAATGAAGGACATGTCTAGTCCGTAAGAAGTGGTTATTACCAATTTTTTCTTATACCAGCTCATCTAGTTCCAGATTTAAAATAATAATACATCAGTGTTACTGCAAGTCTCAGTCTTGCCTCCACGTCCCTGGTGCTTGCCAAAGCGGGTGCAGCTAACCTCTGAACAGGGAGTCTTCTCTCTGCTCTTGGGTTGCAGTCCGATCCCGACGGCCTAGTGCAGCGGTCTCCAAAGTGGGGTACGTGCAGCCCAGGGGCTGCGTACGGTGATCCGTTTGGGTGTAGGAAGAAAATATTAGAACCTCAGTATTAGAAGTATGTACCTTACAAATAAATATACAGGCACTGGGGATGCATGCTCAGAAAGTCTTTACTGATAAGTGTGTGTGATCAAAAAAGTCTGGAGACTGCTGACTTAGTGGACTACCGTTCTACAGGCTTTTTACTGTTCTAGAGGCTTTTGTACATGGCTTGTTTCACTCTACTGTAGACATTGCCACTTCTTTCTTTCCTGCATTATTACTGTAACTGAAACCAAATCAAAAAGTCCTCCTGATGTGGTACACCATTAAGGAGGTATAAACGGAAAAGGAATACGAAGAAGAAGAATAGTGAGGTGTAAGCGCAACCTATTCATCTGCCAAATGTTTGTGTAAAATGGAGTTTGAACCTGAAGCAAGGTACATTTTGCTTATCAGGATATATGGGTGAGAGTGGGAATATTTGCAGATTGCCCAGCGCAAAGATATCCACTCTGCTGCTTTCTATTTTTGCAGCTAGTCTTGCTCACCGTAAATAGTTTCTGTCCCAATGTAGAGAAGCTTCATAATTCACCCTTCCAGACCTTCACAGGGAGCTTGGTAAGAAAAAAAAAAAAAAAGTCTTTCCCACTATCCTTGAATAGTTCTTCTCATCTCTGTTTTTTCAAAAAGAGACACCCCTCGACTCCAGGGTGAAGAAGCCAGGAATGCGAACGTGGCACAAGCCAGCAGCCATAAGAGGGGCTTCTCACGCTTGGGAATGAAGGGTAATGTCATTCCTTTGGGAGGCAGGCACCTCTGGTTTTGTCAGGAAAATGGCAACTGTTATCAAGACTCTAGAATCTTAGTTAGTAGTGTCCTTGTGTATAATTTTAATAGGTGCAGCATCCTAATAATGTTGATTATGTAGTGATCAATATTTCTTAAAATATCCAGCCTGCTAAAATAATATCCATCGCTAGAAGCTGGGTAACTTGTTGCATTTTTTTCATGTTGTGTAAGTTGTTTGTCAAGCATCCATTGTTTTCTCTGTTCTTGATACATAAATTAGATCATGCTGGTTCATCTTTTCCTGATACATGTGATTTAATGGCAGCAGCTCAGTCTTGGTCTCAAGTCTAATTTGTTGACCTAGAAGCTATTGCCTCTAATTGGGAAATGTTGTTGTAGGAAGGAAATACATAGCACAGAATGAGCATTCAAAAACATAAAAGCTGTTTCTCCTGAGTTCTTGTCCTCATTTCCCTCCATCTCTCTGCAGTAGTAGTCAGAATCTCAGATAAAATCAGGGCCTGGGAAGGAGAGCAAAACAGAAGCAGCCCTCTGCCCTTTCATTCTGGGGAAGGAGAGCAGAAATGCTAAGGAGAGGCTGAAAGGAGCAGCTCATCCAGCTGCATGTAAGGCTCTGTGCGAAGGCAGAGTAAAGCACCTTTGCTACTCTGATCCAAAGATGGGTAGGAGCAAGAAAGGAGCTGCTGCCCAGAGGCCAGATTTAGTCCTGAACGATCATTTTAAAAATTGTCTGCGTTCCATTTCAGTCCCCTCGTGAAAGATATTAAATCCTGTGGAGAGTGTGCATTGACGTGCAACCGAGATGATAGTTTGTTTATGAGGAACAGCTAAAAAGGGTGATCCTTCTCGCACTGAGATAAAGAAAATGCTGAGATGCCCCGAAAGAAATTATTTTAGAAGGTGGCTGGCAATAATAAAATCAAATAAGGTCTTTTTAACTGAAAGGGAGGCTAAAATGCTTGTTAGAGTAAATATAAATCCATTCACAGCCGCTTCCCTTTTGAAGAAGGAATAAAGAAATATATGAAGCTCTATTTATATTTTACAGCATTTCCCAGAGGTGCAAGATTATTGAACAAGCAGCGTTATTTACTAGATCTAGTCTTCTGAGATGCCCGCAAAGGATTCCTTTTATATCTCCTGATCTGTAGTTTTAAAAGAATAAATCTTTTAGTAGCACAGCATGCTAACTATTAGTTGGCACAGAAAGAGTAATTGTTCTCATTAGTTAGAACTTGTTTGAATGAAACAGAATGTAATATGCTAGAGCAAAACCAAGCATCATAACTCAATATGGAAGGCAAAGAGTAACAATTATGTTTTGTCTTGGTGTGAAACTGCACACCTGCAAATGGAAGGGTAATGATACGAGTTCCCGTCCTTCTGGGCAGCCTGGTGGGAAAGCAGGGAAGTGGGTAGCAGCACACCATCCCCTGCAGCTGGGCCAGCGCCAAGGTGAAATCCCTCAAAACGGCACTCGGCTATCGTTTTCTCCTTGTAGCCAGAGAAACGAGAGCATCAGCTTACACGTCTGTCCCAGCGCCGCGGCCGCGTAGCCATCGTCCGCAAACTCCGCGGAACGCCCCTGGAGTCGGAGAGGGCGGCTGGCGGGTTGGCATCACGTACTGTAAGCCACCTCTCAGAGGGATCCTGGTGTGCAAAGCGGTCCGGGATCCTTCGCGGGGAAACGTGGCCGTTGCAGCATCAGGCTCCTGTTAGACAGGCTGCTAGCTTAGCCCGTAAAGAGCTTGTGGAGCTGAAACGAGAGTAAGTAGTTCTCGGGTGAGATCAGGTGAATGAGGCCCTCGGTCAGCAATGTGTCATTGTTCAGTGAAGCACTGGATTGTAGTTTGGTAATTTTACGTAAGTAGTGATTTTACTAGGAATTTGTACAATATCAACAGGAGGGGAAAAACTTTTGCTCAGATTTTCCTGGAAGATAGTCTCAGCTGATCTGTAGTATTTTTGATGCCACATAGACGTAAAGGAGACCTTTTCTACAATATAAAGTTGTACGTTAGAGTAAGTATTTGGTTGCACTAAGGAACAATTTGGTTACATGTGTTTACAAGATTTAGTCATTTATGTTTGAAATGAGGATTTGATCATCTTTCTTTTTCTTGCAAAATATTAACCATAAAGTACTTTACATAAAAAAGTAGCTGTAAAATGGGGACTAAGGTCTCTGATATACTTTTCCCTTCATTGACACAGTTTCGTATGCTGGAAATTATTTACGATGATACATCCAATCAATTTTTCAGCCTCCACTCTGACATTCTTAAAATTACAGTGATATTCCTTTCAGGGAAAGAGTAATAGATATTTTCCCCGAACTAGCAATCTTTTCAAGTTCTCCTGCTTTTCCTTCCAGGGCAGTGCTGTAATAGTTGGCAGGTAAGGAGTTGCCAGGAGGTGAACTGACATGATAAATGTCAGAGGTCAACCCTTGTGTAGGAAAGAAAGAGGCTGTCAGGAAAACAAGTTAACCTTTTTTATGGAAACCTTCTGATTGTATCTTTGTTGAGAACAAGGGAGTCATATGGCTGGTCTGTTCCTGCTTTGAGAACTGAAATCAAAAAGGAAACTTGAAAAGGTTATATACATTTGGCAAAATGCTTATTATTGGTTGCCTAAAGGGGAGGGTTTGGGGTGGTTTTTTTCCAGTTTCAGTCCCATCTGAAAAGAAAGATTGTATCCTAATGACTTGGCAGTGTGTATCTTCTAATTTTATTTGAGTCAGACAAACTGAAGCCCTCAGCTTACTTTATAAACCAAGAGGTGTCACCAAATGACGCTGTTAATAAAAAACATTTTCTGTGTCCATTCAGTGCAAGTAGTCTGAAGTGTTGCAGTTGGGTGTTCAAAAATAGATGTTCAGTAGCTTTGAACATTTTATGTCAAAGGAAGACAGTGTTTTAAATACTCTAAACCAAAAGAATACAGCTGTAGATTCCAGCTTTTCATTCTTTTCTTTTTCCTTTTTTAAATCGAAGGCTGGAATTCCTTTATGAAAGACTGACTTCAGTTTCTGAACTAATTTCAGAATTATGGCCATGATAAGCCTTTTTCTTTTTGAAGTGGCTTACATCAAGTTTTACTTTAAATAGAAATCGCCTATTCATGGCATTAGCAGATTTATTTATAAAGAGAGTCATGTTTCTAATTTTTTGATGGAAATTGGTCTGGAGAATTTATCTTGGGAGAGTTCTCCTGTTCTTAAAAAAAAAAAAAGCTTTGCAAAAAAAATCACTGCTAGAGAGGCAAGGGTTTGCAGATTTTAGTGTAAGCACAGACTGCTTCATCAGTGAAAAACTGCTTTGGAAATGGATGGTTTTGCAAAGCAGGGGTTTCAGTCTTCAGCCCGTCCTCAGTCCCCGAGAGACCATCCTTGCAGTCCGCGTGTTCCTGCTCGGCTCACCAGCACGCTTTACGTGCATCCCAGCGGGCCCTTCCCGTGAGAAACCTTCACGGCAAGCACTGCTCCCGTTGGGAGTGTGGGAGGGCGGCTGGAGCAAGGGGTGTAGCGGGGGGATTTAGCCGAGTAGCAATTTCACAGGAAGGTGTTGGAAGAGCAAAATGCAAGCAGCCTTACAACTGATGGGATATTGAGCTATTTTTGTTTTATTCGGGAGTATTTTATGCGCAGTTATTTGAAAGTACTCAATGAGGTTTCAGATTTTGGTTGTTTCTGCGTGTGATTTGACTACCTGCCCAGCGCTTGCAGTACAGCTTTGTAGAAGAGATGAGCTGCTTATCCTATAAAACTTACAGTTGGAGCAACAAGATTTAAATCACAGCAAGAGGAGAGGTCAGCTATCTTCTTGGTCTCCGACTTCTTTACTCTTTCACCAAAACAGAATTCACATTTTTAATATTGTGTTTGTATTCCCCTTGAAGTAAAACTGGGTTGGTTTTGCTGTATTCTCCATTAAGTAAATTTATATAAAGATGATGTAAATAGTGTACAACCCCAGGGCAGGATTGCATATCCTAGTTCACACAGAGCTCATAGTACCTATCCCACAATTTTCTTCATTGATTGCGTTGAGTTGACTCCAGAACGAGGATGTAATTCAACGAAGAGCAAGGACAGTAACATCTATGCAAATGTGATCAAAGTCTTGCAGCTCTAAACAAGAGCAAAATGCAAATTAAGTTTATATTATCTGTGGTTACACTGCCACCTA
Source organism: Aviceda cuculoides (assembly GCA_035590195.1). Taxonomy (NCBI): domain Eukaryota; kingdom Metazoa; phylum Chordata; class Aves; order Accipitriformes; family Accipitridae; genus Aviceda; species Aviceda cuculoides. Next base: position 11,120,241 of record JAVJGG010000007.1, read on the forward strand.
GTGACACAAAGAGTTAATGTCTGCTTTCTTTATTTTGTTTTCTAAGATTAGCATCTTCATGACCCATTTGTCTAATTATGGAAACGACCGCCTGGGGTTATACACCTTTGTGAATCTGGCCAACTTTCTTCATACCTGGACAAACCTGAAACTGCAAACTCTTCCTCCGGTTCAGCTGGCTCACAAGTATTTTGAGCTGTTCCCTGAGCAAAAGGACCCTCTCTGGCAGGTAGGCAGGCCTGCTGATGAAGAGATGAGAAAAAAAATCATCTTGATGGTGGTTTTTGTGAAGTTCTTTGTTTCAGTTTCTTGTAGAGAAAAGCAGTAATATTTTTAGATTTACTAGTTGGTTCCATAAAACAGCTTACTGAAGGCTCAGTGTACGTGATTGTTTTCCCTGTTGCTTAAATCTCCATTGAAAGCGTGTGAAATTAATACGTATTAAGATGTGTAATTAAAATTATCTTTAATTCATTTTATTTGTGACTTTACTTGCTTTTAGAAATCTGGGAAGTGCGGGAAAGGCATTATGTTATTTCTCTTCTCCTTTTGGAATTAACAGGAATGCAGCATTTGACAGAGGTGTATAAGCATATTCTAGCAATTGGCCATTAAAGAAATTGAACTTCCCTCCAAGTGTGTGAGGAGAAGGGGGCATCCAAAAGCAGAAAAGAGCATCAAAACCAAGGATACCTTAACGCTAAAGTTGAATAGCCAAGTAGAAATAGATATAGATAGATTAGAAAGTGATTCGCAAAGGGCTGAGAACTGCCCAAGCATGAAGTTTACCAGCACTTAATACACTGATGTTATCAACTCTGCTGCTTGATTATCCCACTCTCGTAAGTGAGCACATTGGAAAGAAATGTGAAGACCTGCTGAGGCTGAAGCCCTTGCAGTTGATACGTCTTCAGCCCATCACCCAGCGCTACGAGGACATTCCCTGAAGAGAAACTACTGCTCCAAGCGGCGAATGTGTCATGTTCTTTTTGCACATGCTTGGTGACCAGCTCAGTGACCAATTCAACCAATGCAGTGGGATGTCTGAGTGCTGTAGGTACACGTGTCCCAACAGTGACGATATATAGCCCAAATATCATTCTGTTGAAGTGACTTGGTAGAAATATTCTAAGGAGCAGACTTTACTAAATCAAACATAAAAATGTATTTAAGCTTGCATATTCAAATGTTTTCTAGCATTGGATACTGAATTGCCAACTTAGAATCTGAGTATGAAATTGCAAATTTGGTCTTAATTATACATCTTGAAATTCATGCTGTTATTGAATAAAACGTTGAAGTAGGGGAAAATATGTCAAGAACTTTCCATAATGTTAGAGAATGAATTTAAAAAATGGAAATCAGCCTGTAGCCAAATGACTTGAAAGATTGGGATTACTTAGAAAAGACAGGTAAGTTACAGTGGCTACCATATACTGAATGTGGTGTCTTTTGTCTATAGTGCACGTGAATCTGAATACAGTTATACTTTTTTAAGCCTAAAAGATTGGTAATTCCTTTCATCTCAGTGCAGTACTGCCAAACAACAGTGTCAAAAACTGTTTGCAAGTAGCATTTCTAAAACAAATGTAAACTGTTCCAGTTGTAAAGCAGCAAATGAAAAAACAAAATTCAATATTATATACCGATTTGAATTGGAGGATCAGAATATGTATTTATGAATGGAAAGCCTTAAATTATAATTAAATTACACTTTTAGTTTAAATAATACAGCATGTATAGGGTGGTAGCTGTTACAGTAATGTAAAAGAAAAAGTCAGTAATTAGATAACTCATTAGCAATTTCAAGTCTTCCTAACTTGTAATTGATCAATTGATTTTGAATTATTCCTACATCTTAAGTATCTGGGATCAAATTTGTCTTTGGCATAATTCTGCTGAACATATTGACATTTCATAGGAGAAATTACCTTGTCTCAGGGTCTGTTAGACAGCTGGGGCAACTCAATATATGTAGAATGAAAACCACATTTCTTCAACATACTTGCCCCATCAAAAAAAAAAACTCAAAACACTTCAAAGGTACAGTTTCTGGCCTGGTTACATTGCAGATACTTTTCTGAATCACTGAAATAGTTCTTTAATACATAACATGGTTTTCTGTCATAAGGGGAAATAATATTTTCTGGTAAGAATATCTGTACATTGGTGAAAAATTGGGAATTTATATAAACATAATTTGAGAACCTTATCAGGTGTGATTACCAATGAAATTCTTAGTTGTTCTTCTCTGTTTTAGAATCCCTGTGATGACAAACGGCACAGAGATATCTGGTCTAAAGAAAAAACCTGTGATCGATTACCAAAGTTCTTGGTTGTAGGACCCCAGAAAACTGGTGAGATTTTATCGTATTTCAACAAGATAGGCTACGTGTAAGTTCAGATAATTATACCGATTAATCACTTTTTACTCAGACTGCTGTGCAGGGATCTTGATCATCTAACAGCGTTTTTTTATTTTCAGATACCATCCAAATATAGTTTAATAATGTAAGTTACAACACCAGACAGTACACATATTGAAAATGCAGGGTTCAGGTGTGTGTCAGATTTTTTTGGCTTTATGTCAGAATGAGTAACATTTTGATAAAGAGATCAACAAGATAGACAAGATCTTGGCAAAGCGGAAGGAGGAAAGGACAGCCATTTTTCAAATGGTGTAGACTCTTAACTGCAAGTTCTCGTCTGTCCTGCAAGTGTCTTGTTTATAGAAACTTGTTATTTCATGGCATTTATTTCAAATCAAGAAGTTCCTAATGGACAGTTTGAAATGCAGGGTCACAGTAGTTTATAAATTTACTTAATGGTTAATTTTCTTCTCTGTAATCAGAAAATTGCGTATGTGCTTCCTTTTATCTTCACCAATCCCCAATAGCTACCGAGTGCAAGATTTTTAATTTTTTTTTGTGTCAGGCTCATAAAAACCAATAATTATTTTTAAAACACAGTTATTAAAAGTGTGAAGAGCAGATTTCAGCATTGGAACTCCAGTTTCTGTGTTAATTATTTGCAGTTCTTTAACCATCTTCAATTTAAAAGCCCAGAAAGTAAGATTCTTAGGTCACATAAATCAGCATTCCCTCACTGAAATGAAATGGCATACAGCTGGTGTAGTCCATCTGCGGGTAGACCCCTCCCAAAAATGAGTGTGTGTATCTTTTTTTTAATCTTGGACTTTTATCCTATTTGCAGGTACCACAGCCTTGTATTTGTTCCTGATCATGCATCCTTCCATCATTAGTAACTCCCCCAGCCCAAAAACCTTTGAGGAGGTACAGTTCTTTAATAGAAATAACTACCACAGGGGGATTGATTGGTAAGATGGGTTATTAGTATAAATATAAAAGTTTATATATTGTGAACAATACAAAAATGACATTACTGTTGGTAATGGTAACTGTTTATATGTAGAATGAGATAAAAATGTAACCTTCAGGGTCCTTCTGAAATGATAAATACATGCAAGTGAGTAACAATCTTACTACAGAATATCGTAAGTGTACTGTCTTTTGTGAGGCTTTCTTGTAAACATCCATGTATTAATATATGCGAAACAGTAACAAAATATGTATTTCTCATTACACATGCCTTTGAAGTTGGGACAATAATGGTTGTTAGTTGGATATATGGAGGCAAAAATTATGTTCCTGTTGGAAATCTCATTTCTTAAGAGAAAAAAAGGTAGCATCAGGGAGAGGCATTTTTTCCCTCAAATAGGATTTAGAAATAGCAGTCAGGTAAATGGGGGGCAGAGAAAGCCTCTCAAAATATTTTCAAAGATCAGGTAATTAGGAGAATGTTAGTGTCTCCATAGGGTTAGTGCTAAAAAAGTATGTATTGCCACTGCCCTGTTTGCTATGGCTACCAGGGAATCACCGGACATAGCTACTCCCAGAAGGTCATTCTTGATTTCTCTTACTTTCAGAAAGTGCTGCAGTATAAAGCACCACAAGATGAAAAGCGGTAACATGCTGTAGTGGCTGGGGAGCAGCAATAAAAGAGTATTGATATATTGTCTTGTTTCTTTTTTCCCCCCAGTTTAAGGGAAAATAGTTTTCTTGCCTTTACCTTTGTGTTCATCCATAAAATTAACAGGGTGAACACTGTTATATGGTCTTAGTGCAGATACATCAGATCCAATTTCTTTTTAAGTCACTTAGTTTTTACAGAGTTATAATTGTTGTAGCAGATTCTTATTACAAGGTGTGGTGAATCAGCCAGTTATTACCAATAGAGAGATGCCCTGAATGACTGGAAATGAGAAAGCTGACTACTTGCTGTGGAGACTTTCGAAGTCAGAGGAGATGACATGCGAGCAAGGTATAGCAGGTCCACACTGATGGAGACAGCCTAAGTGCAATGAGCCAGTTCTTCCACAAAATCAATGTTTTCATGTTGCTGGAAGACCATTTTGCTGCTTCTCTCATTCCTCTTGCCATATCCACTTCCCTGCCATGCAGATACAATTTGTCTGCTAGACACGTGCCAAATTACCTTCATCGTAACACAGCCCTGGTGCCTAAAGCTCCCCGTGGTCAACCTGTACGGACCAGGCACATCCTTTTGACAGGTGCTCACTCTCCAGCACCCATTTGGCTATTTGCACCTCTGCGCTACATGCCCCGCTCACCCCTGCCAGGTTCTCACAGCTGAGTCTTGAATACTCAGAACTACCCGTTGATGTAGTTGCTTAACTCTTAGATTTGCGTTCTGCCAGATAAATCTCTCAGACCTTCAGTCTGATAGTGTATTTTAATGCTGCTGTGTAATGAGCTTACCAAATGGTAATTAGATACAAGGTGTCTCCTCATTAGGCCGTTAATTGGCTAGGATTCTTTCAAGGCAAGATTGTTCACAAGTAACAATCAGTTCAATTTCTTTTATGGTTGTGGAGATATAACTCTTTCCCAGAGCTGCCTCTGACTTAGTCTTTGTCCGAGCTTACATGTAGACCAAGGCTAACTACAGAAGCAGGAAAGGGTTCTCTCAGCCCTCGGCACGAGACGTGTAGATGTGTATCCTGTAGTCTCCCAGTAGGGATAACAGAACAGTAAAATGAGAACTGATCATTCTGTTCTTGAAATGGAGAAGTCTAAAGAGACCAGTCATGTATTTCTTTATGTAAGTAAGCATTGTTACAGATTTCTTAAGACAAGTTTCTCTAAAGCCCTCTCAGCTTTGCCCTTGTCGAGTTTAGTAATTGTCTCATGAATGAGGTACTGAGCAAGAGTTCTGCAGAAATGCTGAGCCTGAACTTTGTAACCTCTTGATATCCCACCCGGTCCAATCTCTTTACCTTTTTCACTGACACCACATCGACTTCTGCTTTCTTTTCAAATTTGCTATGATATCTAAAGAATCGATTAACTTTTTTTCCAAAATTCAGTGTAGTGTCATACTTAATGTTAAGTGTTTCCTTGTAAGGTTGTAGTCCTCATTGCCTTGTATTTACTCAGCCTACTAGCAGGACTTCAGTACAACAGCATAATGACACCATACATGATCTAGAGCAGATTTGCCTGTAGTGCCTACTGCCTCTTTCAAAGCTGGCCTTTTCCTTTGCTGTTGGTGTTCTGCTAAAACATTCTGAGGTCACACTGTCAGGCTGAGTCATTAGTTTCTAACAGTGTTATTTGTGAGCAGAAATTGGTATAGCCTCATCATTTTCATCAAATCAGCCCTAATATTTTTGGGAAATAGAGTTCATTGTTCAATGAAAGAGTATCATACTCTCAGATATTTGCATTAGCATTAGGCAGATATAAACACTTAATAAACTAGCGGGGCAGTGACAGCTTTTCATTCTGTTCTGTTTGGTTGTCATTTCTTGAAAAATGTATTTCATTTTTTTATGTACAGTCTGCATGTGAGTCTAGCAATAGCTATGCAGCCTTGTAGCAGAATTTTTGAATGCAACTTTGAGCATATTACACAGGGACCTGCCCATCCATCAGCCCTTCCCATGACATCATTTAGGTCTCACTGATACAAGGAAATCTACCAGCTACTACTCTTAAGAACATGAATGAATCCACAAGTATTATTCCTTATCTAATGCATAGAAAATTGTCAGTTGAAGGCCAGCCCGCTTTTGCACAATTCTGATGACAGGTATCCATTCATGTGCCAAAGAAGCACAAAACAATAACTTAGCAATGTTTGCTTTTGTATACATAAAAGTCGCTCATAAGAATTAACTTCTTGGAATCAGGTGTCAGGGAGTTCAGTTTCTTTAAACCACTGTAGATTCCTTCCTTTTCTCTAAGTACCTTGTAATCAGTGCCTGCGTGATAATCATCATCCTGTGAGATCCGTGTCCGAAAGAAAACTGCGTGTGCATCAGTCGGTTCCATCCTACCAAGTATTCTGGCCTTGGCTGCAATGGTCACGATTTCAAAGCCGACGAGAGCATGTCTTTTGTATTACAAGTAGCTCGCTTCTATGAATAGAGCAAAGTCTAAGCACTGGAAGAAATTTCAGTCCTTAAGCATGATCTTCAGAAGAGGTTGTTTTAAATGGCATTTATTTTATCAATACAGAATGTAACTGAAAAATCAAGACGACCAACATTTCCCATTTATTCTTTTCCTCAACAATAATGAAAAGTGGTCTGAGGGCCATGGATAAAGAAGTCCGTATGTGACATAGGAGATTGCTGGAAATTAACTGCAACTTCATAACGGGTGAGGAGAGCTCACAAAGAAAACTAAAAGGAATACAACCCATGTTACCGCAAAAATGTGACTCAGAACAATAAGTGAAAGATGCTGTCACTGCTTAGAAACCTTTTACCGCATGAAGCTGTGGGGGATTTTTTCAGTGCATCTTCTCCACAAAGATGTGCTCTTTTGGGTAAAAGCAGTTCTGATACTGCATTTTTTTTCTTACGGTACGGCACTGTAATTGAAGTCAGCAAAAGGCCATATTTGGAAAACTCATTTTCTGCTTTTGACTTTGACAGGAGTTTGTTCTGACTGAAAAGCGAGAATTCACTAATTTTAAGAAGATACATGAGTATCATAAAATTTTCATCCAGTTACCAAAAAATAGCTGCAATGTCTAGTTATATGTAGCGAGAAGAAGAAAGCTAGTACCAAGTAAAATATGATCAAAAACATAATGTAAACTTCTGTTTGCTTTTATTTGGCATTTAGGCTATTATTTCAATTGATTATTCTAGAATAAAATATACTTAACAGATTTGTCATCCTTTGTGTGACTTTTAAGAAATTCTGAGAATGATGTTACTTTCCTAGGTACATGGATTTCTTCCCCACTCCTTCTAATGTCACTACCGACTTCCTCTTTGAGAAAAGCGCCAACTATTTCCATTCTGAGGAAGCTCCTAAGCGAGCAGCTTCCCTCATCCCCAAGGCCAAGATCATCACCATCCTCATCGACCCATCCGATCGGGCCTATTCCTGGTACCAGGTATGCACTCCGAAGAACACAGGCAGGCACTGATCAAGGTTTCCACCTTGAATCCTCTCTGTATATCCTTTCAGTATATATGTATGTAAAGGGTGTGGATAATACAAGCTTTTATTCATCAGTCAGTGCACCATATATGATCACCCACACAGTGAGGTATCCGTCAATGTAAACCTGAAAAACTTTCAAGAGTTAAAATACCGGAAACCACCTTTTCAAAATCTGCCTGTAATATAAGCATGTAAAAATGCTTACTTCCTTGACTTTTTTGTAATCAGCACATAAAAAAATTAGTTCAGAGATACAGTTACCTCAGTCATGCTCAAAATACGAGATAGACCAAGAAATTTTTGTTCTTCTGGTCTGCAGATTTCAACAGGAATTTGGCAAAATAAAGATATATTTAAAAAAAGATGAAATTCTAAAGAGAACAAAGTTCTTAGAACTTCTGTGACATATACTTCATGTTATTTTTTGATGAGAAGTAGTCACAGCCCTGAGTCTGATCTCACAGCTTACCTTGCTTTGGACAGGGGGCTTGACTGGAAACCGACCGAGATCCCTTCTGACCTGAATTATCCAATGATCCTCATAAATACCTTTCTTCAAATTTGCCTTTCTCAGTATTTACCTTATGTAAGCTAGAAAAAGAAAATATGAAACTACTTGAAGCAGAGCTTCTTAGTATTTGTGTTTATTATGCCCAATTCATTTGTACAAAACCTGCCACTCAGTTTATCGAAAATAAACGTTTATACATTCTGTTTTGTTATTGCTATTATCAGTCTAGCTTCTGATTTCTTTTGACACAAGCAATATTTATTGATACAAACAATGTTTATCCCAGCATTTTCAATGAATTAATACAGATGATGACTTCTTAAGTAACTTTTAATGTAAATAATCACTCATGACAAGGTCAGTAAGGCCAGGTCAGTAAGACCAACCAGTTTTGTCTTATTTTTTCAACTTTTGCGGTCTGTAAAGTTCCAGCAATGTAACTTCTTTTACAGCATCAGCGATCACATGAAGATCCTGCAGCTCTAAAATTCAGCTTCTATCAGGTGATCACAGCTGGACCTCGAGCCCCATCTGAGCTTAGAGCTCTCCAAAAGAGATGCCTAGCACCTGGATGGTATGCTACCCATATTGAAAGATGGCTAACTTACTTCCCACCTTATCAGGTGAATAAGACTGTAACTTGACATTCTAATCTTACATATATAATATCCCAAAAGATTACCTTTGTAAAAGTCTTGCCTACTGAATACTGATCCTCAGGGATATCCTAGATAGACTAGAGCGTGTTTGAAGACATTGATTGTGATTCTTCATAGCCGTGTTCTAAGAAGTTGGTTGTCATTGCTAGGGTTGTCATGTCTTAGCATATTACAGCTGGGAGCTTCTTCTGCAAAACAAATCAAAACAATAATCTGGAAGCTCAAGAAACATCACTGCTGCTCCTTCAACTCTCTTGTACCTTGAACTGCCTTTATCTTACAGCTGGTTTTCATTTGCTCATGCTTTCATCACTCTGGCTCTTTGTCAGTAATGTTGAGGAAAAGAGAACCAGGCGTGCAGCGCTTTGTGGTCTCTTTAATATCAGATGGTCCATGAGGGTTCCCAAAAGAAAAATTTGAAGGAAAATAAAGGGAAGTTGCTCAACAGTATTTCTGTCTACTCTGAGTGGTAGCAAGTATCAGCGAGCATCAAAGGATGTCAGCTGGGATATTGCCCTCCATCCATGAATTTTGAAGAGTTTTGGTGTCTGAATGCTTTGGGGTGTAAAAAATACCTTTTCCATCCAAAATGGGAATTACCACATGGAAATGGATGTGATCTAGTGGTTTCGTAACAGCGTAATATTTAAATGCATCCGTGTCTTCACCCACTTCTTGGTCCTTTCATGCAGTAATCTCCCACGGTGTCAACCTCCTTAGGCTATGATTGTAGTAGTAAATAAAGCTGTACCTGTGCAAGAGTTCACACACTGTCCATACTGCTTGATTTTTAACACCCTTCTGGCACAGTTTGGATCCATAGCAAAAAGCATCTTGCTTCTGTTGGCATATAACATACAAATCATTAGCCTCCTTCTGGCCCTGTATAAGAGCAAGCCTCAAAAGATGCACATCCTAAGCCCTGAACATCATGTGATATACAAGACCAGGCAGACAATATCACATGATCAGTATCTCCTTGGTAGATTTATTTCTGGAATGGATTTTTCTGACATTAGCAGTGTGTCTGGCACTATTCCCCACCCAACATTTAAAGATTACTTTAGTTGAGGGAGGTTGGCTGCAGTTGGAACCTTCTGTTTATCCAGGACTTGCTTAGCTGAGACAGGTTGGCTGGAGCCTGCACCTTCTGTTTTCCCAGGGTGTGCCAAGGAAGCTCTGAGGCATCTAGTTGGTTTTAGTCTCCACATACTCTCTTTTGGGCCAGCCTTGCAGACTTCATGAGATACACAATACTGTCATATCATGATGCTCACATGAAATTCTCTACATTATGTTTTCATTAGCTTTCCTCCAAAAGTAACCCATGAATATTGAACAATATGCATTGTCATTCAGATTTTTGCCAGATTTTACATCCCAAAGTGATAGTGAAGAACCAGCCCTGGTAGCCTTCTATTTTCTTGTTGAAAAGTACTAGGGATTAACTTGCATTGCAAAAGCAACGATATACAGGGAGCCTTAGTTAGCAAGTTCAAGGAACTGCTGAAGCACAGAACAGTTACATAAGGCAGACCTAAAATGAGCTCAGCTTGAAAGTATAGCCTTATCTAAAAAAATGAGAGCCTTCCTTCACCAAAAGAGCTCTCACCCAGACTAGCTGAGGCTATCTATAATTTTTAATGCTGTATAAATTTGGGGGTCTCTACACATGTGACTGAATTGAGGTCTTAATGTCTGTTATGAAGTCAGCAGGCATACAGTAAGCGGTAGAAGTAGCAACAGGAATGGGTAAGGTTCCCCTTTTCATTAGAAGAGTGGTAACAGCACGCTTGTCTTAGAATCGTAGAATCATTTAGGTTGGAAAGGACCTACAAGATCATCGAGTCCAACCATCATCCCTGCCCACTAGACCATGTTACAGAGTACCTTGTCATGGTAAGAATTTGCAAATCTCAGAGTACTTTGCAGATTTTGGGTTCAGGTGTTTAGAATTTCGATTGACTTAGTTTGTCATACAAAAAGTCCTCTTTTGTCTGGCCACCAAGACAGATCTCTGGAAGTTCAGGAAGCTCATGTCTCTTAAGTTAATTTCCCGCCTACAACTCATCGCTTCGATACAGTCATACAGAAGAAAAGAAGACCTAGCATGATGAGCCCCCTCATGAACCAAAAGATATGCTCGTGCACCAGCCCTGTAGGAAATCAAGCTGATTTTGCAACAGCCATCCTTAAATGGCTAGTCTGAAGCTGAAGGACTTGGGCTGTTTCTAAGCTGTCCTTTTCTCCAAACCGTCTCTCTTGCTCCTCTTCCTCCATGGTGACTTTTAGACACTATATACATGTGTATATATATATATATATGTATGTGTGTGTGTGTGTGTGTGTATTAACACAAGATACATAGTGGGAGAGCAGGGACTTAATCTCTTCAGCTGTCAGCAGTATTACAGTAAAATGATCAATATGCTGTAAAGTGACTCAGAATACTTCATCTGTAGTATTTTCATTATATATGAAGCTATCTACTTTGTAAAAATTACACTATTTAAATTTTCCACCTCGGTAATACATGTAATGCCTTAGATTTCGAGGGATTTCATGAAATTGCATCTTCCTGAGATCGGGATGTGAATAAATCGGTACAAGTAAGGAAAAATTTCGCACCAGTTCCTTACAGCGTCCCTGAAGGTTGAGAGGGAGCGTTTTTTGTTACCTGCTGCCTGGGAATGTCAGGAATTTGAATGGATTTCCACTTGTAAATCTTTTTCTTGCATGCCTTTTTTGGGGTGCAGAAGTGGGAATGGCACAGACATTTATCTCTACATGTTTTTTAAATAGTGAAGGAAAAAAACCTCATTCCTTTTCTTTCAGATGGAAATATCCCCCATTTGGGATGTTTTTTGACCTCTCTGCTATGAAGCCCTTAAGGCTTGTTTTCAAAGCTTATGTCTTAGGAAAGCAGTGAGTTCATTTTTGGACTCAGGCAGTCATCGTGTATCTGATTGCAAAGACTTCTGCAATGAGCTACTGCTTTCTGAACAGCCTGATACTTGCACTAATCCGCATCTCTCAGTCTGCCTGCTATATATGGCTAATTCCAAGACTGATCTTTCAAAAGAAAAGACATTTTCTCCCTTTTGATTATGCTCTGAAACCTCTCATAGTCGTGCAAATCTGTAGAGTTTCATCCAGTCCTGGAAGCAATTCATATGATTTTAGCCTCTCTGCTTGCATGGAAAAGTAAAAACAAGCTTCAGCACTGCTTGCAGGAGACACTTGAATCATCTGCAAATCTATTTACCCTGTCCTTTTCATCACTAAAAAATGATGGAAAAAGTAGAGGTGTTTCATGACAGGAAACGACTGCTTGACTAATCCATTCCGGACCTTGCTTCTCTTCCAACAGTCAGAAAGACCCAACCTCACTGCACCATCAGTGGGTCATTTGGGCATGATACCACAGTTGATAAAATTCTCAGGTAGTGTCTGTTTCCCGGAAGATTCACCTCCGGGTAAAAGGGTGGCCCTGTCTGAACTAGCCTGCCAGGAGTGTGTATATGGTCAAGCACTGGAAAAGAAGAAAAAGAAATTGCCTACCAGTACCTGGCTTACTTAGAGATGTATTGCACATTCTGTATCTACCTACATCCCTGCCTTAAGGTCCTTGTAACATCTGCCCTTATTCATATTCTCAAAGAAGTTTTTTTCATACAATTATGTATTGTTGTATGGGTTTAGAAGTAAGGCATTCCACCTAACATCTACCTACTGGTTTCTGTCTTTCTGGCCATTTCCAGTGACAAGCTTTTCAGCGTTACTGTAACATGTATATGTACATGTTTGTGTCTGTGAGAATTACAGGTTATTTCCCTAGACATTAATATATTTTTTTCGTGGCTGGACAAATCTCATTCTATTTCCTGCCAATATTTCTTATCTTTCTAGATCCTGCACTGCTATTTGTCTGTTGTCACAACAGCTTCCAATTTAATATCATTTCATATTAAATTAACATGCCATTTACCCTGGTCCCAGGTCATTAATAATGATGACAATTAAAACTGGACCAATTATCATTCTCTGGGGCAGTACTCTCATGTAATGAATGAGTTTGGCAGAGGTGGAAGTTTCAGTTTGAAACTCGAAATAACAAATTTTAAATTAAACTTCCATTTATTTTATTTGTTGTAGTTGCTAATTATTGATGGACAGCAGCTGAGAACTGACCCATCTACCGTAATGGATGAAGTACAGAAATTTCTAGGAGTCTCTCCTCATTATAATTACTCCGAAGCCCTAACGTGAGTTAATTTAATCATCATTTTCATGTGTTCCTACATTCCTAAAATGCCAATTATTCTGTAAGTAAGCTCACTGCAAAATAAAGCCTCTCATACTTCTTCAAGCTGTCAGTAGGATGTATTCTTCAATGTCTGCAAAGAACACAATTCAGGGTTAGATTTTCTGTGAATCATCCACTGAGCCACTCAGTGTGGAACCTGACTGTTACGGAAGTAGACCTCTGACAAATGGACAAAGTAAGCGCTGCTTTGTGAGATTTGCATATGAATTTTGGATGAATCAAAAGGAACTTTATTTCCATAAGTGGAACGTGGAATGCTGACATGCATAACCAGAAAGGAAAGAGAATTAGTTTCTCTTTATTTTTGACATTAGCTGCAAGACAGATTCCACGGTATCAGTCGGGAATGTAATATCCACTCTGTACATCATAAAGACATATGTACACAAATCCTTTGGATTCTGACATTTAGATTTGGTTGCCCTTAAAATAAGACCGATAACCTTAGGTTCACTCTTTTGAGTCGTCAGTCTAAACTTGGGAGATTCATCCTCCTTACACTATCTCACAGCCTTTATACTGCAAAATATTTGTTTCAGGTTCGATTCACATAAAGGTTTCTGGTGTCAGCTCCTGGAAGAAGGAAAAACAAAGTGTCTTGGAAAGAGCAAAGGTAGAAAATACCCTCCTATGGATTCTGAGGTAAACCATTATGCTCACTGGCATTATACAGGGATCCAGTTGCCACATATGGGACAAAATCATAAGAAGGGACAGAAGACAAAATCAAGTAGATGATAATTATTTAACTACCTTTCCCTACAAATGTAACATTTAAGATAGCTATGGAGTGCATAGACTTTTTCAGTTCTTTATTTCAAATGTGAAGAATTTAAGTCATTAAAAAAACAACTTTTAAAACATGGCACCCCTGAAATTCACTGCGAAAACTGTCCCCTCTACCTAAGTGACTTAAGCAGCAGAGGTTCCACAGTGCATCGTTTTTTCTCAGTCACGATCAGATATGTGTATTTGTGTCTGGTCCCTTGTCTTTGAGAGTAGTTGGACCATGACAAGTAATGCAGACTCTCATATAATCCAGTTTTAAAAGACGTTAGGTTCTGTTTCTATGAATTTTATAAATACAAATGCTTAAATGAAGAAATTTCCATCAGATCAAATGCTGCAGCTTGTACCCAAGGGCAGTTTAGTCTCCTTTTCTAGCTGTAATTTTACATTTGTTCTGTCCTTTATTCCCATTTAATTTAGCCTGACTAAAATGCAAATAAAAACTTACAGTTTAAACAGCAGTAAGTATTAGTGTGGCAAGTAAGCCAGGATTTTTTTCTCACAGTACTTAAATTATAAGTAACTTCAGATCAGTAGAATCATACTGATATAAAATTATTGGGTGAGAAGGCTTTTGGCCAGAGATAAGACAAGACTGCGTTTGTTTATTGTTGTATTTTTCAACTCTAAATACATCTGAAAATGGGGTTACTAATTGATACATGCCTACATACGAAGACATTTTGGAAGCTTTGATTTCAATCACACTTCAGTAAATTCAAAGTAACTGCATCAGCTTCAGTGTGATTCTTAATTTACATGACTATCTGAGAGTAGAATCAGATCCTTTTCTTTGACTTCAGTGTTCATTTTGGACAACCTTTGTTTCTCTTTAAAATTACTTTTTACAGTTCAGCTCCTAACTGAAGAGCTTGAACTTGCATGCAGCAGGTAGCATAAAACAATATGAATTGCATAAGGGAAAATAAAGTTTTGACACAGGTCAAACAAACTTTGAAACCTAGACTTGACAGCAACTGCAGTACAGCATTTTATTAAATGAAAATATCTCCTTTTGTATCCCTCAGTGCAGGGCTTTTCTGTCAAGCTACTACAGAGATCACAATGTGGAACTGTCAAAACTCCTACACAAATTGGGACAACCCCTGCCATCGTGGCTGAGACAGGAACTACAGAAAGTAAGATAGCATTGAAAAAAGGCTTTTTGAAATCTCTCTTCCACACTTCAGTCATCATACCTAAAGTCTCCAGTAGCTACCAGAAGGTCTTGTAAGATATACCTCTTCAAAAAAGGGTAAAAGACAGAAATTGTTTCCATGTGCTGGCATGTGGATTGTGAAAATACATGTGTTTCTTAGAGCTCTGGTGGGCCAAATCTTTCTCAGAAACATTTATGGGCCTGTGGACTTGTGGACTGCTGTGCACAGATGTGGAAGTTATTTGCAACTGGTATAAGCTTCAGAGATACATGACCTGTCCAATTTCACAGTAAATATTTACATTTTTATATATCAGTTTAAAAGTATTGTGTCTCATGTAGTAGATTTTATAGCCCATTGTTAGACCACTGACAGTTTTTCTTACTATTTGATTATTGTCTTGCATAAAATAAGAAAATTTAATGTAGCACAAAATGCCAAGTGTACTTCTGCCTTTGGAATCAGCTTGCTAATACCCAAAGTATATACTAGCAAGGGTGAGAGGTACAGTTATCATATATGATTTAGCTGTGGACAGCAACAAAATACACAGAGCAAAATCTGGAAGCCACAGGCAAAAGCAGTGTAGAAAAAAACACCCCCCCCCCCCCAAACCCCAAAACATTGCCTGTGATTATAGCCTGTAACAACAAAACCCTTACAATGTGGTAAGGGCCTTTGTCCATAATTACTATGTCTGATTTTGTACCGACTGCAATGGCAAAATACAGAATATAGCCATTATCTGGACAGAAATTTAATTGGACACGTGAAGCGCAAAAGTTGCAGTATAATCCTTATGAGAAGTATTATACTTCAACAGTTGTGAACCAAACTGAAGCAGTGCCACGAGGAGCCTTTCGCTCCTGCCTTCTATGAGCCGCCAGATCCGGATACTGCACTCTGGGCTTACCTTGCTGCGAATCAGCAGTGGCTCCACGGAAATGAATGAAGAGCTTGTAAAGAGCAGAAACAGATCCATACTTAGATTGCCCTGATTTGCACCACTATTTTTTCCTGAATTTATTTGCCTTCAGTCTATGCTTTGTGTATTCCAAGATCCCTCAACTTCATCAAGATTGTAGCATCTTTCAGTAACCTTCAGTTTACATCAGCTGCAAAAGTCTGTCAGGTTTCCAGATGAAAATACTGGTTCTGGTTCCAGACATTATAAAGATATTTGGTATTATATATTAGGAAAAAGTTTGGGCGGGGGGGTGGGGAATAAGCACAATGTGTAATCATGGTAGAAAATTACACTCTAATCATGGAAAACACAGATATCCAGCTTTACATTTATGTGGTACATTTCAGTGATGCATCTCACAATGCATCAGTTTAGATGTGAGATAAAGTCTAATTAACAGTACTTAAAAGTTGAGAAAGAAGATCAATGAAAACTTCAGCTGAGTATGGCCTTAATGCTTCTCCACTGAACTTTGGCTCTGCGTGTTCCTAAAGGCATGAAGAGGTAGTGAAAACAAGAGAGAACTACAGTACTAAATGCAGTGCTTTTTACAGTAGCTTTATAATGTTCTCATAATTTGTTTTAGGGTGAATAGTTAAAAACATGCATCAAATGGTGGAAAAACTTTTTCTGTCTCAGTGCTGTTTTATGACATTTATGTAATCATATAATTTAACTTTCAAGGTAATGGAATGGAAACCAGTCTGTTATTCCCTAAATAGAAAACAGATGTTGAGATCCTTACTGTACCTCTAACTGGTAATCTTTATTATTTATTGATTTTGTCTATGTAATACGTGGTTTTGATAGGCCTGTAAAGAAAAAATCTAGACAAATTTGCTGTATATAACAATATTCTTTACGCAGCACATTTTTGCTAAGGGAATATGCATGATTAATGATGAGGACCTACTAGAATAGACATTTTTTAAGATGAACATCTTTATTATTTATTAGACAGAATGAGATTTTTTATTTCACTTTAAATATTCACTGTCATGTGGATTCATCCCAAAAGCTGACTTGTCTTAAAATACTTACCTGATAAAAGAAACGCTCTGGATTCTGAACACCTGTAAAAGCAAATACTCTGCATGCTATGGGCAGCTTATGCGTCCTGCAAGCATCTATATGGATTTGTTACAACTAAATTGAATAACTGGAGAAAATATCTGGGGTTTTCATCCTGGCATGATTGTTTTTACCCTTGATATAACCTGATGTAACATCACTCAAACGTTTTTTGAAAATCCACAGTGATCTCATGACGCTCCTGTTGTGTTCACTGCTGCCTCAGTTACTCCATGTTCTTCAGTGCAGCAATTATAAAATAGAAGAAAATAGGAAAAACCTTGGGCACTATCAAGTGCCTGAAGGTTTCACGGTGAGAGGACCCTCTGCACACAAATTGAGTGCCACCTACCCACATGCAGGAGGAATGGGCTTCAGCCACATTCATAGTTCGTTCTTTGTTTTCAAGAACTCCCTTTCTGTCTTCTTTCTCTGGGAAGTCAAGGCCTCCACAGAACAAGAACGAGTGGGCAGTCGAGGACAGAGTGGTGATGGGGCCATGCACATTGGTTGCACTGTCCCACCAGAAATTTTACAACAGACAAGGTGACATGTCTCTCATCTGTGGACTACTTCTGTGAAGTCCTCTCTGAGAGATGGCAAGGAGCCCCCTAAAATTGTTTGTGAGCTGGTAAACCAGCCCAACTGCAGTCACCACTGGGAGGATAGACCCTCCCCATGCACGGCCGTGGCCTTGGGTGGACTAGGCTTGGTTTGGCAGCTAAACACAAAGCTCATCCTCCAGGAAGCAGTGCCATGGCAGTGATGAGGAACGGCAGGGTGGAGCTCTTGTACTGTCCCGGCGCCCCTCCTAAGGGAGGGAACTGGGAACAAAATGAATGAGTTCCTAGGGATACCTTCAGTGGATTCCTGTGGTAACTTTACCCAAGCCAATACTATGAACAAAGTAGCTCAAGCTTTTGGTCCTGGAACAGTGCATCTGAAAGGGCGTGATCGTGAATCTGCTGAAGTCCTGTTGGGATGCAGCTGTTAAGCATTAGCATCTTCAGAAAAGCTGCTCCGGGATTAGCTTCTTGTGCGGGAGGCGGGCTAGTCTCAGACACAAAAGCAATAAAGAAGTAAAGGCAAACTGCTCCTGCTCTTTGTAGTTCTGAATTTCTGATGTTCGCTTATTACTTGTTTATACAAAGATCATATGAAGCCACTTTTTTTTTTTCTCCAGAACTATTCTATTCAAATATGTTCTTACGTTTAACAGGAGACTCTAAGAAACAGAATGACTCTTAATGTGCAGTCAACTTGGTGAAGAATGAGGAGTCTGAGCAAAGCATGCAGACAACAGCTAGATGTGTTATTCCCCAAATCATAGGATGCACATGAGTACAGCTGAGTAAGCAAGTCATACAACATAAATTATCTGACAAAGTTTAACTTCTTCTATTCACAGCTTACCTACAATCAGTGTTTGACTTCCAGAAACAGACTGTCAGTATTAACACTTTAAAAAAAAAAAAAAAGATTCATTGCAATGAATTTGTATTTGCTAGTCAAAGTCAGATGTTTTATTGTGGTTGGTAACACAGCCATAGTTTCTGTTCCCCTGGTAGGTAACTGCACAAGCCATTTCTTTAACAAATGCTTGATTTTGCGAGCTTCACCTTTGTTTTCATAAATATGATTCTGAAATTTGCTTTCTGCAGACATCTGTGCCGTTAAAAATCAATGTGTGATTATGAGCAGAAAGTGACCATTGGGGGGGAGTAAACACAGAGCCTGATATGAAATCACTTAATTATCTGAGCAAACATTCCTGGAAATGCTGTGATATTTTCCCAGTTCTACTTGTGCAGAGAGAATTAGTTTCAATGATTTGCAGACTATCTTGTACAGAATATCCTTTTTCATTGCTTAAAAATGTGAAACTTCCTCAGGAAGAAATTAAATAGGTATTTCAATGTTTATAGATGTAATACTCTTGTCATTCACATTGAATGAAAATTGCTGGAAACATTTTTCTCAAAGTTTTTTAAAATAAAAATAGATATTATTCTGATAGTGGCATGGTATCTGAAGTGCAACAATAAACTCTGATAAGAAAATGTAGTGCTGTGTGGAAGTGATTTTTATGTTCACGAAAGTTGTCCTTTTCCAGGTTTGTTAGCAGCTATTGCAGCTTGACACTGAGCTACAACACAATCCAGGAGCACGGGAACACCATGAAGTGTTTTCAGAAATGAAAAATATTGCTTACTCTCCCTGTGAGTGAATATTACTGCTTTATGCAGCTGCTTGTTTTACTGCTTTTGCTTCCTGCTTACTTTTTATTTCTTGTGCCAGAAATTGCTAATGTGCTATAGAAACATTTCCAGAGCTTGCTATTTTTAAGATAACAAGCAGGCTTTATTCAAATTACGTGCCTTGGGGATTCAGTAGTTGTGCCAAAGCATCAGCCTACACAGACATGAGAAAACCTTTCTTAGGAGAAATGTCTAAAAATGCTATGATGTCCAAAGGAAAATTCACTATTAGCAACAAATTCAGAGCAGAATAGAAAAGTGTACAATCTAGCTGGGTAAAAGCTGCTTAATGTCTTCATAGAGGTGTAGAAAGTAGGAAACCTGTGTTAACGAAATATTCTGTTCATTAGAGAGGAATGAGGCAATCTGTAATGTAGAAGTCTAAGCTTCTTTTATAATACCCATCTCTATAATCTCTAAGAATAACAAATGTGGAACAGTAAAGTAATAACAGAAAGGTACTAAGCAAAGGGAAAAGATCCTTGCTACAAGTAACACCTGCCTGACCTCTGTCTCCAATTTACCTGCTTTCATTTAATGTTTCTTTTCAGTTCTTCCAATCCCCAAATCCTTAGAGCTCAAAGGCAAAAGACACTTTTTTGTCTCTGTGGACCACATGGATGAAGAAAGCACAACGGTCATCATCAAAGGACAAATCACAGGAACAGGAAAGTAATTAACAGCTGAAACCAAGGGCTAGGGAAACCTGTATGGAGGAGGAATTTAGACAAATTAAGGGTGATAGTTTTGGAAAGCATATAGTGAGCTTGACTCTTCACCACTCTGTTTTCTGCCAGGTTACTTCTTTTTTAATACAGTATTTTCTTTCTTCACTTCCCTTTTTCTGTTTTGATCCTCTCTTTCTCTTGAGAAGTTCAGGTGGGAAATAAGGCTTATGTACTTTTCATTGCTCGGATGTCTATCTACCTAGGAGAGCCATCAAATCTAGTAGCACAAGGTCACTATCAGATCTCTTCCAAAAGGTATGAAACAAAAGTGGCCTAGTTCAACCGTGATACAGGGGCTCAGCTCAGAATTAGTGCTTCAAATCCTATAGCCCGTGTTATTCAGGAGATCAGAGAAATGGGCTTTTTTTCCCCAAAAGAAATCTTACTATTGTCTCCTTAATTATCTCATCAAGACTGTCTGTCCTATTAAGTCTCCCAGTAAAGCTCCTTTCTTCAGCTAAATTCTGAGCCAATTTACTCCTGTACAAAAAAACTGCCCAAAACCAGAAAAGCATTTTTTGCATGACTTTCTATACAAACACAATACATATGTTTTAGCTATAGAACTGTGTCTGGAAGAAAAACATTATGAACTAAAGGCAGGAGCCAGCTCTTCTCTGCACGTGAGAGAGTGGAAATAAAATTCCTGAACGCAAAGGGTGCAAGGTCAGAAGAGCTTGGGATAAGCTTACGGCACAGGTAGGATCGTAGGGTATGGTGGGACCGTAATTCGTCTCTGCACTTTTGTACAACCCTAGCAGCAGTTTCATTATTCTACAACACTGCCCTATAGTCATATATTTGCAGCGGTAGTATTACATCATTGTCATCTGAAAATGATGAAAAACACCTAACGTGACAGATATGCCTTAAATAATCTCCCATCTTTTCCACGGAAAAAAAGGTAAGAAACGTGGGTGCTAAAATATGAGCCAAAAGGGAGCTTCCTGCCCTACGCTAGTCATCACTTCCAGCCTCTGCTTCACAATCTCCCTAACAATTCGAATACAAAGTCATCCTGCTGGAGCTGACTGAGCCAGATTTTCGGTCCCCTGGCTGTGTCAATTCACTGGCATCTGGCCTGCGAAAGCCGAAATCGCCTGCCTCCCCTTTCCTGTATGCCCACGCGCAGAATACAGCCTTGCCTTTCAGGCGCGGCCTTTGCCAGAGAGCAGCTTTTGCAGACTGTGCCCGGCCTTTAAAAACTGCCCTTGCTTGCACCGAGGATGACTGTAATAATACTTCAGTTAAGCTGCTGCGGTGTAAAAGGGATGACTGGGGGAGGTTTAGGCTTGACACGAGGAAGCATTTCTTTACCAGGCGGGTGGTCGCAGGCTGGAACAGGCTTCCTAGGGAGGTGGTCGATGCCCCAGGCCTCGAAGAGGCGTTAGGGCAATGCCCGTAACTACGTGCTTTGACTTTCGGTCAGCCCTGAAGTGGTCAGGCAGTTGGACTAGATGGTCCTTGTAGGTCCCTTCCTAATGAAATCTGTTCTGTTCTGTTCTAATTAAAAACGAGGGTGTGGGAATTTGGCCGGCATTAACCCAATACACTTGCTTAGATGGGCTGGAAAAGGAAAATGACCGGTGTCCACCCAAAGGGATACTTCATTTTTCTAGCACGTCTTTCACGACCTCTTCTTTCTTCTGAGTCCAGGGTTATCAAATAACAAATAGTAGTGGTTTAGCATTTAAGGCCCACCTCATGACTTGCATAACGTGTACGTTCGTGCACGCATACATGTACGTCCGTCCACATACAGAAAGCGGCATCAGTGCCTGGACCGGCTGAAGAGAACAGCTGTGGCCTGGGGAGCAACCGGAGCCCCTTTGCCGTGGATCCCTTGGCCCGTTTTCCCCCGGGGATGCTGCTCGGTCGCTGCAGAAAGGCCCGGGAAGCAAAGCGACTTGTCCCGACCCTCTGTGCCATTAGCCCTCGCCCGCCTTCCCGCCGCACCCCGCTCCACCACCCGGCTCCGCCCTCCTCCGGGCCGGGCCGCCCGCCTCTGCCCCGCCCTCCGCCCCGCCCTCCCCCAGGGGGGAGTTTGGCCCCAAACCGCCGGGTTTTCGCCCCAAAATCAGGCCGACGCCTTCGGGTGGCTTGGGTTAAATTTAAAAAAAAAAAAAAAAAAACAATTCTTGGCCCCCAAAAAGGCGTTTTTCACCCCAAAATAACAATTTGGGGCCTCGAAAGGCGGCTTTGCCCTAAAAGCCGGATTTTTAGCCCCAAAATCCGCCCGGCGCCGCTAGAAAAACGACATTTTTTGTCAACAACAACAAAAAAAACAAACCTCCCCCAAACTGACCCCAAATTTGCTGGTTTCACCCCAAAACTGGTTTTGTTGTTGTGGGGTTTTTTTTTTTTTTCCCAAAATCGCCCTTTT
>JAVJGG010000007.1:11149709-11194666 GCA_035590195.1 Aviceda cuculoides
CCTACTGCAGTCTGTAACACATATTACTGTTTGTAACAGAAATTTTTTATCTAATAGGTATAGTGAAGATTCAACCTCCTGCAGTCTGTAACACATATTACTGTTTGTAACAGAAATTTTTTATCTGTCATTTATAACTAAAGAAGATGCTGTTCTTCATCTTCAAATCATGTAAGTGACAATAAGAAGCAAAGGACAAAAGAGATACAATCTCCATTGTTTGCAAATGTGCAGATATTGCATGGAAAGAGGAGAGAATATTATAAGGAAGAATATTATTTAACATTACCTATTGCAGGAAGACAAGCATGATCACTCAGTAAACAAACAAAAAAGGGATATTTAAAGTGTCTTTGTGCAAAGCAGAGATGCTGTGTTGTCTCTAGATGTAGTAAAGTGAATCTATCTCTAGCTCTAGTAAAGAAAAAAAAATGTTCTGTATGGTTGCTACAGTGAATGTGGATCAATGCTCTGAGAGGTCATACAGCTTCTTTACCACTTCATGAATTTTAGCTGCATCATCATCTGAGATCATTGTCTCAGTGAGTAACAGATCATTCTTAAAAACCTTTTATAGAAGGAATATTAGCCATTCAGCTGCTATGAACACAAATGCTATAGTAGGCAACACTTTCAAAAGTAGGTGATCTAGTTCATACTTAAGGACTCAAATAACTTTTGATATCTAAATATGAAAATAAAAATGAAACAAAAAACATCCAAATGTGAAGATTTTAGTCACTACTGGTGGCACTTCTTTGGTTAATCCTTAACATTATTTAAGGCAAAATATTCTCTGACACTGATAGTCTTGTTTCTTTATTATTCTTGAAAAGCTGATATTGTCACTTTGGTTAAAAAAACCAAACCCAAACAAAATCATAGCTCTGAAAGTATTTCCTACCTTCTGAGAGAAAGGGTTATTAAAACTACCTTTGGTTATCACATGCAAGTACATTTCCACTATGTATATATCCACTTTAAGTTTTGTCTTGTAGTAATGCCTCTAAAAAGAAGAATGGCTAATGCCCAAAAGAAATGCTCTGATAATAGGATGTACCTTAGGACATGAACCCAAGGTTATCATCTTAGCTTAGTATTCACTGTCGGCTTTTCTAAGAGAACCATGTCATTGGTTCTCTTCTGGGTTTAGTGTAGAGGAAATGAGGCTGTGAAAGGATGAAGAAACAGTCATCACTGTTAGAATTTTTTTTTCCTCTCTACTGTGGTACAAATTTCTTTAATCTGTAAACTAAGATAATAAAGTCCTTCCTGTAATCTTGTGCTTTTCTTAGAAAGAATGTGGCATAATCTACCTATGCATGTGGAAAAAAGCATTAATCATCCCATGAATGGTAATCATTATGCAATAGTCCTAAAAGCAATTTACAGATGTGCTTAATTTCAGCTCCCTATAAAATTATTTTTATGCCATTGAGATAGCTCACAGAATTAAAGCTATATTAAGCACTCTGCAAAAAAATTCTTAGAGGAGTAGAACTCTATTGCCCAACATCTAAAAGGCAGGGCAGTGTAGAGTTTACTTGTCCTGCGATAGAGTATGAGATGATAGGATGAAAAAAGGGTGGACACAGTGAATGCTTTGCAGTAAGTTTCAAAGAACACTGCACTTAGAGATGTGGTTGCAGATGTGGCAAGAGTGATAGGCCTTATGTTATTAGTGAGTTATAAATCTGAAAATCAACTTTGTTCTTCAGCTACAGTTGTGGTGTAGTTGGGTATCAGGACTATGCTTGTATGTTTCTTGACAGTCGCCTAAGTCATTAATTCCTTGGGTGGTCCAGGAACTTCCCAGCCAGTCATCTGAATAGATGAGTTAATGGACTGGTGTGAGACAACAGATCAGCTTGAAACAAGGTGGACCTTCACTATTAATATTAGACAGGAACCCTCCAGGTGGGAATTTTGGTCAGCTCTATAATTTCTCCCCCCTCACCCCCCAGGTGGTTGCTACTGCATCTAGTGCAATTTGCATGCCTAAATATGTTGATTAACATCCTGTATGCAGTGTCCCAAAGACTTGCTGCAGAAGCGATCAAGATGTGCACAGATATCATATTGGTAGAAAGTTAGTAGAAATTATTTTGTCAGGAATGACCATGTTGGATAGTCTTTTGTATGTAGCTAAGATATTTAAGAGATGTCTTGTATGTAGTTAAGGTATACCACGTGATTAAGGTATATTAAGTGATGCATGTGTTGAGCGGTCACATGGGATCTGGGGCCACATGGATTATAAGCACTGAGTAGAACAGTGGTTTGAAGAGTATCTCCCATTCCAGATGAAGATCCCAGTGCAAGAACACTCGCAGCAGAGGGTCCTATTGCCACTGGACAGTGACTGACCACCTTCTTTGAGAGATTTGATTCCCTGCGTAAGTGTTACCCTATTCCAGTAGTTCAATAAATTAGTTTTCACTTCTGAGTCTCCATGTGAAACAGAAAAAGTACAAATGCATAATTAAATTGTAATGTGACTAGACTTGTTGACAATACAGTCATATTAACATATCAACTCATCAGACTGATGCTGTCTCAGATTTTTTTCTAGATATGACTTTAGCTGATTTTGGATTAGTTATTCCATTAACTTAGTATAAGACCTTGGGTAGATAATTTCTTTCAGTGTTGGTATTTCACTTTACAGACAAAGAAAATTACTCTTACCCTTTGGTTCAATTAGTTATGACAAGAAAAAGAAACCACTTCTTTTCAGTAAAAGGTAAGATGCTGTAATTCAGATCTATAAAAAATATGAGAAGTTGGCAAAGTTGATAGAGTGTATAAAATAACTTTTGAGATGAAATCTTGGAAACTGCATTAACAACCTGATTTAGTATTGTATGGAAATTCAAAGAATCATTATTGGAAATAAAAAATACAATTTGATTTGGAATATTAGTTTTAAATGCATTTGTAGTAAGTCAAAAGCTTTTTTTTGATGACAGTTGTTGGATGGATGGCTGCAGGAATAGCTGCCTGCGTTGCACACAGCTCTCTTGCTGAAGAGCTATGTTGAAATATTGGACAAGTAGTCCTAGCATGATTCCTTTGATAAATAGTGTATAGCTCCAGATTTTAAGAACTGTATATTACATAGTTTTGCTTGTGAACATTTTGGGCCCACTTTAGAACTAATCAATGACAATAAAATTTTACTTGGTTTTGCTAAATGGTCTAAAAATAATAGTATCTGTTGTGCTGCAGTTCCACAAATGCAACACTTTGGGTTTGGACATGTGATTATATAAGAGCTGATGAACTGATAAAAAAGGTAAAGTACCACAATCAGGATTTAAATTTTTAAAAATTGTAATTAATTTACATTAGTTGAGAGCTCTTGTGCAGCAGGTGACTGAACTAAAATCTCATTTATGATCAGCTTAATGCCACATCCTCTGGTGCTCAGGTTGGATACCATTACAGAAAAGGTGATACCATTATAGAAAAGGTAATACCATTACACCAAATACCATCACACAAAATATAAGAACTTTTTGCTGTTGGGATCCTGCCCAATGCCATATTACTTAAGAAGATCGCTAATACTGTTTGTTGGTAGTATGGAGAAAAATATCCTGTGGCAGAATTAACTCCAGATTTTTTAAATTTTTTTTTTCACTGAATCCTGAGCATTTCAGGCTTTATAGCTAGTATAAAGCAGAAGTCACACTCTTGTGGGTCATAATAATAATCTAGAACTTGTTCTTATAGTAGCTACATTTCCATATGGATCTTTCCATATAAGATGGGTTAGAATCTTAGAAATCAAACAGAAGCCAGGAATTGACTCATGGAGTAGACACAAAAAAACCCCTACACACAAAGCTTAACTCTTAAGCTGGGGATGTAAAGAAGATGAAATCTCTTAACTGAGTTTCTTTTTTTTTTTTAGAAAACTAATGTTCAGCTTTTCCAAGAAAAGAGAAGAAAAATCTGGAAGTAAAAGGATAAAAAAGGGATTGTATGTTAACAATAACCAACACATTTCAAAATAAAATATGTTGATTTGAACTCTAAATTTTACTACTGACTCTTTCTTTATTTTTTTTTTCTTTACTTTCTGTTTATTATTCAAGAGATTGGTTGCTTCCGTTAAATGAATAGCCTTAACCTTGGACAATAATTCCAATACCCAATAAAAAAAGGTTACATCAACCTTTTGTTGTGTGGCTACCGCTCATCAGTTATAGCACTTAGGTAATGGTCTCTGGTTTCCACTTGTGAAGAGTGCTACCTTTCAAGAATTCCACAACATTCCTTTCAGAGTAAAATTTAGAATACAAGATTGCAGCTCAAGTTAATTTTCATTCTAGATTTTTTTCTTTGTGAACTTGTGAAATTGTTTCTGTACTTAATTATAAGGTCTATGTAGTGTGGTAAATATGGTTGTTAGCTATATGTATTTGGTTTGTGTTCTAGAATTTAGTTGAAATGTGTATGTATGCCTACCCATGTACAAGAAAACATTTAAATATACATGGTTACCTGTCTTATACTAGAAATATTGGAATTCTAGAGGTCCTCAGCCCATAGCAGCTAAACACTCTTTAATATCTCCAGAGAGCAAAACTAAAACATCATATTGTTTACTTAGAGAAAAGCTTCTACTATGAGAAGAAAATATCTCTTTTCAGCCAAAATTTCCCTAAATATCTATATATGTATAGTATTAAATATTATGAGCATACATCAGCAAATACCATACTGTACAATGTGGATTGACTTTGTGAGGAAGGTACAAAAAAGTACCTCTGAGGAATGTACAAAAAATTACTGTTTGGTACAGCTGAGAAGAAGTGGTGGTGTAAAGGTGACTTTAAGCTTCAAAGGTGGCTGCCTGGTCCTGGGATTTCACCTTGCAAGCATTTGCTCTTGACATATGTAGACCAGCCTTGGAGTTCCTCAACACTATGCTATTTGTGAACAACTCATAAGAATCATTCTGGTGACTAAAGAATCACAGCAGTAGAGGGAAATTTAATTGTACCCTTTTTCCTCATGATGGGCTCTGTACTGAAGACTGGAGTTAACAGTTTTAGGGTATTTCCGTATGGACTCAAAGTGATGTTGAAATCCTTAGATGATTTTAAAATCATATTCATATCTCCACTACACTGAAAATAAATTAATGAAGCATACTTTTTGTTTTTTATAGTGAGTTTTCTTTAAATACGTGTACTGGGTCTGGCTGGAATGTGCTTAATTTTCTTCATAGCAGCCAGTAGGGTGCTATGTTTTAGATTTGCAACTAAAACAGTGTTGAAAGCACACCAATGCTATAGCTATTGTATTTTTCACAGCACCAAGGCCTTCTCTGTTTCTCACTCTGCCCTCCTCAGACAATGGAGTATGGGTGGGCAAGAAGTTGGGAGGAGACACGTCTGGGACAGCTGACCTGAAATGACCAAAGGGCTATCCCATGGCATATAACATCATGCTCAGCTATAAAAACTGGGGGGGGGGTAGTTTTTCCCACATAGCTGTTTCTCTGAGACTGCTGGTGGGAGATGGTGAGTGATTGCCTTTGCATTACTTGCCCCCCATCCCCACTCATTAAACTGTCTTTGTCTCTACACACAGGTTATTTTTGCTTTTGCTCTTCCGGTTGTCTCCCCCATTGCACGGGAGGAGGGGGGTGGTGAACAAGCAGCTGGTGAGTGCTTGATTGCAGCCTGGGGTTAACCCACTACACAAAAGACTTCTATCTATCAAAGTCACTTCAGAAAGGCACTAGTTAGCTAACAGATATATCTGTGATTTTGACTTGAATGACAATATTAAAATAATACTGTTTTCAAACACAGATGAAAGTTTATTAGAACTTCCACAGCATTTTGACAGTATAGTTCAGTCCTTCAAGGTATACCTGTGTCCATAGGACTTGCAGAGCTTAACTATTTCTTGAGAAAACAAACTTTTAATGTAATGGCATATACAAACTTAGAATATTATTCTCTAAAGTTGTGTAACTACTGCTCTGAATGATTGAAGCATTGGAATGGCATCAAACATTAGACATCTGTGGAAACAGGTGCTTTAAAATGTTTTTAAATGTTCGCTATTTTAATTACCATGTTAATCTTTAAAAAGTGTTTTTATAACCTTTTAAAAATACATTAAATAAGAATTAGATAATGGGAGGTTGAGCATTCATTTCTGGCATAATTCCATGGTATTGCCTTTGTGATACTTGGACCTGCCTATTGGTAGAAGTAAACTAACTATACAGTGGGCCTTAGTGGAACTCATCATCCATTGTTTTCGTTTTGAGGTCCCTTATTTTGCAAAATTGCCATCAGTCCTTTAAGCTGATGTTACAGGTCTATCTGGAGGGTGAAAAGAAAATAACAAGATTTTCCCAGCATTCCCAGGAAGATAAATTAAGCATTCTTCCTAGAGCTTGTGCAGTTATTAATATGACATGTGGGAAAAGCAGACTTTCATAAAACATAGTATTAGTCTGCTGACTCACAATTTTTTTGGAGATGTCAAGAAATTTGATATTTTTCTTAAAGTTCTAGATCTCTTGGGGTTTTTTCTGTTATAAAGAACACGCATTTCCAACTATAACACTTCTAGCTCTCTTCTTATTTACATGTATATACACATATTTTTTATTTCTGTAGGCTGAAGTTATGATTTTTGTGGAACTGGTTCTATTCTTAAATGCTCGAGGCTGGCAATACCCCCTTTAGCAGTTATGTATTTCTTGCATTGTATGACCTCTAAATACATTTTAAGGAAGCCCTTTAGGACCAAACACAGATTTTTCTTTGCCTGTGTTACCAGTAGTCACTAAGAAGGAAAATAATAAGAACAATTAAAGTTTTATAAATGTCGATACAAACTACCTTTTCTCACAAAAAGGACATCATGGTATTTCCATTTCTATGGTAAAGACATATAAAGACAGAGACAACATGAAGCACAAGAGAGATAGGACTGGAAAGGGAAAGAAGCATAGTTAAAGTGAATTTCACTGGAATTTTCAGATGTTGAAGTAGTTTACAAATATGCTTTTCAACAAAATAGAATTATATACAGAAGAGGAAATTTTGTAGAGAATTTGTCCCCAATCTGTAGTTTGTACCAACATTTTTCCCACAACTGCACCAGCATTGTTTTTAATCAATTCAATTAGAAATAGGAACTCAGGTGGCCAGAACCATAATCCAGATTGACAGAGGAAGCAAAATACAATGCTGCTTGGTGCAATTTGCTCAATATTGTGTTCCCAGGCCAGCAGTTAAGGTTAATGAGTTTAGGAGAATCAGGCAGCAGGGAAGGAGAGATTTGTCTTTAAGAATCTCCCTTGCTTTCTGAGCAGCTGTACTTCCTTGACTCAGTTCAGATGACTTAATTTCTGGGGTAGGGAGTACATGGTAGATAGGGAAGTGGATTAGGCAGATATATAGTGAGTTGCTTTCAGTGCACCATTATTACCTGTTTCCTCAGAGAAAAAAAGTGGACCTGTCACACCTGCAATATCTACTCAGCGACCTTCTGGGACCTGAGGCTCAGTAAGCTACAGAGATGCTATGCTAGATTGAAGACTAGGACTTTAACATGTGTAATTGGTTCATTTATTGATTGTGTTGAATTTAATGCTTACACTGAAATGTATTGCTTATCTGCTATAATCTATTTCAGAGGTAGTGAGGCTCGAAAATCCAGCCTGACATCCTGTGAAAACCTGATATTTAACAAAAAATGTATAAGCTAACAAACCCTGAACTAGTGTCAGAAATGTGGAAGGCTTCTTCTGTCTATTGTATCAGTAGGTATAGTT
This sequence comes from Aviceda cuculoides, assembly GCA_035590195.1. NCBI lineage: Eukaryota > Metazoa > Chordata > Aves > Accipitriformes > Accipitridae > Aviceda > Aviceda cuculoides. The sequence goes on from JAVJGG010000007.1 coordinate 11,157,523, forward strand.
CATTACCTGCTCTATGCCTGTCACCTTTGGCAACAGTTTGGAAATTGCAGTCAAGACTTTTGGACATTTTATAAGGGCTGATAACAACAGTTTGAGTCTTTTCGATCATGATTTGAGAAATGCTTGACTCTAATACTTGCATGCTGCAACTGAGTAGGTGGACAGAGTATTTCTTTCTGATTTTTTTTTTCCTCCCTGTTCAATTTCATTGTTACATGATAGCTAAATAGGATGTATTGCTATTTTAATTTCTTGGATTTTTATACTGGCTTCAAAGTTTTGTAGGGAATAACACCAGGATAGTTCTATAAGTCCCAAAATAGGTAAGAATAAGTACTACAGAAGCTTATTACATACTTCTGTAGTATTAAAAATGTATGCATGATAGATGATGGTTTGGTATACAGACATATATTTGGATTAACTCACCTGGAAATAACAGAATTGCTAGTAAAGAAAATAGTTAATTTGAACTTAGTAGCATAAAAAGATGGACAAAACTTTTGCATTGTGAAATCCTGCTTTTTTGTTGCGGCAAAATGAAGTAAAAGAATGCAGCCTAAAAATAATCTATAAATGAGCATCTTTATATTATAGGAGACTTTTGATTTTGGGGAAAAAAACCCAAAACTTAATTTTGCTGTATTGTTGCAAACTTTATGAAAACGCTTACCTTGATTCTAATTTGGAATATACCACACATGACTGCAATTTTTCTAAATTTGTTTACATAAGTGTTCTACATTTGGCTCTCAACTGGGTATCCTAAAACAGTAGACATTTCCTCATGTGAGCCAAATCTGTCTCTGATCTATATCATTAAAAAGGTGATAGATGTGTAATAACCATTGTCTTCTAAGTCACTTATTTTACAAGGGTTTGTGGCATGTCAGTGCCACTCTGACATTTCAGAATTACTTCGTGAATAGATGCTTTGTGAGTACAACGTGTGTTGCTAGAGCAAATCTTAGATGTATGCCAGTGTTTGAACAGATGTGAAATAGAAAACATGTTAAATCAAAAACGTATTGTGAAAAATATACTTAGAAGTATGTCTCTGGGGGTTTTTTTGGTTGGCTATTAGAGGACCATCTGTTGTGCATTTTTTTTTCTTTTTTTTTTTTTTCTCTTTTATGTGTGGTAATAAAGGCACAAACTTGTGTCTGTGTTTCACAATGCAAGGAGATGTAGAGCACTTTGTGTTCTGATACAGGCATTGATAGCAATATGGGGTCTTTAACTCAGCTTGCCAGCCAATTCACTGGCAAATGCTCCCAATGGATCCTCTCTCTTTCTGAGTCTCAGAGGAACAATGCATACTAATGACCACTAGAAGAGTAGTGAAAGTGTGAGTGAAGTAAAGATATCAGGGAATAATTATTCGGTCTTGAAATATTGAATGTTCTTGACAGATTTCCTCACACTGACTTAATATGCTGCTCAATTTTCTAGCATGGAAAGGAAACTGAGAGCAATGTAATCAACAGTATTACGGTAACACAAATAAATAATGACAGTATTTATCTTGTTCCTGTCCCCCTACACTATAATCTTACACTTTAATTAATACAGTCTGTCCATGATCTTTAAAAATTTAAAACTTCCTGATTTTTTTCTCCCGTTGACTATGTTTATATGTATCTTGCTTTTCTCATCAAGTGTGTATTCTTAAATAAAATTGACAAACAGTTACCACTATGAGCATAGTTAGTTAATATGACTGAAATCCAAGATATCAGAGTGCAGAATTGTTTCTGATCAAGCATAGTAATTTTTGGTTTTGTATTCTAATGATTTTAATCATCATAATAGGGATCTTTAAGCACATAGTTATAGAACAGATTGAAATAGCTTCAAATCTCTCCTTGTGTAAATAATCAGATCAGTACTGATTTCAGGCTGCGTGCTTTTTACATTTATTCCATAAATTGTCTAAGTACATTCAATAAATAGAGTAAGATCTGGGAAAAAGTGAAGCCAGGGGTATAGTCAGGCAAATATCACCCTCATCTTCAAAAAAAGCAGGAAGGTGGATCCAGGGAACTACAGGCCAGTCAGCATAACCTCAGGCCTAAGAAGATTTTGGAGCAATTTTTCCTGAAAGTACATCAAGATATATGAAGGAAAGAAGGAGATTGGGAACAGCCAGCATGGATTTACCAAGGTGTCATGGTTCAACCCCAGCCAGCAACTAAGCACCACGCAGCCGCTCACTCACTCCCCCCGACTCAGTGGGATGGGGAGAAAGTCGGGAAAAGAAGTAAAACTTGTGGGTTGAGATAAGAACGGTTTAATAGAATATAAAAAGAAGAAACTAATAATGGTAATGACAACACTAATAAAGTGACAACAGTAATAATAAAAGGATTGGAATGTACAAATGATGTGCAGTGCAATTGCTCACCACCCACCGATTGACACCCCGTTCGTCCTTGAGGGGTGAATAGCTCCCCGCCCCCACTCCCCCCAGTTTATGTGACATCCCATGGTATGGAATACCCTGTTGGCCAGTTTGGGTCAGCTGCCCTGGCTGTGTCCTGTGCCAGCTTCTTGTGCCCCTCCAGCTTTCTCACTGGCTGGGCTTGAGAAGCTGAAAAATCCTTGACTTTAGACTAAACACTACTTAGCAGCAACTGAAAACATCAGGGTGTTATCAACATTCTTGGCATACTGAACTCAAAACACAGCACTGTACCACCTATTAGGAAGACAATTAACTCTATCCCAGCTGAAACCAGGACAGGATTTGACCATTTCCGCTTGAAATATTACTAAGTACTTCATGATTTTCATGAAACATGAAAATGAAAAGATGTGCACCTGGTGCTAAGCAAAGGTAACACTTTCCATTTAAGTAAAAGTATATCTGACTCTTCTTTTTAGTTATTGGTGTGCAAAGGAAAGGCTCAAAGTCCAAAGTTAAAACATTTGCAGCCAACTTGAGCAAATTCTAGCAAATATCCTCAAAACTGCAATGCTGTTCTTCTATGCTTTTATTCCAGCCCATACTGCAACATTTTGTAAGGATTCCAATGTAATAATTGCCATTGAAAGCTTAAAATACTAAACTAGCTTCCTTAATGTGCAAGTTGATGCTTCTACACTACAGTAACTTCATCAGCAGTGAATTCCTGATGTCAAATTACTGAAGAGGGGATATCACAAAAACTGAATAGGAGGATTATCAGTAACAGAATATCTGTTCCTGCAAAAATGGGAAAAGACATTTTTAAAAGCTAGATAATAGCTTAATACTGAGAATTGCAGAAGTTAGACCAAGTAGATCAAATGTGATTTACAAGGGAGTGTAAGTTGCAAACCAGTTGCTAAACATATGGAAAGGAGCAGAATTTGGCATAGGTCTATTAGATGCCAGTGTCAGAGAATTATACCAGTATAACCACTTAGACAATTATTTCTTTGTTAAAGGGGATGGGACCTTTGTTTAGGTGGCTGCAAAAGACAATTCTTTATGTACTGTGAGATAACAGAGTAAGGCAGTTGCTCCAGCCTATTTGTGAAGAATAAGCAAAACAGCTCCGTCTCGCTAGCATCCAGTGTACAGATTTATTTTCCTATTAGACTCAGCAGAATACATAAAAGTCCTTTACCCTAAAATGGGTTGGGGGGGACTAGTGCAGCTAGTCACTGCAGTGTTAGAGTAAAAATGCCTATCACTGCCAATATCTATCACTACCAAAAGTAATCCAAAATATTACAGTCCTTGTGTCTGATGTTTGCTCAGTTGTCTTCACTATAACCTCAAAGCCATAAGCTGCAGTTCTGTATTTTTTCATGGAAATGCTGAAGTTGTGAATATAAATCTTGTGAATGATGACACCCAGAATAATTTCAATGTATTAGGCTTTTTTGTTTTTTATTTGGAGGGAAAGGAGGTTGGTTGGTTGGGTTTTTTTTTTAAACCAAAGGCCAACTCTTTGGAACAGTTTTCAGTGGGCTTGAACTCGAATGTTTTTCCTGTTCCCAGAACAACAAAATAGTTTGAAAATACACTTCACTACTGAAGGGAGACCTACCTTTTAAAGCAATGTGCAGCAGTGAGGACCCAGCAGCTGCTGATGAGAGTAGCACCACACAAGAGTCTTCCATCACCATGAGAAGATTTCAGTCGGAGTGCAACCTGCCACGGCCAGCTGCCCCTACAGAGGACATGAGACATTGTGTTCAGGGTGCAACAAGGGAAAAGTAAGGTAGCTTGTCAATTACCTTGAGTGTATATCCTATTTAGTTTCTTTGACTGACATAGCTTGCAAACCATGTTATTTATTGAGTAACAGTTGAGAATACCTTAATATTCCTGCAGCATTCAGAATTCCATTTAACAATGGTCAGGATTACTTTACGGATTGTTTGGGCATCCAGCACTCTGAGCACTTCCTCCCACTGTCAATTATTTTAATTTTCCTTTCTCACATTGCATTCATTGTGCCAAAAATACATTCTATGGGTTCCTCGCCAAATACCATCCAAGCCAACAAACCAGAAATTTCCTGACAACTGAAGAGGAGCAAGAGGGGAATTTCTTGAAAAGCCTAACCCAGCATCCTTTCCTGTCTGTGTTAATATCTTTGTCAGTTCTGAGCTGTTTGAAAAGGGAAGCTGGCAAACCAAGAGGTCTAAAGCAACTGTAGAAACCACAAATAATAGACTAGCACCTTTTTTCAGCCTGCGATCATCTGTTTTGTATAGTAGATCTGGGGTACATATTTGCAGGCCTGTGAAGACAGGATGGATTATTTTTCACCAGTTTAATAGACTAGCAAAACATGGAATCAGAAGGGAGAGGGACAGAGATGCACCTGTAAGCAATAGCAACATCCAAGAATAAGCAACAGGTGGGTTTAGGTGTTTTCTGACTACTGTCAACTTGAATAGGTATGCTGGAGTACAAGAACTACCCAGGATCTAGTCCAGCATCCTATCGCAGAGTTGCCAGTGCCAAATGTTTTAAAGTAAGGTGGAGCAATTTACTTCCCATAAAGCATAAAACAATTTAGATGTTTTTCAGTTTTGGAAGATGGGATTTAATATGTCTTTCCAAAATGGGGTAATTCAGACAATTTTGGATTTCCTGGTATGTATGTGAGTATCCAGTTCCTTTTTGAATGTTGTCAAGTTCTTTGTCTTAATGACTTCTTGTGACAGTGAGTCCTTTTCTTGATTTTGAAGCATTTCTAAGTGCACTATTGGATCTCTCTCACCTTTTTGCTTCATCTAATGTCCCTGTGCTTATTTATTATGAGATCAAGTTTTTTGCTCTGCCTTAATCGTGCAGTCCATTATTTGTCACCATTTCATTTCATCCAGTGTCCTTTGTACACATATTCTGTGACAATAATTCCTGATCTTTTTCTGTACAATGCATTATTTATTATTCTCATTTGTCTCTTTACTAAGGTAAGTAATCCTACTTTGCTCTGTCTGACTGCATTGGAATGTTTTTCTGCGCTCCCTCTTGTTACTGTTCTTTGAAGCTCCTCCACTTAGGCAGTGTTTGTTTTTAAATGGATTGATTGATGCTGTGCATGTACTTTGAAATAGGTTGCACAGTGACAAGTAATGATACTATAAGTGTATTTTTCACAGTCCCTTTTGTAAGATTCTATATATTTTTTGAATATATATTTTTTGTGGTTACTCAAAACTGTTAAGAAAAAAAAGCCTATACTTCCTATCGTAGCGCTTAGTAGTAGTAGTATTCAGTTAATACATTTATATTAACTAAATGTAAACATGTCATTAAAAGCTAAGAACAAAGTGTTAGGAAGAAGCCTGGGTTTATAGCTGTGTCATCATTGAGACTTGTTTTGTGAAGGAAAATCGGGTATTAGGCAGTTAATCATACCCAGGCCTTGGTGTAGGTAGCGTTTAAAAGCTTGTACAATATTGATAGCTCTCTTCATATAGCTCACATCCCGATACCAAGATATCCTTTGAAAAGAAGTAAAAAGACTATTTTGAAAGTAAGAAATTAACCCAATCAGGGACTAAACCCATAAGCATCTACAGATTTTCAACTAATAGTGCAAGTATTTATCAATGAATATTTTTTTAATTTTCTGCCAATTTGCTTTGAGTATATTTCTGCTTCTACCTCATGACAAGCCAAAAGAAAAACAACAAACCTACAATAAAACCATAATTTAGGCAAACCACTTATGGCAAATACGTATCTTAGAAGCTTTTTATTCAAAAATTACTTGTCTTTACCAAATATTTACCGTAAAGAATTTTTCCCACCAATTATTCGTTTTTGTCGGCGATGTAGTAACCTCAATCCACAAACAGAAGCAAGAGAATCTAAACCAGAAAGGGAGATGTAGACAGCATTAAACTAAAAATGAAAAGTAGCGAATCTTCAATGAGAGTTAACTAAAAAAAAACCAACCTCAAAGGCTGAAGTTATTCTGTGTTTCATGGTAGTTATTAAAAACCAAATTTTGCTTGGGGAAAACACCCTGAATTCTCTCAGACTTAGCAATTCTTTTTAGCTGAGATATTTTGACTGTGATCACAGAGCAATTCACACATTTGTGCTCTGCTTCTCAAGCATAGGATTTTTTTATAGGGCTGTTCCTTACTTAATGTAAGTGGAAGCAGAGCTTGGCATACCACATAGGTCTCAGTCCTCAGCTGAAGATAACACATATCTTGAAAAGTTGAAAGTAGCTGTCTAGGTTTTTGCATTTTCATGTCCCTCGTACAACTTAAGAAACAAGGCTACTGTAAACTGTAGTAGACAAATACCCGGTATCATTTGAATAGTCTGTACGACTCCTTTGCGCAGCTGGCACAGCAATAAGATCACACAGTGCAAGCAGAGATGATTTCTACTGCTTTTGTTTCTGTAATTCTTTTGATATAACTGTTTCCTCTGTGAGGTGGGATTGTTTACATCCGTCTCTTCCTACCGTGACAGTTCCCCATCTGAACCTGTTGGTCTGCCACTCACAACGGGGCTTCACCTTTATTGCTGTTCCCGGGGGCCTTCTTGCTTAGGTGGTCGCAGATCACCCCCGCATCCTCGCTGTGACGGCAGTTGTGCGTCCCAATGTCCTGCTTAATGCAGTCTGCCAAGGATCTCTCATTGCCTGTACATTTCACATTATCCACGTGGATTGGGCCTTTGCCCTCGCCAAAATATGCCATTGTTCTTGCTCTAGCCAGACCTCTAGAAACAGAGCATATTTTTTTATTAAACATTTTGAGGCATTATTCTACGTTTTGCTAAACTGAAATATTTCAGAGTGAGTAGTGAAAGACATTGAGGTTTTATTCCAAGTCCTGTCACTGATTCACTTGATGACAACTTTTCTTCTCATTGCTTCTGTTACTCAGGTAAGTAGAAAAAAAGTGTAACAAAATTGCTACAGTTCTTTAATGTTTAAAAAGCTTTTATATCTAGTTAGAAGGCAGCATGCAACTTATTTTACATCGTAACGGCATTACAAATATCTATAAAGCAAAGTATGTGAAAGCTGCTTTTTCATAATCTCTTTAATCCTCATATAAAATCAGCATCTGTGAATGCTAAAAATAATTTGTTCTGGTCTGATTCCCTCAGATAGATGGGCCAGTTAAATACAGTATACTTGCAGTGTAGTAGAAACTATGATTTACAGATCTATTACTTGTTAATCGTTATTAACGTATTTCCTTATCATGCCATTTTTTAAGTGCACCCCACAGTTGAGTTCTAAAACTGTAATGTAACTGGAGAAAGACTGAACCCAGTTGAGTCTCAGCACCCACCTTTTCCTGTGAGGAACCCCATACTTAGTGCTTGTGTAGCATTTTTGTACATAGGCCTCACGGCACTTTACAGAGAAGGTCCGTATGATAATCCTATGCTTGTATAAGGATAAATATCAAACCTCAGTATTTAAATGTCAAACTTAGGACATTTCACTGGGTCTGAAGTCCTGGTCCTTATAGCTTGTATGTAGTGCCATACAGCTTCAGCAATGACCACAGTGTCGGTTGTGTGAATGACCTCTTTTGAATGATGAACTTTATTCCCAAATGAGGGAGTAGATGAACAAATACAATAAAAACCCAACATGAATTGTGCATGTAAGCATCTCATTTGGTAATTTTTGTGATAGATTATTACTTTTAATTACTTAGGATAATGCTTCTTAATATATGAATAGATGTTTTGTTGTGCACGGTTTAAGAGTCAGAAAGAATTATGAGTGGGAGACCACCCAACCGGCTATACAGAGAAGTGGGGCAGGAAGCCGCAGCTGCCTCTAGGTGTGTCTGAACTACAAGTTTACATATCTGTTAAGAGCAATTTACTGATATTTTATTGTGATAAGAGTGTACGGAATTCTAGATAACTAAAATGTTGCTCTATATCATAGTTTTAAAGTATGTGTTATAACTGCATATTGTAAAGGACAGCACTTCTATGAATACAAAAGGGTAACTGCATGTACAGCGACATGCTGGAGAAGAGAAAGAGAGTTTAACAATGAAAATGTATTAGGCAAGAAAGTATTTCTCTCCCTTTATACCTCTTTTTATACCTCATTTAATACCTGCAGTGTTGGGCAAGACGGGAGAAAAAGGCATAAAGAGTTTATGTCCCTTTATCAGCTAAGGATTCTCTGTTGGGGAGGAGTTTTAATTTGTCGTACTGTTTTCAAAGCTTCATCATGCTAGAAGTGTGGCTGGATCAAACTGAAAGAATCCAGTTGTCAGTTGCCCATATCCATATAGCTGAAACATGAAAGTAATACATACAAGCTTCCTCTTTTTTTGAACTTGCACACAGAAAGCCTTGCCTGTTCGGATTTTTTTACCATGTATTGAAGGGTAGGCGGGCAGGTTTTCTAGGTAGGGAATGTTGGTTAGAACACATGAATTGTAAAAAGCCAGGAAAGAGAAGCATGTAAAATATCTGACAAAGATGACACCACAAGGTCAACTGTCCTTACACATTTTTGATTTCCGTGGCTAGCATGTATTTACCAGGTAATCCAAAGCCTTAACTGACTAGGACAATCTTTGCCTAATGAGTTTAGTATGATTTAACTTGTCAGTCACAGGCAATGTGTCTCTTCTTGATCCAAATATTTTTCTTTTGTGAATTATACTCTGATTACAGATAACAACAAAAAAAGTCCAACTTTCCAATTCCTGTGGGCAGCTGATGTGTCCATATATGCTATTATAAAATAGTGAGACAGTACAGGCACTCATTGCAAATTGTTACCTGGTTTTCACATCTCTATGTCAAAAAGCAAAGTTTCTGCTTTAGGGCATTGCTCTAAATTTCCTCAGGATATTGAAAACTACTTTGTTGTGGAATCACCACAGTATTCTTAGCCTTTCCCAGAGAAGTATTTATTGCAATTTAGTATAGAATTATCTCTGCAGACTCTTACTGGCTACTTAACAAGGGCACTGCCTCCATTGGCCTACCAGACAAACCTCAAAGAATACTTTGACATCTGTGAGGTCACATATGTAAGTATTTTAGGTGAAAGAGGTGTAGAGAGACAAAGATGAAGGTGGGAACTTAGTGCATATGGATTGCAGTCACGCATCAACATGAACCGAATCATGGGACTTGGACTGCAGAGACTGTTCATACTTTTATATGTAAGCTATCTATCTCTTACTGTGCTTCAGGAATCTCTGTTTGCTGATAACTGCTATGAAAGGTTTTTCCATACCCACTCTTTAACAAAAAAAACCCCAAACCCAACTGTTTAAATAGAACATCTACCAGGAAACAAATACAAAAATCACGATGTTCTAGAGCAAGGAGTGCAGCTTAATAGACAAAATTATTTCATATAATTGGGAGATCTCTGAATGAAAAGTGTTAAGTCTTACATGTTTGTTACCTGCTGGAATGTGCTCTTACAACTGGTTGTAGTTCACCCTTAACAAACGTGTGTGTCCCTTAATTGCTGCTTTCCAAGCCAGCTATTTATGCACAGAAGACCATCAGAGAAACAACCTTTTTGCTTGCTCAAATCTGTCCCTAGAGAAAAGGGCGGCTTCAAGTCTTATCCCCTAGCTGTTCTCAGACACAAGGCCAGACACAATAACATGCTGAGCTCTTCAGATGCAGTATTACCATTATTCATAATACTGTTATGTGAATCAGGAAATCCAGTCGATTAGTATAGATGGACAACTACCCTAGAACTTTTTTTTTTTCCCTGTAGTAGATCATTTTTGGAGCACTAATGGCAGGATATGTGTTCATTTGGGGGGGGGGGGGCGGGCCTGTGCATTCTTACAACCCTGTTCTAAATGAATGGGGTTCAATTTTACTGGGCCACTTAATTCACTAAAGTACAAGACCTTCTAAAACCATCTTTTGCTCTTTAGTCATTCTAACAAAATACTTTTGTATGTTAAACCCAATCACATATTAGGTACTACTTCAGAAAAGATGTGTGTTCTCTTAGTGTTTATCTTGCCACAAGCAGACTTTGATTAGGGTGCTATTAATTATTTTTATGTTTTCATGACTGGTTTTAGCCAATTAGTAGGGCTGTTTTCTAATGTTCTTTATATTATGTTTTTGTAACGTTAATCATGGATTTGACAAACTGGCTTAACGAGATCTTTAAAACTAGTATTGTTTTGAACCTAATGATTTTCCCAACTTCGGGATTTTCTTATTTCAGTCTCAGAATGAACCCTAGTAAATGGCTGAGAATGTTCCAAAGCAGGATTTTGTAAAATAAATGTACTGGCAAGCATTGACGATATGAATAATACATGCAGGAAAAACTCAGTCCATTTTGTCAGTATTTACCCTTTGCTTACATAAGTCTTCTTTTTTAAGGGAGTCTTTTCTCCCACTTGTAATAATAAATGTGTGATTTTTTTTTTTCCCTAAGGAATGTAATTCTGCAGGAGGAAAGACTTGAGAATCAAACATAGCATTGTAAAGGGAGTTGAATGATACGGTTTAGTTTTGTGATCAGTCTTAATGAAAAATGATGTCAACTTCAGTATTAGGTGCTTTTTTCATTCCTCCCAGGAAAAGGTCATGATGTGTTTATTTCTAAAGAAACAACATTCATCAACCCTCAAGCTCAGGTGCATAAACCCAGAAGCTTCAGCCTTGCTTTGAAACAGTCAAGTCACCACTGAATATAATTTGAACTTCAGCTAAAAGATCTGGGCATGAACTCCTAGGCCCAGAAGCAATTCCAGCTCATCAGTGCATGTAATGGCATAGTCAGGTTTGTGGAATACAACTGTCTAGACATAGGGTCACCAAGATCCAGCATTTCCAACAAGCTCTCCCAATTTCTGGAACCTAGTTTTAGATTTCTAAAATATGTCTATCCCTAGTCCTTGAGGAAACACGTGCGCTGATGTATCCTGTAATCTTAAATCCCCATTCCGACATTCCACAAATTGAGAATCCAGACAACTGTCTGTTCTTGCAGAGATTTAAAAACAGAAGGTGGGGATAAGTGGTTGAGTTTGATCATCTGAGGGAGAGATATAAAAGGCCAGAGAGGCTGAGGATGAAGCCAACTAAATGAATGAATGATTGAGTGGGGAGATAATACAAGTCAAGTTTTGTAGTTTTGAAGCCATAGCCTACTAACTACCTATAAATATACTTTACTGAACAAATACCAGACAATTTTTAAAAGGCATATATTATTTTTTCAGACATAATTTGATGATACTTGGTTGCACAAACTTTACGTTGTTAGATACAGCAAACAGATTAACATGATTTGTATTTCTTAAGCTGAAATTTCTTCACAGATACATTCAGAAAAGACATTTCCTGTTGTGTTTCACTAGTGTTCTGGATATCATATTAGTTCTGCTATTTATGTGTCTGCCCTATAGTTGTTACATATTTACTGCTCCTAGGTATGAAAAAAAAAATTGCTTATGAGTGGTGTAAGCCTGCTTAAGCGACTTAATTCAAAAGTGACACATATACATTGTGGTAGTTTTAATTAGAGGGTGGTTTTGTCCTGTGAGGTCTATTCCTATATTAAATGAAGCTTATTTAAATTACTGTCATGCAGGCCAAAGCCATAATCCTCTGTTATAACAGTTTTATCAAATCTCCAAGCTACATCACGTCAAGCCAGATCAGTAAATGAAAGAAAAAAAACCTCATGAAACTGGGAATTCAGTAGCTGGTGTGTCTACATCTGAATCTGTAGAAATCACATCCACACCTTGTGACAGTGGACACTGACCTGTTGCTATATTTCATTAAAAATTTTAACAGTTATGTTAGAATCTATAATGATTTCAAAGTCGTCATTAAGGTTCACAAAAGGTAAATATTAACAATATGCAAAATTATACCTTTCAATGAAAACAGATAAAGAACTCTTTAAAACTATACAACCATTACCCCTGAAATTTTAGCTAAGTTCCAGGCAATTTCAGTAAACTGTGGTAAACTAAGTCTAGGTTCTGAACATTTGTATTTTCTTTGCTAGTGTGATGAAAAAGGCATTTTAAATTCCCTGAAGTTTTTCTGTGTATACTGTTACATCAAGTAACTAAAGCACTAGCATTTCGGTACCATAAGTTTTTCTGTGTTGACTACAGATGACTCAATATAAAAATCGTTATATGAATTAAAATTGTCACTTAAGTATGGTGGAACACAGAGCCCTCACACAAAATCAGAAACAAAACAGGGAATCTACGTAGTTCGCAGAATATGTAATCATCTGTGGTATTCTAGATGTTAATAGTAGTTTCCCTCATTTTTTCCAAACTAGAAATTTCACTCTGGCTTTTATAAAAGTTTAGAAATCTGATAACAGAAGAAAAAAGAAGTAAATTAAGAACAGTTCGAGTGGCAAAGAGCACAGAGCAGATACACTAAATCAAATTCTCTTCTCAGTTACACTAGTGCAACTAAGTGTAAATAAATGAATAGTGTAATATGTTTATATCATATAGACATGTAGCACCATAAGTGACAAATAAAATATAGTATTTAGACAATAGCTTAGTAATTTGGAATATTTAAGTTCTAAAAAAAATTTTAATAACTAGCATTAACTTGCATTTCAGTTGCCAGTCAGACTGATACACCTTTGAATATTAAAATTCCTTTTCCCAATAATGCTAGTTAATGAATACTCATTTTGAGACACAGCCTTACTGCTTCTCAAATGAATAGTATAAATACACTTTTCTAAAAGAATGCCAAACAGACAAGTTTTAAAAGGCATATATTATGTTATCGGACATAAGTAATACTCAGTTGCAGACACTTAACATTTTTAGATACAGCAAACATATAACTTGAGAAACATCTTAATGAGTTTTCTTACTTGTAGCCAAGCTGTCGACAGACTACAGCTGCATCCTTATCAGACCATCCATCATCACAAATTGTGCCCCACTGGCCATTGATAAAAATCTCTACACGTCCTTCCTTCTTATTTTCACCATCCATCAGCCTGATGGGAGGACCTGGGAATAAATTACTGCTTTCAACTCACAACAACAGAAGCAAGAACTAGTACTTCAAGTCATTTTCATCATGTCCAGTATACAGGGTCAACTGATGTTCATGTTTAACAAGCCTAATGTCAGTCGTTAAAGTAATCATATTTATCCTGGCTGGCAAAAGGAAGTGGTTTGTACAAATTACAAGACAAATATGAAATACTACTGTATTTTGAACTTCAGAGTTCATCTGGTTCCTTCATTTCATAAAAATATGTGACATAGCTCAGAATTTTACCACAGTGGGCACAGAACAATTCTCCCTATAAAGGCAGAAAACACCTGAGATGAGATCTTTGATGTGATACCCATACAAGCTGGACACGTTTTCCTTGCAGAAACTTTATGGGTGAATTTAACTATATCTCAGTTCATTCTCAAACTGGTCGCTACCACTCCTCTTAACCACTATCTCAGTAAAAAAGTACAGCACTGTGTTGAACTTCAGTTATTCCTTATCATTATGCATGCTGTTCTGTAGCATATTTTGTCTGAGAGCATAATGTTCTACAGCATGTTATTCTAGACTAATGCATGATTATTTTTCTAGCAATTTAAATTGATTGCTTATTCAGATATATTCATAATAAAAAAATCTCACTTATGTGGATTAGTCTGACTTAATTAATCATGATTTGTTCAGTGCTTGGCCTGTAGTTAAATTCTGAATCATTAGGCAAAGTACATATTTGATTCTCGCTTATGTTAAAACTCCTTTATAGCATGCAAGTAACCTTGAAACAGTTATGAATTCCTCTGAGGCCTCTTTATAATGTTTAAGTGAGAATCACCTTCTAAATCTTTTAGTATGTCATACTTCAGAATTCTTAATACACTAATGAGAGTTTCTGTTTAGAATAACTGGAAAGACTGTTCCTCATTCTTCTGACCTGTTCCTCATTTTTTCTAAATCTGTAGGGGTGAGAAATTACTTTATCGTGCTCTTAAATAAAGCAGTATTTGGGGGCATTTGCCTTTGATACTTAATTCAGGTTAATTTAGGGTATGAATAACTTTCATATACCAAACCTTACTCTTGATGAGAGCTAGTTAAATCTGGCCTAATTAATTAATTAAAAGAGGAAAGATTTGAAAACGAAATTAAAGTCCGTTTGCTTCAAATATCATTTAAAGCTTATTATTTATACTGGTGTTCATACTGTCTGGACAGTTACATGAATTAACTTCACCAACTTTCTGTTTAACTACATCGTCATGATCTTACATACTAAATGAATGCTGTAGTTATTGTAGTGTATTCTATCTCATTTTTAGTGTTCCTTAATGTCTGTATTTCCGCAAGTCATATCATCTACTCATTTCTCATATTTTTCCACTGAATTCATCCTTACAGGGAGAAAAAAGGCTTTTTCAAGTGCTGGGAAGTAAATGGTAACAATAGAGTCTTTGTCCACTTTCCAATCAGAAATCTTGTAGGAAATGTCAGATACGCTGTCTTCATTTTCTTCATATTCTGGAAGAACATGATTTAGGTGAAAATTACATTACCCAGCTAGAGATATGAGATATTAATGACACGGTATAGCTATTTTATTGTTATCTTATTTTCTTGTGTTATAGAAAAAAATACATATTTATGAGCACAAAATTAATATGACTTTCTGGTAATGGGGGATGTGAGAATGTTACCATATGGATGCATTTAACTGAACCAGACCTCCTTCAGCTAAGATTATATTTTATAGGAATTTGAGCAAAGCAGCACAGATGGTTTGCATCTGTAAAGACAGCAGTCATGATTTGAATTCCTGTTATTTTTGGTCTGAGAAAATTCTTTCTACCAAATACTATTTGACATCATCTACACATAATTGAACTGTACTGCAACATAAAACATTCATTGAACTGTGAGAGGTCAAAAGGCTGTAAAGAAAAAGACTATAAAGAGGGAGAGACTAGAAAAGTACATGTGGAAGTGCTGATTGTTGTTGTAACAGGTAGCAATGTCATGCAGTATTCAATGTCTTAGTTTGCAGGTTAGGCCTTCAGTCTATAATTTCCAGAGAACTTCAGGCACCCAGGCATACAAATCCATTACATTTCAGTAGAAGCTGTGAATCTAACTCCACTAGTTTTAATTCTAATTTCAAAATTGACTAAAATATACTTAGGTAAACTAAAGAATACCGGCAACAATTTTGTAAAAGGCTACCTACTGACAAGCTACAAACTTTGTAGGTAGCAAATTCTAAAAATGAAGCTGTTTTTCAGAACTGCTGAGCAACCCATTGTTCCCCTGTAACTTTTACTGTGCATATCTGATAGCCAGAATTCTTGTTTAATTATCTACATGTGGATTTAGGAATCTTTGGCATTTGTTCGTATGCATTTTGTTCTACAGTGCCACTGTGTAATTAGTATTTTTCTCTCACTCCTTTTCTTGTTTGTCTTTTCATTCTTTTTTCATACAAGTTTGTAGGCTTTTTGATGTTGGAACTGGCTCTGTGATCTGTGTTTGTAGTATCATTCTGTCGTGGTCAGCAAGGGGGTCCCATTCACCCAGGCACAACGTAAATGATAGGCAATAGTAATAAAGAAATAATTTCATGCTTCTCACCCTTCCTTCTTGCTATCTCTGAACTTCCCCTCTTTCTCCATGTCTTTTTTTTGAATATCTGAGTGTAGGGCCATAGGAGGATATACTATTGATTTGTATTCCTCAGTGCTTGGGTACGTCTCCAACATTTGATAGCATGAGACAGTTACTTAGAACATGGAGAGTGCTGAGGGAAATGCAGCATACCATTAGGAAGTGCCAAACAGGTCTAAAATCTGGTGAAGATTGAGAGAACAGGATCTCTGGAATCTGACTTTGTTACTTCACGGATTTGAGTTGAGCTTTAATGTTCTGACTGTTTATGTTCCTTTAAACAAAGCTTGATTACTTCCTATGATTTTCAGGAGAAAAGTGAGCTTTTTTTCCCTTCCTGTTACTTCTTTGCACATGTCTTCCAAATACTAAGATTTTGAGTATCCTTAAGTATACTATACTTTGCTCGGATCTGCACCCACAGCAATGCTCGTACTGTGACTTTACCGAACAGATGACTTACCAAACGAGAGTTTACGGTTATCGTTGTCTGGATGGCAAATGAGTCCGACATCCTCCTGATGGCTGCAGTCATGCTTTCCCCACTCTCTCCTTGAGCACTGCAGAAGGTTTGTCTCCTTCCCTGAGCAGCTGACATCATCCAACCAGATGGGCCCAGAGCTTCCTTCTGAGTAGCTCTCAGGTGCACTTTTTCCATACCTGCATAACACATATGCATACATAACGTTTTGGTCCACAGTGATCAGAGGGCATGTGATACTTAAGCACTAGAAAGGAAATAAATTATACCTGAAGAAATAAAGGTTTCCCAAGTAAACAGTGTTCACCATGGCAGAGCAGGTTCAGTTAGCATTACATTCAATGAGAGGACCATATGCTGCTTCTTTGGTGATGTTTTTCTAAAGAATTACTGTTACATTAATGCAAACGTGAGAATCTAATATCTTTGACTAAGGCCTCCCTTCAACCAAGCATATGGCTGTCTCACTGACTTTGAGACTTAAAGCATGTTCTTAGTACATGAGGAAAAACGAGACAAAATTCTTTTTTGAATGTGAGATGTTACAATCTGAAGGCAAGACAACAGTCACCTAGTGAGAGTGTATCTTTGTAGCCACAGTCAGTAGGAAAAGTAGTGAAGAGCGAATGCATGAAACTCTAATGGGATTTTTTCTAAAATATGCTTTTCAATACACAACACTGTTCCAGGGCCAGACTGTGTTTTTTTCTGAGCTAGATCCAGAAGGCCTTATACCTTGAAAATGTCTGTGATTTTTAATGACTGTTCAACAAGCAAAGATTTTGAAGAATCAAACTTTTATAGGCAAAACAGAATACAACAAATCAGTTTTTCTCTCTAGCTTATGCATTGATGTCAGTTAGCCAAAAAGATGATTGGAAGGAACTTGGTGAATAAAGGCTGCTGAATCACAACCTCAGCTGAAGCTTTTTCTTCTACCTAAACTGAGGCCATAAATTTCTCTTCAAGACTGAGGGAAGCAGGCTTTAATGGATTTTAACTCTGTAGTTTCTATGAAGCACTCAGCCGATACTAAAAAAACAGACTCTTGAATAATGTAGGGTTCATGTAAATGTTTGTCATCATTGTCAAGTCAAAGAGTCAGATATCTAATACCAAGTAATCTTACTTAAATCCCAGCTGCCGGCAAACCACCTGTGTATTCAGCTCTGTCCACCCATCATCGCAGACTGTGCCCCACTGCCCAGTATAATAGACCTCCAGGCGTCCCTCATGACTGCCTTTCCCACTTGTTAGTCTTAATGCACCATCTGTGTCATTAACAAGTAAGGAAAAACAAAAACAAGAATCAGTTTTTCTTAGGTCCAATTATTGTTCTAAAACAAAATTAATAACATTGCATTTACTGCATCTGATCAGAATATTAGACTACTAAATCTAGTGCTGATCACTAGGTGTTAGTTAATGAGAAGATAAAAGAAATGCCATAATGCACCCAGTCATCTGTGAAGCATTGCATAATTCAGTTGCTTAAGTGCAAGAGAAATAGCACAAGATATTGATCCCCCAAGCCCTTATTACATGCCAAGTCCGCGGGAGTGGGCTCTGATTACGTGATTTCACTGTATGTACACCGTATCTTATTCTTTGTCTGTTTGGTTATTTCCCATTGCCTTTATGCTGAAATGCTTACTGCCATTGCTAGATGCGATACACAGTTAAGGCATGCACCATGTAGTAAAGTGGCAGTTAGCATGTTACTGAGGAACCAAGGCTTTGTGTTGAATAATGAGATTTTCTGTACCTGTAAAATTTCCATAGCTGGTTCATTTTGATACTGCCAGAACACTTTATTACTGTGGTGTTTTGTGCATCTGCAAACTTTAAAGATTCTCTCTCCAGAGCTGTGAACTCTGCGTTTGTCACTTTTCCTGTGTGATTATCGGTAACTGAAGTACCTGTGAGAGGTGTGCAGGAAACGCCAGCATCTTCTTTGTGGCCGCAGTTGTGTTCTCGCCAGGAGCTTTTTGGACACTGCTCTATCGACAGTTCATTTCCCGTGCACCGCACTTCGTCCAGCAGCACGGGGCCTGAGCCTTCTCCAAAGTAAGCCTGGCTCCACGCCTTGGCAACACCCCTGTCGAAACATAACAAACACCCAGTCAAGAACAAGCAAGGCAAAGAAAGAGCCTGGGGCTCAGCGGGAAGAGCTAAAATGGTGCATAGCCAGCTTGTAGAATACCGATGGGACTGCCTAAATAGCCGCTGCACTGGGAGCTGACCGTGCAGCCTGCATTGTGTCATGTAATGGGATGTGGTTCCACAGCCACCTTCAGTCTCAGCTGAGGCTATGGAGCGATTTACACACACCACTTCCACGGTTTGAACATACTTAGAACATCAATATCTGTTGTTTTGTATCTATGAGATTTTCCTTTTCTGTCCCTTTTGATTTTTAAGCATAACTTTCCTAGAAGAGATTATAGATGTACAGCTTGGGTATGAGGATTCTAATTTTAATTTCCTTTTGATGTTTCTATGTAGTAAAAATAATCCGATATATATTTCTACAGTGACTTTCATCTGTTGTCCTCAAAGCACATTAATCAAATCTCAGTACCCAGATGGGGCAGGTAAAAGTGATTGTTCCCCATTTAGTCATGTAAAAAACACAGCGAAGAGATCTTAAGTGACTTGACAATGTCATACTACCGATCAGCGGTAGAAATAAGAACAGAACACAGACCAATGACTACCCTTATGCATGTTATACTCTTCCATGTCAGCATAGAGAATTTTGAGCACAAAAACCTACATAAATTGAAAACACTCCATTGTTTCAGCATTACAGAAACTATGCAGTGTTTAACACTTGATGATCTATCAGGATTCTTCCAGTTCTATTTAAGATACCATGTCTTTCATATGTAAATGTTTTTCATGGTTTGGTTTCTTTCTACTCAATAGTTTCTCTGTTCATATATCCAGTCTAGTTTTTATAGGAGTATTCTCAATATCTGTCGTCTTTTTCAACTTTTAAGACTGAAATATCTATCTAAATTTTTTATTATAGTAATTTACCTATCTAAAGGATTAGTTTAAATTAATTAACATGAAGTTTGGGTGTGGGGCTCTATACTAATTATTTATTTGCTTTAAAGAGAGTTTTCCACTACCAGCCATAAATTGTCACGTTAACACCTAACAGGAATGGTATGTTATGCTTATAACGAAAACATGACAGGTCTTGACTATTTTGTTTCTGGATATAATCATTCAAACCCTTAACTGGCTTTTGCGACTGTGTGTCAGAATAGTACATTGCTGTGATTTTTTTTTTTTTTTTAATGTAAATTGCAGTAGTTCATGTTTTTAAGGCACTGACTCATTAATCCACATATGGATTTAGATAGGTGTGGATTTCATTTCTAGTGCTTTGTATAAAACTGTAACAATCTCTTTTCTCTCTTTTTTAAAAGGAAAACAATACTAAATTTACAGTTAGCAATCATACAAATTCCTGATAAACAGTAAAGGGGTATGGGAAAAATAACAACAGTAAGAGGCTTAGAAAAATTAAATTAGGATCAGGAAAAAGTTATACAAAAAGGATGGATGTGGAGATTCATGGTAGACACTCTGTAGATGGTAGTGCTCAGTAAATAAAAGCACACACAAAAAAGGTAAATTAAATAATCTGTGGTGTGCATTTTCATTTTGTTTAAAATCAATTTGTTTTCAATATTTTCAAGTTAATGTGCTTCATTAATCTTGAAAATGCACTGTTGATTTTAAAACTATTTCTTTGATGCCCAGATGCCTTCTTCAAGTGGTGGAGAACATTGGAAATTTCAAAAAGCAAGTGCTGTTTACTCAGTAGGGAGAAGAGTTATAATCTGTGATTGCTTCAAAGAAGCAGGTAAGCAAACCAAAAATGTCTTCAAATGCTCAGCAGGCAACATTTTAGCAAAACACATAGCTTCAGTCAGAAGTTAGTACCTTTCTTTGAGAGAGAGATTTTTAATTAGACATTACCTTTTCTTCCAAATGATCTTCCTAATTCCAAATAACATATTAACAGGTATCACACTCTAATGTTTTTCCTTTAGCAATGCCGAGAAGAATTTTAATAGATTGGAAATTGTGTTTTTCCCTGAGATTTGCAAACATTTCCTGTTGCCCTTACTATTCTTTCATTTAGTTTGTTAAGTAACCATGCGTTTTTATATGTGGCATTAATTTACTGAACACTTGTATTTTGCAATGCTGGTAACGGGAAAACGAGCTGTGTCCTCCATCTCTTGTATTTCATAAAGAACTGCTTTTTGAACTGGTTAAAATTGTGAATGACTATATAGTAAACTAAGAAAATACAATCCATAGGATACGCTAAGGGTAATACTTATTTCAAATCCAGGTATCCCATTTATGTTTAAGCATCTAAATAAATGAAAATGTCTTGGTTTTCCAGTGTTTCTTTCTGATGTACCGAGATAGGCTCTGTGACTTCTCAGCACTTCAGGCTATTTTTGTAGAATTCAATTAATAGGGACTGAAGAGCCTACTTTCAGGATACCTATTTTTATTAATATTACCCTAAATATATTACAGGCTTATTACACAATGCCTGGTTTACTGGTAGTTTTTAAGATGATTGTATTTGGAACATTTATATATACAAGATAAATTCTCTTCATTTACATTTATTGAGTAGTATTTGCACAAATACGAACTTTACTCAAAAAGAAAATTCTTGTACGTAGCTTCTGTTTCTTGTATTTTTTTAATTCTGATGCTGGTACAAATGTGTAGAAAATGTTAGGAAAAAAATCCTTATTCATTAAGAAGCTGGCTGAAATCAAAGACATAATGCTGGACTACTATGAATATTGAAAACAAATTATACCATAATCTAGTATGATTCTCTGGAGATCTAATAAAGCAGAGACAACACATCCTGTTACTATAACAAGGGCAATTTGTATCAAGCAAAAAGTACTTATGAAACCAAATAATAAAATAAATTATCATTATTTTCCAGCTAGTAATGGTAGATTAATACTCTGAAGTTTTATAGGAGTGCTACAGAAAAGATGAAAGGGTGTGGGAAGCTAGTTACTGAGATGCTTTACTTTTACAATTTGTGGCATGTTTCCAGATGGATTAACAGTATGTAAATTTAGAATATTTTTATTACTTCATAACTGGTCTACTGCCACTGTTGGTAAAATGTCACTTCACAGTAATGAGCACATTTGTCAAGACATCTTGATTACTTGAGAAATTCTGTAAATCTCTAGACATATTTCAAAAAGACTTATCACCATTTTAATGCAATTTATTTACTCAGAAAAATGAATCAAATTAGAAGTATCTCAGAACTGTAGTTTCTGAACACTAAATATAAGTAATCAAATGTTTTAGTGTAATCAGTAAGGAGGCAGGTTAAGAGCATGACATTTTTCATTAGTATACAGAAATGTACAGCATAGCTTAGTAACTCCCCAAACTTACTAATAGTGGCCCAATTCAAAAGCAGAAAAAGCCTGTAAGAAGGTAGACTTCCTATTAGGTATTCCCAATTGAAAATGTACAGGAATATAGAAATATAGCATAAAATAAACTGGGGAAAATGAGATTCTGATGTCAGAGGAGCATGTTGATTCCCACATGGCTCCCCGGGAGATCTAGGAGCTTTTTAAGTACTGCACAGTTCTCATCCTTTTGAGCTAATTTGGATGGCACCAGCAGTCCAAGGTCTGTTTCACATTACAAAACAAGTACACTCTGGAGGCCACCCATTAATGCCACAAAGCTTGCTACCTTCAGTGCCACTTCTTTTAATTCTTCATAATCCCAGCAGGGTTGAACAGGTGAGTTCTGTTCCAGTCTCCTCTGCACTGACCTGCTTAGTTCTTATCTGCTCTGCCTCAGACATAATCCCCTTCTCCTCCTTGGGTTTACATTTTAGTATCTTCTCTGCATCTTGCTCCTAGTTCTTTCCTTCTTCAACCCATTTGGCCTTTTACCCCAATTATGCCCACCTCCTTCCTCCCTGATCCAGCAGTACTCCTCCTTGCCTCCCACTTCTATGGCATCTTTCCTCAAATACTGAATGCTTATCTTCTCTGTGGTATCAAAATCACCCCCGGCTGTCCAGAAGAGGAGCAAGAAAATCCTGTTCTGCTGCTGTGACTATATTATGGACCATGCTTAGTTCAGACAGAATCGCTGACAAGCTTTACTGTCAAAACTTCAAACAGATCTCTACTTAGTATATGCAAACTGACAATCTTCAGAGACTTGTGACTTAAATCTTGAGAGATTCTCACAGCTATGCCAAAAAAACATATCCTTTCTGACAAAGCGGTCCTTTTACTCCAAAGCGAGGAGGCTGTTAAGACTCTTCAGTAAAATGGATGTAAGGATTTTAACAGTCAAAGCAACTTCCTTTCCTTCACCTATAGTTTTTGATTGAAGCTTTACTGAAATTACAATTTCAGTTTGTAGTGAGTTTTCACTAAAAAGTCAGCATTTATTGAGACACATCCTTTGTGTGTCCTACATACAAAATTGCCCCTATCATATGACACTGAAAACTGGATCCCATAAATCAAAGTTCCAGGGAATTGAAAGTAATGGCACTGTACCTGAACCTTCTGTAAATAAGCTAAGTTACTGCTTCAAAGTCTTAGTGCTATTTTAAAGAGGCATCTTTTGACAACTCCAAGCTATGTATCTGACTAACTCTCCTGCTTTGCTGACAGAGTAGAAAATAAGTAGACAAACAAACCCAAGGCCAAGCTGCCGACAGACAACTTCAGCATCTGCATCATCCCACTGATCGTCACAGACAGTCCCCCACTGGCCAGCATGGTAGACTTCTACTCTTCCTTCGTGAGCGTTGTTCCCACCAGCCAGCCGGATCGGAGTAAAGACAGGGGCTGTGATCACACACAGAATATAGGAAAAGGTCATTTCTTTCCCAAAATGTTATCCTGATAGTAAAGAAAAAAGAAGATGGCTTAATGGTTTCTCTGACATCACTCAAGAACCACACTTTATTTTTTCTAGTAAGATGGAAAACCTGAAATTAAACTTCTTCGAAATGAGTTCCCCTAAGCTCCACTCTCAGTAGCCAAAGAATATTATACAGGCAATTAACCATACTGATCTTGAGTTACTTAAGTGTCAAAGCATTCACAGATGCTTATGGCTGTAAGGCCAAATACTACAATCAGTCAGTAGAGCTATGTTTCTACCAGTAAGAGCAAAATTGGCTCTGTGTAGGCTTGGTCCCTGAGGATAAAATCTGAAATAAGAGGCGAAAATTCTTTCATTGCCACAGAAGTAGAAATTCATCCTCATCTTTTCTCATTCCTTTGGTGATTCCAGTCAGAGCAGTGAAATCTCATTGACTGTGGAGTCTCACTTTACTTGTGCAAGTATTGTTCCCTTCCAGTTTCTGAGATAAGGTTTGATTTTTGGTCCTTTCAAATCATTAGCCCTTTTCTGGTCCAGCAAGAAATTGTCTTGAAAGCATCACTTCTGCATAAAGCTATAATAATGGAAACATCTTAAAACCATATAAAACAAAATAATCTCTCTAGTATTTAAAAGGTTATTTTAAAGTTTCACCATATCTAACACCTGAATGATTTAAAGTGTGATTAATTTTTGTGTAGGCCTTCAAACCAATTAATGCTACTGTCATCTATTTCTTGGCTTAAAAAAAAGAAAATTGAGGGCATTTCTCCAATTTCATCTTATTCACCTATTTCACTGGTATGAAATCTGTTTTTTATAGTTATTTAAAAAGGCTAGTTGCAGTAGAACCGGCAAAATGTGAAAGCTTCGTTTAGTGTGCTGAAACTCAGGATCGGTTAAATTCATTTCAGATATCCTGGACTCTAAATTACTGATAAACTTCCTTTCAGCATTATTGAAACAGACACCAGTCCTTTAATAAATTTATCTAATCAAAATAAAGTTTTCTGGCGAAAATGTCCATAAACAGAAGGAAGACCTTATGACCTAAAAGTGTAATTTGCAAATTTATATTTTTCAGTTTCTTTAGGCAAAACTATTTAATCCTGCTTTGGTCCTTCAACTTGTCTCCTAGCTTAAAAAGATTCTGCCTTCCCTCTACACTGTAGTTTTCTCAGTCAACACCAAAATGATTTGTTAAAGTAATTTATCAAAATATTCCTCAAGAATAGTGGAGCTTTAGGTCAAAAATGCATCTGCCTTTGGATAGGAATGTAAGTAGGAGAGGAATGGCAGCACAGAACTGGCTGCAGCCATCCATGTTCTGGTTACAACTGAAGAGATTGCCATTGCCAGCTCCTCAGCACTGCCAGCCTAGCCTTCCTCGAAGTCAGCAATATCTTAAATCTGATGCCATAATTGCCCATTTAGTTGCTGTTCATGTTCATTAAAATAATCTGAAATATCTTAAAAACATTAATAATACTTTTTTTCCTAAATGTATCATTTTGACTTGCGTGAGTGATGTGTGAGGTAGCAATCTTCAGCTAGGAAGACCTGGACCTTTTTTAAATATATGCAGAATAGGGCAAAAACTTTGCAGTTCCTTGTGCGATGTCATCTATGTTCACAGTAAGAAATGTCATCCCAGCAATTCTGTACCAAAGAGGGTATGGCCTGTCTGTGAAATTGCTGCTCCTCCCTACTGTTCAAGAAAAGCTAACAAATAGACATGTAGCGTATGTAGCTACCAAAGACAACTTCTGAGTAGACAAATAAATTAATAAATAAATCATTTTTAATAAAAAGTTTAAAAAATATGTGGGGGCAAACAATCCTACTTTTACAGCCAGAGGTTCTCACTGCTTCACCCTTTCTCATAACCTACATCTCAAAGCAGTAATTTGCTTTTTCATTATGGAAGGGTAAAAAATGGTTCAGCTAGTTGCTGCTTGCAGAGCATAGAAGGATTTGAAACAGTTAATGATGCGATGATTCAATCTGTTTAATTTCCTGTTCCGAGAAGTCTTAATATTTTTTTTCCTAATTTAATAATGAGTAATTATTACTACTTGTATTTAAATAAGCAAAGGAGTTAACCAAACCATATGTGGTTTTTTTACCCAGGGAAGAGCTACATGTGACAGCAGCTGCCATTTTTTGAGGACATGTTCCATCCTGCCAGATGTCTTTTTCACATAACAGTATATTTTCTTCATCACCGCGACAACGCACTTCACTCCAGTAAACAGGAATAAGGCCCGGTCCAGAAAATGGTACGTGTTTTGCTGTACCTTTTTCACTGTAAGAAGAATAATCAGGATAGGACATTAGAGTGGGAGGAGGGGAAGTGGAACATTTTCTCATATACAAATCTTGGAGTAGAAAAGAAAGGGCTTTCTTCAGCAGTGTAAATTCATCGCATTTTCATACAGTTCAGCATTGTCTTCTGCACAAAGAAAAGTAACAGATGTGACCCAGTTCTCACCATTTTGTTGTGGGATATTTTAGTACAATGGCCTGTGTTGCTGCAGGGCCAGCTACATTCCTGTTCTCCTGGTTCTTAACTACAAAAATCAACACAGAGTCCACAGTCCATAGGTGAATCTACAGTACCAGCCCACTGCAGTTATACTTCCAGGAGGAGTAACACTAATGGGCCTTGCACCCTTATCCTCTCCTTTACTCCATTAAAATGTACCAGTGCTCTGCCCATGCACGTCATACAGTGAAACCACCTCATACTCTGCTAGATCAGGCCCTTGTCCATTATTCTGTATTCAGCCATTCCCAGCCATCCAGAACATTTATAAAGAGCTTCCTTTCCTTCCCATACTGGAGCTACAGCAACAATTATTGAGACATCTTTTATTCCATATAATGCCCAATAAAATTAAATTAAAAACAAAGCCCAAATATTGTAAAATCAAACAAACAGATAGATAGAAGCACCTGAAAAGCACCAATAATACTAGTGAGTTCACCTTGTGGTATTTAGATCCAAATTTCTGCCAAACACTCATGATAACAGAAACTTTCAACTACTGTTTGCTTGGGGCTTTTTGGCTTGGATTCAGATTTAAGCCATTTCTGTTGAAAAGACAAAACCATTCACCCGTATCACTGCACTACTTTTGCTAATAGCAGTCTTGTTCAGCTGAAATGTTTGGGGTATGGAAGGCAAAAAGAACTTACATGAAAATGAGGAAAGGAGACATTGCACGTAGACAGCTGAAGTCATAAGCAAAATCACAGCCTCCAGATGGCTGAACTTTTATCTCATCTAATCCTCATATTTTTATAAGTTGGCGTGGTGTGTACAGCTTAGTATTGAACATTATAAAACAGCTTAGATTTAGTTCTGTCTAGCAGTCTTAAAAAGTGGAATAATGATTAGGAATGTCACAGTACAAGTATGCTATAAAGGCCCCTTACTGCTTGTAGCAAACAAAATCAATACTTTGGTATGTGACTGAAAGAAATGTTAGAAAGGCAATAAAGCCAGCCATACTTTGTGACTTACTGAGAAAGTGCAAACTGAATGGGGTGATATAAGGAGGGATATTCAAGTAATTTGTTTGCTAACTTTTACAGCATTGATTTTTTTAGAAGCTGCAATTGCATTTTATTTTTAAAACTCCCTTTTGGCATGGGCATTTTCTTCCTTACCTCAGTTTCATCTTACTATTGCAACTGCAGTATCACTATAGGCATTTTCTAGAGTTTAATGACCAAAGTATGTTAAAGGATCCTGTTGATTAACTCCATTCTGACAGCAGTGGGAAGGGACTTTCAACCTGTCCAGCATTGCTATAACTCTGTAAACTGTTCCCGTGAAAATGAAAAGCCACAAAACTTGTCTGGTTTGGGGTTTTGTTATCAATGTGCCATGCTGAAAGTAAACCATACAGATTATCTAGCTAGGTGAAGATGTGCACAACAAAAATACCAGATTTTCCAAAAACCTAGGATGAGTCCCAGATGTTTTTTGGCAGAATAGAATGGATGATTACTACAGTAACCCCATGCTCCTGAGAACCAGGAATTTTCCTGTGATTAGGATCCCATGTAGAGTCTACTTCTGGCCGCATTTTATGTTTTTATAGATTCAGTAACCTCACTGGAGCTGTTCTTAATTGACACATAAGTGAGATCCGGATCAGACCTCATATTTCTGCCCTTGTGGACATTTCCCGGATGTCTAGTAAAGCAGTTTTTGTTCGCCCTAAGCTTTTCTGATCTGTTCATACTTTTCACTTTGAAAGCAAAGCATCTACCCTAGTCTCCTCCTCTGCAGATCCCATACGCAGCTTTCAAAGGAAATACTGATTCTCACAGCAACCTCTTTGAAGTACAACACAATTGAAAGAAGCAAAGGATTCTGGGAGGAACAACTTCAGCATTCAACGACTTTCAAACAGAAAAAACAATCATCAAATACAAAAAGCCCTTAGGATTTGCAAAATAGATTGTCCTTTATACTGAAACATTAAAATAAGTTGACTGGTTTTTACTCAGACTGAAACTTACCCAAGTGCAAGCTGTCGACATACGACTGTTGCATCATTATTGTCCCAATGGCTCCCACAGATTGTTCCCCAGATTCCATTCAAATAAACCTCCACTGTACCCTCAGACTCATTCTTGCCACCCTGGAGTCTCACTGACCCTAGTTAAACAAATTAAAAAAAAAGATATTCCATTGTTCAATTAATGCATCCCACACAAAAGACTCTGAACCTCATTTTCCCTCTGCAGAGAGAGTTCCTGTTTCATGTATTACCACTTTTGTGCTCTTTGGGTGAGCTGCTTCTAAGCAGCACTCTGGCACACCTAACATTCTTATACAGTGATACGCAAAAGGAGATAACCTTACTTTTTACATGAGGAAAACATTTTGCTGTTTATAGTGAAATTACATCACATTTCTGATCTTTCTGATGCTACAACTTAAAGATCTAACAAAAAAAAGTACATATAGACTACACATAATTGTTTAAGTGTGGTTACCTCTACACAAATGAGCAAAAAGTAGACATATGTGAGTGCTATATTTGTATCTTCCACATAATACCATCAAACTTAAGGGAATCGGAAAACAACCGATTGGATTTGGATTGCATAGCTTTTGCTCTGACCCATGTAACATTATGCACATCATGGATGTCAGAAGTTTATTTTAGACAAAGAATGCATTTTTTCATACTTGTTCTCACACAGAAAAACAATGGATGTAGTTCTATTAATTCATGAGAGGTCTTTACAAAATTCTCGGCCAAAACAAGCTAAAACCATGAGGAATCGTCTAAAAGAAGTGAAAAAAAGTCTGCTTCTTGAGAGCTACAGAACACAGAAATCCTAGAAAATTAACAAATTTTGCATTTTTTATTACAGTAGTTTTACTTGAGATGCCAGATGCATCCGCTGTTGAAGGTAGCCAAGTGCCACTGGTAAAGGTGGGAAAAAGCTCATCATAGGTATAACTCTACAGAAGCAGAACAGAGTCATAGCAGGGCAGTAATTCAACAAGAAAGAATCCATTTATGTTAAATTTTCAAACATAGCCTAGTTGTATGCATTAGTATTGCCTGAAATCTCAGTTAATCCATCTGCCTCTTGTTCTGTGATCTACTTAAAATCAGAAGCTTCACTATCATCCAGTTTGCAGGGGGTTTAGCAGTGGGAGAAAACAGTCAATGTTTGTGCCTGCATTTTGTTGTATGTGTGTTCATGTATGTGTAAATAATAATAATAATAATAATAATAATAATTAGGTAGGTCCACTTTTTCTTCTTGGCTTTCACTCAGACTGTGTCCTAGTTTTAATTTAGTTCAGTATATTTTATAAAACCACAAAGCTAAAAGACTGCCAAATAACTCGAGGAATTAATTAACCTCAGACTTGGTTTTGTGTGCTCCTTTTTGCCTCCTATTTACTTTCTCAGCAGTAACTTACTATTCAGTAAACTACAAACAAAATTTATTCAACTCATGTTACAGAGTCAGCTATCATTCCAAATAGAGGATTATTAATGAGTTAATTATAACAATACTGCAGACATGTTGCACATTGCTTATCTGTCTTTATAATTTTTCTCTTTGTGTTTTTCTGTCACATACAGACAGAGTCTGGAATTTTGTTTATTTCTGCTCTTCACCAGACTTTTGTATAGACTGTTATTTTCACTTGAACCATCAACTGCAGTCATAGCAAAGCGATTCCTGACATACCAGAAAGCAATTTTGAAGATGTCATCTCCAAAAATAAGTTTATTTTTGTACATGATTGCTTACAGTCCTGCATGACACCTACTGAAATCAATACAGTGTTTCCTGAGTACACACTACACAGTTTTTCTATTCAAATATTTGAATAAGGGAGTACTTGAAGAATAAAATTCTCCTCTAAGGTCTCCATGGCAGAATTTGGCTCACTCCTTTTTCTGTATTTACAGAATTTCCAGTGGCAACAATCGGAAGAATTTATCCACGTACACAGAGCAAAGGATAGCACAAGAGAGAACTTTTGCACATCAGAAACTCTTTTCCCAAAAATTGAAAATGGAAAGAAGTCTGAAATCCTTTGCATCTTTGGTAGAAGCCTCAGGAAAGCAGTCTGAAAAGCACAAGAGTTCTCACTGTGGACACGTACTATTAAACAAAGCAAACTGCCTTTCCCTCGCCACCCACTCCCCTAAAGAACCCCAAGTGATGTCTGGTCCCTGTTGAAGTGGGAAAACACACTTCAGTGGGTAAGGAAGGGAAAATGACTGGAAGGGACAGTGCCTTATTTCCATATGCCTGTGGGAAAAGACATAGATGAAAACAATAAATGAGGGATTTTTTAAAACTTCATCTAATATCTCAACAAAATACTTTGGTTTGCCTTTTTCCTGTAGATTTACAGCTGTGTATAGGAACACCAATGTTTTATGAAGGGCAATAGCATTCATAACAGACCTTCGTTCATCTCAGAAGAAAATGCGATAAAGAAGCAGCTTCTGTCATATAGAAAACACACAAGATGATGGTTAAAGGTAATTTTGTAGGAAATTTAAAATGTTCTTGATTTTCACCTGATAAGTCAATCTAGAAAGAAATAGAAGGAAAGCCTATTTTTACATGTAACTAATATTAAACCTTTTATTATGCTTGCTGTTTAATAGAGTTAACCAAATAGATGGTATAACAGTTCTAACATGCTGGCTGCATTGACTGACTACTTTCCTTATAGGACAGTATTGATATCTACAGCTGTGATTAACCTAAACCATCCAGGGCAAAATCAGGCATTCTCTTCTCAAGGAAAACAATAAGTAAAACCATTTTTTAAAAAGAAAAGTCAGAACTGAAAATCCCCTGAAAGGTTAATATCACTAACATATTTTTCCAAGTCCAGTCTAAGTGTTTCTAGCTCAGAATTTCAGCGTGGTATCCAACAAGAGTAAAGTGATACAGTATTTTTTGTTTCGTATGCACTTTGAAGTATGTATCAACCTATGTCATATGACGAGTCATAATTAGGTAGCAAACAAATCAAAGAGCACACTAAGAAAATTATATCTCTGTTGTTTACTCAAAATGTTGTGGTATTCAGACCCATGGTAGTTACTTTACTGGATCAAGAGATATATTAGTTACGGTAACATGGATACCTCATAAAACATAACAGAACTTTAAAATATAGACCTTCATTTCAGTAGCTTATTTTTTCTTTCCAATAGATAAAGCTCTTACTTCATAATGAAACAGATCTGTGTTTCATGTGTAAATTGATCATAGGGAATTGCAAGATGACCAACATTATCTGCTATCGTGTACATTTATGCTGTATTACCAAGTATCTCTTTATTACTCAGGAGTCAATCTTTGTTATTAGGAATGTGTTAATATCTTAATTGCAAGACAATCAGTGTTTGCATTGTTAAAATCACCTGGAAACACTCTTTCACTTCATAGGCAGCAGGAAAACTAGTATTTAGCATGACTAAAAGGATACTGGTTAATTCTTAATTTCACTAGTTAAATCTTCTACTGTTACATTTTAATGCCTCAAGCCCATACTGCATCTCAACACGTGTGCCCAAGGGGCTTCCTTCTCTGTTCCCCCTAGGACACAAGAAGCTCTGGAGAAGAGCGTCTGAATTGCTTCTTAGAAAACAGGTCTGGCTTTAAGCATATGCATTGGCTTCTCCAGGTTTCTGGAGTCATAGATATGGTAGCATCTCAATTTTTTAAGCTGTAAGTTTTTAGCTCTTTTAGTTGCTGAAGAAAACTAAACACATTGGGAGGAGAGCTAATGCAGTAATACATGCTCTAGCTTTTATGCAATGCTCTGGGAAACTCACCCTCTCTCCCCTCTCCACCAAGTCAATACGGTGTCAAGCCTCTGCTCAAAGTACTTATTAAACCTTCACTGCCTCAACACCAAGCTCAACAGCAGGGAACGTGTACGAGGATCCTGCCCCTGGCTCTCAGTGACCTCCTCAGCACTGCTCAGGAAGAGAAAGGATGAGGAGAGGTGAACTGACCCCACGGGGGTTAGAAACAAGGGCACAGGACCACAAAGCGGGCCTACTAGGCAGCTCTAGGACACATGCTGTGGTCTTACAATGGACTTAATTCAGCCCTATATGGAAGAATACAAGACTGTTGTCTTGACAGAAACTCCTTCATTTATATACACTCAAAAAATATGTATGTGTTTCCTCTAACTATGTTCTAGGCAAGGTTACGGACGGTCAATTCATGTTGTTTACATACAGCCTGGTAATTTTAGTTGCCCTGGTATCTGCCCAAGTCAGAGTCTTTCCCATCTGCTATCACTGTTTAAAAGAGATTAAGTTATACTTGCAAATGCAAGGAAGTAAGGGTATCCAGTAGGTGCTGCTGAGACTTGCTCTGCAACACCTGCCATATAGGCTCAAGATGAGACACACAGGAAAAAAGGGAGAGGAAAACCTCTCAGCCAACTTTTAATTAACTCCAAAAAGCAGAAGAGCTTCAAAGGGATTGTGCTGCTGTGCTTGGACTCTTTTCCTACACCATTCTCACAGCCAGAAATGCTGGGTAACTTCACACCCTATTTTATTTTCTACATTTCACTGAGAACAAGCATTGTTACTGTGTGTGGCTGAATTGCAAATGATGGGAATCACTTCCACTTCTGCTGTACATGTAAGTGCTGCAGCAGTGGGCTTTATGGTGTTGGCTAAAAGCGTGCCAGTAGTTTCTTTGTAAACACCTGCATCCAAAGGTTTGTAATTTGGCCATAAATGTAGATTTGGAAAAGAGGTATCAGAAGTAGAAGTTGCCTGTACTTTTCACCCTAGTGGTGGGTGCTCTGAAATCGCAGATTTAAAGCAAAGCAAAAGAAGTATTTTGAATTTTGGAAATCTGTAAAAACAACAAACACTTTTGTTTCTGCTTTCATTTCCAAGGAGTTCCAACATGGGATAGTGCCACAGAAAGGCCCTGCACAGATAATTCATCTCTGTTGCCTTGGAGTCAATTAGGTAAGTCCAAATTGACATGAAGTGTGAGAGTGTCCCATTGATACATGCTGTATAGCCCATGTAGCCACATTGTAACTCGCAGTATTTCAGAACACTAGTGGATGATGCATAACACATGTAAAAGAGTCTATCCCTGTTTCAGAATGAAACTAATTCATCGGTTTGCATGAGGTACTTGTAAAAAGCCACCTGTAGTATAGGTCAAACCTAAACACCCGCTCGAATCAATGGAAACTTCGTCCCTTCCAGGATCAGGCCTGGCTAAAATTAAAGAAATTAATAGTGTTGACTTCAGCAAAACTATGGATGACGCTCAGTGCAATCAATGAATGCTGTTGTCCATCACTTTTGTGAGCACTGCTCTTAGTCTAAAATTATGAGTATTATCTCCCGGTATTTTAACCTTGAAAAAAGGGTGCATCCATCAGAACTGCTTTTTAAGAGCTATCTTGAGAACTTTAGCAGATAGCAGTATTGCATACTCAAGGATCCTTGTATTAGAAGTTTCATAAATATTGTATATATTGGGTGTGTAATGTGCTGAATTGGTTCCTCTGCAGCAGTGAGATTCATCATGTCAACGATTAATGGTTTAAGTCTCTGAAAAAATAAACTGAAGCATTAGGAATGTAATGGCCTCTAAAGGACTGCAGTTGTCTTATGTGGTACAGAGCCGCAGAAAATGAGGGGTCTCATGCAGTGCAGCTGTAACAAGAACGGTTCCAGAAGAGCTGCTTCCTAAAATGAAAATGTAGATATTCGTGTTTAATTTTTTATCATATTATTTTCTTTAACCCTATGCTGTTAAAAAACTAAAACCCCCGAAGACCTTCCATCAACTGCCTGGACTATAGTATAACAGGTAGAGAGAATAATCTAGTGTTTAGACTGTGGGCCTGAGGCTTGATTCTTCTCTCACAGAAGTTTAGTGAAGCATTATTTGATTGGTGTTAGTGGAACCACCCTGTGATAAAAGCAATTTAAATGGAAAGACTCTACAATCTGCCCATTCTGGAGACGTGTATTTTATTTTCAGTTCTGCCACCGATTGGTAGTGTGACCTCTGGCAAAGACACTTACCCTCTCTTGTATTGTTTTCCCCTGTGTAAAACAAAGAAAAATAGTTAACCCACTTTACTCAGAGCTTTAAATTAGGTATGTAACAATATAGCATGAACAAGGTATCATGCAGAATACTGTAACTACATGCCACGTAAACACTGTGTGGCAGCAGTTGCATCTAGGTACTGAGGTAGGCCTGTTTCTGAAGCATGAGTACATGACAGGTAAGTTGGTATTAGCAGTAACTAAAATACTAAATTCTGCTGGACTTTTGCTGGCTCTGTGTACAGAGTACTCTCGTACTCATTTGTTTTCCTCCATGATTTCCTTGGTTAATCATGCTAATTTATATATATTTATATTTGGTTTATTTGCTTTCAAGGCATGAATAAATACTATTACCCAGATGTCTCTCATTTTAGAAGGAAGGAAATGAAACACCAAAATCTATTATTTTAAAGTATGAAACTGATTTCTGAACTGGTACCACACAGTATAATTGCAAAGGCACATTTTGTTTTGATTTTTCATCATTAATGTTTAAAGCAGTGTAATGTATACACATGCTCAAAATTTAGCCAATTAACTTTGCAGATAAGTCTTAATATTTAAGGTAGAATAGCCAGGAGATTTACAGTTAAGGCTTTGAACATGGTGGTGTATTTAGTTATTGCAGGTGCCTAATAACTGAGTATGGGCATCCTCGGCACATGTACTAAAGCAACAGATACAGTGAGTTTCTCTCTGAATAGTCTCTGAATATTCTCTTCTCTGGCTACAAACTGCATCATAACATTGCCTTACTTGCATTTCTTTGCTCCTTGTAGGAAAGGAACATACTTTCAGACTAATGTTACAATAATGTTTCTTTCTGGGCAGATGGCTTGATTTATTTCCATGTTCCACCTTAAGCCATCTCACTCTAATTATTTTGTATTGCCTCCCCAAGGCTTTTTGACAGACGTTTGTCGTTTGTCCCGTTGATGTCACTGAGAGTTTACCACTGAGAGCAATAGAAGCAGATGACCTTTCAATTAGAGTATTGGCTATTGTTCAGTAGCAATGTCCTCCCTCTTAACAGGGGCTAACCTGGGTTTCCTTTTTCTGGGGAAAAAAAAGCAGCATTCTGAAAAGACTGAAGAAACACAGCTAAACACAAACCATGTGGTATTTTTGGCGGTTTTTTACTTAAATCACATTAGTGCTGAACTTACAGGGGATTCTGGAATTTACTTTAGTAAGTGCAAGATTGGGTTCTTAGCAATAAAATGCCGCGTTCTTCACTGTAATGTGTTAGACGAAGTCCTCGCAACGTATTTTGGGAACCAGACTGAAGAATTCTGAAAAAGCTATAAATACGATGGGCTAAATCAAAGAAGCAACTGTGGGACCCTTTCCCAAACTGAGACCAGTTAAAGGGCGTGAAGTCTTCTGGATTTTTTTTCATCTGTGTCTAGTTATCTGTTTTCTCCTCTGTGGCATCAGCTGCCTGGTATTCTTACCAGGGAAACATCTGTAATGCATAACATCATTCTACCTTCTCAAAGGAGAGATTGGAGACTCTCTCAAAGGAGAGTCAACATTTGACTTGGAACACAGCTTTGGAAGCTGCATTTTTTTAATGCATATATTATCAATATGGACCTTGGTGCCTTCATATGCTCTTTATGTGATATTTTATACCAATATGTATAATTATCACATTGTTCAAATTATCATCTTTTTTGCACACACCTTCTAGGGCTATTGTTGGAAGAGAAAGATAGCAATCCTCTTCAAGGGATCTGAAAGTAAATTAATAAAAAAACCCAAACCAACCCCAAAGCAACTTCTACAAGAAGAAAATTATTAATAATAATATTAATGATCGATTTCCTTGCTGACCTTGTGATACTACAAAATATGTGAAAGGAAGGGCAACAAAGAAGGGAATTTTTATTTTCATTGCAACGATTATGCTTAGTACAGATATAGATAGGACGTAATTCGTATTTAGGTAGGAGATAATAATACCAGACTGATGTAGGAGAAAATGTGAAGTCATTCAAAACCAGACTGTCCATAAATATATTTAAGGCCACCACCGATGAAATGTAAGGCTGATCAACTGCTCAAGGGCTGAGCGCTGAAACTGCCGTACAGTCCTCACGCACTGAAAACTTCCCCTGAAGTCACCGAGAGTTCAGCGAGGAGTGCGTGCGGGGGAAGCACCCGTCTCCTGGCTGGCTTCACAGATGTCCTCAAGCACCAGCGCTAACTTGCGACCCTCATTATCCCAAGGTTTGGAGGGGAAAAAAGAAAAAGGAGCCGCTAGGCGAGCAGGTCGCCCTTAGAGCAAGGCATCCTTGTGCTTTTCCTTCTGCCACCTAACCTCCGTCCACCGAGCGCTTCCCAGAGAAGCGCGCCCGATTACAAAGGGGAACGCCAGCCTTGGCGAGCTGCGCCTACGGACTGGTGACGGCGCAGCTCGCTGGCGCGATCTGCCTCCTACGAAACCAGCGTCGGGATAAAGCCTCCTAGGACCTCCGTCTTCCCGACGCGTCCGCCGAGGCGGAGGTCTGAACTCTCTCGCACCGGCTTGTGCTGTCACTTTGGCGAGAGCCGGCCGCCCCCCCCCACCCGCTCCCCGCTCCCCCCGGCTCCCCGCTACTTCTAGCTCCCCGCTACCCCCGGCTCCCCGCTACCCCCGGCTCCCCACTATCCCCGGCTTCCCGCTACCCCGAGCTCCCCGCTACCCCCGGCCCCGGGTCCCCACTCTCCCCGGCTCCCCGCTACTCCAAGCCCCGCTCCCCGCACTTCCCCGCTCCCCGCTCCCCCTAGTTCCTCCCTACTCCCATCTCTGGCTTACCGCTATTCCCGGTTCCCGCTACCCTCAGCCCCGGCTCCCCGCTACTCCCGGCTCCCCGCCCCCCCCGCCCCCCCCCCCCCCCCGCCCCACCCGCCCGGCGCCCAAGTAATCTGTGATCTGGCAATAAATTTGTTTCCAAACAACAAGTTCTAGACAGAGGATCTTTTTCCCCAAGG
>JAVJGG010000007.1:11194766-11205810 GCA_035590195.1 Aviceda cuculoides
ATGGGGACTTTCCGCGGGCAGAGTCCCGCGCCCGGGCTAATTACTGCCCCGGGCTAATTACCACCAGCAACGGGAGAGCAGCCGGGGCGTCCGGCAAGGCTCCCCAGCTGGGACCGAGGGACTGCAAATTGCGGTAGAACCACAGCGGTGTACAGGATGCCGGTTGGGGTAGAATAGGTAATAATAAATAACAATAAATACTAAAGTTTTGGAAGGAGAAGGAGCCAAGGCTCGCCAGTTGAGGGGAGCAGCCCGGCTGACCCCTCCCAGGGCACATATTCCCTTGGGAAACAGCCCCCTGCCACTACCGTGACGGGGAGGTCTGCGTCCTAAAGCCGGTCGGGTCCTTCGGGCACCCCAGGGCTCCGTGCCCCTTCCCTGCTGCCCGCCCCCCCCAGCAGCAGGGGGCTACTCAGGCCTTCCTCCTTCGGTCCTGCCAGCCCGTGCCCCCCTGAATTCATGGGTGGGCAGCGAGCCCTGCTCCCGTGCCCAGCGAGAGCGGTGCTCCGGGCGGGAGCCCACCTCCTTGTCCCGGGAATGCAATCGCCGTCATTTGAAAAATAAACCTCGGGATCAGAGCAAACGCTCGAGGCCTGCGTCCAGTATGGGTTAGGTATTTCGGCCCCCCAAAACTGGTTACAGCGGCTCCGATGTGGATAGGAGCTGGTAAATGCATCTGTTTTCTGGCCCTGCCCATAACGAAGGGACAGAACGTGACAGCTGCTCCGCTGTCACCTTCTGCCCCGGAAAGCGAAGAGCGGGTGCCGGCGGGCAGAGCCGGGCTGTTGGTCTCCGAATGGAGAGGCTTAACAGCGCAGCCGATGATTTAGCAGCAACGAACGCCGCTCGCCGTTCCCCCCAAGTCCCCTTGCTGAAGGGCAAGCGACCAGCAAAATGGTAGCTTTTGAACACAGGTGTCAGTAAGAAGGTGTATTAGTGAGTCCACGCAAATG
This sequence comes from Aviceda cuculoides, assembly GCA_035590195.1. Taxonomy (NCBI): domain Eukaryota; kingdom Metazoa; phylum Chordata; class Aves; order Accipitriformes; family Accipitridae; genus Aviceda; species Aviceda cuculoides. The sequence goes on from JAVJGG010000007.1 coordinate 11,195,720, forward strand.
CAGATAATCAGACCCTCATGGCTGACGGTTTTTAACCAGAAATATTCCACCTTCACCCACTGCCACTCTACGTGCGCCTCGGCAAGCCGTTCTTCCCACAGGGGGGGAGCAGTGGGGTGAAACACTGGCCCTTGCTGCTCCCCCAGGCAGGCTGCCCCCGTCCTCCAACCCCCCCGGGAGGGACAAGCTGGTCATTTTGACCCAGGCGAGCACGAAACCAACTCAGCCCATCAGCCTGGTCGGGAGAAGAGCCTCCTTCCGTGCGGCAGTCCCCATCGGGTCTCCTTACCCGCTCCCCCCAGCAGCCGCCCCGGGCGCAGCACTGCTGGGTGGCTGCCACTGCCGGAGCCCCAAGAGCCAGCTTGCCCCCGAGTGGCTTTGGCACTGGTGACCAGCTTAATTCCCCGGCACGCTTGGCTGAGCATTCCCCACCCCCTTGCAACTGCCTCCTATTCCAGGAAGGAGCGCACGAGCTTTTGCCTCACTTTTCACATAGCTTTCAACAGCTCCAATGTCATTGCCTAGGCGACCGGGACGCTACTTGATTGTAGTGCAGTAAATAACATAGATCCTCAATCCCAGGCCGCTCCTGTCCGCGGGAGACCTCCGGGGGAACTCGAAACGCTTGGGGAGCCACAGCAGGTAGGAGGAAAAAAACGACAAAAGGAAACCCCTTGCTCTTTGTGTGCGTGAGTTACTCAGCACGACCCTCTCTCGAGTGCTCGATAACGCAGCTGGAAGAGGATTTGCGGCCGCTTTGCTTTCTAGGCTAGTTACACAATATTAAAGCGTCTTGGAAAGTTTGTTCCCAAGTGCCTTAGACCTGGAGGTAAAGCACTTGCGGAGGAAAAACCGGCCAAGCCTTGAATGGGAAAAGCAGAGGTGGGGCTGGGTACCGGCAGGATGCTGAGGCTGGCTGCCCGCCGCCGGGTCCCCAGGCAGGGCTGACGCTCGGGCTGCCGGGGAGGGAGGGAGAGTTGGCTGGTTAAACCCCTGCCCCGTCACGAGCTGCCTGTCGACGACTCTGTCGGAGAGCGTTTCTGTCGAACGTGCCCGCTCCCTGGAAAGGAAAATATCAGTAAGCTGCTGGACCCCCAGGAGGGCTTCTGAGAGCCAAGTGTGCTGCCGGAAAGCTCGCTGGTCTCGGTCGCTTTTACCAGGCTCGTTTCGCAGGTGTGAGTTTAATAATCTGGGACAAATGAGCGATGGCACAGGGTAGCGTTGGCTCTTGGGGATCCGTCGGCATTTTGCAAACATTATTTGCTGTGGGCTGGATGAGCCTGACGGTTCTCGTTGCGCAGAGGCGGGGAGGAGAGACGGTCCGGGGACCGGTTCACAAGCCGTCAAGCAATACACAGCAGCTCGGTGTGAGAGTTGGAAATGGCTCTCAGAAGTCTTCTTCTCTCAGGAGGGGCCAAGAGTCTTTAGGAATTAGGAACAGCCCTGTCACACAGGTTTTGTGCTTTTATCTCCCTTTAAGCTGGCTGCAAAATGCTGTCACATTTCATTCTGGGCTGTTAGAGCAGCAGGATAGTGGCCAATATGTTATGCCCAGGTGAAATAGCGACAAGCATGTCTAAGTGCCTAAAGCTGAGGCTTAAAGTTAATGGTGAGATCAAAGATGCTCCTTCGAGAGAGCGCAGAAACTCAGCTGCCGGGCATCACTCTCAGCAAGGCTTCAGCCCCTCATTACGCTCGCGGTACCCTTCCCTTTCCTTACATTGATGAAAGAAAGAAGTTGAATTTATAATAATTCGAAGAATATATTCAGACTGTGGTCAAAACACTGACTGTGGGCTGAACGAAGCACGGTTGAATATATGCAAGTTCATCTGCTCTGCTTCTCCAGAGAGCTGTTCTCCCACCTCGGGAGGGCTGCGGTGGACCTCGGTGCGTGCTTTTCATTCTCCTTGTGCCCCTGGGGCCGGGGGCAAAAGGGCTGCTTCAGCGGAGCGGGGGCTGGCTTAGCCTTTCGGATACAGCCAAAGTCACGGCAGTGGGGAAAAGACTGATTTCCATACTAACCCTTTGGAAAGCGCTCCGGCGGCAATTCACAGGGAAGGTACGTGGACAGAAGGAACCAGCCCCCGGTGCGACCCAGCCTGCTCCCGCAGCCCTGGTGGGGGTGGCAGCGGAGCCCCAGCCCAAGCGAAGGTGGCGGATTGCCTCTTCACGGGCTTTGTCTCCGTATTCCTGGCCTTTTTTTTTTCCCGAGTGGAGTTTCCCTGCAATGCCCTGACTAGCAACAGAGGGAAGCAGCAATCCAGCGAACGGTGGAGCCGGCATGGGGAAGCACGCGGAGAGCAGCTCTCCCAAACGAGAACAGGCAAATCCCGCCAGCAGCCTCGGCACCCAGCACCAAACCCCCTGGTTTGCACGTTTCGGTCTTTCTTCCTCTAAAAGCCTGCAATAAATCCTTTCTTCCTCTAAAAGCCTGCAATAAAGCCGGCGCACGTCCCGCCGCAGGCTCCCCCGCCGCCCTGCTTCTCTCTCGCCCTCGGGGCTCCCCTGGCAGCCGCCACCGGCTCTGCCCGTGGCTGTGGCTCCCCCGACCCCTCCGACAGCCTCACAAAGAGCAGAAGGAGCCCGGGCACAGGCCGGCCCGGGGCGGGGGCGCGCAGCTTCGGGGAGAGAGGGGCAAAACGGCCCCGCAGGGGCGGCTGGGGAGGCAGAGGGATGGAGGGAGAGAGAGAGAGAGCCCCAGGCGTGTCTGCGGCAAACAAAGGGGCTGAGAACAAATGCTGCGAAGAGAAATGTCTTAAAGGGTTTAGCTTTATCCCAGCCCCATGTGCTCTGAATAGTAATCTGCCTATTCCCCGCCGCTGCAGAGTTCTGCGTGACCTGAGCATCTCCGATTTCCTTCTCCTACCAGGATGGCTGCCAGTTAGTTTTGCCTCTTTGTCTCATATTGTTCAGTTGCTGGTATGGGTTAGTTACTATTTTTTAATTTTCCGGTGGTTTTAATCTATGCTGTTCATACTTTGCATTGTCCAACTCTGCCTGATACAGCGCGCGCCCTTTATTTGGCAGTTTGTCTGTAGCATGAGTCTGTAGATTCACCTCTCCACAGGATCTTTTTTCCTCTCTCATTTTTCGGCTGAGAAGTGTTAAATCTGGTTTCTGGGCGAGCGCATCAGTTTTTCCACAACTTTGCGTTGTGCCTAGAGCGTATGAGAGAATCTGCTTTCCATGTAGGATCCCATGTGTCTCCAGTGAACAGCAGCCTTGCTTTGGCAGCCTCCAAACTGTTTAAAAGGTGCAAAATGCAACTGCGCCAATTTAAGCTTTTGTTTATAAGAAGAAAAGAGCTACAGTGCTAAGGAAAAGCAGGTCCTACAGTGTTTGGTATTACCTGTATTCATGTTAGTTCTACTCATCTGTGATTATTATTGCAGCATTACAGTTAATATTTTAATCAGAATACTCTGTTGGGGTTTCTACAGCAACATGATAACTATGCTATCACGTGTGTCTGATGCACTTCTTTGTGGATATAAGCGCACAGACTGTTTGTTCTTCCTGAGGTTTCTTCTGGGGGTATGTATATGCGTTAGTTTAGAAGCTGTCAGGACTGGCAAGAGTTTAATTTGTTTTCAAAATATTTGAATATATACAAGATGTTAGCCTGCAAGCAACTCATTATGGCCATATTATGGCCATTTTTAAATTGTCTGAAAATTTGTTGCTGTCATGACAAGTTGGTTGCTTTTATCCTTCGGAAGAGCTGGTTAAAAGCATGCTCAGCCTGGCTGGTTAAGGCTTCCTTCATTGCCTAGTAAACACTTTTTCGCATCACAGTAACAGCAGTATTTCATTTTTCCTGACCTAAGCTCTTCCCCTCCCCCCCCTCTAGCCTGGAAGAGGAAGAGTTCTGCTGATCAGCACAGGAGGAAGAGAACAGATGAGTATGATGAATCTTGCAAAACACTTCAGGCAAAGCTTTGAGCCTGGTACTTATTCATGTATTCTGATTTCATTTGTCTCCCATAGGTGTGTGGGCCAGCAGGAATCTTACATGCAGAGAACTTGCTTTGCCTATGTAGGGTAGAGGTGTTTGTGCTTGAGGCTGCAAAATGGTACTAAGCAGGAGGTGGGGGGAAAAGAGGGGGGCTACACAGGGAAAAAGGTTTGGAAGTAACTAGAATTATAAAAGAAGCATCAAGAAGGAAAAAGCAATTGTCAAAATGATTCTCTCCCAAGACAGGGTTCAAGTTTAATCGAATGATCCACATGTAGAGATGCACTCCTGAACATTTTAATTTTCATCATTATTGTAATTTTTGATGTAATGATATAAGGAGAATAAGCCTTAATTTGTTTTAATAACTGTAAGTTTGCTTTCACTATGATGTGAGGTCTGTTAATGCCACAGGAAATAACGCTTTTGTTAAAATTTACAAATCGGGGACTTGGTCTGGCTTCCATTCAAGACATTGGTAACAGTTTCACTAAGTTTCATTGATACCAGTTACACTTCTTTTCTAAGAAATACTGGAAGTGATGCATTTGTTTTCCCAGGATGTCCGCTTTGCACTTTAGTTGCAGCTTCTGTCTTGGCTAGAGCATTTATGAGTGTCTCCCCCATATGGTTTCTCTTGTGTTTGAACTGTGTGAGCTCATGTTGCAGTTTCTCCTTTGGCTGTGGCACTTACAGGTGCCATGTATAAAGTCACTCTCATCTGCTTGACTACTTTTATTATGCTTGTAGAAAGCTCATTATCCGTGTGACTTCTACCTCTGTCGCATTTCTCACAATCGTTCAAAAGTTACTGGGAAGAGCAAAGACAAAGCAACAGTTACATGGACAGTGTGTTTTTGAGAACCTTGATTCTTTTGGACATCACACTTAAAATAACAGTAAGAATTACAAGTCTGCCTAAAATGAAACTGCACTATGCTTTAAGAGTGGACTTTACCTTCGCATGTTTATAAACAAGAAACAAAGGCTTACTACTCCGATATGGCTGATACAGCTTTAAAAAGGTGCCAAATATGAGATGTTCTCAAGTGCATTTGGTTGCCTTAAAAAGTTCTGTCTCTGCTGTACAAAACTGTTGAAAACTCATTCACAAATTGAATTAGAAATGGAAAGGAAAGAAAGTTAGGAAAATAAGCGAGTAGGTCTTTGGAAACCTCAAAAGGTCTCAATGGATCTGGGCATTACATACAACTTTGATTCTGAAATTATAGTATCCAACTTTTCAGAAAAAACAGTGTCACAAAATGTTGAGAAAATAGTAACTCTTTGGAAAGTGTGCCAGTTATACTCCTGCAGCAGCACTGCGGGATTTAAAGTCAGTAAAGAAAGGCTTGTTTTGGTCCTTCTAGATTGGTAGAGAAAATAATCCATTGAGATGACATTAAGAGTGGGTGAACTGGCTCCAGCTGATGTACATAGCAATTCTCCCTTTTGCAAAACTTTTTCAATACTTAATCTTAGTATGTAGTTTGTACCTTTTACGCACAGAGGTAGTACCTGTTGACAGCAGTCCCATGGAAGTCCATGGTACAATGCTAATAACCAAAGTTAGCAAATCTGTGCTGCGTACGTGGCAACTTCCATGAGAACAGTTGTAGGAAATCACCTGCTAGAATAAGTCTTAATTTCTGTGCAATTCCACAGGACTGGCTGCCTTTTTCTCTCCTGGTATTTGACAGCCCCGATACCAAACTGTTTATAAAACAAAGAATAATAAATAATTCATAGGTATGAACTGATCTGACCACTCCAACCCACCCCCGATACTGTATTTCTGTGCATAGATTCCTCAGCTTACCTGAGAAATGGAAATGTTAGAAATACTCGCATAATACAGCAGCAGCATGGGTTATTCATATATACAAGGCTTAAAAAGAAACTTACGCAAGAGCTTCCTTTATCCTAATAGCTTTCTAAAAGCATTTGATCATTCTTCCCTGACACTGACTCTGCTTTTGCATGAGTTGTGTGAGGGTACAGGTTATCGGAGGACTGATTTTCAATAAATGGTTCTTGTGAGTAGGTGAAGGTGTCTGATGTCTGGGTTATACATGCAAAAATTGTAGTCCTGCATTTCAAAAACATTTAATACCAAGCATTTAAAATTCAGCTGGAGAATCATTTAAATCAATAGCAAAATTCACTGATTAGCCTCCTCCTGTGTTCAGTAAAGCTGCTTACCTTTAGTTTCAAGTCGCTCATACAGTATGCTCTCAGCATAGATTCTAGAAAAGCTGAGCACTTCCAGCTGTTGGCAGAATTCAGCTAAAATACTATTGACAAGTGAAGGCCTGAGTCAGTCCCATCTTATCGCCCTAAACCAGGGTATTCTCTGCTGCATTCCCTCCTGACCAGAGTCAAACAGCAATGTAGATGTGACAGATCAGAGCAAGGGTTGACTTCAGGCAATGCGATAGGAGAAATTCCCCCAGGAAATAAGAGCAAGTACAGAGCAGAGAGAATGTACCGAACAGCCAGGCACAACGTATTGTAATGATATTTTTTTCAGACTGTCCATCTAATAATTTCTTACAATTATTTCTTCACAAGTATGCTGGGGCAGATAGATCAGCCCCTGGAATCAGTGGAAAAACTTACACACGTGACCTAGTGGGCACTGACTGAGTGAGATCTAACAGCACCAGACAGGGGCTGAAATAGGACTAGAAAGAGAGGAAGCAAGAGTTGACACAAAGGAGATTTCCACGTGCAAAATGGGCCACAGAATGGGAGCTGTAATGAGTCAACATTTTTAGGATATAAATCAGCGCTCTTATAAAATAATTTTATTCGTTAATCTCATTCTTTTTAACAAACACGGGCAGCAGAAATTTGAAATCTTGCCAAGTCTGACTCAACATTAATTTGGGTTTGTGCTTATATGGAAGAGAATAGGGCTTTTGTCTGTAATTATATATAAGCTCCATAGGGTGACCCTGCATTACACAGGATGTAACTGAACAGCCTGTAATTGATGAGGTTTCCATTACCGCATAACACAGTGCGCACACTAATGAGATCATAGCAAAACCTTTTTTAAAGTGTTAAGTACTTTCTTGTACAACAAGCTGAGTTCATACTATAAGGCCATAAGAAAACGGATTTCCTGAAACAATTCAATACATAGGTGCGTATGTGCCTAACAGGGGGTTATACAGACATGATGAAATAATTGCGTTTAAAACTGGAAGGTGAACCGAATCACTCAAAACTGGTGAACGCTTTTTGTTTAATATAGTGAGTGGAAAAAATGCTATTTCAACTGAGGTAGTTTTGATATATCCAAAGTAACTATCCATCATTTAAAAACGACTACAGCTTTCTGCAGAAAAAAAAGGATTTTTGAATAGCAATGAAATTTGGAGATATTTCTTTGATTTTTTTTTTTTTAAAACAAAAAAAGCCCTGCATTCAGTAAAGGCTCTAATTCTGCAGATATGTAGCCTCATTCATAGTATGTACACATCTGCACACTGTGATGTCTCCATGTGTAAAGCAGGTTACACGGGTACTCCGTGTAAAACTTCGGCGGACTGGAGACACGATTTGTTCACGCTGTTGCTACCCTTTCAGCAGCAGCGGGGAACATACAGCTAGTACAACATGCAGTCTCGTTCGTGCAGTTGCAATGTGATGGTGTTTGAGGCCACGTTTTACATCGTTTCCATGAGCAAACTCCGTGTGCTCCTTTATGTTCCTCTCCCAGAAGGACCGTTTAGCAGATCCCAAGCGTGCAACGCCATGTGGCAGAGTGGGGAGTGAGACTCAGGTGTGAGCGCAGGAGTGCCCCAGCGTGGCTGTGTCAATGCAGCAGAAGTGCTGCTTTATTTCCTGATCCTTAGAATAGGAAGTAAATGCGGCATCACATATGTTGCAGTCTGTTAACTAGGTGAAAGTTGAGTTTGTGTCGCCGTTCTATAAATAAGCATATTTAAAGAGGCAAGAATATGCCAAAGAGGATATTTGGAAGAAGTGGAATGGAAGATGGTATTTGTTAACGAACAGTCTTAAGAAATCTTGCAAAGAAATGGAACTTCAGTTCCGAACCTGACTGCCTTGGGTATATGTGGGTTTTGGTAGTTGATTCATTGAGTCCATCCTTTAAGGGAAGCTCTGTACGTGATTCATTCTGTGCTTATGCTGGAAAAACAACCCACTCCATAAAAAAAAAAAAAAGAAAATCAATGGGCATGCTACACCTTTGAAAAAATATTTAGCTTTTGTGGGAATGTTTAACATTTTGGTTTAGATCTAAGAGAGAAAAGGTGAAAAAAAATCTTTTTTAATGTTTTCTTCATCATAAAAACATACATTTTGGACTCTTTTTCATGTAGAAAGTGGCCTTTTCAAGTCAGTCAACATTAGGTAAGCCTGCCACAGAGCAGAATGAAGCCTTATTTATTCAAAACATCCACCATCAGTGAGGACAACTGGTTCATAGAGCTGAGATATATGACCTTCTACAATTTCCTCTGACATTCATGGTGTAGAAGGTTCCCTGGGGTAAACAATGCTTTATAAATGCAGTTGTTTAGATAAGTTCTTCTCTCGCAAATAATCCAGGTAGTCCTCTTCCAATTGTTTATGTCTGGAATGGTAGCAGATACTTCTCTTTGATCAGAGTTTATCTTCTGAAAACATTTCTTAATAATAATCTATTTCAGAATTTTGCATTTCGTTGTGAAGTGTAAGTGCAATGGAAATCACAAACCACAGAAAGGTAAATCAAGCAGGGTTGGTTTGTGTTTTCGTCTTCCATCTAACCCATGTGTCACCTTCCCATTAGCAGCAATGGAACGAGGCATTTCTAATATTCCCTGCAGGAATTTCTCAGTGTCCTGCACAAAATCCAGCAGCAATGTACATGCAATGTGTAAATAAGTCTTTTTTCTCGGGAGTTTCAGAGGGATGCGGGAATTATTTTAGTGCTGAGCTACATACATGCAATGACCCTTCAAATATTTGATTTATCTTCATTAACATAAGACTCTGTTACCGGGATTGAGAAGGGGTAAAGTGAGTTACAGCTGTATTTTTACAGTTATGCATAATGCAAGCACATATTACACAGGTACTAAAATATAACTATATCTTATTAGAACATGTAAAATAAGCATAAAAAGAGGAAAGAAAAGATAAATACTTGTTGGAGCAGGAATAGTTTTGTCCATGAAGACATATTTACATATTATAGACTTTGAAATTCTAAATGTTTTTGATCTTGGAAAGCAGCAAGCACTTCAGATTAGCACAAACCTTAGCATAAGGGCGTTTGGTCTACAAATTGAAATGCAAAGCAAGACATGTTCCTTTTTCCATCTTTCCCCTCCTGTATATGTATACAGCTATAATCTGGCCCATATGTTTTATTTATTTAACAAAATATTTTGGAGGGAACCCGTTTTAAACAAAAAAATCTGTTTTATACATCTGTGATTTCTGTATGTGCTACTGCAGTGCACTCTTAAAATGTAACTCAAGAGATATGGCTTTTAAGACTTCAAAATGTCCTATAAACATAAAAAATACTGCTATATTTAAAAAAAAAACCCTATCCATATTAATATGTTTCAGTACACATTTTCTCAAAGAGGCACAGAAGAATCAAATATAATTCCCCTGTCACTTACTATTATTTATGTTTTGTCTTTGTCCATCTCCAAGTGCTGGACTAATCAACAATGTAAAGAATTTCACATATTTCCAGAAGTCTGTTTTACATCTATTATTTTTAATCAGTTCACACAGATAGACTTTTTAAAAGATTTCATCATTGCATACAACTTGAGAAGGCTGTTGTATACGAACTTGGAAACAATGTCTTATAATGGTAAAACAAAAATCAAGCAGGATTTTGCCACTTCTTATTTTCAGTCACAATTCTCTATCAAGATTAGAGACCTGAACTATTGTGGGGATATTCATATGTCCCTTCTGCTAGGTGTTGCATACTCTTGACTCCCCACTGAAATGGGTGTTTGGTCAACATTACCCAAATTTAGTTGTACCTATTTTTATCCTTTTTTAAAAAAAAAATGTGTTACAACTTGAGTTTGCTGGATAATACAAGTAAAATTTCAAAGGCGTTTTTTTTTTTTTTTTTTTTTTTTGT
>JAVJGG010000007.1:11213939-11236367 GCA_035590195.1 Aviceda cuculoides
GTCAAAAAGGAGAAATTTTCTAAACAATAAAATGAAACTAAAAAATATCTCCAGCCCTATGGAAAGTCCACTTTAATTTTCTTTTATCCCAGAAACTCAAAAGACCACATGTACTAGAGAGAATTGCGAAGGATACACGCCACCATTTATTTTACCCAAACTTGTACCCAAAACTCAAGCAAAACCCACCCCACATAAAATGAGCAACAAATGCCTCAGAACTGCAATACCTGCATAAGACAAATATTTCAGTCAAACTCGCATCCCATTTCTAGAAAGTTTCTCATTTTCACTAACTTACATCTACCAGTTGAGCAATTATGCAATTTCTGTGGGTGTACCTTGCAGTCGTTTTCTTAACATCTGCATTCCGTGTTAAATTCTAACTGTACAAGATGTCTGATATTTTTTCTTTATTTTGAACCTTCAAAGTAGTAGGTTTACCAGAGGCAAAACCACACACCAGAGAATATGAGTCATATAATAAAGGACTCTTCCCCTTCTCCCCTTTCCACCCTGAAGCTATAGTAACCTAAAGACACTCTATTGTAATTGGCTTCTTTAGTAATATTGATAGCACAAACAACTCACAATCATTTAGCCAATGAACGAACATTTTTTTAGTCCATACTGTATCCATAACAAATTGCTCTCAATATCATTTTAAGGCAAATTAAAAATTGTGCTACTACAAAAATAAAATTCCTTATAATATTTAGAATATCTATGCACTTGCTTTCATGTCATGCATAAAATATAAAACGTTCTGTGCATGTTCCTATAAATAATAACATAAAAAGATAAAAATAATCAAACATAAGGTGCCATGCAAGTTAATCTGAAAGATATCTCTCATTTGTCTCCAAGAGTAGCCCCTACATAGAAATCCTTCATTTTCTAATGATTCTATATCAAAAGACGGCAACATTTACATATAAGCAAGCCACGGCTCGTGCCAACTACAATAAATATGTAAGGAAGCAAACCACCTTACTTGACCACCATTTACGTGACTCTGAAATGCAGTATGTATGGAAAACACCACTGGGGCCACTCTATCCTTTTACTTCCTTTCATATCCTTTTCCGTAGGTAGACTGTAACTCCTCAGACTGACATCCTGCATCTAATTCCATGTAGGAAACCAGCTTTCAACAAAGTCTTATTTGATGTGTCAATATGTATAATTACATCAGAAATTTTGAAAAGAACTAAATGCAGAAACAGCATTTACAAACAACAGCAAATGATTCAGTAACAACAAAACCTTGCACCCCTAGAACAGGTGCAGCCACCACAATCTTGTAAGAAAAGTTAACCCAGTGGTAATAAGCTCTTCCCATCACCATCTTCCAAAAAGTAAAAACCCCAACGTTTCAGTAAATCACAGTGAAGCAACACGTTCCCCCTTGAAGCAGAATAAATCAGTCGTTTCTATTCTTACCTGTGTATAGTCAAAGTCAGAAAGAGGAGCTATACTCTTGATGTAGTCCATTCGAAATTGGTTTTCTGGGTTGGCCAATGGAACTGGGGGTATTAAAGTGCTCATAGCTGAAACTATAGTCTAGAATTGGATAAAACAAAAACAAACACATTAATCCGGATAAATCCAGGATATAGGATCAATAGAAGATAATCCAATCTGATCAGCAAAATGGGATTTCTCTCAGCACAATCTTGGAGAGCACAATCCTTATAATTTCCAGTACACCCAAGCATTTAAGAACAGTATAAAGCGTGTTCTTACCACAATCGCATCTTTAACATTTTTCCGAATATCCAGTATTTTCTGTTTCTTTTCTCTGCATTAAAACAGAAATATTAACACTTTTTTTCTTCCAAAGCAGTCAGTTGCATTTTTTTTTTTTTTTTCACTGATCGCTTGTTTATCTGCTCTTCAATCATTACAACATACTAACTGAAAAGAACAGCAAGAGAAATGTATTTTTCCCCTTAGCCCTTTTCTTGCATGGTATGAGGAGCAATGCACATTCATCCCTGATATTTTTTTTTTATATCAGACAATCATAGCCACATCTGCAAAGCCTGCTCTGATGGAACTGGCAGTCATTCTTTCATTTCTACAGCATGCTGTAAACATCCTCTAAATTAACGACACGTAGTTGAAGGCCAAGAGATATCTAAAATTAATGCTATGGATTAATAATAATAATTTTTGGCAGAGAGTTTTTCAGAGAAAAAAATGATGTAGCCTCAGAAAACCGAATGATTTCTAACAAACATGCAAAATTAGTTTCAGTTTTACACCAACCCCAATACCGGAAAAACAGCAGGCACTGTCATCCTGAATAAGACTTTGACATGTATTTCTGTATTACAGACAGATGCGATATTTGGTTATTCGCTTCTATGTAAAAAGTAGTCGCCATGTTGTTGCTACACAGGGGCCTGTCAAGCGCTGCAGTAGCAACAGTGTAAAATACAGTACGGGGGCCAGAAGGAGAAAATGCAAATATACAATAGCAGTAATTTCCTTATTCTCGCTCCCCTTCCTCCCCTCCCTCCCCCCAAACGCAGTGTCAAGCCATCAACACACAGGGGACGAGAGGAGAAATCGCCTAGCCTACTCCGCGTTAACCTGTTTCCAACATTTAAGGAAAAATAAGTCACGAAGCGCCAATAATTCTTACTCTGAATTAAATCCATTGACATGTAGGATTCGCATTTGTTTCACAATAGTGCTTTTTCCTGACTCACCAGCCCCTAAAAGAGAAAGAAGGAGAGGGAGAACATCGTGACACACGGTTCAGGCTGGGGGTTTGGGGTGGTTTTTCGGACACGACAGCATCTCCCACCTCCGGCAGCCTTTCCCTGTGCCTGCATCCCCGCGGCCGGGGCGCCGAGCTCGATCCGCGGCCGCCTGGCGTGACCGCTCCATCCGACAGCCTGCCTGCCTCCTGCCTGCGGCGCACACCGCCTTCCCTCTCCCCCCTCCGCGGCCGCCCGGCCGGGATGGGGCAGATGCCCCCTCCTCTCCCCGACACCCCCCCACCCCGGCATCTGCCCCCTTCCTCCTTACCCAGCAGGAGCAAGCGGTGTGTGGCTTTATACGCCAGCCTCTCTTTCTGCAACTGCTTCTCTATTTTTTTGTTGGCTTCTCGCTGAGCTTTCTCATCGATACGCTGATCCTCCGTTTTGCTGTTGCCCAAACACCCCATAGCCGCTGCTTAGGGTGGATGTCAAATCGCTGCCTTTACAGATTTAGTATTTACAAGGGGGAGGAGGGGGGCGGGGGGGGGAAGGCAGAAGACAAGTCTTTATATCCGTGCGTCCCTGCGACGGCTTCTCTCCTCTTCTTCCCCCCCGGCTTGCTCACAGAAAATGGTCTCTAGACGCCTTCTGCTCGCAGCGGAGCTGGCTGGCTTGCTCCCCCGAGGAGATGCGGTGAGCGGGCGGCAGAGGTAACCCTGCCCCGGCGGGGAGGGGGGCTGGCGGGCGCGCGCCGCCTCAGGCGCAGGGGTTCGTGTGGCGGGTTCAGAGAGCGGCCCGTCGGCGTCCCGGTGGTCGGGGGGTGCGAGGGGAGGTTGTTTTAATCGGCGGTGACCGAGGCTTGAATTCCTCTTGCCCGCCGTGCAGTTGGGAGCTGAAAACGCGGACAGCATCGGTGCCGTGCTGAACAGCAAAGATGACCAGCGGGAGATCGCGGAAACGAGAGAAACGTGTAGGTCGGTATCAGCGTGCGGTTCCTGTTAGAAATCAGCGGGACGGTAATAGCGATGCAGGCCTTTGAACCAGGATGGGGTTGCGCTCCAAAGAGCAAAACAAACTCTAAAAACATACAGCTAGTTACTCAAATCTGAACTCTGAGTCAAGTGGGTAGGGTTTAGTCATTCACTTCTAATAGCTGTTTGGCAAACAAGGCTAACTTTTTGCTTCCTATGTTAAAAAGCTACTGTGAGCAGAACCAAGGTGTGAATTCAGAGTATGCCACCTGCGTTGTCCTAGAGCCTTTATACTTTTGCTAAGAGCAGTCACAGGGCAGTTTAGTTTAAAAGTTCTTACGGAACAATAGACGTGTCTAGGATAGAGTAGCTGTTGCTTATTAATTCTCGTGTGTAACAGTAATTTTCTTGTGTGAGCAGGCTTAGTTTTGTATATGTACTGCTTTCGTTAAAATAAGCTGTACCTTTCAGAACAGAAAAAATGAGAAAGCTAGAGACCTGTTTTCAGGAGTCATGTCCTTAAGAAATTTTGCTGGTGTTCCACTGAGAGAGGAATAACTTCTCATATATAAAGTTTCAAAATAATTTCAAGCTTGTAACAGAAACATGTAGTCAAGGCAGATGATCAGAGATTTCTGAAATCTCTCTGGAGAGAGAAACTTTTATATCAGGATTTTTTTTATTGTTGTTTATAGGGCTGCTTATGATACTTCTGCACCAAATGCAAAACGCAAATACCCAGATGAGGGAGAAGCTGATGAGGAAGAGATTGAAGAATATAAGGTGAGGAAAAAAGGGAAAAAGTTACTTTTCTCTCGTGTTCATGTGTCTCTGAGGGACTTACAAAATATGCGTGTGTGCGTACAAATAAAAATAAATGCCCTGTGTATAAATACTTTAAAATATATGTCCCTCAGGTGGCATCTCCCTTGATGTCTTCCACTGCGGAGATCTAGGAGAGGGCATAGACGTGAAGTGGTTCTCTCCAGATATGTCTTGGGTGCATTGAACTGTACATGCTCCAGAACCCAAAGTTTGGAGGCTTAATTTGGTGCTGTTCCTAGGAGGAGGTAGGCTTGGGTGATAGTGCCCACAGGGAGTGGCAGTGTGCCATGGCTGGCTGTCTTGTGTGGGAAGAAGTGGTAAAATATGTGCACGCTTGGGTACATGCAAAAAAAAAAAATATCTTGACTGGAATTTCTTTGCATCAGAAGAAAAGCTTGCATTTAGCAAGAAGCACAGGCCATTGGATGAGAATAAAGGGAGGCTGAGGGTGTCTTCTAACCTGCCTGTTAAGTGCAAAAGAATGCAGTTCTGGGTGAATGGAAGAAATAAGGGCTTCTAAGGAAATGGAAGTAAGAAGCTTGGTTTGGGTATGCTTTTTAGGTATCCAAAATATCCAGGAAAAGTTCAGTTTAAAACAAAACGCTTCTGTGGTCACTGAAGAATTTGAGTGGTTGTCAAACTCTTGTGCCCTTCATTTTTCAAATGCTCATCCAAGAGCTATTTGACAGCTTTCTTGTTTCATACCCAATGTGATGTTTTGGCTAAGATGAGGGGTAGAGAAAGGAAGTTAAACAAAGGCACGGTTATGATACAGCTGTCTTTCTGATTTGCTTTTGTGATGTTGTTGCAGCGTAGACACTCCCTCTCCCTTTTTAACTTGTCCTAATAACCTTGCTTCTGTAGTTAAGTAGAATCACAGTCACCGCATTTAGAAAATAATGCGGTGTCTGCTGTTCTTTTGGATGCCTAAAAATAGTAATTTTTTAAATATGAGGCCTTGGCAGTGTTACATTCGTGTTCAGGTTTATAAATCTTTCTGTAATAGTGTCTATCTTCTATCTTACTAAAATGAAAACTTAATGTATGACAGGATGCTTTTTGGTGACTGACTCTTAAAGTCTGTCTGTAAACAGACATTCTTTTTAACAGGCTAAGCATTAGTCTGTACATCTTGTTTAGCAAACCAGTTAAGTCACCATCTCAAAGAAGGGATTTACAGAGTACATGCACTATTTGTGGCATGGAGTTTTTATGCTCATGTTAGTGATCAGTTCATATCAGTTTATTTTGCTCCTTAACCAAGTATTTGGTAAAACAACTAACTTTTTTTCTGTGAAACTTATGTGGATAAATCACTTCAGCTGGCAAAGCATATGAATCTTATCACTAACATTTTCTTCATTAGCTTGGAGAAGACTTACCCTGAGATGGGCTGTAACAACTTGCACGTGGTCAGACTCTTGCTTTGTTGTTGAAATTGAAGAATATTTTAATAACTAGCTTGGGCCAGCCTCAGTCGAGCAGACGAATACCACTCACAGGGTTTTCATAGCCTCCTGAGAGTTGTGATTGTTGCTCCACCTCTCCCCTTCCCCAGGTGAATTTACTCAATTGTTTGAACCTGTGTAAATGCCTGGTATCAACAGTGTTTTGTGGCAAAGAGTTCTGGAGTTTTAACTTTGTATGAAGTACAAAAATACCTGTAGTTCAAATTTGCTGTCTGCCAGCCTAATGCGATACAGCCCTGTTTTACTTTGTTTCTGCAAGCGGTGGCCTGCGAGCTTATAATGCTTCCATGCTGTTCTGGAGGCTGGAAAAACCTTACTTGGTTGAATCATGATAATTGCTTGATGTATCTCTAGTCATTTGAAAAAACTATATGATTGAATATTGTGGGTAGTTTTTGTTTCCCTAACTCAGCACCAATATACCAGCTCTGGAAAACAAGGATGATTAATGTACAAGAACCTAGTATTTTGTATTAATTTCATTCTATCTCTACTCTGACTGTGTCCTTTTCTCTTTGAAAGTTGGTGGTGTGGGCTTTTTGTTTGTGGCCACAAGACTTTTTATTTTAAATCACTTATGAAGGCATAAAGAGAACTGGGATGAGTCAGGTATCTAACAAGTGCTTCTCATCAGAAGATGATTTAGAGGATGATGGAAGAGGGGAAACAGGTGTGTAAGATTATGATGGCATAAGCAGTTTGTAGTAAAACTCAAGCTTTCAGCTTTTTTGCCTGATTAACACTTGGTGCTGCTTGTCTGCTGTTCATTCCTTCTCCTTGTAAACACTGTTGCTGTTTCTGATAGTAATCTGTTTTTGGTCTGGTTAAACAAACAAACAAAAGACTGTATCTCAGTAAGTTCTTCATCTGAATAATGGGGAGGGGGAATCTGTGACCTGTTAGTCACAGTAGGCATTTCAGAAGTTGGTTCGAAGCTCCGATTTGGAAAGAGCCTATTTTAAGATTTCAAAACCTAGAGGGATCAAAATAGGGAGAACACTTAATTTTTACAGCTTATGTTGCATAGGGTAAATGCAGCAGTAATAATAGCCTCTGCATCTTTTGACTTAAGGTGTATGTTGGGGAGGAGAAGTTGAGTTCTTTTCTGTGAGAAATCTGGTTCTCCATCTTTCCTTTTATTTTGGTGTGGTAAAATGTCTCTTTTTTTTTTTTTTTTTACCTTAAATATTTTGGCCTTGGGACTGCTTTTCTCCTCACATGCAGCACTATATTAACTGATTAATATTTCTGTTGTAATCAGTAATGCATGAAAGAGCATATGCAGCCTACTAGCATATGGTAGATGATATTTAGTGGTTCTTCAGTTTTATTTATATACAATATATATACTGGGTTGCTTCAGGATCAGTGGGAAGACCAAAAGTGACGTGAAGAAGTGAGTCTCTTTTTTGTTCCTGTTCTGTCCGAGTTCTAAGTCGGATGTTCAGAGTATGTCAGTGTGACAGATTTCTGAATTCCAGAAATCTGATGAATGAACAGTCGGTGACACACTAACTGAGGGGAAAAATTGCAATACAATTCCTGTTTTCTGTAAATTTTGAGACTACAAAATGGGAATTTTAAAGTTACTTTTAAGGACAGTCCAAATGAAATACTGGCTTGTACCATGTGCTGTTTCTGCAAAGTGTGGACTTCAGCAGATTTATATAGAGAAGATGGTTTCCTGCAAAGGTTGGAACATAAGAGATGATTGAATAGATATAAATGTTCAAAGGTTCTGCTACAGCAGAACTTCAACACAATATATAATTTGCTTTAGTCCAAGGAGTGAAATTTTGGGGGGACAAAAATTAAAAGTTCTACACCTTGTAAAGCACTGCCTACACTGTCAGGGTCTAGAAATGAAGGGTTTCTTATTTTATGCTTCTTTCAGAGGCCTTTCACAGTAACAGTCTCCTCATTAATGAGAGAATAGGTACCACCTTTTGAAGAATAGGTAATTTTTGTTTTCCCCCTCCAGAGCTGGAATTGGAACCATTCATGATCTGCTGTTTCATGAGACTTCTATTTGTAGACAGCCCACTTCTTTCTTTAAGAAGCAGAATCATAATGAGGAGAGAAATGGCATGATCTTGCATACTTATAATATCTGCTTTATTTCCAAGGATGAAGTAGAGCTGCAGCAAGATGAAGAGAACCTGCCCTATGAAGAAGAGATTTACAAAGATTCCAGTACCTTTCTTAAGGTGAGCTGCTTTTGCAATTAGAAGTCTAGTCAAAGCTGGCATAGTTTTGTTAAACTTTTCTTCTGCAGTTGATGGCATTTGAAATACAGCTTTAAAGGCTGAAGTAATTGACTGGAATTCACAAGTGCAGAAGTTTCCTGTGAAAGATAAGGCTGTAACTACTGTTTACATTGATATGACTAAAGATCTGTCTCAACTTAATGAGCCGTAGTAATGGTGGGCCTGATTTGGAGCTAAAACCACAATGACAGTCTTGACTAGCATAGCTTAAAAAGGCATGTTGAAAAGAAAAAAAAAAAAAAAAATTCTGTTACTTTCTCGTTTATCATGCTAACACATGTAGTGTGTTACCTCCCTATTGCTCTCACTGAACTCCCTTTCATTCTCCAGGGTACTCAGAGCTTAAATCCACACAACGATTACTGCCAACACTTTGTGGATACAGGACACAGACCGCAGAACTTCATCAGAGATGTTGGTATGTCATAGTCAGTAACTATTTGAAGATAAGTCATTTTATTTGATAGCACTTTTTCTTCCCCTTTTTAATTCCTTACAGTTACTAGGAAATGTAGATACACATATACTTCATAGTTTTGTCTCTCTCTGTTCATATCAATAAACAAATTTATATGAATGATTTTATTTTTAATCAGTTAGGAGGTGATTAGTACCCAGGCTCTTTTTACTTTGGGTTATATTTGAAAGTATTTAATGAGGAGGATTTTTTTTCAAACTTAAGCTTTTTGTTCCAGAAAGTAGATGGGTCTAGTGAACAGATCTTGAAACCTTTGGAAGTTTGATTAACTGACTTACAGTTCAGCTGTTTCCTGGATTGGATTGCCTCCAAAAATGCATGTAGCATGTAAAGTATGTAAAATACTTATATTTAAGTCAATAAGCAATATGAATAGTATTTACCAGCTAAATTATGTAACTGCTGACAACTCATTAGAAGGCCCAACATATTTTTGAGTTTAGAGAATGTTATTTTTTAAGTTTATGTTCATCCAGCCATCGCTGAACTTGTTATTGAAATCTTGCTTTATTAGACCTGAATTTAATCTTTCTAAAACTAAGGTATGGTTTGGTCCTGTTTCCCAGAATGGGTGCCTGGTAGTTATTTTGTTTTTAAAAAAAACAGGACACCTACCTCTGCGGTTTTCTGCAACAGTTCTCTGTATTTTATCAAGTTTAAGATTGTCAGGGCAAGTGTGGTGTGTTTATAGATGTCAGCCCAAAGAGGTTTCGTTTGCCTGTTGAGGCAGTTAGTTCGTTCTCTGTGTTTTTTGAATGCTTCTGTGAAACATACCTGGATGCTTAGTATGAAAAATGGTCTGTTTTGACTCAGTTATGTCTTTATCCAAAAAGCATTCGGGCTTCACAGTTATGTACTTGAGGTAGTTATACACTGTTCTTTGAAATGAGTCTGAAGAAATAGCAGCTCATGTTATTTACTCTGACTTCTCAGCTGCATAAAGAATTGGGAAGGGACAGGACAAATTGTTATATGCGTGTTAATATGGAAATGAATTTGTCAGCAGCAGTTAGTCTAGACCCTTTATTAGAGATGAGGTATGTCAAGTTGCATATTGGTTAGCGTACATTTTATACGTGATGATCAAAACTCTGCTTAGGTGCAACTGTGTAACTGGATAAAAAGCTGTGGGGAAGTAGTGGTTCCAGAACACCCAGTTAGAGCTTTTTGATGTTGCTGTTGAAAGAGAGGGAGAGACCTGTGGGGTTTGTTTCGATTTGTTTGTTGGTTGTGGGGTTTTTGTGGTTTGTGGCTTTTCTTTTTTCTTTTTTAATAACTGAAGTCATCTTGATTGAAAATTCATTTACATCTGTTGCTTAGCTGCTGATAACTGGCTTCCATTTCTGCTGGTCAGGAGTATTTGACTTGCACTGGCTGGAAGCAACATGGCAGTGGAAATTAGAACAACACAGTGGTGTTTTTGAGATGTAATGCATTTAAGGAAAAGAATGAAAATAACTTTTGGATGTTTTATGCACATGTAATAAGAGATAATAAGGTTGGATACCAAGAACTTTGCTTTTACCAGTGTGATGCTAGGATTGGGAGTTCAGAAGTTTGAATTAAAATAAGGAAAGGGATGAAGGGTTGTGGGGTTTGTGGGTTTCGGTGGGGTTTTTTGTCCCCCTGGATTAGAACCATTTAAAATTGTAAATTTAAATGAACATAAAGCTTTGTAAATGACTCCTACTAAAGTTGAACTGATACCACTTGGGAGGCTGGAGTGGTACCTTTTTGGTTTGTGCCGAGCCTGCTGCTAGCAATAACAAAAATATACTGTCGCTACTTATTTTTTGAAGGGGGAATGTAATATACTGAAAAGTTTGCTTGGGTTTTTTTTCTTTTTTTTTTTAAAGTTCGCAGCAGAAAAACCTAATTAGGGTTCTCCCTTTTGTATCCTGTACATATGAAAGGTTTGAAAATTAACATTATAAAGCGAAGTCTAGGAATCAAATAAATAAATATACATGTTTTCAAATCTTCATGACTGACACCAGAGTACCAAATCTCAATGTAAGGGATGCCTAAGGGAACCAGCCACACCCCAGTTGCTGCCTTAGAAATAGTCTTCAAAAGTTAAATAAGAGTATTCTGTAAATGAATGTTCATTAGATCTTAATATAAATTGGGGGGGAGGGGGGGATAACAATAACTTTCTCGTATCATTCTGGCACTTTTAGTTTAAATGAAAGATTGTTTCCTTCTGATAAAAGGAGTTGTGAACTCATAATCACTCTAGTGCTCTAGAGAAGACTAGAGCATAGAGACCACATTCAGTAACAGCCATAATTAACTGGGTGAAGGCAGGAGGCTTTTGTGAAGAACTGAACAAAAAACTGCTTTGAAGGGTTTGGTTTGTTCTAAGAAAAATTAAAATGAGGCTAAGTATTAACATTTGGACCTATTCAGAATACTGGACAATGTTTAATTCATACAGGTTTACTCTGTAAGTAGTTGTTAACTTCATGTTTTCTTCTTCTTAGGCTTAGCAGATAGGTTTGAAGAATATCCAAAACTTAGAGAGCTCATCAGGTTGAAGGATGAGCTGATATCTAAATCTAACACTCCTCCCATGTAAGTGTTCTTGTGGAAAATGCCTTTCTTCTCCAGACCTGTTTGAAATTAGCTGTCTGCCTTGCAAATCTCTTATCTTTAGCACCTGCTCAGAATTTACATTTTCTATTTCTGTTTGTATATACAAATTAATCAATTGAAACTTCAGAAGAATAATATTAGTTTGGTTTTGTTAGTTCAATCTAGTTGTTTAATATAGTATATAAACTAGATTTTCTTTCCAGTGTGTGATTATTTATAGTATCCAACGCTTTGGTTTTTAAGACCAAACTGTCAGCTGATTGAGCTACAGGCTTTAAGTTGGGAACTAAAAGAACATTGTATGATTGTGAATGTCATGATATCATGCAGTTTACAGTAACAAGAAAAGCTTTAAAAACTTGGCCTCTTAGTGTAACCTTAGTTGTTTTTGTAACAGCTGTTTTTTTGTGAAATGTTCAGCTATTATCTTAGTATCCATTAATCAGATGTTACTTAATAGTTTAAGAACAAAAAAAGTTTAGGCTGGCTGGAAGTGATTTGTCCTATCAACTTTGAGTTACCTCTGAGTTTTTGCTGAATGTTAGACACAGTATAAGCATGCAGCATGTTACTCCCAGGAATTTGAACCTACCAGAATGTGAGCCTAATGCTTTTAACATACTGTAGTCCTAATCTGTAATGAGTAAAATAGTGTTATTTCATGGTAGTCGCATGACAAACTCTGAAATAGTTGTCTGAACAACTGAGATACAAACTGCAAAACTCAACTTGCTCTTCTGAAATTAGATGTATTTTGGCATTCTTAGCCTTAAAGCACAAAAGGAGGAAAAATAGTAATCAAATGCTGCCTTCTGATAACACCAAATATACGTACAGAATAACATTCTCTTCCAGACACTTTCTTAGGAAGAGGGATGTGGTGGTCTGCTGATCAGCTCTTTTAAGATTAAAGGTATTGAGAGGAGGGCAGTGTGATTTTTTTTTTTTTTTGTTTTTTTTTTTTTTTTTTTTTTTGGTAGGGATATAGCAGTGAGTGGTGTGCACTTGTGCAGGCCAGTCGTAAGAGTGCGTTTCAGTGTATATTTAATAAAATCAATGTGTGGGGGAATTGCACTTTTGTTATAGGGATAGAGAAATACATTTCTACTATATGAAAAGTAACTACATATCTAGTATTCAGAATCTTCTGAACATAACATATAATAAATGGCAATTCTAAAAATATGCTATTTCCCAAAGTGAAGCAAAACAGAAATCTGTTAGGCAGGCAGCAAGTGTTTGCTTCTTAAATGTTGATGTCTTCTCCTATATAGTCCATGGATGTACAGAAAGTTCAGTGATTCTGTACTAGATATTGTTGTACAGTCTGTGTGGGCATCTGTTTCCTGCTTGCTAAATTAGAATCCTAAAAACTGTTTATTGAGAGAAAGACTACTTTTCAAAAAGCTAATGTGACAGCATCCAGCCTAGGTTAAGTGAGAATGGGTTATGCATCTCCTCTGGCGTTAGTGCTTTTGAGCTATATGAACTACACAGAAGACCCTACTTTTAAATGGCTAAACACAAGTGCTCTGTGGAGTATAATTTTCAAACCACTGTTATAACTTGTCTAAGCAATCTATCATCTTTTGTTTGAACAGGTACTTACAAGCAGACCTGGAAGCTTTTGATATTAGGGAACTGAAGTCCAAATTTGATGTGATTCTCCTGGAACCACCGCTGGAAGAATACTACCGAGAGACTGGCATTACTGCCAATGAAAAATGCTGGACCTGGGATGATGTAAGGTTTTTTTGGTTTTATTTTGTTTTTTGGGGGTTTTTTTTGCTGTGAAAACGATTTTGTACATGTATTTAAGCAAATAGTGTGAGGATTTAATTCGGTATCAAAATATTTGAGATGTGTTGTAAGGAAAAATGGGATTTTTTTTATTTTTTTTTTTTAAGAAAAGTCTAGATTCTTATAAACCGAAGTTTTATATTGTATGCATGCCTACACTCTTTGTGTTAAAAGACTTTTTTTGAGGAGGTTAATGAATTAAATATACCTTTTGTGCTCTCTGAGCCTGGTTGAAAACTGAAATACAGTAATAGTGGGTTTTCTCCCTACCCTCAAATTCCATCAGTTTTCTTTTCTGTTTGGTTTTTGCTGTTGTAATTCAGAATATGTATTGTAAATATTCCCTTGTTTCTTGAATTTCTTGAAGAGACTTTTAAGGTATGCTTTTTAATATGCTGGTCTTCTAGTCAAAAGAGTAGATGAGAGTGCTTCACTGGCATACCACCTTTCTCCAAGGTATTGACTGGGTAGGAAATTTTAACAATCAAACCAAATGTAATCCTGAGAAGCCTAACAAAATAGATGCACCTTACTTGTGGATTTTTTTTCTCGTATGTATGTATTCCCTTACTGTTTAGTCACATCAAAGGTTTTGGTTTTTTTGAAGCCATGTTGATTTCTGACCCCTTTTTGGGAACAAGGAGGGATCTTAATGTGCAATACGTGATCTTTTTTGATATGGTGGTTGGTGCTCTTGTTTTATTGTGCTCTAGTAAACATTAGAGAATTGTGTAAGAGAAAAGATTTTAAACTTCATTCTGTAGTAATGCATGTAGATGCTTGTAAACAAGGAAACACTCAAGATGTATTGATAAGTAATGCCATTCTGTATCTTTCCCTTTTCAATGAATTCAGCTCTGCAGAAGTGAGGTGAGGGCTGGAGTCTATGAAGTGCTGGATGTCATTAAGTGTAACAATTTGATGACACAAAGCTTGCTGCCGAGTTTCCCTGTCCTTCAAGATTGAACTGGAGAATTCCTTCACTTGAGCATTAAATAAAAAACTTGTAATGCTAATGTCAAATAGTGATAAATTGGCTCTACCCTATGTATCTACACTTAACTCATTTAAAAAAGAAAACAACAAAAAAACCCACAAACCAAAAAAAAAACCAAAAAATCCCCAAAACCCGAACAAACAACCCCACCCTCACAACAAAACAGACAATCTGCAGTAGAGAGGAATAGCTGATTAAAAAAATGTTTGCATAATGATGTCAGGAATTCTTAGGTTCAGGCATATCGGTGAGAACATGCAACTAATAAAATACCTATTATTTAGAGACTGTATTTGAAAGGTATGCAGGACTATGCATTAGCAGCAAATTTGTCATAATATGAGTGAATTGGTACATTGAAGCAGTTGTTGCTGAGATTTTCTTATCTGTGTTTGGGGGAGGGGGATGACGGTGTTACTTTAAACTAGATTTAGTTTGTCTGTAGGCCAAAACCTGCACATGCATAACTTCAGAAGTGGATCAGTCAAATGAAAGAATCGTGAGAACGAAGTAAAAGTCAGTCCACCTTTAAGGAATGAATTTGAAAACAAAGGCATTCATGCCTGTGATAAGAGACTAGGTAACTACATGTTAAGTAATAGGTAGCTTCTGTGTTAGCCATTCTGTTACATCAGGCAAAAATGGTGCCTGGCAGTGTTGCCCGGTGAAAAAAACATTCCATCCTAATGGAAAAACTTGAAGTGTTGGAGGCAGGAGTCATCTTAGTTGGGAGTTATATCCTCTTAGAATGGCTTCTACTGCATGATTTTTCTTCACAGTGGCATTGAATGAAGCTTGATTTGATGTGTTAGCAAGTTACAGATGAATCTTTTCAACTCATAATGAGTAACAGATGCTTTGCATCTGAAGTTATTTCATCCTGAATGTTACTCATTTGTCACTGTTGAACCACTGTCCTGATAAGTTATTGCTGCTTTTTTCCTGAAAGTGAAAATGGAGAGAATGCCTTTCCTATATAGTAAGAGAAATTAAGCTGTTGTTTGTTTTGTTGTGTTTTTTTTTAATAATGTGTCTTCACAAGCTTCACATAAGTAACTCCAGGGCTGAAAAGAAACGGAGCGCTTTTGATCTGTTATTAAATTTTTTTGCTACCAATGGAATGCTAAAATGAAACGGAGGTTTAGCGGGGAAAAAAAAAATCATGTGGGTTGTATTAGTCTTTTAAGTCTAGAATTTTCTATACGGATAGAATTTCTGTTAAAAGAATAATTAGGTAGGTAATCAGCTATGTTGAAAACATGCACTTGGCTACTGATAAGGTAACTTTTACAACATACTTTGTGGAAAATGATTTTAAGAAGATGGCCGTGAATGGTATATAGACTAATATCTTAATAAAAGTGCTTCCTGATGTTTCTGGGATAATGCTTCAACACTTGTTAAGTATTCTTCCTGATATAATTGGTGTTCTATATTTAATTCAGAAACACTTTTATTACTATTATTATTATTAGATCATGAAACTGGAAATTGAAGAAATTGCAGCCCCAAGGTCATTTGTGTTTCTGTGGTGTGGTTCAGGCGAGGGTCTGGATCTTGGCCGAGTGGTAAGATGATGTTTTAATTCAATTTATCAGGGACAGGCTTAAGAGTTTATTTTTATCGTTGGCTTTTTCTGTATAGAATTCTCAACTGTAACTGCTGAGAGATGTTTTGTTACTGTGGTAGAGGATATGTAATTTTAAGTGGATTAAATACATTTAAGTGTATCTGGCATTAACCGTTTAGATACTGTTATTTTCGAGATGAGCTGGTGTGACTGCGTGAGGAAGCATAACTCTACAGAGTCTAGAAAGCTGTACTGCTGTCTTGGTTTTGATGTATGCATGTTGCAACAGCAGCAGGTAGAGTGTATGTACAACTTTTTTTTTTTTAACGGAAGTCTTAATAGTTTTCTGCCAGAAATATTCATGCTAGTAGAAAGGTGCTACTGTTTCATAAAGTAAGATAAAACTGTGTGCAGAGCATAGCTGATTTTCAGAAAACACCTGGAGTTTAAGTAGGTTTACTCTTAGGGAGCTCTCTGAAGTTTTCCTTCCCTATAAGATCTTGGAGTTTCAGATTAATCTTTCTGCATGCCACGGTAGCACCGCTTGTGTTGGGGATGGTGGGATAAGAAATTTCCAATCAGCTCTTGCTGTGCTGAAACATTCTTTGCTTAGTTTGAGTGGTGCTTTCTATTAAAACAATACGGCATTTGTTAAAGGACAACATGTGGTTATTAATCTGTTTGCTTTACCTGCTTTTCACTCTGAGGTTGGTCGAAGTACCTATTTCAGATAGCTTGGTTTTGATAATAGGCATACTGGTAGCAGCTGGATAGTTTGTGAATGCAGCAATAGCCAAATGAACTTAAATCCTTAAGGTCCAATTTCTTCCCTTTCGAAGACTACACTTAGCAGGAGTTAAGGATTAAAAAGTCGTGTCAGGTTTTTTCTTTAGTGTTTTGGGGTTGTTTTTGTTTTAGTGTTTTGGGGGTTAACAGATACAGGAAAAACTACAAAATGGTAGCAAACGCTTTCGGCTATTTATCTTCCTGTTCATAGAATTTTACGTTGATGTGAAAAACTACCAGAGTGCAGGTAGTAGTGGAGACAGGGCCAAGGCAGCTGATAACTATGTTGCTCAGACTGATTTTGATTAAATTTAAGTGTCACTAGGTAAAAATGAATGCAGAGTTCCATAAGGTGTCTGTGCAGTGGTTAGATACTTTAAAAAAGAAAAAAAGTAATGCGTAGACAAGTCAATGTGCATGTAAGCTTTTTTTTTTGGAGGGGGGGGCAGCTTGACAAAACACAGTACAGTCATGCCAATAAACTGTTTCATTCATCTGTGAGAAATTTCTCTTCCAGCTATGCTTTAAGAAAAGTCCAGTACCTGTATCAGTGTTCAGTTTAGGTTACTTAATTTTTTGGTGTAGTGTGAACTGTTTTATCTGTCTGTAATATTTAGTGTCTACGCAAATGGGGTTACAGAAGATGTGAGGACATTTGTTGGATTAAAACGAATAAGAACAATCCTGGAAAGACCAAGACTCTAGACCCTAAGGCTGTTTTCCAAAGAACCAAGGTAAAGGTTTGGCTCAGTTTCTCCTCTGTTCCCATCCTGACTCTTCGTGCTCATGAAATACCTTGTGCTCCACTGCAGCTGGTGACGCTTTCAGGAAAGCAGACATGAGGACTTCAGAGTTCTGCTCTGCAAAGTACATTCCATGGAAATAAACATATTCATAGGATGACTGATGAACTTCTGTCCCCTTCTTGACTTTAGTCAGTGTGAGGTATAGAAGTTTAATCTACATTTAACACTGCTTGGTAAATTTCTATTATAGTCCTCTAAATGTGATACTCGTTTGAGCCTTGTTGAAATGCAGAGAGCTGAGGAGAGTTCATACATTGATGGAACAAGAACGAAATGGAAACTAAATAGAAAATGTCACTGTATGTCACAATGTTTTTTACTTATGGTTTGTTTCGGTTATGGGTGAATAGTAAAGAAGCAGTTAGTCTATTAGCAATACCTTTTGTGTAAAATGCAAGCTCCTTTCCAGATTAGAGGAGAGAACTTGCTGGCAGAGGAACACCTTTTGAATGGAGCTAAAATTAGCAGTAGAATTTCACTAAATTTAATGTCAAAAGATGTCTTTAAAACTGTAGATTATAAATGGATGTAGTCATAAAAATCCCACCAACCTCTGCAAGACTGGCTAATGGTTCTAAATACACACGTGCAGGTAAGTGCCCAGAGCTTGAGCCAGATAGAGGACTGCTAGGGACCATAGCTCAGTCAGCATCTCCTGACTTCCTGAAGACAACTGTAATGCATAAGTGACAGAATTGGTCAGCTTGGTTCAAATTAAACAGTTCTTAGGGATGTGTTGTGGAGGATGTGTATTCAAGAAGGTACAGAGAAAAAGTGTTATGATTTAAGAGACTCAAATGTGTGTTATTCAAAAACTTAGAAAATTATAAATAGGATGAATAAAGAATTGTTTTGGGTATATTTGGGTGTAACTGTGGCAGCTTTACTGAATACAGAGAGTTGGCTGACAACTTAATAATTCAAAGTTTCATTAACCTCAGGACTCATTCCACGTTCATTAATCATTCGTTAGTATTAAACATCCTCAACTCTGTCTCAGATTTGCCATTTTTTAGCAGTATAAACTTCCCTTTAAGATATCTGGAATCTTTCTCTGACTTGCATTTACATTAATCTGAAGGTTGTTTGAAAGTCTGTTGTATTAGTTATAAATATTTATAAGTATAAATATTGTATGTTTATTGCGTATAGTATTGCAAATATGTGCAGCTTGCTCATGAAGGAGAGGTTAGAACCAACACAGGAGGTTTTGGGGGGGACTTTATGCCTTTGTTTAACAGAGGAGAATAGTTTCTGGTATTAGAGAATTTCTCTGTTTAATGAGCAAAGCTTGGGCTGAGGTCACTCTTTATAATAAACATTGAAAATTGAGCTAGCTTACTCTGGCTAAACAAATGGTCTGTTGTGCAAGATGTATTTGCCAATGATTACAACAGCAAATGCTGTCCTATTACGTTGAGTTTAGGCATCTCTCTAGATGGATGCTTTCTGCTGTGCCACCTGTTAGAATCCAAGGTACTAACAAAGGATGTTCCATTGTGTTACAAAAAGAAAATGTTTTGGATGGTTCTTCTAAAGGCTAGATTTACAAGGCTTTGCTTAATGGGTAATTTGCTCAGCAGTGTTCTGCCTTTTTATTTAGCTCTGAAAACCCTGTAGCTTGGGTGCAGCTGACCAACTGCATAGATTGATGTCACCTGTTCTGCCTTCCATATTTATTCACTAATTCCTAAAACCTTTGCCAAAAATCTGGAAATTATTACATATTCTTGTCTGCAACTTTTTTCAGAGCAATCTGGCAGTGCTTAGTGAATGGTACTGGGGAAGATAGCTCATCCGAGTTTAATATTCCCAGAAGCACAACTCTCAAATGAATATGTAGAACCCTCTTTTCATCCTGTACCAATTATGGTGATTCTGCATTCATAGATTCTACATACTAGTCACTTAAATTGATCTACAATGTTTTAGAGGAAAGCAATGCATATGACAGTTAAAGAACACTTTTAATGCTGATGAAGTTGACTGAGAGTGCATTAGCAGTTTGGTAGTGGGTTTACTTTTTTGATGCAGGGATATCTCCTAGAAAGGAATCTGAGGGTGAAGGCTACTTTTGTAACAGAGGTACAATATGAAAAAATGTATCGTATTTTCACTGACTGTTTTACGACTGAGGACTTTGAAAATTACTTGTGTGAATAAAGTTAGGATCTGAATGCTGATACAAGTGTTAATCATAATTAACAACTATTCCCTTACTCTTGCCATCACCTCGTAGTCTCTTTCCTTGTGATTTCTCAGCCTTTCCAACTTAAAGCTCTAACTTTGCTGTAATTGAGATAAGGTATTTGGACTTCTTCAGCCTCTGTTTGAGTTTTACCACTTCGTAGTGTAGTTCATCAAGCCAGATAGCTTGAACTACTCTCTGCTTTGTTTTGAAAAGGCTCTTTTGGTAGCTCCAGCTTGTTCTGTTCTTCCAGTTCATGCTTCAGTCTTTTCTCTGTGTAAGAGTAGGATCCACTCTGCCCAGAATTTCCTGTTCTCTCCATTGTGCTCAAACCACAGACATCTGTGCTGTAGTTGCATGTGCAGCATGTGACAGGTACTCTTCTGTGTTCTGTTGTGTGTAGGAGCACTGCCTCATGGGCATTAAAGGAACTGTGCGCCGCAGTACAGATGGTGACTTCATCCATGCTAATGTTGATATTGACCTAATCATCACAGAAGAGCCTGAAATTGGCAACATAGAAAAACCTGTAGAGATTTTTCACATCATCGAGCATTTCTGCCTTGGACGACGACGTCTTCATCTTTTTGGAAGGGACAGTACAATTCGACCAGGTAACTGTTCTGTTTATTTTTCTGAAATAGTTAAATTTCTATTTACTTTAGTACCCTCTTCCATCATCTGAGGCCACTTGATGGGTTCTGATGGAAGCTGAGGCAATAATAATTAATCCTAGTGCATGATTCTTCTGCCAGGACTTGCACCAGCTTGAATCACTGCGTATTAATGCATAACCCCATTTCTCCCACCATGGGATTATGGTACCATGGAAAGCCACATGAGCTTTCTTGGTGACTTCTCCACAGTGGAAATCTAGTCTGGAGTGAGAAAATCTACCGGATCGAGAAATTTCCCAGATTTCCTACCCTCCCATTCAGATAACTAACCAGCCTAATTAATGTTCAGCAACAGAGAGATTGTGGCATCCCTTGAGAGTTCTCTGAACACTTTGACAGTAGCAAGGAGACTTCTGCTCTACTTAATGTTCTGTCCCTCAAATACTAGAAAATTTTGGTAGAACTAAAGATCTCACATGCGTATCTTCTTAGCAAGAATGTCTGTCTTAAGGTGAATCCTCAGCCTGCGTTGCAGGAGCATCATAGAGAACCCTACTGAGTGATATTACAGTTAGGTTATAATTTCTGTTACTATTATGTTTGGCAGCAAGATCAAGTCACAAATCCAGTTTAACACTGCTTACTGGTAAGTTTTGTTTTATAAATACTCATTTTTATAAGTAAATACTTGCTCAAAGGGTAAGACCTTTATGCTTTTGTTTTCTCTGTGTTATCTCTAATTGGAAAATGCTGAAATTATTCTGTATTCTGCTGGGATACTGAAATGTATAATTTCTGTCTTTTTAAGTTCCCATTCTGAATGTTTCCTTTCTATTAAACTTTTATTTTTGGACTTAATAGTGAAGTAAATTCCACACTAGCTCTAGGAATTGAAATGTTTTAATCGCGTGGTAAGATGGAATAGCAGAATTATCTGCTTGCAAAATTCGTATTGGTGTCCTAAAGGGGTTTCCAGACATATGTCATAGCTCAGACAGTAGATCTCGGGGAGATAAATTTTTGGTTTATGTGAAGCTCTGTCAGTCACAAAACAGCGTTGTTTGGAAAGTCTATGAAAACTATCAAACTTTTCAGAAGGAAGTTGTTAACCAATATTTTTGCCTCTTCATGTGTTTAATTCATCAGTGAGTATAACAAAATTCAGTTCAGATTTCTTTTTTTCCCCACGTGCCATGTGTTTCCACTTCTCAGAAGCATGGTGTCTTTCTCTGAACTGATTTTAAATCCCTGTGAGCTTAGTGTTGGTCCTGTTGCCAGTATTTGAAGACCCAGTGTCTTACACTGGACACTGCATCTGGCATGGTAAAAAATGCATAGAAATATATGGATCACATTGAAGGTAACTGCATTTTATTTGTTTCGATGGTCAGGCCTTTCAGTTTATCACGGATGAGTGATGAAGGACTTTTAGTGCAGGAGAATACAGACTGGAAGAATAAAAATCTATTTTGACACCTTTTTGGACTTGTCTATCTGTTGTCAATGACACTTCTGCCCTAAGGCCTAATGTGAAATACAGTTCAGCGGTGCTGTTTCTTTCAGCTACCAATGGATGCTTGAATTGGCAGACTTTATAACTCCTGTTACGGGTAGCGTAGTCGTACTTCACCTGCTGATGGGTACTGGGGGGGTTGGTCTCCGAACAATTCCTGGGAACAGCATGCCCTCTTCAGAAGTAAGGGCAGGGAGCGGGGCAAGTGCCATAGTTGCACTTGCTTTAGGTTCGTTTAGCAGTTTTGTGTAAAACTGTTTTCCCCTAAATAGAGATTAATAGTTTGGATGGCGGAGGAGAAGTGGATACAAGTCCATCCATGGCCTGGTTTGCTCCCTGTGAATGCTAATACTTATTAAAAAATGTTGCTTATTCTTTTACTGCAATTGGAGTAGGATGTATATCATCTGCAAGCAATAAGTTACCTAAATAAATTTCAAGGTGTTGTTTCTCTCTTGCTCGTATGACTAGGGAGTAGTGATTATTGGCCGTTCCTATTCGTTGACTGGCCTTTGGCTTGAATTTTAATGATGACATCAGTCTTAATTCTGGTGGCTACTGGGGGGGTGTGGGGTGTGGAAGGGGGCTGTTCTGTAGAAATACATTGTTTCAAGTATTACTTCAGTGCTGTTGTAGGTGAATTTCTATACATTAATGTTCCACAGGGACATGTTAGGCTGATTCAACTTCTGAATTTTTTAAATGTGGTGGTTACCCTGGAATTGCATTGCATACTTTAAATGCTATACTCATCACAGATCCTCACAGTGCTCTGTGAAGTATGAGAACCTAGCCCCCCCCTCTTTTTTTTTTTTTTTTTTTTTTTTTTGGGGGG
>JAVJGG010000007.1:11236467-11298130 GCA_035590195.1 Aviceda cuculoides
TGAGAACCTAGCCCCCCCCTCTTTTTTTTTTTTTTTTTTTTTTTTTTGGGCAGGAAGCAAGATAAATGTTGCATAAACTTCCAGAGTTGAGGACAGTGTTAAAAGAACCGATCTTGTTTTTTTTTATTATTGTTTTCCTTATAAGCAGGTGGTTGCGATCACTGAACTACATTTTTCTTCATTAATATGTGATACAACTGAAAATTAAATTCCCACTGACATTTTTAAGTGGTCTGAGCCCCATTTTAGGCCCGAACGCTACTTTAGCTCAAAATATGAAGAAATAGGAATGTGCTTGTTTAAAATGTCTGCTTGCCTTGATTCACTTGGTGAAGCTGAAGTGCCCACTGAATGTTTGTGCATAAACAGCTTAATTTAACCCTTTAACCTCTATTTTCATATCATGTAGGTTTCAACAGAATTGTTATTGTGTTTTCAGATATGTGCTTCCAGCTTGCTGCAGCATCTTGGCTGTGCTGTCACAACTGGTTTCTGGAGACAAAATTACCTTATTCAAGTTTAAATGCCTTTTAAAAAGGGGAGAAGGAGGATGATGACATTATTTTTAAACTAGATGAATTTACTGATCTGATTTAGTCTGGTCCCAGACTGGAAAACATTTGGCTGGAAAACACTGTTGTGGTATAATAACAAGTAGGAAGGAGGGGGAAGGGGTCTTGTGAAACCACAGGGTGAACGTTCCTATAACCATGTGTAATTAACAAAAAAAAAAAAAAAAGCCCTTGGGAATACCAAACTAGAATTTTAAACTTTTGAACAAATCTGGATTTTCTGGAGGCGACCTTCTCATTCGGTTGAATACAGGTGACGCGTCGATAAGTGTCTGTCCCTATCACTTAAGTGTTCATTTACTAGCAAAAAGACAACTATGGCCTTGAAGCATGATGTTTGTTCTTGCTTTCGTTGACTCTGGTTTTGTTCCCTAGGTTGGCTGACTGTAGGACCCACCCTCACAAACAGCAATTTCAATGCAGAAACGTATTCTTCATACTTCACAGCTCCGAATTCCCACCTGACTGGCTGTACCGAAGAGATCGAGAGACTTCGGCCCAAGTCGCCTCCGCCC
This sequence comes from Aviceda cuculoides, assembly GCA_035590195.1. Taxonomy (NCBI): domain Eukaryota; kingdom Metazoa; phylum Chordata; class Aves; order Accipitriformes; family Accipitridae; genus Aviceda; species Aviceda cuculoides. The sequence continues at coordinate 11,237,555 of JAVJGG010000007.1, forward strand.
AAGTCTAAGTCTGACAGGGGCGGTGGTGCTCCAAGGGGAGGAGGAAGAGGAGGGACTTCAGCAGGCCGAGGAGAAAGGGGCCGAGAGAGGAACAGAACTAACTTTCGGGGTGAGAGGGGTGGCTTCAGAGGGGGACGTGGAGGTACCCATAGAGGAGGCTTCCCCACCCGCTGATGGCTGTTAGGTAATTGCTTCTTCCCCCCCATCCTATGCCTCATCTCTGAATCTTTTTCTTAGTCTTGTTTTTGCTAAAGTGAATTATTCCGGGGATTCAAGCTAGGTGACTTTTAAAACTGGTTTTGGTGCAGGCAGTTACAGATAGCCTGCTTTCCGGTGACTGGCCCGGCACATCTGCTCAGCTGGCAGGCAGGGTCCTGCACCTGGCAGCACCAAACTCGGCCTCCCAACAGCTTCTGTTTGTCAAAGCAGAGGGCACCACCTCTTCAAACCACGCATGGGATTGAAGCGAAGACGCTCGCTCTGCCCTTATGAAACTGGCAAGTTGTGGGCTCCATTAACTCTTTTTCTCCAAAACATGGATTCCTCTTCCTTCTCTGGAGGTGCAGGTTTGGACTGACTTGGATTAATAGGGTGGAGTGGGCATGAAATGCAGTTCTGAATTGCATAGCTGTAGCAGACTTACTCTCTTATTCATGGAAGAAAAAGTGCTGTGTCTATACTGACACCTATTTTAACTTCTCTGAAACCAAGAAGCAAATGGAATAAATAGAATTCTATTTTTTCCTATTGGGTTTAAATTTCCCAAATTATTCCTGGGAACGGGGAACAAGTTTATCTTTTGTTTGTGGTGTGTATGCACTGACTTTTCACGTCTGAGGTGGGGAGAGTGGTAGTTCTGTGCAGTTGTGTCTTGTGCTTTGTGGAAAGCAGGAAGTTGTGTGTTTATGTGCAGTCCAGAACATCTACAGAGGTCTGGATTGCTGCTCGAGTAGGGATTTTCACCCAGCGTCTGTCCATAATAGCCTTTTTCTTTGGTAGGGAAAACCAGTTTTATTGCAGAGCAATTGCAGTGTAAGTAGAAGAGAGACCTTGTTGGAGGTCGTATTGGAAATGCGAGGTGATGTTGTAAGAGCGAGTGCTTCCTGAAAATAATCACCTGGGTAATGAGGGCGCAGTAATCAAATGGAGTGTTTCACTTTGCCTGCGGACGTTACGCGCATTGGAAGCAGACAGTTGGTGATCAGCTCCAGAGTACCGTGTGAAATGAAAGCGATGCACTTGGGTGTATGTACAATATTTGGTTTTAGCAAAAGCACAGCTCTGAGCTTCTTGGCCAATACTTGGTAGGCTGAACGAACCTGGCTGAAGTCTCAAAATCTTAGGTGTTGGAAAATTGGCTTTTAAGTCTCATAATGTTTCTCTACTGAAGCCTGGCTTTTAAATAACTGTCCTGTAAAGTAGTGGATTATTAAACTTGTTTATCAAAGCTAATGTTGAAATACATTTCTTAATATTTTGTGGGTTTGTTCTTGAGGTTTTGGAATTGATAAGTTTTACTGTGGCTTCCTCCCTACTGTTGTGAAAGAGCAGGCGGTAACTTTTCTTTTGGTGCCTGAAACCTTCGTGTGTGACTTTTTAGGGTCTGGTCGACTTCATGGCCTTGGTACTGTGCCTACTAAGGGACTGCTGAAGTGCAGATGGAACTCACCTATTGCTCGCATTTTGTTTCTTCCTGTCTTACACTGGCACATCTGAAGAGTGACTGACTGGATTTGGGCGGGGGACGAGGGACAGTGTTTTAAGGGTAGTGCCCATCTGACTGTCAGTGAAGTCTGCCAAAGACTACTTGGATCAGCATTTGACAGAAATTACATGCCACAGTTAAGAAAATATTTTCCTGATTGTGCCCTAATCATGTTCTTGCTCAAAAAGCAAGTACTGGAGACAACCTTAGGAAGGCTGCTTTTGTGCCAGTGTCAAGTCGTCTTTTTCTCCTTTTCTCAATTAGTAGAAAATGTTAATTTGCATTTCCCCCTTTTAATTTTATGTCCACAGCTGATACCGTTCAGTGCTTAGCCTACTCTTAACATAGAAGATTAGGCCACACTGAAGAGGAGACTCAAAAATAACCAGCTGAGATGTGCATCTGTGCCAGTTTGCATTGGTTGGGGTGCTGATCAAGACTTCAGTGATTTGGGAAATTAATTGCATGTGGTCCTGTAAAAAAGAAAAAAAAAAACCCTACCATATAAATCCCTCTTGAGTGTGCAGAGTTAGGTTTCTTGTTTTTTTCCCCTCAAAGCTGAAATAGCTAAGGAAAAAAGAATATTGCTCCACAAAGGGTTGTATTAGATCTGTCTGGATGGGCCAACTCACCAGGGAAGTGTAATATACATGTTGTTAACAAGCAACTGACCTTACTTTTTTTAATTGAGGTTGACAGATAGTTACCTATGCTCTATGAAGACAGACACCTGCTGGTCCTAATCTGAAGGTGGTGTTCCAACAGTGATATAGATTGCCCGTAAAGGTAAGACAGTAGTGCATGGGTGTGCGTACCCAAAGGCGCGTACTTGTGGTTGTGGAGATGATACTTAGAAAACACAGTAGTGAGATGCTATCCCCTCCTGCCCCCCCAGTTGTACAGAAAAAACATCTGGTCATTTTTTTTAATCGCTGTTGATTTGGACTGTATCTAAAGTGGTATCTAGAGATGAAAAGCCTTTAATTTCATTACTGGTTGTCAGTTAATTTTTTAGCTGTAATGCTTAAAGAGAAGGAGGAGGAGAACACACTCCTCATCAGTGAACGGATGAGTATTTCATCTACCACAAGTAAATCAGACTTAATTTGAGCATGCCATCCTTGATGATAAAAAGCCTAACAAGTTTCTTCCCTTCCAATTTTACTGAATGCCTTTCCATTCTGAAAGAGGCTGATAGTACTTTTGAGTATCTTGCACTCTACCTGAATTAAGCGAGTGAAGGATTGGGCAGTTGCACCAACAAGGTACTTGGGATGTCAGCATTTAGCTTCAAAGGGATTTTAAGACACCAGTCAACTGTAAATCCAGCCATCAGCTTGAGAAGTCTTTCCACCTTCTGATGCTGCTGGTTACCAGAAGTTTGTTGGAACGCTGGATGTGCTGTGTGGGTTAGTGGGCAATGCTCTCGGGGTTCTTCCCCAGCACAGTATGATGAACACAGGCTCGTGGCGTATGTTCATAGATACCAAATGCTTTGTTCAGTGGAGTGGGATTTAGGCTGCCAACTAAAACACAATTTTGATCTGACAATGGAAATTAAATGGTAGTAAGTCTTGGGATTAATTTTAGAGTACTCAGATGTTTCAAAACCCTTGGTAGGGGACAGAAATACCCAGAACACACTCTAGAAAAGAATAAATGAACACTTCAAGCCCATTACATTGAAAACATTTATAACTCTTAGATAGATAATGAGACCCACTGTTTCTGTTCATAGTACAAAAAATGATTTCTCCTGCCAAAATTGGTAAAAAGTTGGTGGCAACTGTATTGCTATAGTAGAAATTGCCCAGTGTAATGGGAGGAAGGTCAACTTAATAACATGGAGGAAAGCTTGCTAATCCTTTTTCTAACAGGGTGAAAAAGCAGGCAGTAGTTAAGCTGTGTGGTGAAACACAAAGTAATTTTGAGTATAATTATTGCAGCAATTAGAAAGGGGGGGGGGGGGAGGCCTAACTACTGTGAATCTGAGTTGAGTATTACAGTCCTGCCATTTGTGCTGGAGACAAGAATTGCACTTGCAATATGTCTGTGCCGTAACTTCTGTGACTGCTGCAAGAGCTGTTGTATCAATGTGTATCTCGGTGCTAGTTTAGCCATTATGATGCCTTAATGCAGGTAAAGTTAAATGTATGTGAAAGGCCAGAGCTCTGAAGAATTAGCTATGCAAATATGAATAGCTTTGTTGTACTGCAGCTTTGTCCTGAATAGCACCTCAGTGCCTGAAGTCCTGGCTCTCCATAGGCTTTGCCAGCGCACAGGTAAGTGATGTGTACGCCTTGCTCCAACACTGTAGGTGTAATGCGCTGCCCTAAAGCAGTTGGTCAGTGTTGCTTGCATGGCCTGAACTGGCCAAGTAGAAGATGCATGTGGCTGCGGTGCAGATGTGATCTTCCAGCCATCGGCAGACTCCATGGAATATGGTAAGGAAACAGGCGCTGAGCCAGGAGCTGTCTGGGGAGCAGCTCACCAGATTCCTACCTCTACAGGGAAACTCTCATTCGTTGGAGTTGCTGTGAACTTTGTTCAGCAGCTGAGCACACAAACGCTTCCCTAATTACACTGCGTTACTATGCAAGAATGGCTGCATCTTCCCATTTTCTGACTCGCATGGTAAGTCATTCTTCTAAAACAGTGCCATTCTGGCACATTATAGACCTAGTTTGAGCGAGTTTCCTTGCCATAACAGGGGGGGTGATGCTAACAGCAGTAACATGCTGCAAATTCTGTAATGCCAGAGAAGCTTGCCTGTCTTTACAGTCAGAGTAGGAGTGACCTACAGTGGTCCTCACTAATTGTTGGATGGATGGTGGTGTTTATGCTGTGTAGGAATTACTGTTGCTAACTTAACTTTGCTGTATTCCCTGGCTCCTGAAGTTGGCGCAACAACCCTTCTGCGTTGCCTTGCTGTGCTTACAGGGAAAGGCGGGGGAGGAGTTGCGTGAACCCTGCAGCCAGTTTCCATTGCTAGGTGCCCTAAACACCCCTCTAGTGACCTGGGCTACTAGTTTTAGGTGCTAGGGTTTAAGAGGTGTTGGATAGCTTTTGGCAGAGGCAGATAGCATCAAAAACTTTGAGAACTTAGTATATGAAAGAATAAACACACACATGATGATTATATTTAATAATTGCTTATTTCTTTACACATAGAGTTGCTGGTGTCATTTTAAAAAGTACACTGATTCGTAATGGCATCAAATACTTTCTACAGGGTAAAGTCTTCAGCTAAAAAGTGCTTCTCTTGGCAGCTGAATTCAGTCCAAGGATCCTTTTGTAAGAAAGATAGCCACTTTAAGAGCTCTCAGCCAATGCTCAAGGGTAACAACTGTTTTGATAAAGCTGTCAAGCAAAGACGCATATTTTTTTGGTTTATCTATATCTTGGGTATTAAAATAATTAACACTAAGCAGTGACACTAACATGTTTAAAGGCACTTTTTTTTTAAATGAGTCTCAACAATTATCTTTACTTTTGAGGGTTTTTTGCTTTCTTTGAAACACTGATTTTTGTAACAATAGCTTTTCCAAGTTTGGAAAAGTTCAAACCTCACATGCAGAGGCATTGGTCCTAAAGATACAAACTGATGAAGTATCTGAGGTAAGCAGCTCCTCCAAAGATGCTGGCTTTCTAAATTCTACCTTAAATATTGATACTAGCAGAGGCTTATTTTTCAAAGCGGTGACTGTGGAACAGACCAGTCATGTGAGAGGAGGTCACTGTAATAGAACTGGTATTAAACAAGAGGCTTTCTTTTTATAGCACCACAAATAACCTTTGGTTAATGTGTAAACTGTCTTACAGTTGACCTGCCACTGAAACTTTGAGGGACAGATGTTTATCGAAGTTGTATTGGATATTCCAGTTAGCAAATGTACTAAATAAAACCTAACGTGTTCAATTTTGAAAATGTAATTAAATAGTATGCTACATTAATTGCTGCCCTTAAGACTAGAGAATTGTACCATAATAGTGTGGCATTATCTGCCAAACTTAGCAACAGGGTTGTTTGTTTGGTTACTGTTTTTCCTGTGGTCTGTTCTTGTTAAACTTGAGTCAAGTCCAGTTATAAACGGAGGCATTTTTGTGTCCTGGTTACCCAGGGCGCTGTTGCTGTAGGAAGTAATGCTTGTCCCTTCCAGGAAAAAAAGGGATTATTTTTTAGAGGTTAGATTTACGTGAAGGACTTTGAAGTATTCAGATTGAACTACACGATTATTGCAAATCTGATTCAACTTGTACCCCCCTCACTTAGAAAAAGTGTTTTTTCTTTTTTTTTTTTTTGTCCTCTTCAGTATAGATTTTTAGCATCTTTTCTGGCTCTTGTACAACTTACAACTAGCGAAAGGAATAATTAAAGAGTTTTCTAAATTATATTTTAATAAATGCATCCCATATGCTCTTAAGCATTGACAATTTGAAATCTGGCACTTCACTTAGAGAAAGAGTCAGGACTCCCAGAAGATTAATACCTGAGTGCAGAACTTAATAAGTAAATAAGCTAAATATGCGGTGAGAGTTGGTGTGAAATGAAACTGTACAAGAAGAGCACAGAAAAGGTTCACTAAAGCACAGAAGAATGCCCAGGTACGGTGGAGCTGTGGGCCAGTCTTCAGGCATCAATGACTGTCCCTCTTGCAAAATCAAAAAGAAACTGACAAAACATGCTTTGAGTTTCCTTAACTGAGCAGCTGGCAGATCTCTTTGTGAACACAGCATAAGAAATCCACGTAAGAAGCTCCTCCGTAAATACTCTTGTCTTCTACCAGGAACTGTCTGAAAAGCATCTCTGGCTGCTCCCGTTGTTTCACTATAATCAGCTGAGAAGATACAAGGTACATAATTTTAGGGTACAATCATATTAAATGGCAGCAGTTTTCCTGTTATCTATTACTGTATGCTGTTGGGGGGTTGGGAACAGTAAATCCCCACCTTTCAGTAGCTGTATTTACAAACATAGGAGATGAGTGTGAATTAAGGTTTGCAGAATGAAATGGTAACCTTTTAGATTGGACTACCTCTGGAAATGTCTTTTGATTAAGAATTAAGCATGAGAGATGCTTGTGCCTACAACACGCTGCAACTCCCAGGAAAATTCCTGATACATAAAACCATTTACAGCTACCGGTAAGTTTTGTCAAAGCCAGTAGTGTTCTTTTGAACATGTCTGAGGAATGAGTTGAGGTAGAGAGAAGTTACCTTCATAGTGTAGGGCTTGTGGCTCTGGATATGCTCCAGTATTGACTTAAGTTTCTTAGAAAACGGATTGTCCAGGTCAGGCAGTGATGTCTGTCAGAATGAAAGCACGGCAGGTTGTTATATCCCAGTCACATCTCTCATGTGTTCATACAAGACTAGCTGCTGATATTTATGATGCCAGTTACTGCAGATTTCGGTTCTAAACTGGGAAGTGCCATCTCCTTCACCAAAGTATGTCTCTCATCTAAGCTGTTTTTCAGTTTGAAATAATCACTATATGAAAAATTGTTATCAAGAGAAACATTAACTATTGCAAAGTTATTTGTTCCAATTTTAGCAACACACATTCAATAGAAGTTTTAAAAACTAAAACAGTGAAAGTTTAAGAAGGTTTAAAAATGTTGTGAAAGCTTCTCTCCTGTAAGAGTTCAGCTTGTTAAAGTTTTAGGTATGTTAAGACAGTTCTGGTGTCTTAACACCTTCTGCCGGTCACCTGTTTCTGCTTTTAGTTGAATGATGAAAATGTGTCTCGTGTGTTTCTCTCAGTAGCAGTCTGGTCTTACTAAATCATAAATTCTGAGAAAGGACTAGTCTCCATCTACTCACAGCCTCCGTGCTGATGTGTGCGAAGGATGGCACGTTGAAAAGCCCTTGGATGAGCTCTGGGGGCGTGCTGACTCCCAGCCATAGGAACAGACTCAGACCGTTGGCCAGAAGGAAGGCCCCTCCTTCTGAGAGACGTTCCTCAGAGCAGCGGACGGCAGCTGGGACGGTGTCACTCTTTAGATCCAGGCTGTGCTGTGGGGCAAAAAGACACGAGAGTTATCATACTTGGTGACTTTAAGGTGACTAAAACTCTAATTTAGATACTGAAAAGTAACTGCTGAAAGGTTTCGCGCATCTTGGCGGTTCCTTTCCAGATCAGAGGAATTGGAAACTAAACTTCTTTTTCAGTTGGCGCACTGTGTGCAAAGGAAGACCTGCCGTAACTGGGGAGACGCTTGCACCACTGCTGCTGTTTAGTAAAGCTGGCATCTTTCATTAGCCTGGGCCAAAATCTTGCTAGAAGTACAGTGAGATTCTTAGAGGATGCTGATGTCAACGATTGATAATGTTACTTCCCCATTTTTCCATTAAACTAGAGGTTCTACCCTCCTGCCTCAAGTTAGTTAACTAGCAACTCCGTCACAGGAAAAATGTAATCCAGCGTGGTAGTACAACACCTGCCCAGCAGACAGAATGTCTTCTGCACCTGCACTGTTGTAAAATCACGACACACTGAAAAAAGTTTTGCTGAAAATGAAAAGATGTGCAAACAACATACATACTCACAATTGGCAGAAGCTGGGGATACAAAAACAACTGTGTGTCAGCTACCCCCATAGACATGACCAGCTGTCGGTGGTAAGCTCTCTCATCAGTTGGAATTTCTGGTCTGCCAACTAGCACACAGCTCTTCAACAGACAGTTAATGTACACTGGCAGCACCTTCATGGCGTCCGGAAGGATGAGCTGAGAGGCAGAGAAAGCTTGTTACTTAGTATATCCTGTTTGCTGGGGAATGAGAGCTGGACTTCCAAACATTTAACTAAACCACTGCTTGTTTTCTTTGATTAAAGAGAAAAAAAGCAGAAAACTTGTTTATATGTGCTATTTCAAACCAGATGCAACAGCTGCGAATGAATGGTTAATACATTTAATGAGAATCCAACAGAAATTATTTTGCCCTATAGACTGTATTCATCATCTTAGATGCTGCTGTGTCTCTGTAACCCATGCTCGTTTTTAGGTACTAAATTAAAGGGGAGTCACATAGGAAAAGTGGGGGTTTTTTCCTCTGAACCATTCAGGAGGCAAATGAAGGTCCACAGTAAGTGTGTCTCTGCTCCTTACTAACATTAAACAAGTCATTGCCCAGGCTTTTGATTACTGGAAGGATTGCATGGTATGTAAAAAGCCTTTGTCTTCCTCTAAGTGGAATTGCCAGGACATAAGGGTGAATAATTTACAAGGAAGCAACTGTTGCTTTTACTAGGGCCATTGAATTTTAAGAATGTGCTAATAATTCTAATCTGTATGTTACATTTAAGAAGAAGAAGAAGAAGAAAGAATTAATTTCAGCATTACTGTACAAAATTGACATTCAAAAAAGTCCTGAAACCTTTCTGGTACTGCTGATGTTGCAGGGGTGGTTGTTGTCTGCTGCAAAGCCTGGCTGGGGAGGACCGAGTTCGGATGGGTTTTACCTGGCTTATTGCCGACGGGCTGGCACAATTCTTCCTGTAACACGCCAGCATGTGAGCTGTCTGGTTCACCAGGATCTCTCTGACCATCTTCAATGGTTGGCTTAGAATGGCTTTAAAAGCTACAAATACAGAAGAATAAAGGAGCATGCTAAAGATGGACACATACTCTTAAAAGTATCTGTATTCTGCTAGCTTCTACTTTTACTAACCTGAGGTCTATGGCTGCTTTTTACTCTCTTTTACAGACAGCATCTTGGAGGATGCTTATTCATCTTTGCCCAAAAAACCCCCACCAAACCTCCAACACTGTGATAGGATGTCCATTTCTACTACTGTGCCTATGTGGTTTTGTGCATTACATGTTTCTAGCTACCTTCACAAGCGTTACTTTTAGGGCAGTATGTCTGAAATATGTAATCTATTTGTCTCTTCCATTTTATACTACTTCAGGAGTTGCTCAGGCTTGGAGCAGCAAGTTACAAAACATGATTTCCGACTAGGTAAGCACTTTGGCCCCCTTTCCTTTCCCTTCCTCCACCCCAAAGCAAAAAAAGGAAACAAAATCCATCTGTTAAACTTTACCTGACTTAGCAAAGAAGTTGATAAGTGCATCTGTCTCACAAGTTTTGTAGACATCAGCTAACTGGGAGCTACAATTTAAACCTATATTGTGTATGCGAAGTCTTCTTTGCCCGCTTATTGATGTGTAGAGGACCGCACACTGTAACAGAGAAGCAAATTACCATTTATTTTTTATTTGAAAACAAAAAGCTTCCATGATGCAAGAGCCACCTACTTAGTGCATAAAAGGCATACGATTACTTCTATTACTCTCATTTGCTACGTAATGATGGTATCATCTGAAAACAAGAGACCACTGATTGTAAATTTGTCAGTCAGTCATACTGTGTAATCGTGCAATATTTGAACAGTTCAAATAAATGTATTTGAAAAGATGCCACACGAGAGATGAGAAGCTTGCTTAGCAGTACTCTGCCCATCACATTATCTCTTGGCAAAAACAACACAAAAAAACTTCTAATCTGAAAAGTTCAGTGGTTCTTTTTACATGAATACGTAGCTTATGAAGTGAAACAAGGTCCTGCTAACCATGGGTTTAGATACTAAAAATCCAGGATGTAATTTTAGAATTCCCTTGTGACTCCCATTCTATTTCAACATAATATTGATACTTCAATATAATGTATGATCTAAAGCCTGCAGGCCAAACACAGACTGCAAGCTACTGTAGTCTGCCTTGCATTAGATACTTCCACAAGTATCTCTTATATGTAAAGAGGTGTAAATGCAACATCTGCGTGGCCTATACATCCCTGCCACGGCTGCACTGTGGCTCTAGGAAGTAACTTCAGACGTACCAAACTGGATGTTTCACCACACAGGGATTAACTGCTGACCTATGAAATAATGTATTTGTAGGGGCAAGCTAAAAGCCAAGCAGAACAGAAATAAGAAGTTCAGATAATCCTGTGGTTTAAGTTTAAAACCTTGCAAGCAGTAACATTTTCTGTCATTAAACAAGAAAAAGGTCACGGCTAAACATCTAGAATAGTAAACCACCAACTCCCGTTCATTATCTGTTAATGGGTGGGATAATCCCATTCCTAACAAAAGATGTACCGCAAGTCTGCTTGCTGGTCATTTACACAGAGAAATACCAATTATTGCCTAAGTGGCATTTCCTGGAACTGTTACTGAGGTCCCACATTGTGGACCGAGGCAGGACGCAGATTTAATTAGCTGCGGAACAGCCTGGCATTTTCAAGGTAAGAAGGAAGCTCCTGACGCACTAGGCAAAATTCCCGTGCTAGTGGTGCTGCTGCAGCCAGTCAGATCTGAACTTGCAGGGCTATCCCAGTTGAGCAGAGGACTGTGGAGGGCTTGTCCGTCTCCTCTCAGAGACTGGAACGACTCCGCATGGGAGAGAGGGTGCTGTGCTGTCTCGTAATTTGCAGAGTACATCGTGATGCCGGCCAGTGAGTGCTGCGGGACCTGAGGGAGCAGGGCAGCCAGCTGACAGCTGCAGGTGACAACTTTCATTGCACAGGTACCATCGCTGGTGGGTCTCGAGCAGGCCGTAGGGTTGCAAGTGATGTTTAGCAATAGAGAACTGCTCTTAAACGGAGGTGTCGCAAGGAATACCAGAGCAGTAAAGGTTTCCATCCAAGTAGCAATGAATCTTGTACTCCAAATAAACTTATTTAGTAAAATGGAAAAAAATAATAGCTGACAAGGTCTCGGTGAGGGTTGAGAAAGCATTCTGGTATGCCTGAATAGAACATGCAGTACAGAGGTAAGCAAACGCACTAATTGTCAGGAGGAGCGTTGTTTGTGCTTTTGAGGTAAGATGCAACCTTTGGCTGTTAATTAAAACCTTTTTTTATTAGTGGTATTATGTCACCAGAGTCTGTGCAAGCTGTGCCTTGCTCCCATCAGTCCTACACCCTAACTTTCTGTTATGGGTGCAGAAGTTTGTGCTCACGATTTCATGATATTACATGTAATTAAGGGTTTTTTACCTGGATTAAGGCTCCACTGTCTTCATTCAGTTTGTCGTCATGTTTGAACTCCACTGTCACTGCCTTGTCACAGTCAACTGCTGCCATCTCTACATCTGTGGTGTTGTTCATGTAAATAGCACCAAAGAAGTCAGTAGCCCTGAAGCCTACAGCCAAATTAAAACAGAACAAACATATCCTTTTACTTAAAAATGGCAAATAAAATTGACGTTGTTTTGTGACTTTCTTTTTACCGTCAGTCAGTTTTGCTTACTGAAACAGGAACTGTTTTCCCTCCAGGATTTGCAGCCTCAGGGGCTGCCACCAAACTGCCCTTGCCAATGGCATTTTTTGGCAGCGGGGTGAGAGGGAAGGCTGATGGGCCACGAAGCTGCGCTGTGACTGAGACCAAGCAGAACCTTTTGCGCTGTTGATTTGGCCCCTTTGTGTGTGTTTGTTTCTCAAATGCTTGCATTTGAGCTAAGAATGAATGCTTGAAAAGTAAACACAGTAATGTCATTTGAAGTATGAAAATTAAGGAACATGTAAGTGTCCAGCAGCAACAATTTTTTATACAACTTGTTTGCAATACAAGATGCATGCATAATGATCAGAAGCCTTACTCATATTTGAAAATTAGTTATTATGGAGGCATTACCTGGAAGGACATATTAATGCATTTTATCAGTCTATCCAGTTACTTTTCAAGAGGTACATAATGAAGTTAAAACAGTTAGCTTGATCTTACACATGTTATTTTAAGTTATATATTGTACTTATTCATGTTTATTTTCGTTCCCAACGGGCACCATTACCTGTACTCGTCCGAACCCTCATTATTGCATCAAATCCGGTCTTTTTTTCTATATCCTTCCTGAGGTCACTTAAGAACTGGGGACTGTCAGCATTGAGCTAGAAACGCAAAGCAAAAGCAAAAGTTGCAGTTCACCACCGGGTGGCAGCAACATGGCAGAAACCCAGCCCTCTCCCTCCCCCGGTGATCCCCCCGACATGGAATCTGTTCACGTTGAACATCTCTCGTTCCCTTTAAAGAGAAGCAATGTTGATTGTTGTTTTGTTAACAGAAGCATGTATAGGCAGGTGCCCACCAATTCATTGCTAGGCTTGGACATACAGAATTTATATTCAAATTATCTCCAGCAGCCTAGCTAGGATTTTACGGCATAGCCTTAAGAATTGCAGAGTAGCCTTGCTGAATTTGCAAAAGAATGCTTTCGCGGGACAGCTCCTGACACAGAGCAAGTCTCCTACTCCCCAGAGAGATCCTCATGAAGTTTTAAACTTTAAGTCTTGTTACAGCTTTTTGGGGGGTCTTTATTATAAGCATTTTTATCTGTGTATACAGGAGTAACTGACTTCCCTGCTCAGGCGCCAGCATGTTTAAGTAAGTGGACTGAATTTTAAGATACCAACCAGCTTATTACTGTTTCGAGCTATATATTTGAGCCTGATCTGTCATTTATAAGTTTTAATTTTATCCCCTGGAGTTTATAAGTAAGTTGCTTACCTGGAAATTGTTGTACTTGTACAGTGTTCCTCCAGTGTACATTGTGACGAGACCCATAGAGGCTATATCCACATACTGATTTGGGAAGAGGAACAAATTCACACAGCAGCCATTAGCCACACAGTCCCTGGCTAAAGCCTCGTAAGAATTTACCTGGGGCTGGAAGAGTGTCTGCACGGAATTAAAAAATACAAGTGTCATAACATTAGATACTGTTGGTAGCCAACCACAGTCCAAACGCCCACTTGAAAAATAAAAAAAAAGAAGCGGAAGTTTAAAGCGAGGCATGGACTCGATGAAAAATGCGTTGCCCCTGCCTGTGCACTTGTATGCAGGGAACCAGCTCGGTTCTTGGAGAACTAAATCACTAAAAGGCAGGTAGTAAAGGCTCTTGATGGGTGGAACGACCTGCTGCTGAGGGGAGCTCCTTTACGGATAGCAATGGCTGCTCTACGGTAGTTTTAACTTCAGTGTTCCTGTAGGGACAGCATCAATATACCTACATAATCGAGGCACAGTGAGAATGGGAATATTATATAATTAAACATGACATCTTTACCAAAGAAAATAAATGAAAAAAGGTCAAGGCTCTGTTAGAGAAATTCAGCATTATAGCAGTCCCTTGTTAACTCAGAGTAGAAAATACCTTTTCTTTATCTGAATTGAGTAGTTTTTTGTCATCTCTGTTTCTCAGCTTCCCTGGTGCTTCTGCAGTTGGCAGTGACGAATGGAAAATAAACAGTTTTCCAGCACATTCTGCAGCCTGTTTCAAAGACACCATAATGGCATATTTATTACTACCAAGACAAACAAGTCTAATTTTCATACATTGTGGTATCTCGAGAGAACAGTGTAAACTTTCTGGAAGTTCCTCAGAGCTAAATAATTCATTTAAAGACTCAAAACTTGATGGAAATAAGTCCTGAAACAAACTGGGAGTTTTATGTCAGCAAACAACTCGGTCTAACGCACAGATACGTTGGCTGATGCATTGTTACAGTAATTTCAACACAGGAATCTAAAATCTTGGATGGGCAAAATGAGGAGTACCTCTCTTGGAGACTTTCTAATTGGATACAAGCATTATGCAATAAGTATCAAAAGTACAAATACTAAATTGGATGAAATTGAAAGGAAATGTAATTTAACAGAAAAAGTATTTCTTTCAGTTCAGGCAACCTAGTGTTTGCTATGTTTTTATAGAGAAGCAACGATTACATTCCTGTACTAGATTCCTGTTCAAATCTATACTAAAGTGCAGGAGTATCAGACTTGTAATGAACGTTGTCTCCTGTCACTAAGAAGTGAAGTAACTGCCAGTTTTATTCAAGTTTTCTATTCTTACTCTTAGAACTCCAGTGAGAACATGATATTTACTGAGATGACAAAGTACTGATAGAAAACCCTGAATTCCAAAGAAGAAAGCAACAACAGTAGCAGTACCACAGGCATCTTTGTACTACTAACAAGCTTTTCCACTAAAATTTAGAAAAAGTCCCGTTTATTGCTTACTCTTGAGACAGGCAGTGGGAATGATCAGAACAAGAGGATTGCAGTTGGAAGGGACCTACTACAAGGATCATCTAGTCCAGCTGCCCGACCACTTCAGGGCTGACCAGACGTTAAAGCAAAGAGAAATGAAAACTGATTAGAAATTCTGAGGTCTTCCAAGTATTGAAGAAGTTGGGTGAAGGGAAGGAAGGAGGAAAGAGGGCTTTGTCCTTTTCTTGCTCCAGACTTAACCGCACATCCAGGTCAAAACTGCAGTACCTGAGACTACAGACACACATCAGCTTTGGTACTCTTTCTGCTCCAGATCTTAAGATGCTCACAAGATAAAGATATTCTGCATTTCAAAATAAGCTATGGCATTCTTCTGGGAAAACTAGAAATCTCTTTGCTATGGCAGAAATGCAACTGAAGGCACTATCTTACTTAGAGGTGAAATTTTACCCCTAATATTTCAAGCATAGTTATCTTTAATCACAAATGCCAATTTCTTCAATTCCTTTTAAGCAGCATTCCGCTGAAGACTGAAAGACTTATCAAATACCTATTTGTGATTATACACATCAGAAATTACTTGACATGGCTTTTGACAAATTTTCTAAGATGTATTATTTCTGAAAATGTATTAATCTTAAATAGGAATGCAATCCATTTTATTCTTTTTAGACAAGAATTATTTTCTTGAGTGCAGGTATATGCATATTAATAATTAACAGTGAAAATCCTTACAAACTGTAACTTTCAAATAGGGATATTTATAAATAAAAAGCTTAATTAAGAGCTGCTTTCTTATACAGCCAACATCAAAGGAAATTTACAATTATGGCCCTTAAGTTTGTTTTGTAGAAGTCAAATATTGGTGAAGAGCATTCCGATGGAAGTGGTAACCTAATGTATCTTTTGCACACGTACCTTCTGGCAGTATGAATAAATAACAAGAAAACAGGTATTAATTAAATATTTAATAAACAGATTTGAGAAATGTTGTGTATTTTCAATTCAACAAATTTATCTACTCAAAGTTCATGCTCTGCTTACACACAGCTCGCAGATAAATCAACTATTTTAACGCCACTGCCTGTTTTCTGCCCCTACAAATCTTGTGGTGAACCATGGTGGCATTCTTTTAATTGGCAGGGCTCCCTGGAAATGTCAGCACTTCAGGGGATGTCCTAGACATGCAGAAAGCAACTGGGGATGCATCTTGACTTGTGGATTCATTTTCAGCTGTATTCAAGTTGTGAGAGCTTGTCAGTTAAGCAGAAACCCTCCAACCCCCTACCTGACTGAGTCATAAATAGTCACAAAGACCTCGTTTTGCACAAGAAGTCAGCAGAGGCAGACTAGGCAGGGCGAAATCATATCTTACACTGACTCTTCTCCAGCCCTTCACACATGCAAGGACTGGGTATCTAAGCAAATATCCAGAGTATTAGTTCTGTTGCAGCAACTAAACACTTTTTTATTTCTCTCAAATGCTGAACAAGAAACTGACTCGGTCTCCTCATCTTCTCCTAAACATCCATTCTATGTGGAATAGGCTCTAGAGACTGCTTTCCCTCAGTAAGCAAAATCTGGAAACAGATGTTATGCCTGTCAGTGTTCTCATTTTGACTAAAGCAGTTCAAAGGTACTGTTAGACTAATGGAACATCAGTGCTGGAAACAATCATCGATTTTTTTTTTTTCTATTTTACCGTTGTGATTTGTAGGAGGACTTGGGACTGGCTTTTAGCAAACAGAATTTCTGCACTTACTTATCAAGTCTTATTCTCGTTAAAGAGCTGCTGCTTTTACAGAGAGGAACATTCTAACCTTTAGCGCCTCCATGCCAGCCTGGATAACAGGAGCGAAGATGGTCTCACTCTCGTTAGTGTCTGCAAACATCTCTGGAATCTGGTCCAACAAGCTAGGAAAGACGAAAGGATCAGTGTCTCAGCTGGTTAGCATATTTGGGATAATCCCCAAACATACCTTGTAACATACCAAGCCTTCACACAGAAAGATGTTTTCCATGCAAATTTATATTAAAAAAATATGAATTTTGATCGCTCAGTTTCTTAAGATTCCAGACAGAATAAAAACAAAATACACATTTTTAAATTCTATGAGATGCACTATTTCAAAGCTGGTAACATAAAGGAATATGCAATAAATAAAAAATAGCTAAAAATTAAGGAGTCCTAGTGTGCTGTAAGGACTTAAAGAGTCCTTAGATCATATGCAGGTGTGCATCGTATACATCGCAAGAGGAAAAACATGCAACATGGCACATAGCCACAACACCCCTCCCATTTTTGAAGAAGCACAGCTGAACACGCGTGCTTTACACCTGGCCCAAATATGCTTTCAAATTCAGCACTGGGGGGTTGTTATCACTTTCTCTTTGCCTCAGAGGTGGAAATGCATGACTTGAAGCATCTGCTCACTTCTAAAGTATTGCAATACACACACCTACCCCCCAAAACCCAATACTACAATTGACTAAAAGGCATAATGCATATCATAAGCATTCAGATCTCAATCACGTATGGAATAATTATACTTTACTTGGTAATGACAGATCGTGATTCCTGAAAGTTAACAAGGAAACCATCCAGCAAAGGAACAAAAACTTCTCCAACATCTGAGACCACCATCATCTGAGGCTGAGCTAAGCTGCTTTTTACATTAAAGAAGTGGAGGACCTTGTTATAAGTGACAAAACCAACTCGAATTGCTGAGGATTCTTCTTGCTCTTCTCTGTAAGAAAAACAAAAACAACTGGTTATAATTCTGAAACTCTGACCTTGCAATAAAAGCACTCCTTTGAAATGCAAGGCTGCTTTCAGATCATTATCTGGACTGGGAGCAACAAAGCAAACAACAACCAAGCAGATGTAATGGCCTCAATCTTTGCCTTAGGTCAAATTAAAACACTCTGATAAAACCAACTGCTGTATTATTTACTTTTTAAAAAAATATATATTTACATCAACCCTATCAACTGTGCGTCCCATCCAAGCAGTCAAAACTCGTTAGGACAAAGAACAAACCATACTGTCCTCAAACATGGAAAAAAGCGAACAGAACAATTAGTTACAAAATGCAATCAGAAAATCAGCTTTATTTAGAATACATTGTAATGCAGTGACACTAATGATTGGTGCCTAGTAAGAATAGTAATGAGGCTTGAATAATGCCTGGTGACATTGGTGGGTCAATCTTCTGCGGCAGCAGGACTACTTTTAAGCAGCAAAAGCTGTTAGATCCTCCATAGCTGTGTATCACACAAAACATACTGTAGGAATTACTCGTTCTTACTGCTAGTACATTCCCAGACCAACCACAGCTAGCAAACTGCTGCCGTGAGCTACACTGGCAGCAACACCACGGGCAGCAGGCTCAGTCTCTGTTTTTGTGGCAGTAACCAACTCCTCTGAGCGGCAGCCCACTCTGCCATTAGCAGCAGCGTTAACAGTACTAGTTAGACCCTTAGCAGGTTTGCAGTCCTAAGATTAGCGGGCTTTTCCCTAAAAGGCAATCCTATTCAAAAAATTGGTCTTATTTACTAATAAAATAGCACCTCCCCATAGCAGGGTGTTCTCTCATAAATGACAAACCAACCCTTTAGCACGAAAAATGCCAGATAGGAAGCCTGTGGTACTTCCAATTACTACAGGTCAGCCCATATGTTATGTATGGCAACATTAAACACTTAAGCGGCCTGCTTAACTTATGGTGAGATGTCACAAAACCAGCAAATACCAAGTCTAATGCTTTTGCATGCAAAATATGCATATGCAAAGTACTGAAACTTCAAAATCCTCATTCAATTCCCAGCTATGCCACTGATTTAGTGTACAACCTGAGAGGAAATTATTTCTCTGTGCCTCGGTTTCCATTTGTAAAAGGGGAACAGCAAGATTTATTGTTTAATCTCACCAGGATGTAGAAACATGTACCACAAAGTTCTTTGAGACTGCAGCAATAGGAACCATGGAAATGGCCAAGCTGATTCTTTAGTTTATAAAAGAAGTCACTCACAGAAGACTGTGATTGTAAAAAATTTAACACAAAGAAATATGCTACTCGACAAACAGGATACCATAATGTACACAGACTCGTACAAATGGTACTATCACACCAAAAGCATTTAATAACAGAGCCCTACCATAGTATTTCCAATTTCTAGGCACTTTGCGGGGGGGGGAATCTACTATTTATCCCTCACTCTAACCTCTTAAGAAACAAGGGAATGTTAACAGTTACCCTGAGCCTTCACCACAGTAAAGGAGCCAGGGTTCAAAAATATTTATCCCCCTAAGGAGTGTACAGCCTTGGCCCCACCAAAATCAATGGCAAGGCCTCCATCCCATGCCACTGCAACCAACAGATTGCATTTCATGACTTCACAAATGCTTGCAGAATCAAAAGTCAAAATAAAGAGAAGAAACAACACAAACACGCTTTTACTGCAATTCTTGTTTTTCTTAATGCAAATAGAAAAAACTGTCAGGCTTCTTCCTGGCTATCAAATCTGTTTGTCTTCAGAGAGAGAGAAAGGAGAAAAAAAAAAAAAAAAAAGTCATCAGCAGTTTCACGAGCTTCATCTAAAACCTTGAGCTTGGGAGACAAATCATTTTTCTTGTCTACAAACTTTAACTCTCATGTCAGTCTAGAATGTTAATCTACCATTCATGTTTTATGGGAACACAGCTGTATGGGAAAGTGGCTACTTTGATCTAAAACAAATCAATATTCTATATTGAACACACTCCACAAAGAAGCATTTTCAAGAATTCCTCCAAGATATATTAACTCAAACAGATGCATCATTTCTGAATGTAAATTTCTAATCATTCCCAGCACTCAGACACTATTTTCTTAGTAACGTGATTAACAGGGAGCATTCAGGAGCTTGATGAGGACAAGGTATTATTAACTTTCTGCACATACAGCACTTTCCTACTTCAAAGAGAAGTATCCACATCATCCTAGTAGTCCCAAAGTTGTTACACAGCTGGTATTTGGTACGATTTTTTCAGATACTGCTCTTGCCTGTGGCAGTCTGTACTGCCACACTTCATCCAATTTCTTCTACCATAGTTTTAAAGATTAGCTGTAAAAGTAGCGGCCGATTGCCTATGTAGCTCACACTCTAGTTCTTTTTAAAGTCTCAGAATGAGATGTTTGGATCATATGTACAGAAATGCATTCAAGCTTTTAGTGGTTTGTTTGGGTTTTTTAACTATGCGCCCCAAAATCACATTTGCACAATCAGCCGGCCTGATTTTCTGAGTTCATAAGCACAATTTCTAAATACAGTCAGAGGTTTCTGGTTTGGAACACAAGTTTGAAAATGTCTGCTCTAAAATTTCAAGCAAGCAAATGATGTGTTTTCTGCTGTGTTGCAAATCTACAAAACCACAAAGTTCTTAACACCAGGTCTTGAGCCACCTACCTTAATCCTCTCTTGGCTGCTTCTAACTTCTCACTGCGCAGCCTCTTTCCCAGGCTTACCTGGCACAGGCCTTTACACCTGTGGCCTTTTTATGACACAGATTGCTTTGCTACCCCAAGTCTGTCTCAAAGATATGAGCACAGGGTGAATTCCCAGCACAGGGCTTTCACCTCATGTGGTAACAGCAGAATATTTTTGCAGGTGTCTTCGTCCAGCAACAGAAAATGAACATGCAGTGACCTTTGTGTCTCAGCACCAAAACAGCAGCTTCGCCACAAATTTTGGTGGAATGCCTTCTGTTTTTTTTTAAAAATTAATATTGTTTAAAGACAACAGACAATAGAGTCTGAAGAAACTGGAGGGCCTACCCTTTCTGTATTTTTTTATTGCTCTTTTCAGTGGACAAGAAACCTTTGGCCCTACAAACACACTATATAGCACCAGATCTCTGCAGAGTGCTGGTGAGGAAAAGAATTAATGTGGCTTTTTTATGATGTAGATACACGTGCTTTCATTTTTCATCGACTTCCCCTATTCAAGCCTAGGTGTTTCTAAACTGCCAACTGCTTTTTGTTACTACACTCATGCCTTTTATTATCTTCAGTCGTGACCAATTCTGACGGAAAGCACTGAGATATATTCAGGATAATATCAAACACTTGTGTCTCCACTGTAATCTTCAGTGACAAAGTACTTGCGAGATGGCCTTACATGGGCATCTGACAAACTAACCCCCCCACCCTGGACTGGAATTTCTTTCATGCACAGAGATCCCAGAAGGACATACGATAAAAGATTTTTAACGTATCCCAGGTTATCACAAGGATCTCGTCTCCCACCCTTCCTCACTTCGCTCTTTCCATTTCTTAAGTCTGTTCTCCCTCTGCAAGGACTGCTATTCGGAATGCATTTTCCTTTTGTATGTTTTTCAATGCTTTTATATGCCTTTGCTGAGAAATGCCTTGTTTACTTAATTTCTCAGTGGTTCACTGCTCTCAATTATGTGTCTGCATTATTTAAACCTTAATGAAAACTATATTAATATACTATCCTAAAAATTATACTAAACTACACTAAAATAATATACTGTCATTAATATTGATCAGCAGCAACACTACTACTGTGTGTTTAATGCTCACAAAGCAAATGTGCTGTATTTCATAAAATGGTTGCTGCCTACAAGATTTGTTCTCCTCTCAGATACATACCAGGACAGAAAAGTCTCTCAGCACAGCAAGAAGCTTTAGAAGTTTTGCTGATTAACAATAAGAGCTAAAGATACAAGCCACCAACACTATGGCTTTAGAGAGACTTGCCATTCTTGAATATTCTGGTTTTGATATTTCCCTGTTTAATTTGATGAGAAAAGCAGCATTGCAGTAAACAGAACTACAGCAAGTAAAGTCAAAACTACAAGCTGGGACTTAGCTGATAGTACCACTAGAGTTCACTACAAGAAAGGAAAAGAATGCAAGCTACATGTGCAATTAGTATGACAAATTCTTTCTATTCATACGGTAAGCCCAGACATCAAAGTTTAAGAACTGCCAGCAGTGTTAAAATTAACATTTGGTCACTATCACCCCGAAAATGCCTGTACTGTAAATTCTGACATTTTCTGTAGCTTGTTTTTACTTCTCAACATGCAAAGCTACATGAAAACTGCAGTGTAGTGAGTTAAGCAAAGCATACGTTTCTTTACCTTGGAAGTTTATCAAGCAGAGTCTTCAGTTCATCACATATGAGTTTAACTAGGCCACTGTTTATGTTTCTGTATGATACATCAATCATGAAGATATAAGCTGGTGGCTTTGGAGGCTTGTTGTTCTACAGAAAAAATATGACCATTCAGAGGGAAAATTAGACGGTGTCCTGTTATGTTGAAAAAAATTTACAGGTGGTACCATAAGACAATCTAAATACAGTGTTCAGTTGTTTGAAAAATGCTGTGAATCATAAATAATAACTACTGTAGAAAGCTGACAAGTATTGGGTCAAGTCCACCCCTGGAATAAAACATTAGTACTGGAAAATAGCATCCTAATGGAATAAAATATGTGAAGACTTAACAGTTTCTTAGATAAGATGAAACACAAACATCTTGTGCTCGAATTCAAGTGTTTACACAAATTTGCCTTTTTTCTGTACCCATACTGTTTTTGCATTCCCTATATCAGTACGCAATACCATTTTGTTAATGTGAACACTTAAATTCAGTTTTTGTTAGCATTTGCGTCTAAAAACTGTTAAGTGATTTCTAACCAATCTGAAAACAGAAAATAAAGCTTAGGTACTGAACCAGAATTAAAATATCTCAGTTCTTAGCAGTACTAAGTCACGATCATCTGCATCCTGTCTTTCTTGCTGTCTCACACTCCAACGCATTCTGGACAACTGAACTGTTCTTTCAGGAATAAGCTGACTTTCTGTAAGATAATCAAAGCATGAGATTGGAACATTCAATGTATGCAACTGCTGCACACACAGCAGTGACTTGGGCTGGTATGGATTCCTTTGGGAATCCCTCTTACTCGTAAAGTAAGTGGCATACAAATCGTGACACACACTACCAACACGAGTTTCTGTAAGAAAGAAGAAGTAAGATGAAGGGGTTTTGTTTCCAAATAAAGCAATGTAATCCTTAGAGCTGTACCCAGGAAGAAGGTCATATGAAGTGAACATAGCAACGGTAATCATCATACTCCCTCAAATCAGTTTTCCTAATTCCCATTAAGACAAGTAGTAGACACTTGGTGTCAAATTTGAGACAGCTTTTCCATTATACTGTTTCACTTCCTTCATATACAGAGTTCTGACGACTTAACCAAATTATACTTGTTAAACTAAACGTCAGAAAACTCCATTTAAGAAAAAAAAAATCTAACCCTTGAGTTATGACTTATCCATAGTTCTGGCACACTTTCGACTTAACATTATACTGTTGATCTCACTTCATTTAACTCATATCAATCAAGATTAATTCCTGTGAACTGAAACTAGGCAGTATTTTTAAAAGCTGCTCTGTTTACTGTATTTGGATTCTAGTTTCAAAAACTGTATCAAACACTACTTCTAGACTCTCATATGGCATCACCAGTTATAAAGAATCCCTGTAATTTCTGACAAATATATGGTAGAAATGAGGGCTTGTGCTCTTGCCACATCCGCTTAGCATGAGCGTCATAATGCAAACCAGCTGTTATTTGTCAACATTTTTCGTAGCTGTTTGTCCTTGTCATTTGATAAGCACAAAAGGAAATGACTTTTCAGTTCTGTCTTAAACCGGATTTATAAAAGAATTAAACCTTTGCTACTTGGAGCAAAATGAAAAATAAATTATAAAATAATGTTAACTTCTGTAAAATTTAATGACTCAGCTTTTCCAGCGTGAGCGTTAATTTTGTAGGAGATTTATTTTTTGTAACATTCTATAAGTCTGTGGACAGGTCTTTGCGACAAGAAGACAGACCATACTTGATGAGTTATCAAGGAAACTCCCTGATTTAAGCTATATGGCAAAAGCCATTGCAGTGAAAGATGCAATGTGATGACAACTGTATCACACAGGGTTATACTCTGGAGTAGAGAAAAAGAACCACGAAAATGGCACAGAGCCATTCAGTACATGTGAGTTTTCAAATGTTTACCTGCCAGAAATCAGCAAAGCTTAACCGAATTTGATGGAGCTACACTGGATGTACACCGAGGATCCTGCACTGTATTTCTGTAATTCCTCACTACAATTCTCTCCTGTTCTGGGGTTTAACCCAGACTTCAATAACATCTATATAGGTCATCTCGGGGATTTCACTGGATTTTGGAGCAGTACCCTAGCAAGAAAGCAGAATTAAAACTGTTCATTTTCTTCATACCAGCAATAATTTGATGGTCTGAGGAAGTTACTAGTACGTACCTACTTCAACACTTTGTAGGATCCAGTTGCCTTGCCTAACCTTATCATGACCTTAATTCCACTGACAGGAAGAACATTCTGCCTGTTTTTCAGCAAGAACAGAAAAATATGTCCATACTGTGGACAAAGGAAGTCACACTTGCAGTTTTGTGAAATCAGCTAAAGTTTGAAAAGTTTAAGTAATTTATGCTTTTGGAAATATCAAATACAGTTCTCTAATAAAATCAACTACAAATATTTACAGTGACTTGAGTGGGCTTTGGATTGAATTCTTCAGTGAGTTAATATTAGGAGACAGAACCTATTCCATTGTAACTTATTTACTGGCCACAACACTGAAACTACTCTTGCCCGGGAAAGATTACACGGTCGGATTCCCTTGCTAAGGTTTTCGATATTGGGAAGGCAATTTAGGCGTGTGTCTGTCTTCAAAAATCAATAGAAGACATGCATCTGAAATGCAACACTGCATCAGAATTTCAACTATATCCTCTGAACGGGGCAACATGTTTATGTTAGGACCAAAAAACGCCCCAGTTAAAGACTGGTGATCCATGACTTTGCTGCACTGTTTGTTATTCTTACTTGCTAGTCTCATACTCTGCAGCACAAAAGAACAAAACATAATATTGTAAGCTTAAATTCTCCACATCTATCTATGTTTTCTAGAATGTTCCTGGAATCTGATATTCAACTTACAAGTGTATTTACTCTACTGTAGGTATTTAAAGGATTTTGTTTGTTTTGACATAAAATTGTAAATTAGTTTGCATACTGGAAATACTCACTCGGCAATAATCCAAAGTAGCAACATATTCATAAGATCCCAGAGATAGCTCAGGCCTTTCATAGTGGTCTACCCGCCGGCCAATGTGGTCCAGATGTTGAAAGAAGAATGGAGGGACTAAAAGCCAACACAAGAGCAGGAAAAAAACATTTATATTTTGGGAAGGAGAGGAACAACCCAACAATTTCTTTCAACAGATTCAATGTACTACTGTAGGTTCCTTTGTTACTAATCAAGAGTTTAAACACTTAACCCAGGCTGCAATGGGTTTTCTTCCCCACCTTGGCTTAAAAAAACCCAACCAAAGAAAATGCCACGACATTCTAGTAATGCCAACTCCTTTTGTATTTGTAAGACGGCATTTTCACCTATAAATGTCCATATTCTCCTACTTCTACATTGTCAGGGTTGAGTAGGTAAAACTGACCCAGGTCATTTCCACAGGCAGGAGCCTGTTACCCTCAGGATACAGACTTAACAGTGGCTATTTTGTCAGTAGATACAGTCTACTCAGCTTAATTCAAATCACCGGAGGCAGAGTTCTGCAGACGGACAGTGGTAAAAACAGCACTGTTCCTAAAGTGCATACTGCTTTACTGAAAAATACCACTTCACTGGAAAGAGCTCTACAAGGTTCACAACCCTGGCCTACCGTACAGCAAAGTGCATTGAGTCTATCATACTGGGAACCTTCTGCAGCTACAGATAAAAGGTGCGGAACTCCAAAGCATTAAGAAAGCAAGTGGGTTTGCCACCAACAATTTATATACAGCTAGTCGAATGGTTAGAGTCACACTGGGGAAGAGTCACCTCTGGATTTTAGCTTCTCTTTCGTCAATCAATATATATTTAGAATTAGAATGCTTATTTTTCACATTTTTGCCTGTAAGAAGTGTATGTGTGTGTAAGTGGGGGGAATATCTACCTCATTTGTTGGCCATTTTTAGTCCTCATTAAAGTTTGGGGTTTTTTTAAAGTGCTTTCTGACTTGGATAAAAGACACTGTAGTAATGATTTAAAGCAACACTGCAACTTAAATGTCTTTCTTAAACTGTTCACAATGCATTTAGATTTCTCTTTATGAGAGTTTAAATTGCTAACAAACTATGAAATTTGTTATCTGCTATGCTTGCACAAACATTTGAGCATCAGGCAGAAAAGAAGTTGGAATGACTCTTTCAAGGTTCACGTTTCGGAGTTGAAAAGATTACTGTATTAGGGAAAGCACTATACCGCTGTGATCCAGCTGAGGAAATCCAACTAGATACAAATGTCTAGAAAGGCTAGTTCTGGCAAAGATTTGGGATTTAGCCAAGAGCCCAAGAACAGTTATGAGTCACATGCAGCACACTTGAACAAATATGGCATGGTATCTTCTGTGAAAACCAACACTTGTCACAGTAAGATTAATAAGTTATTTAACCATTGCATCCACAACCACGGACAGGACTAAGCTAACATGGTTGTAAATATTTGGTTCTTGCTCCACATTTAGATTTCTTAAAGAAACTAATTTTTTTCCACACAAAAGTTGCTTTCAGTTAGCAAGACAAGCAGCTTTGTATCCTATGTTGACATAATATTTTTATATAAACTTTGATGGTATCGGACTGGACTTCATGACTCAGCATTATTTTTCATACTTTTTTTTAAAAAAATCATACTGAACAAATGTTTCTACGTATTTTTCTGGGGTAGTATTTTTATTATTTGTGAAATAGGTCTAGTTACTGCATCCCACTATTTTCTCATCAAGTCAGCAAGTGAAGAAAATAATTTTAGGCATATAGTTTCTTTTTAGTTTCATGGAATTTGTATGCATCACAGATCAGAGAAACCTCACTTACCATCATTTATACAATTGCAAAATCCACACTGGTATCTTCTTCCACCTTCAATAAACTGCATGAAGGGACACATATAAGCTTTGCACCGGTTGCATCGGATTGGTCCAGTCTCACCATGGTTTACAACATAAAGAGGTGTCTAGATGAAGAGGTACATGAAGTTACAAAAAGCAATCTGAAACCAAATGAAGTCAGCTAGAAAGCTACTGCTCAGACTTAACTGTTGTTAGAAATCACCTGATCAAGAGATTATTCATTGGTCAGCCTTCATCCAGAATCCGCAGTACGGTTGGCTCAACCCCATACATCCCCTGAGGGGCTAAATTTACAAGTTCACAGGCCATATTCTGACATTTATTAGAAAGAGAGTAAGTCTTCACACCAAAAGCCTACAAAGTTTTGAAAGCATTGGAAGTTTAGGGCTCCAGGCTGATTTTCTCCAGCAAAAAAGTTTTTACAGCTCACTAACAGAAATCTGCTGGAGGCAGGTATTTGCCTTCTCTGTCAGATTGAGCTTTTCCTGAAGAAATCTACTGCTGCTCAGCTATTGCAAATCATCTCTCGAACAGGTATTTGCTAAGAAAGCTTCAAATATTTTATCCTAAATGCTGCCCCCCCCCCTTCTCCCATGTTACATACTATACTAACGTTTAAATGTGTCAGGGTCACCAGCTAGAGTAGGAGTTTTAGAAGAAATACTAATATTTATTGAAAGAAAGTACATACAGCAAACAAATACAGTATCTCAAGCGCTTGTCAGTTTAATTACACTGACCATGCTTGCTTATAGCCTCAGCCAAAAACCACAGCTAATGGAAGACATTTTCCAGATGCCTCTTTCAGTAATAACTGTGCAGCAACTGAAAGATTCCTGCGATTATACTTAACATTAGAGAAGTCATACTTGAAATCACTATAAAAACAGAAGTTTGCTCAAATATTTGTGAAACTATGGTTTGTATTTTTCTTTCTTCCTTACTCCCTTCAATCCCAACTAAAAACCTCTGCACATAAGAATAAGAAAAGAAATCCACAGTTTGGACACATAACAGATCTCTACAAGAAGAAAAATGCTGACAGCCTTTGAATGCTAAAACATTACCACTAGCATATTCACTACTTCTTTTTTTTTTTTTTTAAATTATTCTGTCTCTTCTTATGGAATGAACATATTTCATCTATTATACACTTTATCTTTTATTGGAGCATAAGAGTCTTTGAATACCCAGAAAACCATTCATGTCCTTCTAGCATTCATTGCTTACATCTATTTTATTGTTTCTTCACATTTTACAGAGACTATTTTACTCATTTATTTCTCCAAAGGGTTTAATACTTTTTGCCAAGGATTTTATACATACAAGTAGATTTTTACTACATGGGTTTTAAGTGCTCCCTCCTACTCCACTGAGATATTATTTTACTTTGTGTTCTTTCTTGTATGAAAATTGAGTTTAACACAAATTAACCAATAATGTCAGCTGGCAAACCACCAGGGTCATTTTTCAGACATGAAAGCCTTGGCTACAAAACCTGCTCATCAGCCACAATCGCTTAATAAGTTTTAATACTTCTGGGTTTTGCTCATTACTTGGCAATTTTCTGATTATCATTCTGCTGTATTAGTTTAATGAGGCCTGGATCTGGTTTGCAGTTAATATTATTACAGTGTCTGACCTGGTAGAGGGGAAAAAAAATAAGACTGAAACAACTCCTAATGCATTTATACACATTGATTTAGTAATTTTAAACCTTGGTTTGACACATTTAATGTTATCCAAGAGCAAAGAAAAATTACCCCTAAATGATCATATTTTGAAATACCAAAACCAAGCAAAAAATAAATGCCATGAAGTTCAGAGCCTAGGTGTCTACACTCTTACACATACTTAATAAATTACCTTTTTAAAGACAGCAGAAATAAAAACAATGGGGTTTTTTTCCCCTTGTCTTTTCATAATTGGAGTGGAAGTTTTAGTTTTCCCCTCCCTTTAGGTTTCTTTTTAAAAAATTACTTATTACAAAGTCCTTTTTAAAACATGGGGTTAAAGTCTCAGTAGCCTAAGGGTTATGTTTGCAAAGATTTACATGCACATTTACCTTTACGCATTAAATGGTTGTCTTGAAGTTACTGAGATTGTGCAGTGCACGAGGTTAAAACATGTGCTCAAGTCTTAAGAAAACAATATCCACAGGCAATGTTCTGTAAACATATACTAGGCTGGGTTTGTTTCGTCTTGCCCAGAGAAATAAAGGATGAAACACCAATAAAATCATACCACAGAAGCTAGCTATTTTTTCTTCCTAATAAGCTTGCAGAAACTTAAAAAAAAAAAAATTAAGGCGGGGGGGGAATCAATGAAGCAAAACCAACCAAAAATGCACGCAATAGAATTAAGGGTTTTGTCTAACAAAGAAAAATCCTGCAGAAGAGCCTTATGTGTACCTTTTTTGATTTATTCATTTGGAAATTTTTTAAATTAAATGGAATTTACATTTTAGTATTTTCTTTAAATGATTTAAAACATTACATCAATAATGCACACATCTAATAATAAAGCTATCTGTATGATAATTTCAGAATAAGCACTCAGACCAAAAGCATCAAAAACCCACTTCTTGACGTGAACAACATAGTTGTGAAAGAAACTTTACCTCAATAAAGCTGAAATCTTCTAGGGCATTACAGCATAAGACTAGACATTCTACCCATCAAGAGAAAGTAATTTGTTTGGGTATGTAAACTGCTGTTGCATTTCCAACGGTCAAAATAACTTCTGTCGGAGTAAAGTAACTTTTTAAAAATAAATAAATAGGTAGATCTCCACGGGAATGTACAAAGATAAATAATACTGTACGAGCATTAAAAAGCATAAAGTTATAAGTTTCAACTAATGAATACATGAAAAAAACAGTCATAAAAAAGACATGGTACTAAATGGGAAAGCCTTGTTTGATGTGCTCCACTTTCTGTAGATGTCACTGTATACCAGAAGATAAAGCAGAGATCTGTTTATGGTCCCGTGGAAGTCAGTGGCAAACTCTCACAGGAGCAGGGAAATAAGGTAAAATTTAAAAATACCTTTTTTCGGTTTTGGTTGGTTGGTTTTTTAAACAAATGCAATACTCCTTTTCCTTTTGCCTTTCCACCTATAAAGTATCGGTGTTTTCTTTCTCTCCTCTCTTAAATCTCTACCAATAATAAGTGAATCAAGTTAGATATCTACCATAACTATTTGGACATTTGCTATACTTGTAGACTTATTATGGCCTTACACTTCTCTTTCCCCTCATCCCTTCACAAACTTTTGTCCAATTTGCCTATTTGGACCACCTAACCGAGAACGGAGACACACTTCACAAAAAAGAACACCTAGGTATTGATTTTTGGTGTTCCAGCACTATCAAAATATAAATATTTTGCAAAACCAATGACGAAACTAACACTTGGTAGCCTAAATCTGAACAGGACACAGAAAAGGTATTCCTTTTACGTAAGCCGAAAGAGTACAGAGGCAGAAAGAATCAGTTGTGCTGGGAGGCAGAACTTTATAGTTTTAGGTTAAAGCAAAGGAGGATTGAGCAGAAGATATGGGAAATGCTGTAAGAGACCTGCATAAACTTTCCCTTCTCTGGAACCTCAGGGTCCCGCTGGAGCGCAAGTCCTTAAAGCCAATCTGATAAACCATAACTTATCCCACTATTAGTCCAAATATAGCTGCGATAGCAAGAGTTTTATTTTGGAAATATTTCAGCAAGAACATCTCTCAGGAGTCAGAACAGTATCACAAAGCAATAGATAGACATTGGTGGCACAGCTCCAAGATGAAATACATCCATAAAGATTTCCA
Organism: Aviceda cuculoides; assembly: GCA_035590195.1. NCBI lineage: Eukaryota > Metazoa > Chordata > Aves > Accipitriformes > Accipitridae > Aviceda > Aviceda cuculoides. The sequence goes on from JAVJGG010000007.1 coordinate 11,268,119, forward strand.
AAGGGACTGTAACCTGCACTTTAAACTCTGAGAAAGCTGAATTACTATTGCTTGCTATAAAAACGAAGTCCTGACACACTCCTGAGGGTTCCCTGTGATGCCTGCACAGTATCACTGTATTCATATTGCAGGATGAGGGCCACAGCTGGAAATCATAAGTGTAGGAGTAAGGACTGTGATGAAGCTCAAGATTGTCATGGCACATCTCTGGAAAGGCATTCTAAAGAGAAAAATCATAGGAGAGAGAGTCTCTGGAGAACAAGAGAGGCATACGCAAACACTGAAGAAAACCAGCCATTTATCACACAACAACGTAAAATATATACAGGATCTGTTTTCATTGCCAGACTGGCATACATACTGGGCTGCATGAAAACATTTTGTAGCTGTGCTGCAAGACAAATCTCCACGTGGTGGACACCGCACCTTGACTTTGCCTTTTTCTACCTACGACAGCCAAAGCAGATTCCTATCTATTCCTTGACATAGACCCTATCAGCACAGTGACAAGTCTACATTAGGAGCTATGTTTTTGCCCTGAGTTTGACTCCACCATCATTCAGGTGCATTTAACACCCCAGCACTGAAACAACAAGAACGCTATTGTATTGAAGAGAGGCCCACACAGCTTGCAAAGTCTGGCTACATCCAAGAGGAATTCTTTCCACAAGTGTGGTTTTCAGTTAGATCAGTGTCTCTGTCACACCCTTACTCATTCCCACAAGAAGAGGAACTTGCCACCAGTTCTGAAGAACATTACCACTGGAAGACATGGAGGGTCACTCTACACAATGTAACATTCCATACTACACCTGTCAAGTTGCTGTTTCAACTGCAAATTACCTCAGGGGTAAACAATTCTGAAAGCATGCCCATGAAAACCCCAGACTTAGGGGAAATAAGATTTCAGGACATCTTTAGATGAGGGCTATTTGCTTCAAAAGGAAGAGTATCTCACAGATTCGGAGAGCTGCACAGATACGTAACTCCTGATGACTTTCAATAGGACAGTTCCTTAAAATTATACTCCATGATCAGCAGTCCTACAGCAGATAAAATATTTTATACTTCTGATGTGCAGTGAACACTAAACATTGTATTTGCATGGCTGATTAACAGAAGGAAAAAAAAAAAAAAAAAAAAAAGACACAAAACTGCCAACTATTCAATCCAGACAGGTCATTAAACAGACAAGCTGTGCAGTTTGCAAGGGCAACAAATTCAGAAAGGCAGTGTTTCTAGAATTATTATTTACACTCACATTGATGCACGTCTCATTATTAAAATATTCATATGAGAATTTTAAGATATGCTGCACAATACAACTTCCTAAAGAACAGAGGAGAAGGCTGTTGGCCAAATGTGGTACCTCTACCCCAAGTAAACCTTGTGTTCAATGAGTACAGTAAAGAGATGAAGAAAAACTTCAGATAATCAAAGGGAATTTTGACATTTCACACTGATGTTTTAGGAAAAAAAAAAAAAAAAAGGTCATGAACAAAACTGTCTCCGTTTCCTAGGACTGCTGAAGGGGTTTGTTTTCTTTTATTATATCACCATAGATTGCTTTTGAGAAAGATTAACCAGTCTACAAATAATCCCTTGGTTTTGAGTTGCTTTACTGACTCGCATTAAAATGTCAAGAAAGCATTTCCCTTTGTGATGTTCCTACTGTCTTTTATGAGAAGCCATTCCCTCTGAAGACAGAAATTATTTTGCCTATTCTTGGTTTTTTAGATGTTGAACTCTATCAGCCTCCTCAGCTGATGACTCAAGCCGATTTGGACTATCTCCTCTGCAGGGTTCATAGCAGGTTCAAGTATTTGCTGTAACACGGTCCTTTTTCATGTGTTTCCTTGTTTGTTTGCATAACTGCAGCATCGTTAAAGCAGCAACCACATGATGCAGTATCTCTTGGCTCTATCCAGATTTTTACAGACCACATAAAAATCCAAGAAGCATGTTCAAACCTTCTTGCTCAAAAACCCTCCAGACCCAGGCTGAACGTTCACCTGCATACCTAGCAGTGCAAAAAGTACCATGACATGGTAGCTGAAGATTTCAAGTTGACAATGCACATGGGATATGATCCAGTGTGTAATAAAATAACCAGAAAAATAGTTACTGATTTCAGTGGATCATACCTCAGACTATCCTTGAAATCCTTACTCAGCATTCCCTTTTTAAGGGGAGTATTGCAATTAACTGAATAGAGTTGCCAGCATGAAGAGTGTAAATACAGGCTACTTTATTCAACATGAGTAGAAGGATTTTTAAAAGTTTGAGGATGGGGAGAAAATACATTTAATAATGATAAAATTTTGATATAAAGAAACACCAGAACTAGCTTACTTCTTTAGAACTTCCATATCATACAGGTGACAGAAAGGCGGGGCAGAGCCAAAAAAAAAGGAAAAGTTTACTATCCATGCTTAATAGAAGCACCAAGAGTTCTCCTGGTCATGATCCCAGACCAGGAATACCAAGCGTTAACAAGTCAGCGCTCTCCAGCACTTCTCAGCTTTGAAGTGCTGACTGTTATTTGGATGTACGGACATGCTGTATCTCAAGTGAAGGTCAGCAGCCAGGATTAACTGATGATATAAGCAGGAGCGTGAAATTGGATAATCAAGGAACTATGCTGAACGACAGACTTTAAAAATGTTAGCACTTTAAAACAATCAGATCTCAAGCAAGACCTGCCTCAGTCCAGTCTACGCTCATCCTAGCAAGAGTGGGAGCTGGTGCAGAGGCATATACACAAGAAGACAACAAAGGAATGTTTAAGAGACAGACAAAACTACCCCAGGACACTGTTGTTGTTGTCACCATGTCATCCCCCCTCCCACCCCAATTCCTGTTAGCACCCCTGAGGGTGATATGCACACATTAAATCACATGAGAGGACTCAGGTTCATGCCTGTACTAATCCACAGCTCCACTTCCCACATATCAGTATCACAGATGGTCCAGCACTGCAGTCCTTGTCTGAGATTTTTAGGCATTATTGTCACAATAGCTGTAAAACCATTGAAAAATAAGCAAGTTTTAGGAAGCTTCTCTACAGAAACAGTGAGTAATACCTACAAGGGAGGTAGTCTAGCTTTATTGATCACAGGAGTTTCACAATAAAATTAGAAGTTTGATTTTCAGTGATTTGTTCTCTGTCTGGCTTGAAATTCATTCAGCACAGAACAAAATAAAATATATTTAGCAATATATTTTACAGAAGTAAACAGAACTCTTAAAGACACCTCATTCAGGCATCACTTCTATCTTTTGCAGGTCATTGCAGAAGAGCTCTAGAGGATCTTCAAAATAGCAGACAGAATTTAGGCTCCAAATACTATTACCACTGACAACTACTTGACAGGCCCAGTCTCTTACATGTGCTGTATGGTGACATCAATGTTAGTTTACCCTTGCATAAAATTTTTCAAGGTTGCTAAATGAATGATAAATCTAAGACCACAGTTTAAAATACAGGCAGAGCCTATAACATACAAAGAAGGGGCAAACTGGTTTATCAATTCTGTTTTAGAATGTCACAGACCATTTAACGCAAACACAGCTAACATGTTCTAGAACATCCTTAGGATAGCAAATCAAGCAACACTCCACATAGTACTTGTGGAACATGCAGATCTAGGTTTAGGGAACAAATATTTCAGTTGTAAATAAATCTAAATGTAGCATAGTGATCTCTGAAGCAACAATTCTCCTAGATGAAATTCTGCATCAGAAGTACATTATAAATGTTATTAATGTCTTTGTAGCAAGAATAAAACCAAAACATAACTTTGGATTTCAGGACCATTATGGCCTGCTGGGCTATCGTCAACTTTAGAGACCAAATATGTGTGTTTTTTTCTTTTTATATAAACACACACACATATAGATGGATAGACAGATGTGTGTGTGTGTATATATATATATGCACGCATGTGTGTATATGTGTATCTACATATATACAAAATATTTTTCAGCATTTGAGAGAAAAGCGATTACTGACTTAAGATTATGCATTGAAGTCTGACGAATAGAGGGCTTCTTTCCTTCTAGAAAACCTGGAGTTGTTTCTCTTTTGTTAGAAGGCATTACTGTGACTTTTTAAACTGACTACTCATGTTTGCATTCCTGAGAATGTTCTACAATAGGAACTCTCTTGCTCCTATTTTTGCACAGCCAAACGTATTAAAGAAACTTTAGGAAAAAAAGCATAGACAAGCTTAAGAGTGTTTTATAATGGATAAAATAGTTCTGCTTACCTGCAGGCCTTCTTGAACAATGTTGATTAGTAAACATGCCTCTAAGGCTAATTAATTTGTTTCCACTGAAATCAGAAAGAACTAGGCGTAGTTTAAAGTGTCATGCTGCATTCACAAGCCAACTACAGCTAGCCAATTGCCACAGGAGTACTTAGAAAGTATAAGGAGAATTTTTGTTATGTGAACAAAAAGCAGCACTGAGTATCTTCACCTCTGAAGCAAGGATATTTGGGATGAGTTTAATACCCTTTTTGAAAGTCAAGTCCTTTCTATGACGTTAGTTTTGAAGGTCAATAGCAAAACTAGCTGTTACTCTAAAAATACCACATCAGGTAGGAATGTTCATACTCTGAGTCTCTCCTTCATGAATACTTTTACTACTATGATAGCTGGGATGCTTCAAGCAGACTCCAGAACCTACAGACAATAATAATGTCTGTATGCAACTACCCTCCTCTCTTTTATTAACACTGAGCTATAGCTGAACGTCACAAGTTAGGAGCTGTGCAGAACTGAGTTATGAGCTAAGCAGTCTTGTGAAGGGCACAGACCTGTTCTATTGCTCCTTTACTCTGGGGCTGAGGAGGTAATCTATGCCTCCATTTAGCAAGCATGGATTATCTAATTCTCTTAAACACCACATGAAAAAGCAGCCCCCTCCACCTATTTCCTGTCCTACAAGAAGAGGAACTTCCCTTCCCACCGAATCAATGAATGGACATTCTGTAAAAGAATGCTTAGTCTCTCCTATTTTTCTACAGGACAGCATCAGAGCCTGCTTATGATTAGGCCCTAGATGTAACCCAGCGCAACATTTGTTTGATATTAAAAAAACCCCAAACCGAACCAAAAGAAACCACCCAACCACACCCCTCCCAACATCAGCTTTCTATTCAACTTTAAAAAGCATTTTTTGTATCTAATTATACACCTTATGTGGTTGCATCCAAAATACAATACTGCACTAACATGCACAGGTAAGTAAAATGCATATAAACTGAAAATGCATTAACAACTTCAGTTTAAAAAGCAAAACAAATGTTTCCTCCTGAACTTACTAAATACCAGTGTGTTCTGACTCTGTGAAGTTTCCAAGGTAACTGAGTAACATCTCTGACAGCTTAAGGTTAGAGCTTGCATAGTCTTACAATGTTTAATTTACTGCTGTTGCTACGATCAACTTTGGCCAGCACGTAAGAGGAGACAAACACCATTTTAGGAGAGCAACGTGCAGTCTGTAAAGGAAAACGCACACACGGAATGGCAGATGCCATTCACGCAGCTATTTTGAGTTAGAGGTATCTAGCGATAGCCAAAGTAATTTTTTACTTGAGTGTCTTTTTTGATGGCAAAACAAATTATCAAAATTGTTGGCCAGCTAATTAAGTGGATACGAATGTTACTTTTTATTTCCTTTCTATATGTACTGTTGCTTAGTCAGGTTTTTCTCCTGCCATTACCATTCTGAAGAACAGACAGTCTCCAACTTATCAGAAAGTAATTACAACATCTTTATAAAGGCATTTTCCCAGTCTAAATTTCAAACTTGTAAAAAATTAATCAGGAACTCTGATTACAATATGAATAAGGTTTATATACATGTCAAATTTTCAAGTCACTGTCCTCATCTCTTTCAGAATTACCTCCTTACTGTAACAAAGACAGTGCATGGAACAACGTATTACAGAGGTATTTTAAAGAGTGGACTTCAAGAGTATTTTAAAATGTACACTAAAAACAAAAAGGCAGAAAAAAACTAAATCAGGAAATTTACTTGAATTAGGAAAAGCTCTGCTGCCAAAGCCTTTGCTAAATTTGGCTCTGAAAGTTCATTCTAGTTACAGAGTGTAGTTACAGCCCAATATGCTAACAAAAAGCTTTCTCCTAGATTATGAAGTCTTGGGAAGCAATCCAATTCCAAATGCTTTACTACCAAATGCAGACTAGCACGGGGCATACTCCATAAAGTAAGCCTCATCTAATACAGAATTTATGCACCTCTAAATTGGGCATTGTGAAACCTAGGTTACAGACACTGGCCTCCAGAACAATGTATAACTTTCTGGGTGAGGCACCTGGAGATGCTCGAGAGTTCTGGGCTCTCCGTACCATGCATGGGAGAGTCAGGCACCCCAGAGGAGCTATGCAAAAACCCCAGACATTAACATGGTGTTAGCTAGTTGAAAAAAATAAAATAAAATAGCATTGACAGAGCAACAAAGATTATCAAATACCCATCCTGCTCCATAGTCCAGGCAGACTCGGAACTATGAGACCAGAGTCTCACAGTTCTCTCCCAAATGAGGGCATCAGCAAGGATGCTTTGGAACTTGTTTTAATATCTGGAAAATGGAAGAAATAGTAGTGCTTAGGCTCACCCTTAGCAGTGCGGTATACAGCAATGAGTTTGGGATACAAGTTTATGCTACCTGGAAAGTCTCTATATGGATGGATTGTTCCAAATAGCTCTACAAGGGATTGGCTGTAGGAATACCAAGGCAGTCCTAAGAACAAGGAGGAATGTCTAGTACCATGGCTCCATCCTGAAACTACCTGGCCTCGTTGTCATCTACAGCATGGTATTGGTGCATATGCTCTCCTTCTGGTCTACTGACTTCCATCTGTGGGAGTTTAAACAGAGGCAACGAACTCTTCTGTACAAACTGGCAAATACGTTGGTGGTCAGCCCCTTTCCTGGAGGGTGAAAAAGTGTTTCAAGGTTGTCAGACTAAGTGTCCTAACTATTAAGTCATACCACATGTACAGGGCTTCTACTCTCACTGTGTTTTAGAAAAACATGACAACTAGCACAGATTACTTTGACAGTGTGCCCCGAAGACATTGACAAAATCATTCTCTGCTGGATCTTGGATAACCCAGAGACCAGAACTGCTGAGCATGCAGAGCAACTGCTGAGCATGCAAATTGTCCCAGTTACAATTCAGAGATAATAAAATATTATCTTTGCACTGGTCAACAGCTGCTGGTTTTGCTGTGGAGTACTCTTTCAAAAAGAGGAAGGCTTTCGGTACCTACACTGGAAAGAAGTCCAGTATTGTCAACAGACATGAAGCAATTTTGAATAATCTAGATACAAAGCTTCATATGAAATCTACACAAAGGAAAAAGGTAATTAAACATTCAAGAAGCTCTGACATTTCATTTCCAGTAGTTGCGAATATCAAGAAGGATCTCACACCAAGTCCCAAGTACATATGGGGATTACAAAGTCACAAGCCATCATTGAGAAGAGCGAGACATTTCAAAACAGAAAGCAGGGCAAAACTGTCACCAATCACTCTTTCCAAATCTTTTCTTCAGAAAGCTTTCTTAAAACTGTCATCTTCTAATAGTTTCAAAAAAGCTTACTAGTAGTATGGACAATTTTACTGTCTTAACTATGCAATTCCTGTCTAAAAAGACTCACAGTGTGAAATCGCTGAACTGTACATAAAACCAATTGCTTACATAAGCTTCAGCGCCCAGAAGGAAAGAAGGCAGCAATACAAAAAGAAACTTTACAGAGAACTTCTGGGTGATCCCAGAGCTACAGGCCAGCAAGTCCTGCTTCCATAGAAAGCAAATTGGTAGGTACTACAATGGAGGAGAACGTAAAGACACACAGATAAAGAGGATATAGAGAGGAAGAGCTGATGTGGCTCTTGTGGAGGGATGTCATGACACACAGATCTATTGAGTTCTGTCAAGAGTCAGCCACCATGCAGACAAGCATGACCTAGTTGATATAATGTATCCTTCTGAAAACAAGTCTTTTGATAGGATCCCTCATCAAAAGGTCTTAAATTAGCTAAGCTCTCATGCAGTATGGGGGAAGGGTCTCCTGTAAATAAGTAACTAAATAAAAGACAGAAATCAAAGGGTAAAATACAAATGATGGCTTTTTACAGTGGGTAGGTGTTATCAGCAAGCACCTCAACGATGTGTTCTGCAGTATGTACTTTTTAACACAACCCTAACAGAAAGGAGCAGCTGGTAAGATGTTTAGTTGCAATTGTTTCATACTGCTTGCAAATTAAGCATTCCTTGCTTTCCTGAAACCAAAGTTCTGCATGAGCACATAACCACTAATAAATGCACGTGTCCATGTAAAAACATGCTTCAAACTAAAGCTACAGCCTGCTCGCCCTTCTTACTAGCTACAGAATACAGACAGCAGAACCTGAGTCCCCTTTGAGCCCAGGGTAGATTGCAAGAGCGTGTGGATTTCCCTAATTCTTCATATTTATTTAACATTTGAATGACTTATTTAAAACCCAAAGGAGCAGACTCAGGGTCTAAAAGAAAATTCGCACTCTAGTACTTGACTTTGTTCTTGAAAAGAAAAAAAATTATAACATTGCATCATGCGCTAGTTATTCACCTCACTCAATTTTTAGCTTCTGCTAACCTTACAAGTCTATCGAGGAAACCATACTATATCACCCCTGTAGAAACCATCGCTTTGCAAACAGCTCAGCTGCACTGGCCATCATCAAAGTTCACTATTCTGAAAAGGTTAAATGGCTTTTAGCTCACGAACACCAGCATTTCTGAGAAGTAATTCCATTCCAATTTTATCTTTTAACTAGTTAATTAACTGAGGAGAAAGTGAAGAGTGAAATATTAAATTCCCACCAATCAATATTTCCAAAAAAAAAGAAATTCAAATAAATAGTAAAGAACATGGTAGAGAATGATGACACAAAACTACTAAGAAGCAAAGAAGGTGGTAATTTAGATACTTAAATATTTAAAGCTATAGATAATTATTTGGAGTTGTTTATATTTGCTTTTACAACATGAAATACTCTCTTAACTACCTTTTTTTAGCAAGTAGTATTAAATGTTAAATCAAGATCACATGGTTTATTCAGGCTCTGGAAACATTCATACATCTCCAAAACAAATTCATGTAGAGCTTGGTCTATGATGATAACTGTGAGAGCTAGTTTATTTTTATAGACTGTTGCTAAAGCACTGGTAGACTAAAAATAAGTTCTGTCAAACAATGATACTGTATTCTCAATCTATAACAAATACTTTCTATAGATCATCCAGAGCAGGAAAGTGAAAATGAACGGTTATTTTTGAGAAATAATAGATAAGGACTCCAAAAAGATAAGATTCGGAAATGTCTATAGCTGTTAAGATGCTGGGCAGGAGGGTGAGGTAAGACATGAATGTTTTAACAGCCTTTGTTTGGAATGATATATAGCATATATGTAATGTTCACTAGTTTATAATTTCCTAGATTGGCTGTAGGTTTTTGTAGTAATCTTTGAGAAACCATGTACTCTCCATGGATTTTGCCCCTCTAACTTGCAACTTGAGGGCTTTTCTGAATAAACCCATTTCACTTGCTCTGCTCTGCTGAAGCTCTGTGCCTATATGCCAAGTGTTGCTAACTTAGCTGCTCTTGCGATATCAAAACACAACCCTACAACAATCTCTATTGAATGGTCTCTATTTATGTCTTAAATTTGCTCTCACTTGTGATTTAACATTACTGAAGTAAAGCCTCCTTTGTGAACTTTTCTTCAGTGCGGCCAGTTTTACCATTTGATTCTGACAATGGCTTCTCTAGAATGTTTTCATTGTGCAGTTTTACCAGGTTACATGTGTGCACCTGAAATCCAACATCTTAGTTGCATTAGATCTTTTTTACTCTTTTGATTATAAATTGTTGTGGAGTTGAGCCTTCCTCTCTTGATGTGAAGACTGATATTGCAGCCTACTGGTATAGGTATATGTTTATGTCTTGCTTTATATTCACTTATGTTGGCTTTGTGTCCTCTCAACTCAGAATTTCCACCAGATGCTATGGAACTTCCTAGACACAGTATTACTCCACCAGGTCTCAGTTGCCGTGGAAGTTTTTAGCAGGGTATAAAGTAACAGCATCTTCATCTTTTCATTCCACTACATTTCTACAATTTTGTTCTTTCTCACTGCAGGGGCAAGCCCTGCTTGTTTCGGGGTTCCCCCCAAAAAAACAACATTACACTTATTCAAAGACATGCATGAGATCTTTTCATTTAACATCCTTATTTAGCACCATGATGATTTTACTCTGCATTCTTATTTTCTCTGACAGAGATAATTTGTATCCCATTCTTTACTGGAAATAGAGATACCTGTTGTACGCATCTTCCAACGATGTTCCTGTTCAAGTTTGTATATTTCTCAGCTCCTGACAGTTTTTTCCCCGAGACCTTGGTTAAAAAAAATTTTTACTCACTTGGTATGCTAACATTCCCACTTCACTTCTGGAGACGGGACACAAGCCCCTGTGTGTAAACACTCCACTTTCCCCAGAAGAACCCACAGTGACTAATGAACTTAAATCTGCCTTTCAGAAATGCTGAAATCCTGAATTGTCTTTTTTCAGGTTGAACCTCCAAACTGGAAGAGCATTTCTGAGAAAACTACTATTAAGTTGCTGGACCTACATATACATACCTAATTCTATCAGTGCCAGTAGACTTACTTATTCCATTGCTTTTTTACTAAATTTTTGCTGCAGTTCAGATTACACAATGCCAAAAAAAGCACGGACAGGAGAAGGTAAGATCCGCAGTTCTCTTGGTATCATTTAGGTCACCTGGACAGAACATAATGCTTCATCAATGCAAAAAACAATCCTCTCAAAGAATCAAAATCCACACTCAGGATTGGCTTCCAGAAAGGAAGAACAAGCCATCTGAAGACTGCACTGAATCCTTGTATGATTTGGAAATGGGAGCAAGGTTAGGTTTTTCCTTTGTTTCTAACTGTCTTAGTACAGTAATGGCATAGAAAAAAGACCAACTAAAAAAAAACTCAGACATGAATTCTATGGCAACAGACCACTGAAAATGCACATATATTTTATATACTATTTTAAATTAACCCTCAACTATAAGTGATGATCAAAGCAAAATACCAATTAATTAAGAATTATATTTATGGAACACTCATAAGTCTATTAGTCACATGAATGACCCTGATAGCCCATAGCTTTTTAAATATGGCTTTACTAACACAGAAAGGCATGGTCTATGTAATATGCATGATAATGGATTATGTATACTGCGTAGATTTGGTGAAGTTCTTACAGTTCAAGTGAGATAGGTCAGTTTCTCAGCTGTTCCTAACCACATTACCAGCCGCACAAAACTTTTGTGGCCATTTCACATTCATGGTCCACTAAACCCTTGCAGTCATTGCTTTTCTTCCTCCTCCTTTGAAAAGAAACAGAACTGAAATTCTCTGGGTGCTAACACTGAGTATATTAGAAACAGCAGAAACAGAGACATATCTGCAGCTGGAGCTGCAACAAAGATGAATGAAGGGAAACTATTCATTAAAATGCTTGAAGAAAAAAAAAACAACATTATTTTAAACAGTTACTATGTACAACATGCTGTTTATCAAGAGATAAAGAGATCAGACAGATTCCCGCTTTGTACTGAGCCCTGTAACACATGGTGAGCATTACCTACAGGCCCTGTTAAAAGGCACTATCCATAAGATAGGCTAGATATTCTGAAACGAGGAACATTCTGTGCCTTGCAGTCACTAGTTCCAATCAGAATGTACCATACTAGGAAATTCAGAAACACAAATAAACCCCTGAATGTATTTTACCTGTATAAAAAGCCCAGTTCTTTCAAATTAAGTGGCTTTTCAGAATTAAAGTCATTATAAATCCCATATGGAAGACCATTTTTATTAGAAGATCTTAAGAGCAGGATCTTATTTTGGCAGCAGCAGTGAAGACAAAGGGCACAGGCAAGCCTCGGAAAAACTGCCTCAGCTAAGACTGCCCAGCGCTTCCTACTGTAACACCATCTCTTCAGTTCTTATAACTTTACCAAGCTCTAATTGTTCAGACTAAAATTTTCCACACTGGACTTTTGCCAATTTTGAGACATTTTTCAGAGGTTTTTTTAGCCTCTTCCAAGAAAGAGGCTAGGGAAAAATACACTCTTCTTTACAGATTAATGAATTCCACTGACCCTTCCAACAGCTTGAGAGCACTAACACGTCACAACGGGTAGGTCACTGAGTACATCTTTTTGCCAACCCTGGGAAAACCCTCCTGAATTTGGCCAAGTACAAGTGTTTGTACATACTGCTAATTTATGTACACAGAAGAGATTTAGATTTTAGGAACTCATTGATCACCCTATCCAAATACTATGCAGGAGGCAGGGAAGCCATGCATGGGGGACGTAAACAATTAGAGACAGACTGAAAGTGAAAGATGCACAAATGAAGAGCCAACATAAAAGCAGAAAAGGTAAGTGCCACCTGGGCACAGAAACTGGGATAAAGGGTAATAAAGAATAAAAGTTGGCTGGTAAAGTGAAGGGGTGGAGAAGCAACAGCAGCAGTTTCATCTAGGAGAAAATACAGGACGGCAACAAGCCAAGTCTGCACACTCCCCTCAAGAACTGGAATGAAACCCCAAATTGCTGTCTAGCAGACAAATGGTGAGACTCAGTATCTGCAGAACCGCAAGTAATACATCCTATTTCCCTGTAGACCACAGAGAAGATAACTACATACTATCCTGCTAAAATAATACTCTTAATTCAAATTACAGAGGCCCATTGGATTGGAAGTTATCCATCCTGATAAAGAACAACATCTGCTTTTTTCCAACATATTTTTAAAAAAAACCCTAAGAATTTACAAGTAATAAAACAAAGTTAAAGAAAAATCAAAGACTGCAAAACCAAGCCCTGAAAGTCTTTGCAACTTTAATTAGGCTTTTCTGTGCATGCATTTTATGAGGAGTTTTTGAAGACACAATCACATACTACAACTTTCATGAAATGCCCATTTTTTTCCCCAGCAAACAGCGCTCTGAAAGTAAATTAGTGCAGCACATGAAAAAGAAATGCATTCTGCAGACCTCTGTTGCAGAATTTAGAACCTGTGCAATGGAGGAGGCAGGCGCTGAAGAACAAGAAAGATGATCCTACAGATGATGCAGCTAAATGCTGCACCTGAAAACTGGTTTTATCCCTTCTACTAAAAAAATCCTTAGGGGATGCCAGGGAATTTGGGTAACTGTCTTAAGACCACAGGATACTGCAAACCTGCAAAAACACTTTGCAGAAGAACTATGGATACATTTGGAATATGAACAGCTATTAGAGATGGTAATGTGCGAAAAGGAATTGAATGGGTTAGTGCCTCCAAATGAGTACCAAAAATGGATGGTTACATTTCTCTTCTTTCTATGACTCAGATCACCCAAGTAGAAAATACGATTATCTTCTCAGTCTGTTGTGAAATTAAATTATTTTGTAGAGAACTAAATGGAAAAACGTCATTCTTTGAATGTAACTGTCCACATCTTAAAATTAACTTGATACAATTTGTGGTTGTACTCTTTTAATGTCTTTGCCTATACCTATGGAGTTCCAGCAGAGCAAGCAACTGACAAAGCTGGCATAAACTAGAGGCAGCTGGGGGAACACCAGAAACCTAGTGGTTCAGACTACAGTTGTCACTCTTGTACCTTTTGTAAACAAAGATTTTTAACCCTTGAATTTGCATCATGACCCAAACGTATCTCATAATCTTCTGCCATCTCTATACTGTCTTACTCCTTCATAGTCAGAGGAAAAACACTGTCACTCCCAACCCAATCAGAGAAAAACAAGTCCGTAATATTTAGGAGACAAAACCACATCGGATTAATATTCAGTTAGTCCTTACCTCATTTGGTGGAACAATAGCAAAAGGCTGGATGACAGCTGCCAGTGGAATGCGAGCCTGTTTGGCCATATCTGAAGATGACGGGAAGCAGTAGGTAGTACATCGGATATAACGAGGGCTGGCGTGGCCTAGAACACCCAATATAGCATGCAGAATGAAAGGCTGTAAAAAGGAACCCGCCTGTCCCAAACACAAACCAGAAAACTCAAAACAGCAACATCAAGCAACAAGTGCATACGCTATGTTAAATACATGCTTTTTTTTTCCTCCCATGCAAGCTTCTGCCCATCCCTCCTCTTTGTATGTCAGCCCACTGCCCCTCCCTGTGGGTAAATCTTTTCTTGGTGTTCGAGTTTAAAGCAGAGATTTAAACATAAAGAAAACCCCCACAATTTTTTGCAATAAGAATCTCAATAGTGATTAGTTTGAAACCTATCATACCTAAGGTCTTAAAAGAAAATAACATGGATGAAATCCCCAGTGGAAATGTCAACACTGTATATAAAGAAATGCTGCAGACTGACACCTATTGTTAAGACTGCTCTAATGAGCTAGCTCTGATCCAGAAAACAGTATATCTGTGTTAACATCACCATGCTCATTTATCTTGCAAAATATAGCGGGCTAAAATCACCACACCACTTCTTGCAGCACACTTAGCTCAGTTCCCTCTATGAGAAACTGTGCTGTGCACCGCAGACAAGAGGACTGAAAGGCAACAGGAGTTCAGAAATCAGCTTCCTTATGCTCCTTTTTTAACCATCAAGCTGCAGCTCTGCTCAGTTTCTTGAAAGGAATTTCTTTGTTCATTAGAACTGCATTACCCCATTCTCAGGTAATGCCAAAAAACCTTGATGTGTTTGTACGTTTTATACAGTTTATCCAAGCACTGATAAATTAATGCTGGACTGAATGATACCATCAGTTTAATCTGCAGGAAAATATCAAGCCTGCTGTCAAAAGCAGCACATGGAATATTGTACTTCTAGGCTCTAGGCAGCGGCAAAGGCAAATACACTGGCCAAAGGAAAAAATTAAGTCAACTAGACAACTTGTACCCCTATTGCTTGAATAGAATTTTCCAGACTTCGTATCTTAAAACATAACAGTGCTAGTCTCACTGCCTCTTCTGGTGTCCATCTTTTAAAATTTCAGAAGAATACAAAAATGATTTTCAACTTGAAATTTAAAACCTTGAAAAATTTTAATTTAAAAAGAAAAGTTGTCTCAACTATTTGTATTATTTTAGAGGTCAGGAAAGGTAGAGGAGGTGTTAAGCAAAGTGTAAGAATTCAAATCCCCTTCTCCCCGCCGACCCCCCTCCCCTTTTTTTTTTTCTTTAAAGGGAGTTTCCCATTTCATGTCCAATTCAGAGTAAGGAGCATCATTTTCAGATCAGAAATTTGAGAATTTAGTCTTTTTTTTTAAATTATATTTATTTTTCTAGATAAATCAGTTACAAGAACAGTTACCTTGGTCTTGGATTACGCAGTCTGTGGTGACAAGAGGAGGCACCTGTCCTCTTGTGTTTGTAGCATAAATCTGCCCTCCCCTAGAAGCCTTATCATTTTCAATTACTTGAATCTGATGAGTAAGAAGCAAGAACAGTATGAGAAAGGTAAGCCATCCATTCAGTTACATTCATAAACAGCTATGCTAACATCTACACCAAGTAACACTATTGACACTGTCTTACACAGAGGTGCTATAAACGTACTGCAATACAGGCTTCTGGGACACTTAACTAGAAAATTATACACACTGCTGAGGAGTGTAACTCTGACAACTGCAGCTGCCTGTTGGAACTCAGGGGTAACACTACACATTGGGGTGGATAAGACCTATATACAGTGAACAAATGAGTTGCTTAGAGTAAGTATATTGACTACTAGGAGGACAGACCTTTTCAAGAGAGGCTAGCCAGCAAATTGAGGAGACTGATGATGTAAATAACTCCTTGTTACTGAATCTGGCCTTCTGTTCTCCCAGATCAAACTGAAGTGCAAGGTTGCATCACCTTACTCAGATGCCATACACAGCAGGTTATCTTTTGTATGACCATAGTTGTGCCAGCTGCAGTTCTTCATACATGAATGTACAGGTAATTGATCAGATTGCAATGGTGGGAGGGGTTAGCCCTCATGCCTCCTGACTAGGCTTCATGAGCAGGGTGGTTAAGAAATAAAAAATAATCTACAGAGTAGATCATCTTCCTAGCTGAGCTATATATCAGCACTGCCACCTAGAAAGCAGCAATTCAAAGTCCTGAGAAAAGCCTTGTTGGCCATTAGGTAGTATTTCAACACTGGAGCTCAGGGTTTTCATTCTCTAGGTCAGACTACCATGTTGTGAACTTCCTCCTAGAAAGGAAGTAAAGGAGAGCAATCACAGAAATTTTTATCAAAATAAGGCAGCTCTGATCATGTACAGATTTACTCTGGTTGAAGCCTAGTTTATAGCAATTTACAATGTAATGTCATGAAATGCTCATGAAGCTGGCTTTACTACCAAATTCCTTTCCCATACGCTTCCTCCCCTGTCACTTCTGCACAGTCCCTCACCCCTGTTTAAGTTTGATACTTTTCAGGATATAACTGAAGTTATATAAAGCTGTATTTTGTTCCACACCATAAACCGGCTCACTGAAATGATACCATTATTCCTCCTCTTTCCTTAGAGAAACTATCTTTTCAGCAATCTGGTTTAGGGAGTAGCCAAACAGCTGTGAGAGGCAAGAGGAATGAGACAGGGAATTTCTGAAGCTGTCTTTACTGCTGCTGGTATCCCATGGAATAGTATCTTTACACTGCACATTAACTTCTAATAATAGCTAGGGAAGTTCAGAAGCCTCTGTTGGAAAGCAAACAGAGAAGAAAAACAAAATTAGTTGCATAGAGTCTATTGATCATTGTCCAAGAGTTAGTTCCTAACACACTGGAAATAATCTGGGGCCTGTAACTTTTTTTTTCCCAATAAAGTTTTTGCATTGCAATTTAAATATACAATACATTCCTCAGAGAGCTTGTTATATCTTCTGCTTGATTACTTTTCCCTGCCTCCCTGGCTTGTATACTTATTGCTAACTCTTGCATTAGAAATAAAAAGGTTTTGCTCTAAAAAGATCCACTGGATGAAGAAAGCAAACCGCTTTCAGACTTAGCTCTGCAAAGGATCAATGTACCATGGCATTCTGCAGTTAAGTGACCTAAATATATCATTGTTCTTGGAAATAATTGTTGACAAAGCCCAGATGCTAGTTTTCATAGATGTCAGAGCACATATCAACCTCTAACATATGTAACAAAAATATAAATCAACAATGGCTACAGATAAGAAGCAAATTTATCTGGCCACACTACTGTAATTATATAATGTAAATATAACAAGAGAAATACACACATGGTCATACTCATTCCTCATTCTGAATTAGCTTTTTGCCCTTTACAGACATTGACCCAGATCACGTTTCTTTTAAACATGTCATTTTGATCCTCTCTGTGCTGCTTAAACAAATCTTTTAACCTATTTTAACATTGCTGTCATGGTCAAGGCTGTTTATTCTACATGTGTAATTGAAACAAGACATCAGTCCATGCTTTCATGCCAGACCTCCTCCTCCTCGCCTCCCTCCTCCCTTTTGGTTGTTCATTTGGGTTTGGGTTGGTTTTTTTTTTTTTTAATTACACAAGACCATTTTATCCTTCTTATGTAAAAAGCACCATACTGAAACACTAGGAATGATTGACCTATTAAGGGCATTTCTTAATTATTCAGACACTCGCTTTAGTTTTTTTACACAATGGTTTTCAATTACATTTAACTTGAAAATTCCCTTTAACAGAGGCAATTGCAGTTGTTACATTAACCTCTAAGTGATTATCAACAAGCATTTTTCCAAATTTCTGGGGATTTGACATCAAAACCATCAGTGGATAAAACAAACTTTTCTAGAAGGACAAAAAAAATCCCTATTTAAGGAAGCAGGGCTGCTCCCTATGAGACAGGGTCAGGCTTTTACACAAATGCTTTTCCCTCATCTTGGTGGAACACGAATTCTTTCCTGTACAGCAATATTACCTCAGCAGAGAAGTGGAAGACTCCTTCACCCAGACTAGCTTACAGTGTGGTGGTTAATACTTTTTTTAAGTCGAAAGTTCTAGGTCAAAGCTGCGGGACACAGCTGGCTTCAGGAATGCCAACTCTCCAAGAACCTTTTGACATGTCCAGACAATTGCCAGAACCTGTATTAAGTGTGTGCATCAGAATGTGTTTTCCCCGTGAGTTCAGCACGTTTTCTCCCTCTACTTCCATCAGCTGTTCTCAGTAAATAAGTTAAATGCAGCCTGCATCTCACTAGCTATTCCTTTGAGTAATAATTAGGCTATTTAAGAAAGATGGACACAACCATAACCTTGTTTTCTCTTTCTCCCATACCATTCTAAGAGGAAACACTGTCCCCCAGTGCACGTTCAGACATGCTTCAACAGCTGATCCTCTTCAACCTGAATGACGCTTAAGCATTAAGTATATTCCAAGCTACTGAAATCTTTACAAGGCTGCAGCAACTGGAAGGATGCTCAGGCAAATAATTCTAGTTGCCTGGGAAACTCCTGAAATCAAATGGTGAGGTGGCTTTTGAGTATGGGATTTCTCAGCATTTCCAGGATTGCAGTTTTAGAGTTCACGTACCTGTACTCTGCACAAATTCTACTTTAGGTGCCTATCTGCTACTAAGTTTAAGCCGTGAAACTTTCTGGAGTGAAAAGGAAAGGTGATTAGCTGCAGTGAATGCAAGTAATCCTTCAGTACTGCTCGCTGTCATACTAAGACTCCTGTTGAGAGTTCCTATTAAAGTGTTTGGAGTCATGGCTATGTCCCATGTTAGATAAGGTTATAAAGCCTCTGAAGTACTAAAACTAAGGTTATGCATTAATTTATCCAAAACTGACAGCACAGAGCACAAAATTGCATGTAATTAAGAAACTGAAAAAACTGGAACATATCTTGTGAACCAAGCCACTTAAGTGTAATTTTATGTTACAAAAAACCCCACCGACTAAAATAAATACAATATTAGCATTGTCATTCCTTTAACTAAAATGCAGCAGAAATTTACTTTTACAAAAAATTAGTGCCACGTTACTTACTGGACTTGGAATAGAGTCAGGATCAAGCTTCTTCTGCTGTGGACCTGGGAGCTGTGCTGGACCCCCAGGAAAAGCACCAGGATAAGACAGTTGAGATCCTGCCATCTGAGGACCATAGTTTGCTGCAGTTACAAATGACAATTTGTATTTAAGTTGCATTATCAACTTTTAACATCAACTTTTGCCACACCATTCATTCATATTCAGCTAAATGCAACTTCTCTTTCCCTTCTGTTTCCAGCAAGTAAAGGACATGGATTACTTTGGCTCATGCAGTCTGTGTTTTAAAGGTAAGCATAAGACTAGGTGTGACAACTTTGGCTCCGAAGTTCTCAGGTATATGTCAAGTAGGATGGTTAGTAGAGATTACCACAGCTACTCAAACCAGGCCACTACATTAGCGAGAATCTCTCCCCTAGCATCAGTCAATGCAAACGAGTCTAGTTAGCTGGCCTTTTACTTGTCAAAATAACTGTTTTACTCGCCTATGTCAGCTGAAATAATTGTATTCAGTTACAATTCTTTATCAATAGTGTTTTTGAAAGCCACTTATGACAGACAGCGCTATAAGACAGAGAACAACCTCTGCAAAAGCATAGTCTGCCTTGAATGTACTGATTGACAACCCAAATCTTTCCATTCTACAAAGAAAGGATTAAACTTTCATTTTTCCAAGTCAGCAGAACATCAAGTGTGAATGGTCACAGTTCCACCAGTGATTCTCCATGCATGTTTTGTTTTCAATTACATAACAAACATCCTTCATTACCTTGCTGAGGATGATATCCAGGCCCTGGAGGCTGTCCTGAAAGCTGCTGCAAGTTAGGATTTGGGGGGACAGGTCCAGGGATTCCATCTTGTCTGGCCATAGGAGGCAACGATGGTTGAGCACAAAGGCCATTAACATTATTTGCTGGTGGAGGAAGCTGTGATCCAGGTGGTAAAGCAATTTGCTGCTGGGTTGGTGGTGGTAGCTGTGGACCCTGAAAAGATGCCGGATGCCCAGAAGACACGCGAGTGCTCGGAGTAATGCCAGGACCTGAGCAAGAAACTCTGTCAGCTGAGTCAAAAATGAAAACCTACTAACTCTGTGTGGAAAGTGTTCTATTTTTGGTCAATACATTTACAATATATAGGCAATATTGTATCCCATACTGACAATGCTGCATTACGGGGATTCTGAATGCCTGTTCACATAACAGCATAAACTGACCTCTTAGTTTAAGTCTGAACTGATTCAGACATTCAATTTTATTTCTTCTGGCTCTATTTTCAATAAAACCCAGCAGCTGGGGTGGATGGGGAAAGACAGAGGGAAGCCAGCCTTTGACAATTCTTGATTGGAATACACATAAATCACTATTTGCTTTTGAAATAATATTTAATTTCATAATGTGAAACAACACTTTTTTTGCTTAATAATCAATTTCTCTTGTGAGGCACGTTTTTGCCAGTCTATTTGCATTTCACCATGGCGGGTTTGATGGAAGATAAATCCACTCATTTTATCCAGTTTACAACCATCTTCTGGTTTTGATGCTAAAAGATGAAACATGTGGAAATTGTTTTGTACACACTGGTGAGGAATAGTTTACTGTTTATAAGATCCATAAGATCTTATAGGATATAAGATAAGATTCGGAGCAAAAGGACCAATGTGTTAATATACAAATATTGAAATGCATCTTCTGTCAGACATGTTAACTGAAAAAAAAATTTCACATGCAAAACACAAGCTCAGGTTCTCAGCTGGTACAAACAAACATCACTCCAGTAGCTTTACGAGCTGTGAATTTCAGCACTCTGTCAAGTTACACCAACTTAGACTTACACCTAAGGAAAAATCAGAAGAACAAAACCCAACACAGAGGCAGAGCTGTAAAGAATCTGTGTCTTCAGTGGTCTGAAGGGTATGTCAACCTTCCAGCATGTAACACAATAAACAAGAACGTTATCTTTTAAATAATTATTACTGAAAGCAATATAATGAAGGCAGGAAGCAAAAAAAAAAAAGTTTGCTCTAAATAATGAGTTGCTATATATGAAGTGCTCTAGAGGCGCTAGGCCACACTTAATCCTGTATAAAAAGGTCTGAGTTAATTATGCACTTGCAGTTCAGTACATCAAGGTTGAACTCAAGTCTAAATTAATTTTTCTACGGTGAAGAAGGTGTAAGTTTTCACAAGCAATTGTACAAACAGAGGGTCAGACCAATGGTATTTATTCAAATTGCTGGTTTCATTCAAATCAAATCAGCAACTCTTAAAGCCAGGGTAGGAACAGTGATATAGTATCAGTGCAGTCTGAACTGAAAAGTTCACCTTTACACGTATCTTGCAAAGATATCAACCACCAACGCGATACTCATTTAAAAAATTCATCCTCCTAAACACACTGGCCTCAGAAAAACAAGATGCTAACTGAATTTTACTCCTTTTAAATGAAATGCTAAATTTCACCAGGAAATACTCTGGAAAAACAGATATAACCAAACAGAAAATTAGTGGTGGGAAGTAATTTACATGGAAGAATCACACGATCACATCTTTACCTCATGGCTTAAGTTTGAGATGTTTTAACCTCAAAATAAGCGCAAATAAATTTAGATGAAAAACTAAACTGTAAGATTTGGACAAAAAAGAATACAACAGTTTCAAAACAGAGAGAAACTCTAAAAAGATGAGAAAAATGAAGCCCTGTCTGCACATTACTGCTCATGCCTTGGCTGTTACCGGCAGGATCACCACATAATCTGAGAAATGACTGATAAGATAGCTGACTTCTATGGAAGGTTCATCAAACATCAATTCAGAATGAGCCCAAGAACATCAATTTAAGGAATAGGATGAAATTTAAAAAAAAAAATTTCTAAGTACTTGAGCAAATTATAGTGGTCAATGATTTCACTTTCTGTTTATGGAGAAGTTCAATAAGTCTCTAATTATCATAGTCTTAATAGCTTTAAATGAGAAAAAGCCAATCAGATCAGATAAAACTGATTACCATAGCTATTTATCTGCATGTTGTTGAGCTGGTTAGCAAGTTGTGTTGCGGATGAAGTGGATGCAGTATTTGGGTAGGCTGGTTGTGACTGATGACTGTAGGGAGGATAGGAAGGTCCTGTATTGCTTGGAGGTGGAGGGCCTTGAAACCTGAAGGGAAAAATTAGTACAGTTATGCAAAAAATTAAATCAACCAATCATAATTCTAGAAGATCTCATACCTTCTCAAGGGTGGTGCTGAAACAATTAATTAGGACAGCCAAACTCTTAATAGTTTGCTCACATTCTGCTCAGAAAATGTACACTCGTATTAAAATAGTCATGAAGCACAGAGAGATTGTGCACCGGTTTAAAAAAAAAAAAAAGACAGTACATATTTGTTTGCACACTTGTTAGAAACAAAGAAGAGCGAATATGCCATGGCAAAGAGAGAGTAGTAATAACTATATGAAAGCTTGAAGATTAAGAAACACAAGCTTCTGAACCTATCGCATGACTCCATCCCCTTTCCATGCTTATAAAGGAAAATTACCTATGGGGATGGGTGAAGAAGATCAGGCGAAAAATCCGTGAAGAAAAGAAAATGAAGTAAGAAACTTAAGGAGTTCCCTGTAGTAGAGGAAAAAAAGAAGATGCAGGTTGGGAAAAACTGCTTCATGATTATCGGATATGGAAAAACGTGAATGCAAGAAAAATAATGAAAGAAAAGAAAGCAGTAACACACATGTGGCTTATAAAGATATTTCCTACCAGACTATTTCACTCTGGAAAAATAAGATCTCAGGCTATCTCCCAGAGATGATCTACACTGATTTTCCTACGACCACTTCTAAAACTGAGGAGGGGCCTAGCTATTTCAAGTGAAGTAGAATTCACTGTCCTTGAAATTTTGATGTAGAAATTTCCCGGCCTAGAATAGCAACTCTCAGCAATTTGGGAATAAAACAAGATAAGGTGAAAAACAGTAGATGTGCAGCTGTCATGACAATGACTGGAAGCTAAGAAAGAGAATCAGTATTTTTCTGGGTTGGTCATGTCCACTTGACTCCATTCGCCTTGTTTTTTCATCTTCAGAACAAACAGCACTTCTCCCTATGCATTAGTACATTGCCTTTTACAACTGATCACCAGTGTCTTTGGGTCCTCCTTTACACAGTGATAACACACAGCCAACAAACAGGCTCACCTATTTCAATGCCTAATAAAACACATACATGGCTTTATTTGAACACAAGTAACTATACAACAGCTAAAAAGCATAGAAGCAGATTAAGACTTCAACCAACTAAAACAAGAATGTTGTTAAACGGTGTCAAGTTCACTAAAACTAAAATAGCTATAGGTACGCAAACCAATTTTGCCGCTCCTGGGATGTGAGCAAAATAATTAACATTTGACAGAATTAAATAAAAGAGCTAAGCATATTTACCCACTTATAACTACCTGCAATATAACCACTGTGTAATAAAGCTTGGCTATCCCCTCGTACAATCATTTTTCCAAGATTTCTTTTTACTACTTCCACCTTTCCCTATTTTCTCCCTTTCCCACTCCTGTCTCCTTCACTTCTTCCTGTGAGCTCTGGAAACAGCACTTCAAATAAACTCTTCATAGTCAATCTCAGACCTAAGCAAAAGAGTAGCAGTCATCCATCTGAGAAGGTATAACAAAACTGCATTATAAAATATCTTTCAAGTATCCTACGGAAACTTTGCTGTGATCCCACAACAACAAAGCAAAGACATCCTAACAAGGCGGGGGGGCACGGGGGTGGGGGGAGAACTACAGAGACATGCACCAGCTTCTAGTCAAAATTCACTGGCAACTGTTAATTTGTAAATAACAACTTCTTGGTACCTCACAACAAAGGAGAATTAAGACATCAGAAAGCGAACAAAAATAATAATGCAACTTCTGTATCAAACAGCACTTATAACACCTTACTGCTGCTTTCAAGCAATGGGTCTAAGATCAAAAAAGAAAGCATAATTAAAAAAACCTCCAAACAACGCATGATAAAGACCTGACTGGCTGTAAAATGGAACTTAATGAGATTACGGATCATACTGTAGGATCTGGCAGTTTAACATCCCAGGGAACCAAACCAGAAGATCCAGTTCAGAATTCAAGTAAGTCAGAACTGCTGAAGATTACAGGGATGCCATACTTAAATGTCAGTGAAGCAGCCAAAGAGCGGTAACAGAGGTCAAATAGGTTAGATCTCATGTATTAATTTTTGAAAGTCACCTATGTGGCTGTTGCCCTGCTGTACTGGGCCCATTCTGGAAGTTGGTCTGGCTGAACTGATGTGTACCAGGTGGTGGAGGCCCAACAGGAGCTGAAGATCCAAAAGGCACAGATGATTTTGACACACCTGCAAAAGAAGTACTTTTATGTAAGAACCCTGTAGGAAAGCACAAGATCACAAAAAAATACAAGTGTATAGCCCTGCTCTACCAATAAGAATACAGGCTCCAGGTGGCCCTACTTGATTGAGCAGGTGGGTTGGACCAGATGACCTCCAGAGGTCCCTTTCAACCTCAGCCATTCTGTGATTCCATAAGAAAGGACAAATTTCTGGTCAACTATAGAAGCAGATATGAAAAAGAACAGATAGTAAAAAGGAAGCAAATAGCAGTTGGTAACTTTCTACCCAAAAGGGACAGTAAGAAAACAAGAATGAACAAACAGACCCTGCAATTCAATTTGGGATACTGGTAATTCTTTGTCACCCAGTTATCTTTACAGGTAGAAGCAAGAGGTGCCTTTGATTTCAGAGACGATGGTCAGAAAGAAAACTTGGAAAAAACTTTAAAAAAAAAAAAAAAGCCTCCATACGTAGAACCTGTAAACCTATGCTAAAAATGGTTCTTAATTCAGATCTAGAACAGTGACTACAAAGGGACTACAATTTATGTAAACAGCAGTGCTGAATAAACAGCTTTCCAACCTGTATTTCTTGAGTTATTTTCCTTTAAATTACTCTAACATAAAAAATTTGTTTGGTACCAAAACTGGTATTTTTCCCCAAGTATTCTAAAGCCCATTACCAGAAGTAGTTCTATCTTCTGACTATATTCAGCATTAGATTAATGTAACACAACTCCTGCTGTCTTTAAGAAGCAGTTTTAGAGAAATTGGGTAAAACTTCCTTCTTTTTTCTGTTCTCACAGTAACACAAAAATCAAGGACACCACAGAATATTTAAAAAAATCCAATATACTTGGATACTTAGTTCTGTCGTTATCTTACACCACCATCTCAAATACTAAACTTAATGTAACTTATCATAATCTGAATGTTATTAAAAATTTTAACAAATGGTGTTTTTTTAGATGCCTTAGAGAATACTTCAGACATCTTTACTATTTTAACTAGTTTTCCCCTGTGACATCAGGCAAAATATTGAGATGGTCCCTATTCCTGCCTCCCTATCTTGGCTATGTTTATTAGTAGACTAACAGAGGGAAGAGGAAACCTTACTCTTTGGCTATTTTCCACGGCCCCAGTTCACTAGTGTAGCACACCTACTTTGACTTTGCTGAAATTAGACCAGCATGACTTACACACAGCAAAATGGGCTTAAATTCCATGCATTCAAATTGGTTTTTTTAAGCTTCAGCTACCATATACTCATACATTATACTTCTTGAAAGATCTGAAGCCATGTATCAGTAAGTTAAAATTAATAAAAAGCAAAGGAGAGACAGCCAAGTTTACCTGTTGGATGTCAATGGCATTATCTGTAGCATGATTATGCTGGTAGAAATAAAGCAAATATCCCCTTTGCTTGTAATTTGCTTGTGCGCAACGTGCCCTTCCTCATAGAAAGTAATTGTCTCCTGAGTGGTTACAAAGCAGATGGGCTTTACTTACCATGCATCATCCAAATACACCACCCAGTAAGCAAGCTTAAGTAGGAGAACAACTGCTCATATTCATAGGCAAGTTTGTGCTCAAGAGTTCAGCAGGACAAAGGTCCTATAGTGAAGAATACAATCCATTTCTGACAGCTCGCTTGCCATTAACACATAGGAGTTGTGAAACATTTCTTTATTCACAGAAATCATCCCTTTTGTATTTGTCTGTATTAGGTATTACTCGTAACACAGCATTAAGCACTGGGGCTTATTGCGTCCTGGACAACGGAATTCACACACGAAGGTCAGATACCCGCTACCATGCATCTGACATCAACATCTGAGCATCAACAATAACACAGACAAAGCTAGTGCAGGATGCTCTTGCAGTCGCAGTGTAACACTGAGCATTTTGTGCTGACACAAGTAAGAAAAAATGATACAAAACACCTTCACGGAAAAGTAGACCCCAAAAACACATTTCAAGCCAAATTCATACCTGGTTGAGGTGCCGAGTATGAGGAGTTAGGGTCCCCATAATGCCCATAATGAAGTGAAGAATTAGGTGGTCCAAAACCTGCAGAAAAACCTCCTATTCCTGGCTGGGATTGGGAATATGGAGGTGCTGCAACATAACCTTGTTGACTCATGATGGCAATATTCTCATTCCAAGTATAGGGTCCTCTTAATCTGCAAAAGACAAAGTGACACCTGCTACTACTCTTCACTCTTTGTGCGTTTTAAAAGGCTGTAAACTGTGTTCCCAAAAAAGACAAAAGATACATTTGAGGGCAAAAAAAGGACCTGGAAGTCAGGGGAAAATAGTGGGTTTGCTTGCTTGCTTGCTTACGTGGTTTCCTCAGCACTACCATGTACTGCATGAATTTAAACAAATCACTGAATTCTTCTGAAGGGGATTCCCCTCTCCCAGGCCCGTGGAGAGAAAAACGGCAAGTAATGGATGTGCAGGTGGAAGAAAACTCAAAGGAAAGTCTCAAACTGTTCTCTTTACTGGGAAAACCTAGACTTCTACTACACCTGAAAAACACACTTTGAGTCCTACTCCTCAAATACCAGATAACTCCCCAATGCACACACTGAAAAATGAGGAAGAGTGACCAGAGTATGAAACTCCTCTAGCAAACCCTTCTCCTGTCCTAGCACACCTTTTTTTAGAGGAAGTATGGAATATGGCACCAGCTTTTCATCAAACCTTTTAAATCCATTCCAAGCAAGTGAAGGAAGATTCCTTGCTTTTGACGCTGATGAAACAGAGAATAAAGTTCAGGATAGAGAGAGATCTATTTCCAGCCACCTTCTGCGTTACCGGCCCAGGCCTGAGCAGCCTTTTTACAACAGGACTCCATAGCGTTAAGAAAATTGAGCACAAGGTATTCCACAAATGAAAAGCTGTTCTCTGAGGGCAGTATGGCCTCAACAGTACCATATGTTGTCCTTGCTACTACCAGGCATCTTTTCCCTAAGCTTTCACATCTTGACTCTGTTGTTGTTAAGGAAGGAAAAAAAAAACCAAACCCAACCCTAAAAAAAAAAAAAAAACCAACACCAGAATTTGATTAAAAGCAATCAGGATAAAAGAAAGTTTTAAGAAACTTTCAGGACAAAGTATCCTGATAATTGCAATCATGTTTAGAACTAGAAAATCTGAAGAATTCTGCATTACTAAAGCAGATGACTGTATTTCATAAGACTAGTTTTCAGATACAGTGCCCTTGCCACCAAGGGATTTGAAAAGTTATTGAAGTTGTATCCTTTGCAGCCTTGATAGCTAGCTTTCTCTTTTCCATGTAAGACAGAATTTTTTATTTTGACTTCATATTGAATTTAACAAAACCAGAATTCCACTAAGTTTCTTGATGCCCAAATTAAAACTGTTTCAAGAAATGCTGAGGATCCAAACCCTGAATGAGCACTTACTACTTCTGTAGTCCCAAGTACATAGGTCAGGCATCCCCAAAGAACTAAAGATACATCATATAAACTAGCATTTTAGATGTTAAATGTTCCTCTGAAATAGGTTTCTCGACCATCTATACTTCGCATTCTTAGGCTTAAGGCACAGAGTCATCTTTGAGCATGCAAACTGGATGAAAGTAAATCAGGAGTTGTGCTCCAGAAGCACGCAGAATGGCACCTCAAAATTACATGCAGCTCCCAAGAACACAACAGACAAATTCATGTTGCACTGGCACATGCCAGT
This sequence comes from Aviceda cuculoides, assembly GCA_035590195.1. Taxonomy (NCBI): domain Eukaryota; kingdom Metazoa; phylum Chordata; class Aves; order Accipitriformes; family Accipitridae; genus Aviceda; species Aviceda cuculoides. Next base: position 11,296,328 of record JAVJGG010000007.1, read on the forward strand.
AGAGAAAAGCTATCCCTATGAGAAAACCCATCTTTAGCCTTCTCATATTAAACATACATTTCTAAAAAAAACCCAACAAAACCAAAACCAACAACAACAAAAAACCACCAAAACCCCCAAACCTGCAACAGTTTTACTAATCTTCCACATCAGAGGAGAAACCACTTTGAGCTGGGTACAGGGCCTAGCCTTCCTCACACACAGCCCGTGCAACCCTCTAAACCACACTCCTCAAAGTAGCATAAGATTTCTCAGTTGCAGTATTAAACTGCTTCAGATAGAAGACAACTCCCTAAGATTACCTATTTCTTAGCTAACGAGGTAAACATGGGGAGAAGAAAAAGAATGTTTAAAGAGAGGCTTCATGCTGCCAGCTGCACTTTCTTCCCTCCCCCACCCCCATCAGAAAAGACGTGGCAATATGAGCTTCAGCTGCTCCAGAAGACAGTAAGTCAGCACTAAATTACCTACACACTGGCACAGACATATATATAATTTTGTATCTATATAAAGGAAGAGATTTTCACTTTGACGCAGCTGCAACGGTCAACACCTTTAGCTGCGACAGAATCCAGGGGAAATGACTTCCTCACTCACTCACACACACAAAAAATCTTGCCACGTCAAACTTCCCATAGACAGTATAAACACACAGAGGTTGTGCTGAAGAGAGACAGGACCTCAAACCACAAGCATAATAATGTACGTTTATCAAACACAGTTCCAGATTCTAGGCAACCTTGAGCATATTTAATCCCTTCCTAAGATACGTATACATACCAACATAGGATGAAAATACTTTGGAGACAACACACAAAATATCAATAGAAACTGATCACCTAAGGTTTTAGTGATCAGGTTCTAACGAGAGCCATAGAGATTCACTCTGCAAATTGCATGAGAAAGATCAGAGCATCTGCTAAGCCCAGGTCTTTCCCTGGCTTTGTTTACTACAAGCGTCACTACACAGGAGAACATGAAAACTTTCTCCCTGTCTCTATGAACGCTAGCTTACCTTACACCCCATAGCCTGAGAAACAATGCTAACGCAGGCACTTTTCCACAACTTAATTTACCGCTATTACAGAATAGGTTGTCATCTTTTTTTTTCCAGAGCATTGCTGTATGTATGCAATGCTCTACTGCACTGACCTCTCTGTGAAGATGTGAACCTCTACTTTGTGCATGTAGAACTAGGACAACAGAATCAAAAATAGCGGATCACGTTTTTGGCTAACTGAAGGAGAACTATTAACTTTAGATTTCTTCAAAGACACTGTGCTTGGTAACGTATCATTTAGGAAGAGGTGCTGTCCCTCCCCAAGGCATGCCGCAATCTCAATTTGGCAAATAATCTTTGGGGTGTGTGCACGTATCTACACACACGTACACGGAATATAACTACGCGCATAAGGTTTCCTTTTTTTTCTTTTTAACACCGCATTTTGGAACAAGCTCTGATAGAATAAGCTAAGGTTTACTCCAATTCAGTGCAAAATCCTCAAACGGTTAAGACTTCTGTCCTCATTAACTACGACTTTTAAGTCACTGTAGCACCGCAACAGGTCTCACTACTCGGTCGGTGCTACCACCCCGCTCGGCGCAGGACACGGCTGTCTGCCCGCGGCAGGAGTAACGCGGCGCGCCGGCGGTACCTGTGCCCGGCCCCCCCGTGCCGGCGCTGAGGGGCAGCGTACCGCTCGCGTGGGCTCCGCGCAGGTAGGGTGCAGCTCCCCCAGCTCCGGGGCGCCCAGAGCCCCTGCCCTCTGACGGCGGCCCCAACGTCCCGCGGGCCACAGCCGC
>JAVJGG010000007.1:11298568-11311828 GCA_035590195.1 Aviceda cuculoides
GTTGCGCCCTCGGGGGACGGGGAAGAGGCACGTTGCCCCTGCCTGTCTGCCCGCCGCGGCGGCCGGGAGCGCTGAGTGCGCCGGTGAAGGGTGTTCAGAAACGGCAGAGGGCTCGGAAAAAAGCTGGCAGCAGGGACGGCAGGGCTGAAGTGGCGTCCCAGAGGGAGCGATACGGAGCAGCCTGCTTAGATCCACTAGAAACCGATACAGGCGGTACATGCAGCTTAGCGCTCTTCTCATCGATTCATTTTTCCTTCTACATGAGGGGTGAAATTCCTCTTTAAACATAGAAATGTCCTAAAATATGACACTTTTTCTCATATGTGCTTTAAAACCACATTTTTATCTGTGGCTATCTATATATAGGTAAAATTATGCCACCTATCTAGAGCACAATGTGTTACAGGTACTTCCCCTGTTTGCATACTCTGGTTTTAGTTACTGTTCAAGTACATTTAAAATACTAGCTCGGTTACAGGACAGAGTCAATGTTTTTCTAATTAACAAAATAGAAACATGGGAGTAACAGGAGAAAGATGTGTTGGTAAAGTGACTGTTCCTTCCAGTCAAAAAAAGAACATTCACTGTGGTGTTAAAGTAAAGAAAAAGGAAAGTAGCAGAGGATTAGCAACCAGAAAACAGTCATCGCTCAGACAGCTTCGCAACTCATATGCACCTGGAATGCAGGCTTCATACGCTTTCTTGTCCTTGGAGTGTTTGTTCTACAACCTTAATAAAGCTTTCAAAAATAGCGAACAGTTTTACACGGTGCTAAATCTCAGTAACGGCTACCTCAGACAAGACTGTCAAAAACATTCACTACTATACAAAATAATTCTGAAAAAAATCCCAGTGCCTTTGAAACAGATGTCAAAACGAAGGTACACAGGGGCATCCTTTACATGAAAGACTCGCAAGAAGCCTCAGCAAGCAACAAAAAGTGGGCAAGAACAAGTCTTGACCTGTCCACGTTTTTGCTATAGAGCTGGATTCATGACTGAATAATATAAGCTGGTTTCCTACAGGTTATCAGAGCTTATACTGTTGGATATGCCAGAGAAAATCTAAAACCTTTCAAATCTCTCACAGCTATCTAATCAGAATGGAAAATTTTGTCCACGAGGTGTCAAGCATCAGTTAAACTGGATGTGGTTTTGGCTGCAGAGTATCAGTGACTCTTTCATAAGCAGGATGCAAAACAATGCCTTTCATCATTGCTGTCCTGTAGTTTCACCAGTTGTCCCTATCTCTTTTGCTGGTTTTGTGGACACATACAATTACCTTCAGTTACACAAATTTCTTTTGAAATACCATGCCACTGGGGAAAATAATGGATTTAAGTTTGGACATTCCCTGTTTAGTTGTGGAGACAGGCGGGTCACTGTCCCACCAGTCCTGTTGTGTCTAGCTCGCAGCTATTAACAGTAAGCAGCTGTGGATAATTCAGCACTGAAGAACCGTGCACTTACTTGGCTACTGAATACTTACGATCAGATTTCTCCTCCCTGAAATCAGCTCCAGTGAAACTGAAAGATGAGATCCGCAAAAGATAGCAAGGAGAAGCTATGGCTTTGTCAGTTCTTCCCCCCTTTTTTCAGGCCCGCTCATGGAAATGGATCAAGGCACCTTTCCTCGCGGACGCAGCTTCACTTCCATTGTCCTTTAGCCTGGAACACTGAGACAAAAGGCACCCAGCATGTCATGGTCTGAATGTTTTGAAGCTACAAGTAGTATTTCTCTACAGTTTCCACCTATAACATTAAAAGTAATTTAAGGTTTTCAATTTCAGAAATGTGGAAACATCATTAAAGATTTAAGTGCATTCCTGGTCTGGAAAGTAATTTCATAAAAATGAGACTGCAGGATTGCTAAACTGTTGTCACTTCATTTTAATTAAATCATTTTAATTAAACTGTATCTTAAAATCTGAGAATCAGACTGGTTTCTTCTCTAACATCATCAATAATGAAAATCTTGTAGGTTAAATTACCTTTCTTAAAAATCAATTTATCCTGAAGTTGTACCTATGCAATGCTGCTGAAAACTTAATGTGATTTCATATATTTCAGACATAATTTGGAGTTAGTACTGGTGAAGTAAACAGAAGAATTTGTCTAAATCTATATGCTTTTTTCATCTATATTAAAAAATAGCAAATCCCCTGCATCTAAAATCTCACTTTCGAAGTTCTCACTAGAATTTTTTCTATTAGTTCTGAAACAAAGAACACACATAGTCATCCATCAGCTTGGGAGATTATTGGATAAGAACCAACGCAGGCTCTGTAGAAGGCTAACTCAAATCCTTCAGAGACCAATAGTTTATTATTATTATTATTATTATTATTATTATTGTTATTATTACTGTTATCATCATCATCATCATTTGGGATTGATCTGCTCCCTGAAGTTACTACTGGAGGTCTATAAAAGCCCCTTATGGACAAACTGCAGAACTCCATGTCTCTACCTCATAGCACACTGCATTAAGACAATGTGTGATTCCAGGAAACCTAAACCCTAACCTAACCTTTTCCTTTAGAGGTTGTCCTTAAAACACAGCCTTAGGACAAGCTGCCAGGAAGAATCAGAACACTGTGATACATTTGAGCTACGGGCCTGTATTTCTCACAATGATATCTATAGTACAGCTTTCGTAGCAGTTAACGTTGATGTTGTTAACACATGGCTGTGGCAAGAGAAGTGTCTGCAGTTCAGTGCTAGACGATTTTTTTTTTTTTTAAATCAAAATATATTCTAAACCATTCTCTAGGGGAAGATGTGGGCAATACTGGGTATGTTCTTTAAAGAAAAGAATATTTCATCTCAAGGAATAGTTCATAAACCCCCAAAGATTCTACATTTTAAAAGGCTTTTTTGGTTGAAACTTTCTCCTTTTAATTTCATTTGTATGTCCTGCAGACAAAGCAACAGGTTTGCTTTTGCACAACATCACAAGGGTTCTAAAAGCTGTTAACTTTCTTTTCCTGTCTTGCTTACATATAATCACTAAAATCTTCTTCCATGTTTTGTCTACTGTGTAGTTAAGACCTATGGAAAACAGTTTACAGTTTAGTGTAAAGCACTTTGCAAGCAAAATGGAAATTAATATTTACAAAGGTTGTATTTGTTTAAAATAGAAGCAAAGACTGTGGTAAAAAAGAAGCAATCAAATTTTGAAGGGATTATGTTTTTCTAAAAAAAAAGCAGTGTGACTGCGAGGTCAGATTAAAAATGTTACATGAAGAAAAAGGAAAGATCTAACATTTCAGGAAACAGAATACTACTGTAAGAAGAAATACATCAGTTTTGTGACTCAGTTACATTTCTAATATAAAAAACTAAGCACAATAGAAACATAAATAAGGGTACAACGGAAGTAAATACTGATATTTTGATTAAGCAATCTCAATGGCAATTAGAAAATATATTGGAGTACACCCTTTAAACACTGACCTATATAAAATGAAAACACAGACAGCAAAGGGATTTTCAGAATATTGGACTGATGTAGCTGTTATTCAGGGAAAATAATACAGTAATATTAAAATCCTGGGCATGCATTCACTGCTGTATATATTTTCTCTTAAGTAACCGGTGTTAACACATACTTCCTACAGTGACTATCCACTATCAGCCAGTCCTGTTTCAGCTCAGGCATGGGGACACAATAAAGGAAGAATTAGTTTCTTACCTGGATTTTTGGTTGGTTTTTTTTTGTTTTTTTTTTTTTTTCCCCCAAGATCAGACACTAATTGAGAAGGTGGTGAGTCGGAGTACCCAGAACCAAAATTGGGCCTGGCCAGTCAGAGGGGCCACTGGGACACAATTAGGGATTGCTGAGCACACAGATCATGCAAGTGATTCTCCCTTTTCCCTCCTGCGAAGTACTGACCTCCCAGGCCGCAGTGACGGTAAAGGCTGTTCTACCTCTCAGGCTGCTTTCAGCACACCATACACAAAGAAGCCCTGACACCTTGCGCTTATTAAAGTTTCCAAAATATTTTCAGATGAGAAGGAGGGTATATCCAATTCCAATTCATAAACTTATATTTTGTCTGTCTGAATTCATCTGCAAGTTCATTTAGACTGAATATAACTCTCTGTTCCCTCCTGTGAACTGGGCAATTTTGTTGCACTTGCACAGTTGCTGGTAGCTTTTGAACAGCTGCATTGTTCCACCCTAGAAATGGCTGCATTTTGTTATCCCCTGAAGAGGAGAGGAAGGACTGGGAGCACATCACTCCTTCCTTACCTCAGCCCTTTCAAACACTAGACCCTCTTGTCTTCACAGTCCCTAACTCCCCCAAATAGAGGACAAAAATCGACTACCACAGAGGACGTTCATTGCCTACCTTGGAGAGTGTTGGTAAAGTTTACTGGCACACTTGCAAAGCAAAAAATTGTATTTAGGGAAGAAAAATTATATGGCAGGGAAAGAGCATTTAATGCTATTACTTGCCTAGGAGACACTCTGGGTCTTGTGAAAAGGGCACTTGCCTTGAAGCCAACGTCCTGATTTCTTGTTAGGTTGGTCCCTATTAGCTAAAACCACTTTCTTTCCCTGAAACTCAGTAAAACAGAAATTATTATAAAATGCTCTATGGTCCACATATGGTAAGTTCTATGCAAGTCACACATTACAAAAGTGAATGTGCTTTAGAAAACTGACTGTGGCTGCTTTCTTTAAACAAAGACTTTCTGGGTAGTTCAAGCCTCTGGGTTTTTCAATATCTGCAAACCGTGAGGCTCCTCTGCTTACTCTCACTGATTGTTGCTATTTTGGTTTTCTAATGAAATCAACATTCTGGCAACTCAATCTGGAACATGTACAGGAGATAGATATGGTGTTCTGAGAAAACTGCTGTGATGTTTCAGTTGGGGAATTTCAATTATCTTTTAAATTTAATTTAGTACTGTCTAAGATACATGAGAGTGGAAGATTTCACTACCAGTTCTTAAAGAAAAAAAACGAAAACTTGATTACCCTCCTGTAATTGCTACATAACAAACTGTAACATAAAAACAAAGATGAGAACTTATTATATCTGATGAATAATGTATGATATGTAAAGCGCTGTGAATAAAAATTAAGCCATCAGTCTGAGAAAGGGCAGCAGAAAGTTATATGATCCTTTCCGTGTTTGCTAGCTGAATGTATGGAATTTCTCAAACTTAAGATATATTTCACTTTTACATTCAAAAGCATTTGAAGTAGCTTTACTTTCATTGGCTTTCATTTTATGTTTCCTGCTTGTGTATAAAAATTCTGATGTGTTAGTGGAGTCTTGCTATAGAAGAGTACTCAAATAAGCTTACTATCATTATAAAAAAAAAGTAACTGACTTAACTCTTCATAGCAAACTAACTATTTAATTGATTTACTCAGTTTTCTCATTGGAAGTCATGGGATGAATTTACAGTGTGTTTTTTCCGTTTGTCCAGTTAATAAGGCAGTTGTATTTCAGCCAGCGCTACTGATCTTTCAACAAACTGTGAGTATAGCCCTACCGTTAGTAAGTCGTATTTGTTCCATATAATTGATTGTCTACGGCAACTCATTATTTCCTTTCTCTGATCAGTTGCTATCACAAGCAGGGTAAGTTGGTTTCTATTCGTTAGGACTGACAAATACTCATAACTGTTGAATGAATCTGTTGCATAAGAAAAACAGCTCTTCAAAATCACTCTGAAATTACTTAAGGTGCAAATACTTTCACGTTTATTCGCACTCACATTCACTGTGCTTCTTCTTTACACCACCATTAATGCAGAAGTAAAAAATCTACCTAAGCATGGAAAAATAACAGAGGTACTACGTACCAGTAAAGCGCCTCTGTCATCTGAAAAATATCAGTATTGATTACAAGAGTATTTTTCAAAATACTGGTTTTGTGCTATTTGGATACCTTTAGTATAAACTAACTACTTCCTTCCCCATCATCGACAAAAAAACCCATCAGAATTAAATCAAAGAATTAAATTTTTTAAAAATCCATCACATTATATCATAGATGCAACAAAGGGATAGGAGATGCAGCTGGCATGGAAATAACGAAGGACGGGAGCAAAATGCTGCATCATGCTTGGTGTCACAGCACGCATACTAGAGTGGCTCTGTGGAGGCACAAAAAACACTTGTTCAGGATTTGCTGACATTGGCAGTTGTCTTGAAATCTGGTAGATCCATGCCAACACCAGCTAAAAAGTAGATTATCACCAAAAGCAGAAGCCTGTACCAAAGTCAAAAGGAGCTGAGAGGTCTGGAAACTGGTTCCTGGCAAGAAGACGCAGTGCAACAGGCAAGGATGTAGGATCAGCAGGGGTTAAACATCAGGGTGTTTTTGGAGGGCAGAATTTTCTAATATTATCTGCTCCATTTGAAAAGGAATTAGTTACCAAAGCGGAGAGTTGGAATTCTTGTTCCTATAGCCAGGAATGAAGATATCTGGATTGCTTTTTAATCTGTTGCAGTTATTTGCATGGGGAGGATAATATTTCATGCAGGGAGGTCCTTGTTGTATCATCTTTGTTGTTACTGTTTCTCTGGTAAAAATCTAAACAGAACTATCCGGATGCAAAGAGAGCGAGCAATGCTGTTAGCCTTATGCAGACACAACTTGATGCCATAGCAACTTTTTATGCACTGTCCTTTTGCTAGATACTGTAGTTCAAACCACCATCATCAGACTCGCTGGGGCAGATACTAAGCAAAATACTTCACTGTATTTGTAAAGTGAGTTTTAGAAAGTGCTTTACAAATCTTACAGCTTATTTTGTAATACAGAGGAAAGAAGGAAAAACAGAGTACTACAGGATGATTCAAACTATCAAACTAGAAATGGAGATTTTCAGAAGTTCAAGCAGATTTCTCAAGGTTACACTGTGTAGCGGCTATCTTCCCTATTGTACAGGCCCAGACCAAAAATTAAATGTGAATTTGCAAGTGTAAAAACAGAACCCGAGCTTCCTGAGACCCATACCGTATTATAACTCAATTGTTCCTCTGCTTCTCCCATTCTTGTTCTCAGTACTGATAAATTCAATCTTATGCGCCTTCCAAGTGACAAACAATACCTGCTTTAAACTGCAATGCAAAAATAGTTTATTTTTATGCTGGACTGTGCCCATGTGTGTAATCAGTCGCTGAGCTCTTTAAAAGCAACAAGTCAAAGGGTGTTAATCACTTTTAAGCCCACTAACAGGAAACAAAATTTAAAAGATGAAATTTGATGCAGGTGAATATTCATCAGACTAATGTTAAATCTTCAATATTTCTTCAATCTTCAGTTCCACGTTAAATCATCATTTCAAAATTTAGTAGACTATTTGGGCCTAATTCATCGCTCAGCTGTGATTAAAATATATACTTTCTAACTGAATATGATATGGTTACTCTTGATTCATTTCATTGTCGTACATCAGAAGAGAGTTGATCATGGTATATTTGTTTAGCCCAGTAAGTGGGTATGAAATGTTTGCACTGAGTTCTTTCAGTAGGAAGAGGGGAGAACATAAAAGCTGACTGTCTAAGATGAACAGGTAGATAAAAGGTGTTGTGTTACTTAACTGCCACCTTTAAATGACAATTCAAAAAGCAAGGTGAAGCATTATGGCAGAGGTGAGGAACATAGAACACCTACTTAAATTCATGTAGGAAGACATTCAAGACTCAAAAGCTTTTGCACAGAAGATAAGTTTTGATTCCTGTAGGCTCTATTAAGAAAAATGTGATGCAACATTTCCCTGCCAAAACCAGAAAGAAAATACCACACAGATAGTTTTCTTTTTACTTTAGAATCTTTTATGAGTATTTTCCCAACTACTGAAGCAAAAAATGTAGTCATCCCATCTCCTGGAAATCAAAATGAAATGGAGATAGACACCTAAGAGTCTCCCCAAGTCCCAAGAGAAAATTAGTTCTTGCTTACTGAAACACAGTGATAAGTAAAAACAGCAGTGGAGTGACACCCGGAAACATGAATTCTAGCCCAAACCCTTACTTCAAGATTAACAAGGAGCAGGTAGTTATTCCAGCGACACAAACATTTTTCCCATGTTCACAAATCTTGCAGTGAATGTGTTTGACTTGTTCCTCACAACAAAATCTTGGGCAGTCTTTGTAGCTATTTTGCATATTGATTCTTGGGTACATTCTGAAATCCTTGTCTTTTCATGTATCTTAGTGGCCCCTTTCCCAAGACCCTTTGTAGGCTTTCGGATCACCTGCACTTCCAAATTGCCTGGCCCATACAAAGGAGTGGGAGAAAGAAGGGAAGCTCCTGTTGTAGTGTGCAGCTGGGACATGGTGGGCCCACGCATGCACACCTGGAATCTCAAAAGACTTTGAGAGTCCAGAAAGAAAAAAAAGTCATCTTCTTTTCAGCCAGTAGTTCAGGGGGGTATTTCCTGAGTATCTGGGACTGGCTGCGGTAGGAACAGGTAGGACAAACACCAAAGAAACATTGGAGTTCTCTTCTCCAAACTCTTGGCTCTTTACTTGAGTTATCCACACATTTTTACTCACTGTATTTAAGGTGACAGATCTTCGGCTACAGAGGGCCTGTCATATGTTGCCACCTAGGCGTATGCTTAGAGAGCAGATCTTCATTAATCTACATCCTGATATGGTGAATTGCAGAGTTACAGGGGAACTCTCTCTGCATGAATTTCTATTTATTGTGTTATCGATGAGTAACACTCAAGGATATCAACTTTGTTTCTGTGTTTTGGAGGAAAGTGGCTTCTTTCACCTGCTCTTTTTTTTCCACAACAGATCCTAAAACCATAACAATAAAGCCATTACAAGCATCTAGGATGACACCCACTAACATAAGCGCTCAGAAATCCCTTCCTGGTAGTGGCATGGCAAACTTCACATTTTCAGCTGACTTAATTATCTTTTAAGTGAACCATATATAAAATGCTGGGAGTGTGATCTAACACACCTGTCAAATAACAATGCCTGTTATTAACTGCATATGCAATCAGCTCAGGACTCACAGGGACATACTCTAACTCAGTAACGACAGACATGATTGTGACAGTTGCCAAGTCTACCGTTAATAGGAACAGAGTTCTTATTCCTCGGCATGAGCTACCTGCATTAATAAACTTTTGTTTGTGGCTAGAATTACTATTACTCATCCTACTAAGAACGCAACAGCAGACAAAGAGGTAGAGGCAAGATAAACAGACAAAAGTTTGACTCTTCCTCAGTGTGTAAAACTTTGTTAACCTCAGCTGAGCTGGCATGGAGGTGAGGTGATTTGTTTCCAGCAGAGAACAGCAGCAAATTACTTTCCCCCTTCAAAAGTAGCTTGGTTGAGCGCTGTCCTGCATTACCCCTTACATTTGGCAGATTGCAGACTTAGAGTTTTTCAGAACACGTCAGTGCAACCTTTTGTATTTCCACTTAGAGACAGAATTATCTCAAGTTCTAAAACATGATCAGATTTTTTTATGCTTCTGAGAAAGTGGTTTCTCACGCCAGGGTCAGATTCAGTACATTTCTCTGCTTCTTCCACTACACTTCATTTGCCAGTCTTGAAGTTGGGGGCGGGGGGGGGGAAGCAGGACTAGTTCTAAAATTCCAACCCTTCACACAGTACCTAGCCTAATAATTCACATTAGAGACTAAAATTTGAAGCCTTTACCTTTACTGGTGAGGAACTGCTCATGCCTCTTACAAGTGTGGGCAGAGCTTTCCCATCTGGCCTTAGAGGTAGATAATAATTATCTATGACTTGTATTTTTAATTTCTCTTCACTAAGAACTTGGTATTACTGTTTTTTAGTACCTTTAGTACTCTATGCCTGTACTTCCAGTCAGCAAACCCTCTTTAGCTGGCAGTGCATTGCAAAGTTCGTCATGCAATCAAAACATCTGGATTCTATTAACTTCTCTTGTAGGACAAGAGAAATTTGATGGGAAAATTGAAGAGTAATCAGCTTTAATGAATGTTAGCTGGAGCCGTGCATTTGAATCTTCCACCAATATATTTCATTCACTTTATCTGTCATTTTATACCTTTTTTGAAAATTAAATCCTTTCCATGTGGCTCTGTTTCTTATTGCTTCTAAAATCAGGAGAACAAAAATGAAGGGTAGGAATTAAGCAGAAATGTATTTTTCTATTTCTGTAAGGTTCAGGGGAAATGATGTTTAGCTTTGCCTTCAAAATTTGCTTTTACCTTATGCAACTACTGAGTTGTACTACTATGAAGAAAGGAATGTTATTAGGCAATGATGGGGGACAATAACATATGCTACGTTGCCTTACATTACCCAGCTTGCAGAAGTCACTTTAAAAAAAAATCTAATTTCAAAGGATACACTAGAAAAGGTGATTTTCACTTCATTGGGAAGAGACTGTATGTCATGTTTTCTAAGTGGCATGGCTGTGATTTTATCTTTTGTTCCATTAAATTAGTTATGTATTTACAAGTGGGGTTTTTTCCGTGTAATTAATAAACAAACAAACAAAAAGCACTGTCAATTTTTTTTTCTTTTTTTTTTCCCCATGCTGATTCTCCCATTTGTCTAAAATCACATCCTACAATAAATTGTGTAGTTTATTAAATTGTTTACAGATGGTACAGTTAGAATCTACTAGAAAGCTGTTAAAATAGGCATTTTTAAGGAACTAGCTTATGTTGATTTTATGTGAAAAAGATCAGATAGGGAAAGAAAATGAAATGCACAAAAAGGAGGAAATCAGACCATCTGGGTATTTACAGCAGTAAAATGCTGCCCATAAATTAGAGATCATGATATCCCCTTTCCCTCTCTCTTTTCCTCATTACTAAGGACTGGGTGGAAAGGTTTGCATTTTTAAAGAATTCACAGACTTAGGATACTATTTTAGGAAACTGTGGGTGAAAAGACAGTTTTTCTTTTACTGCTGAATGAAAGATGAATATATATCTTATTTCTTCTCATATTTGTAGAATATCTTCTGAACTCAGCTACAGAACTACTTGATTTAAATTAGATTTTAGATAAATCCACTTGTAGTAAAACTGTTCAGAATCATAAATGATTATTACAATAAGAAAAGAGAATATATGGACAAGTGACAGTAGATGAGGCAAATAAAATTAAGAAGTAGTCACCAAGACCACACAGAGCTTTAAAGGAATTCAAGGCTGAAATAACTGACTCTTACTTAAAACTGTTACCTGAGATTAGGGAGTGCCATTTTTTAACAAAAGTGTTCCAAGAGAGATTCAGAAAACAGCAAACCTGTCATCCCGATAATCTATACAAAACAAATAGGTGAAAACTATAATACGGAACAGTGGACATCTGGATAAATATGACTTATCTGGGAAGAGTTAAAAAGGTTTTCATAAAAGGAAGTCCTGCCTCACAAACATAAGGCAGTCCTTTGAGGGGATCAAAAAACGCATGGATAAGGGTGATCTGGTTGATCTTGGATTTACAAAAGGCTTTCAACAAATTCCTTCACCGAAGGCTTTTAAGAAAACTAAGCAGCCATACTATAACATGGCTTAGAAGAATAAGGTGATACACACTAGGGAAAAAAACCATTAATTCACATATAAAACAACGAGCTTTGAACTGACTATCATCACACAAGATTTTAAGATTTTAAAAGATAGTACCAGGAAAACATCAACTCAGCAGTGTCTGGAAAAAGCAAGTCAGGTGTTAGCAATGTTGGGGTTAGCAACTAGAGAACAAAACAGATGATATCATCATGTTATTGTATAAATCCCAACTTTGTCTGCAGTCTGAAGACTGTGTGGCATTCCAGGCCCCCATCTCAAAAAGGATAGAGAACTACAGAGGATGTAGAGAAAAGCAATGAGGATAATGAAAGGTATGAGACAGCTTTTGTATAAAGAATGACTAATTATTCTGTTCTTCCCTTAAAAAAAGATGACTGAGATGGCTATCTAAGAGGTCTATAAAATAAGTGCCTGGAAAGCGTGGTTGGAGATTGCTTGGTCACAGTTTCCTCTGACCCAAGAAGCAGAGGACATCAAATGAATCTGTAGGACCCAGATTCAAAGAAGAAAAGATGACTCTTTATGTCACAATGTAGTTAGAGATGACTTCCTACAAGAAGCTATAGATACTAAAAGTTATGTGGGCTCAAAAGGAAACCACATGGAAAAGTTCATGGAAGAGAAATTTGTAACTAAGTACAGAGGAACTGCATCTGGCTGAGGAATTTTTTGAGTGGAAGTCACCGGAGGCCGCCCGAGGAAAGTAGTGTACATTTTCCACATTCTTATTCTTTTTCCTAAGCAACCATTCTCCACCCACTATCGAAGACAACATTTTAGGGTAGAAGGCCTCACTTTGGTCTAAGTATGACTATTCTTAGTTTATCACAGCTCATCAAGGCTAATGTGCTAGATTTTTTGACTGGCAGTTCTTGAAATCAGAGAAGCAGGTGGGGGTTTGACCAGGAAATTTTTTCATACAGATCTCATCATAGAAGATCAGATTCAAGCCAAAGCTTTACCTGTATTTGGGCACAGATAGATGTTGGGCAAGTTCTGGCATTTGTCATTTGCCAAGTTTATAAAATTATCTTTTGTGACATAAAATTTTTACCAGTTGTTGCCTAGAATTGGATCTTTAGATTTTAGTGAAATGATGGAGATGGTGGCAGTAGTTAAGTGGCTGTGCTTGCTATAAGCTTTAAATTTTTCAGTGGATTTCAAAACTTATCTCGGAATTTATGCTATTTATTTATGCTATAGAGACCACAGCGACCGAAAGGTCATAAACTCCAAGAATGACTCCATTTTTATCATGATGCCCAGTTTCTGACCAGCATTTAGAAATCCCAAAGGATGCAGAGAATGTACAACAAGATAAGACTAATATTAAAAAGCAAGATACGCTGTGGCATAAGCATTTAAGAAAGTCATATAAGGCAAATGGGAGTTGTTAATGCCTATGGAGTATTATTTGTTAGATTAGGATATAGGAAGCTTTGGGTCCCCCCATCATGGGAATAGTTTAGTTACACACTTCAAATGTTTTTCTTACTGCGGAGCAAGTAACAAATTCTCTCTCAGAAGAAAAAAGCAGCAATTTGTTTGGAATTGTTGTAATAAAACCCCCTCAACATACTGACTAGAAAAACGTTATCTTTCCTATCTTTGTTCTCCTGTCAGGACTACAATTCCTGCCGGGCCAAGCAGAGTCCTACATCAGTTTAAATGTACCTGGTTTAAATGTCCCCAGAATTTTGTCATTATACTGGGTTACTCTTAGTTTAA